>OX458979.1:10468782-11685496 GCA_949774945.1 Hoplodrina ambigua
TGATTCCTACCACGTCAGTGAAGTTTCGCCAGTTAATTTAATTACACCTTGTATTGTATATTGTTTGAAGTACATACAAGTTTTGTTCATAATAAAAGTTGTGAGACTATTCCCCTGGGGAGTATGGATCGACTCAAAGAACTAACTTATGAAAATTGTCAATAAACGATTTTGAATTTGATTATAAATAAATAATAGTGAATATAGACGTGAAATGTTATTAAATAATTAATAGATTTGTATCAATCCATACTTTGTGAGAATATTTATAAGGTCTATTGTTGAAGTTAAATGCGCATTCATAATCACATCTTAAAATTTTAAACTAGTGGAAATTATTCCAAATGTTTCTTAGTAAAAAGTTCTCAATAAACCTCATAATGTTCGATTCCCAGGGAAGACTGTTATCAATGTATTCGGTATTGTACTCGTTAACTAACATTTAACTATGTATTCTATTACAAGGACGGTTGAGTCCAAAATTGTATAAAAGAAACGGCCATTGTTAAGAGTTGGTGTTTCACCCATTACATAATGTCGTTTTTGCCAATATACCCATACCTAGTTCGCTTAGTTTCTGTCTAGAGTAGTGTTTTTAATAGTATGATGTAAGATTTTGTTATTTATTATTCTATATTTCGAATAAGACTTGGATTGTTATAAAGTCTTTGTGATTTATTCTGTGAAAATTCATGTGCCGTTTACGGTGTACTAATAATATTGGTAAATTTTATACTTTTTAGGCGTCGATTCCTTCGCACCCTCGACTAGCGTGATTGAACGCGCCATATCGAATGTTTAGCTGACCTCAGAATAATTATGTCGGTCTTCATGTAATTCTTTTCACTTTTTGACTGCTTATTGGGGAAATATTACAAGATTTTTTCATGAGAATCAGTATTCAGGGCTCCATTCGGTACGCCTTCGATTTGAAATAATTTTGTCAGACGTTAGTTTTTTTTTGTGATAGATATTGTTTACTTTTAGATATTAATTTTATATTAGATATCGGGTTGATCACCTTTTCATGTTTCTAAATTAAAACGAAGTGAACTACTGTTTTGTTACGAGGTGGCCAACTTTAGTAGTGTTTAGAAATCCTTTGTTACCCTCTCAGTGAAGAGGATTTATTTTTTATTTTATTCAGAACCCTGTCTGCATATTCCTGAACAATGTGTTAGTCATGAAATGATTCAAATTATGTCATATGTGTTGCCATTGTTTAGGTCGGTAATTGTATTTTAATTTGTAGTTATGTTATTTCGAATAGGTTTTATCTTGTTATCGGTGACGGTTGAAGCCACGAGCCCGCAGTGTACGGCATATATTTATTATAAACGATAGCTTCGCTACATACAAACATATTCGGCATGTAAGCAACACGGTTGAAATGTTAATTCTCTAGTCTACTACTCTTGTAAAGACAAAAAATGTGTATGAAAAATTAAAACTTAATTTTTTAAATATTCGGTTTATAAAGATTCTGCATTATAAATGTTTTATTCATTTATTTCCCTAGTCTCGCTACCCCTAAAATGGATTTTCCATGGAAAGTGACAACAAAACAATTTTCTTACTGTCAGCGTTTAAATCTTACTTTTTACTACTATTTATTTATTTATTTAACTAACTAACACACACTATTTTACAGGTGAACGGATCTGGATGAAAATTGGCAGAGATAGATTATTTGTAGTCTAAAATACATATGGTACTTTTTATCCCAGAAAAAGGTATGGCTCCCATGGAATAATAAAACATCTTAATGTCAATCACAAAGTTAGTGTCAATGTTTATTAAGTATGCCCATTGAATAGATTGTTGGGAATAGTCAGCTATTATATGTATAGGGTTCGAGGATTTGTGTAAATTGAAATACGAAAAGGAATAGGCCGCTGAGAGACATATCTGAATGTCAATGAAAACACTCAATAAAATTTTAGAATAATTTTATTAGTAAAACCTCCCAGACCACGGCATATCTTACAACAAACTAGTCCATCCTCGTCTTGACGTGCTTCTCAGTGATCTTGTCTTTCTCGATGATGTACACCACGGCGCCCCAACCGGAGATGGCGTCGCGGTCGGCGGCGTTCACTAGCGCCTGAGGAGAGAGAACAATGTATTAGCTGCAAGGAGATTAGTTGGAGAAATGGCCATTGGGTCATTGGGAGCATATTTTTCAGAACTGGAAATGTGTTGAGTCTGACAGGTATGGATTGGTCTGCAGTGGTATAAGAAACTGGTTGTCTGAATGTGTATATATTAGCAGGGCTGGATTAGCCTTGTTGGGACCCCAATATTCGCCCTCTTTGGGAACTACTGGATTGTTACTGATTTCCTAATACAATACAACTCATGAAAACAGCTCTGTTGATGGGTGTAATTATTGATTCCTCAATGAGTACCTAAATTGCACACAATTTAAGTTATCAATATCGTCTTACCTGTGAGATGGTTTCAAAAAGCTCATCAGGTGACAGGTTGGGTTCCCACAGAGCTTCACACATACCGTACAGCTGTTCTGAACAGGTTCCTGATACCACAAAGTCTTCAGGCTCATTGGGACAACCAATCTGCAAATCAAACATAACTTTGTAAGCATTTCACAGCAAAATGGGTTTAAAATGGTTGTAAACTAAAAGGCAGCAGTTACATATAATTATACAAGAAAATTCATCACATAAACTTGTCGTAAGGTGATGATGTATTGGAAAAGTTTAATCACAATATGGGTGAGCCGTGAGACAGAATATCAGCATTTTGTAATACCAACAGCTTTATGGGTTGCTAACTAAACTATATTTTATTTAACCCGTTGACTGTGGAAAGACACAACTGTCCTGTTTTCACGTAAAAACGCAAGTGCCGCGCACACACAACCGTATGTGTTTTTCTACATCGAACACAGAAACTAGCCAGCTGTGCTACAGGCTTGTCATAGCGAATGTTCGCCTGAAGTCAATGGGTTAATTTTCAATTAAAAAAATGAAAGCTGCTTGAGCATCTGCTCTGATCCTAAGACAGTTTTTTATTATCACAAAGCTATAAACTCTCATGGTTTATATATTCCCCAAAATTATATAAATAAAAGCTTACCAGATCCATATTGCACACATAGGGTTGGTTATCATAAGGGTCCAACCCAGCGATGACTGGCTCAATGAAGTAGGGTCCGAAACGCCTTTCGTACAACAAGTTGGACAGCATCGCTGAGAATGTTTTGGGTCTCATCATTCTATTCTCCTTCAGCTCGTAAAGGTTCATTCTGAAAATACATATTTAATTATTATGAAACTTGAAGTTCAAATAGATAATGATGAAAGGGCATTATATTAATAGTTGTTGCCTGTTGGAAATGTGCACAGCAACCCTGTTTAACTCATTGACTGTGGGAAAACACACACGTTGTGTTCCAACCCAAAAACGCGAGTGCGGCGCACACACACCGTATGTGTTTTTCTATGGCGAACACACGAACAGTGGTAGCTAGCCGCACTTGCGTTTGGCGCAGCGAATGTTAGCCCGCAGTCTACGGGTTAACTATCAAAAAAGTTTATAATATCTAGACAATACAGTTTCAGTTATGGGAAAAGGCTTTTGCTTACCTGAATTTTAATCTCTGGAACACAGTCTGTGTATCAGTGGCTAAGCCAGGGAGGCCCACATACAGTGACGGTCCCATTTGGTACACCTTGGGAAAGTTGGTGGACACAGTCTGAGCCTGAATACCATAGCGTTTGTCTGTAGCGATTGCCACGCAGTCCTTCCCCTTCATTGCGACCACCGCGCCTCCATTATAGGCTAAAATAGACTGGAAACAAAGGGGGATATTAGAAAGAGGGATGTAAAAAAACCATTGAATATTATTTCCAAAAAAAGGTTAAAACGATGGAGATTTAAATGAATTCATAATAGATTTGGAGCTCTAAGAATTATTACAGCGTTAAATGCAAGATGTTTTACAACAAAATACAAATTATGCATCGTAATGTTCATGACGCTATCATAACCAATATTCATAGGATTCTCATTAATAATGACCCCAGAAAAGATATTATGAGTTAAGCATTGCAAAAAGTACTTACCATTTTGCTTTATGTAAATAAATCTAGCTATTTTCTAATAAAAACACAGCAATAAACTTTATACGGGAAACCGAAAAGTGACAATTCATCGGCGACCGACACAATTCGAATCACAGATAAAAAAATTACTAAATGTTGCCATTATTAGTTTGTTACTAAGTCTATCTATAGACTTGTTTATTGTAAAAATAATAGTTATTTGTATTTCTCCCATTCTATGCGCTTGTTTCGTTGAAGGGTCGTTTAACCTTAGAGCATTTAACCAAGCTTTCAAAGAGCAACATGCTTTGTTTGCGCTGACCCCTATTTGTCTTAGGTACTGGTGTGAAATAAAAATACAACTACTAATTAGTAACAATTTATTAATTTTATAACAAAAATGTTTAAAATGAAAAACAACAAGGTATTCTCTATTTTATGTTCTGGGCAACCGGTAATGCATCTTTTATTTCCTTGGCGTACATATCTAGTCGGGCTGTCATATTAAATCCCCAATGGTCTTTTACTTGACGACAAAGATTTAAATCCATTTCGACAATGAGAAGACCATCGTTGTCTCTTGATAGACCAGGAGTTCTGCACCCATTAGGAGCTGAGACATAACTGGATCCATAATAACTTCTACTTATATTTTTCTGGTTGCTTTTAGTTGTGAAATTTTCAGTGCCAACTCTATTTAAGCTACAAGTAAAATAGCTATTAGCAACTGCCGCGTTGCGGGCTTCTATGCCCCAAAACGATTCTCCAAATTCAGAAATTGTTGCTGCAGGATTAAAAACGATTTCTGCTCCATTGAGTCCAAACATTAACCAGTTCAAAGCATGGTGTCGACCGAAACAAATATTAACAGCAATCTTTGCGTATTTTGTCTCGAAAACTGAATGGCCAGTGTTGCCAGGTAAATAATAAAACGTCTCACTGAAGCTCCCAACACTAGGTAAATGGTTTTTGCGATGTTTTCCCATGTAATTTCCACTTTCATCTATAACAACAACAGTATTCCACCATACTCCCTGGTCGTTTTCCAAAATAGGCGAAACGATAACCATATCGTACTTTTTTGCTAATTTACTCAGAAATTGGAAGCTTGGACCATTCTCAGCTGACTCTGCATATTCTTCCCAACCTTCCTTCTCTCGCGTGCACAAGAAAAATGGCATATACCATGCTTCTTGTAAACAAAGAATCTGGACACCTTCTGAGGCTGCTGTATCAATTAACTTTTCAACTTTATCAAAAATAGCAACTTTCTGTTTGTCTATGGGTTCATTAGTTGGCAAAACAATTGAATGTTGAATTAAACCGACCTTGACAATTTTCGGAGATCTAACCTCTTTTGCAGCATCAAAATAAAAGGCTGCTACTTCAAAATCATGCGCCTTACCTGTTGCTAAAGTCGAATCTTCAATTTTTAACTCACAATGATCAATTCTTCCATAGTGAATTCTATTGTACTCCTTTAACTGTTCCGAATTCAAATTATTTTTGACAATTTCGTCTAAACTTCGCACTGCTTCCATGTTTGGAGTAGAATGATATAAATATCTCTGTTGTATAAACAAGCGATAAGTTACGTAAGTAATGTTGAGTGCGATGTCAATAAGCGTGGCTTGTTTAACTAATCAATGTTTAACAAATCGGCTCGCGGCTCGTTATGTATTAACACTAAGTATTATTCTAGATTGGTCAACATTTGATTAAAGATGTGACTGCTGGTACTTTAGCTGTTTTAAAAGAACATAGACTTTTGTTTGTCTTTTAACGTCTTGAAAAAACTGAATGGATTTTTTAGTCCAGTAAGACAAGTACTTACCTATTTGTTATTCAGATACCTACCTAGGTATTTGTTTATCAGAATGTACATGTCGTCAGATATAGTTGATGTTTTCTTAGAAACCAATGGATGTCTTCGATTGAAACTTAATTAACGAACTGTTTATTATCTCATTTTTTTTTAAATAAATTACATTTGAAAACATCTAAAGGTTTCTAAGAAAACTTCAACTATATCTCACGATACTGCATACCTATCTCTTTTGTTGTGTGTACCTAAAGATTAAAGATTCCAGATTTAAATGTGGTAGTTATCTCAACTGACATAAAGGCAACTAGTCATCTCGTTACACAGTCATTACTTCATTAGTTGTAATCTATACTTAGTAATATTATATTATAAAGTTAAAGAGAATTTTTGGTTTGTTAGTTTGTTACAACGCCCTAATCTGTGGAATTAAGATTAAGACCGCGGGATCGCGCTGGATGCAAGCCGCTTCCATCCGGTTGTATTGGAAATCTATAGAGAAGGCCTATGTTCAGCAGTTGACGTCCTAAGGCATCAGCCTTAGGACGTCAACTGCTGAACATGATGATGATGATGATTCTCTGGAATTGCCAGTTGGATTTTAAAAAAATATTTTTGTTTATTATAGCTAGAATCATGAGGAATATTATAAGTCATATAATATCACGCTACGACGCATGGGAGCAGAGCAGTAACCAAAGACGTTACCTACTTAATGCAGTGAAAAAATCATGCAAGCGAAGTCGCAGGCAAAAGTTAGTAACAATATAAGATAATAATAATTTAAACAATATCTATTCTAATCTAGGGCGGCCTGTGGTAACTGCATTGTGGTCATCTTATGTTATACTCAACCGCCATATTTGATACTTACTTAGTGTATTTCGAAATTTAAATATGATTTTTTAGACGGTGCAAAGTTTTATTAAGAAATATTTATTAAATCTCTACGAAAGTCATGAAAAGTAAACCTATGAAATCAGCGTCTGTAGAAATGAAGTTACGTTTTTATTAGTCAAATTAATTTGAAAAGTAGGAAACTTAGATAGCATTGATAAGACCTAATTGGGTGACACCAATAACCAATTAAGGCATAGATAACTACTTTAAGAAAAACTTAATTTTAGCCTTGAAAACCCTATTGATTTTCAATTAACAGCAATATTAGATTTTTAGCTGCTTTAAAATCAATAAAAAATAATTAATCAATTGAGTTGGCAAAAATATGGCGTCACAGTTCATTTTTGCCATACAAAATAGTTGGGGAAATGGTTGTGTCAGTTAGTACTCGTAGTAGTAAACGTAGTCATTTATTAGGTATGTACAGCCAGGTTCTGTATCTGAAATTCTTTAAGAATCGATGCTTCGAAATCTTTACTACTGCGAGCTGCTTTATCACGACTTATGATAGCTATAAACAAGATCACATGACTTAAGAATAACCTAAAATAGATAGTACTTTTTCAGGACACTTAATATTTTATTTTCTATTATGTATTTAGTTTATATTTATATTGTATATTATTTGTATATTATTAAGTATTGTGCGTCACTTTCACGTGACTTAAACGTTTTTCTTTCTTTCTTTTTTCAATATTATCAACCCAAACAAAACACAAACTTCCTAATGGCTCAGTGGTAAAAGCACCCGCCTCGTGCATAAAGTTTTACTAAAGTGACTTTTTCAATTTATACTTTCTAAGTTTATGTTGGACATCAGTGATATCACATTGATAAAGGAAAACATCGTGAAAAATCTAAACTTATAATTAGATAATATTGGTCATCGCCAATCCGCCTTAATGTGCAAGTGTGGTGATCAATGGTCGTGCCTTGTCTATGAGAAGACGCTTTTGCTCTGTAGTGGAACAATAATAGGCTGTTATTATTATAGCGATTAAAGTAATTAGGTATAGAACAAAAACATACAAAAAAATCAATAACTATAGATAAAGCAACTATTGTAATAATGATAATTTATTTTCATATTCTATTATCATCATACGACACCCCGGATAGCTCTTATTTCTCCGGTCACGTAGTCAAGTCCGGTCATGATAACCAAATATTTTTCAGACTCGCTTCTAAAGTTATCTCATAGGGTCGAAGGTCGTCCACAACAGCCGGACCACACAGATAAAACAAACAAACCTACGGCCAATGCATCACTAACAACCTCGAAGGTATTTAAACTGCGGCGCACGCTGAAAAGCGCAGTCGTTGGCGGGTTATCCAAGGGAACAGTCACATACACATAAATCATTCAAAAATGGAAAACGAAACTCTCAGCTTAGAAGCCATCATCAACAACAACCTCAGTGGTCGTGACCTTGATGAGTTCAACAGAATCCATTATGGAAGAATTGACAACCACGAAGTTAAGCTGAAGGACTCTTCGATCGCAGCGGCAAAAGAAGCTGACTTCGAAATCGCTGCATACGCATTCCCAGCCAAGAAGGAACAGACCAGACCTCCCAGGATTGTGAAGGTGGGTGTCATCCAGAATTCAATCGCCGCCCCCACCGATCGCCCCGTCAACGAGCAGAAGAAAGCCATCTTTGAAAAAGTAAAGAAGATTATCGATGTCGCCGGTCAAGAAGGAGTCAACATTATCTGCTTCCAAGAGCTTTGGAACATGCCTTTCGCCTTCTGCACGAGGGAGAAGCAGCCGTGGTGCGAGTTCGCTGAATCAGCTGAAGACGGCCCTACCACGAGGTTCCTGAGTGAGTTAGCAGCCAAATACGCAATGGTATTCGTGTCCTCTATTCTTGAGAGAGACGAGAACCACTCCGACATTTTGTGGAACACCGCTGTGATCATCAGCGACACTGGCAGCGTCATCGGCAAACACCGCAAGAACCACATCCCGAGGGTAGGAGACTTCAACGAATCTAACTACTACATGGAAGGTAACACTGGCCATCCAGTCTTCGCGACCAGGTACGGCAAGATTGCGGTGAACATTTGCTTCGGGCGTCACCATGTGCTGAACTGGATGATGTTCGGGCAGAACGGCGCAGAGATAGTCTTCAACCCATCAGCTACTATTGCTGCTGAAGCTGGTAGCGAGTACATGTGGAACATCGAGGCAAGGAACGCTGCTATCACGAACTGCTACTTCACGGCGGCTATCAACAGAGTTGGATACGAGGAGTTCCCTAATGAGTTCACATCGGCTGATGGCAAACCTGCTCACAAAGACATCGGTCTGTTCTATGGTTCAAGTTATTTCACCGGTCCTGACGGCGTGAGGTGCCCAGGACTTTCGCGTACGAGGGATGGGCTGCTGATCAGTGTGCTGGATTTGAACAAGAACAGGCAGATCAAGGACAGGCGTTGTTACTACATGACCCAGCGGCTGGATATGTATGTCAACAGCTTGAGCAAGGTTCTCGAATTGGATTACAAGCCACAAGTCGTTCATGAGAATGAGAAGTAAACGAGTAGTAGGCGCTTTTAATCAACCGGCAATGATATCTTGTATGGAAATAATACCGAAATATTTATGAAATAACACTAATCTCATTTATTGAATGAATGTATGTCGTAACAGCTTTGATTCCCTGTGGAAATATATTTTAAATAAAATGTTAACAAAATATCTCGCGTTGTTTTGTTTTCCTGTCGCAATCATAACTTAATTAATTTATAACTTTAGGCACCTAAGTGATTATCTTTTGATGTAAATATGAAACCGAGAAAAATAAACATGCTTATCTCTTATTTACTCCTATTAACGTTAGCCTGTGAGTTTTTGGCCAGTTTATGTTTGTCTTTACATAGTAGTCTTTGAGTACATAGTGTGTGATGGACTATGTACTACATGGATTTTTTTTTTGACTTAGTAGAAGATCAAGAGATATTTTTGAGTATACAATAGTTTGTCTCAATTTCAAAGAATTTCTATGATGCTGGGTTTAATATTGGGCCTATTTTATTTCTATTAAATTGCGGTCATTCATATTCAGGGATACCTACTGTTAAGTATATAATAGTCTGCCGGGAATTTCAAAGCATTCCTATGATACAGGGTTCAATATTGGGCCTATTTTATTTTTATTTAATTGCGGTCATTCATATTCGTATTATTTTATTGAGAAGGCCTAAGGTATTAAATTCGCCTTTTTACTTTGGTTGCATAAAGTTTAAATACATAAATTTCGACGGGCCTGTTGGTCTAGTGGTTAGCGGCCCTGACTGCTAAGCCGGAGGTCGTGGGTTCGATTCCCACCCAGGACAAACTTTGTGTGATGAGCATGATTGTTAGTTCTGTGTCTGGGTGTGATTTATCTATAATATGTATGTATTTATAAATTATATAAGTATGTATATCAGTTGTCTGGTTACCATAACACAAGCTCTGCTTAGCTTGGGATCAGGTAGCCATGTGTGAGTTGTCCCATGATATTTATTTATTTATAAATATTCATATTAGTTAGTGTTATTTTCAAATACTTAAACGTTGCCCCACAATAGGATTTTTCCTATATCGTAGGTGCGTTTACAAACACAAATATTCACATACACAAATTGCCAGACCCAGAAAAAGTATCTGCAGGCCATACAATAAATATTTGTTTCGAGTAGGAATCGAAGTTTCCGTGCAGGAATCGAACCAGCCAATCACTCCGCCATAGCGCCAACCATGTTATGAAATAAAAACCACATAAACAGGCTAATAGGCATCTGCATACAATAAACAATCCCACACACAGTGGTGATTAGAAATTGTCGATAAGTTCTTATCACAGTTTCTTTTATTGTCTCTTGATATTAGCATAATTACTTCATTAACGAAGCTATTAATGGGGTACCTATCTCCGTTCTTCCGTAGATATCTTAATTACAAGATAATCTCGTAGAATTATCTCAAGTTATTATTATTGTTGTTATATGCATAGTCTAGTAACTTGTATTAATCAATAGGCTATTAGAACATTTTGATTGTTTGTTTCTGCTTAATTTAAATACTGATTGAACTCCATAGAACTGGATTACTATCGGCTTATACTTGGAATATCCACCGCCATTGAAAATGGTACTAATAGTAGTCATACTGCAGATATTTCAAATACAACATCAAATAAAAACCACAGTATTTTATTTTGTTGCATTTATATTTTACGATTACTACATAATATATTACAAAAAATAACATCACGCCTGTAATATCCGGAGGGTTAGACAGAGGTGTACCCACTAGTACATCTACATTTTGCCAGTTATATTTTTAAGTCCCATGTAATGAGGGCTAATGGCAATAGGCTCACCTATTGCCATCAACCGGGCACAAATCCAGACTTCGAAGCTAGAAAAACCCAATAACACTTTGCAAGACCCCATGCTACCAACGAGGTAGTTAAATATTGAATGTGACAAAAAAGTATTGCTTGAAAATAATGAGAAGATTCAAAGACAAACAAAAAGATAAAAAGGTTTGAAAAAGACAAAAGAAAACCGAAGTATAGACAAAGTGCGCAGTGGAAAACTATGCTGTTTTATTCCATGGAATAAACAAAACATAATAGTTATAATAAAAATAACAAAGTAAGTACTTATTATATTTAGATTTGCGCGTTTTACAACCAGTATGATTGATGAATTGTAATGTGTATGCAGTGAGCCGGTCTGATCAGTACCGGTGTGTTTATTTAGTAGTCTAGAAAGGTTCTCGTTATGTGGGACGCATGCCTTATTGGTTAGGGCGCTAGCTAGATGAAGGACCACTTAGGTTAGTGCACTTATGTAATCAAGTTAAGTACTTAATTGGATCGTTTTTATGATTCAATCCGACTTTTGTTGATGTTCGACTAGGAACTGAGTACAATCGCGGATCCACCGTGCTTTGTAGGCACGATAGGCCAAGTCAAATTCGCGAAAAATAACTTGAGTTTGAATTTGTCCCGGGGTTGCGGGACGTCATAACAGGATACCGTGGCCTCGGAACGTAAAGGGCAACAGAAGGAACAGGGTAGTTTTTAGTCAGTAAAAGTCTGACAGTCCCTTCCACCTCACCCAGGGCGGAAGGAGTCATTCGATGATTTTTACCACAATAAAAAAAAAAAGTTTGAATTTGTTATTTATTTATTAATTTTTTCGACCACATGTACGAGGGTGGCACTTTAAAAAAGC
The DNA here is from genome assembly GCA_949774945.1 of Hoplodrina ambigua. NCBI lineage: Eukaryota > Metazoa > Arthropoda > Insecta > Lepidoptera > Noctuidae > Hoplodrina > Hoplodrina ambigua. Next base: position 10,480,804 of record OX458979.1, read on the forward strand.
TGAAGTACCTACTGTACACGCTTCGTGCTGAAAGCTCCGACACTCGCCAACGTCGTCGTAATTCCTCTGTAATTTTCTCACTCGCCGAGAGATGTCGCTAATGTGTTGCTCTCGCGATTGTCGCACCATCTAGTCTTCGAAACTGCAAATTTTGTCGTGCATGTTGTTTGGAACTTATTTTGTAGGACAAAGAGTTCGTATTTACGTGCGATAGGGAACAGTCGTTTGTAAAGCCACTACTTTCTAGAGCACTTGTGGAGTTGCAGCCCGTGACATCCATTACAATAATGATGTCTTTGGTTTAGGGTTGGCACTTTCTCTAGAAAGTAGTAGCTTTACAAACGACTGTTCCCTATCGCACGCAAAAACGAACTCTTTAGAACGTACCTTCAGTGGAACGCGAAGAATTAGCCGACAATCAGCCCGAGGCGGCTTGTGTTAGTGTCATCATGCCTAGTGCAACTTATTTATTACAACTTCTTTGTTTGTTCGATGTTAATCATCTTAGAAATAGCTACAATTATTCTGGGGCGATGTTTTGAATATTTCTAAACCTACCGGCTACCCTATCCTATCCGTAGATTGTGGTGTAGATAAACAAATTGGGGTTTTTGACTTAGACGCAACTATATACCTAGTCCTAGCTTGTAGCACAGAGGCTTGCGCCGAGACCTGGCTCCGACTACCCTAACCATGTACGAGTATTATACCGCCGACTACATTAGCTGACTCAGTTTTATAACTTGATTATAGTTTAAACGCAGCTGTATAATCCTAGTATGTAGCGCGTCGCACTGACTCGGCCGCAGAGGCTTATAGCACGGATGCAGCGGCTCGTCTTTTCCTCACGTTACAGACTCGAACGCTACACCACGGCTACAGAGGCTTGCGCCGAGACCTGGCTCCGGCTACTCTATCCTCAGATTAGATTCGGATGCGATGACTATGCTATACTTCTAGCTTGTAGCGCGTCGCACTGACTCGGCCGCAGAGGCTTATAGCGCGGATGCAGCGGTTCGTTTATTGCCCATACTCACAGGCTCGAACGCTGCACCACGGCTACAGAGGCTTGCGCCGTGACCTGGCTCCGGCTACCCTAACCATGTACTAGTGTCATACCGCCGACTATATTAGCTGACTCGGTTTTATAACTTGGTTTTAGCTTAAACGCAACTATATAATCCTAGTATGTAGCGCGTCGCACTGACTCGGCCGCAGAGGCTTATAGCGCGGATGCAGCGGCTCGTTTATTGCCCATGCTCACAGGCTCGAACGCGTCACCACGGCTACAGAGGCTTGCGCCGTGACCTGGCTCCGGCTACCCTAACCATGTACTAGTGTTATAGCGCGAATCAGCTGACTCGGTTTTATACTTTGTTTATGGCAGACATAGACGCGATCTATATAATCCTACCCTATAGCGCGTCGCACTGACTCGGTCACAGAGGCTTATAGCACGGATGCAGCGGTTAGTTTATTGCCCATACTCACAGGCTCGAACGCTGCACCACGACTACAGAGGCTTGCGCCGAGACCTGGCTCCGGCTACCCTAACCATGTACGAGTATTATACCGCCGACTACATTAGCTGACCCAGTTTTATAACTTGATTTTAGTTTAAACGCAACTATATAATCCTAGCTTGTAGCGCGTCGCACTGACTCGGCCACAGAGGCTTATAGCGCGGATGCAGCAGTTCGTTTATTGCCCATGCTTACAGGTTCGAACGCTACACCACGACTACAGAGGCATGCGCCGCAGACCTGGCTCCGGCTACCCTAACCATGTACTAGTGTTATAGCGCGAATCAGCTGACTCGGTTTTATACTTTGTTTATGACAGACATAGACGCGATCTATATAATCCTACCCTATAGCGCGTCGCACTGACTCGGTCACAGAGGCTTATAGCACGGATGCAGCGGTTCGTTTATTGCCCATGCTTACAGGCTCGAGCGCTGCACCACGGCTACAGAGGCTTGCGCCGCAGACCTGGCTCCGGCTACCCTAGCCTTAGATTATGATTCGGATACGATGACTATGCTATACTTCTAGCTCGTAGCGCGTCGCACTGACTCGGCCACAGAGGCTTATAGCACGGATGCAGCGGTTCGTTTATTGCCCATGCTTACAGGCTCGAACGCTTCACCACGGCTACAGAGGCTTGCGCCGCAGACCTGGCTTCGGCTACCCTAACCATGTACTAGTGTTATAGCGCGAATCAGCTGACTCGGTTTTATACTTTGTTTATGACAGACATAGACGCGATCTATATAATCCTACCCTATAGCGCGTCGCACTGACTCGGCCACAGAGGCTTATAGCGCGGATGCAGCGGTTCGTTTATTGCCCATACTCACAGGCTCGAACGCTGCACCACGGCTACAGAGGCTTGCGCCGAGACCTGGCTCTGGCTACCCTAACCATGTATTAGAGCGCCAATATGATAGCTTTCTAACAAATTCCTAGTTTAATACCTAACTACACACACGGACGCGAGGACTCAGCAGTACTCAGCACACACACTTTGTATTTTTATTTTGCTGGATTTTTTCTTTATTTGCCTAGACTTCTTTTATAGGTACCTATCAGTTAATCTACATAATTATTTTTATTACCTACTGAATTTTATATTAAGCATTAATCTAATAACGTGTTCCACTTTTGAATTTTTAAATCCGGTATTTAACTGCATCGGGTTAGACTGATAGCCGACCCTAACCTTAGGAAAGTCTAGGCGGATGATGTCATTTCAATTTTTACATGGGTAGGTAGATAAGTATGTTGAATATTTTTTGCGAGTTGAAATAATTGTAACTTCCTTCCTCCGCGGTATGACTGACGTAGATTTTACGTATATGAAATTAGTGGAATTTAAAAAATACACTACGTAGGTATTACAGTAGGTACTGTACTTACACATGTGTGTATGATGCACGCACCTACAGAATTTCATGAACAACGGTACCGGCCCAAAGACAAAACTGCACTCCAACACATAAGTAATACGATACACGCTAATCATCACCGACACCAACCGAGACTACATAGATTAAAAAAAAAACCGTATGCGTGGGCGCAATAACGCAAAAAACTACACGTAAAACAATCAAAATGTAAAGAAAATGTCGACTACCTGCGCACACGACTGCAGAAGTAATGAGCAAGACGTGACGCGCGATGCGCTTGACTGCAAGTAAAAATATTTGAGGGTAGCTTTCGTTAAAAGAATATTTCTTATTGGGTAAGCACGCGCGCCCAGTTTATTTGAATTTCGAACGAACACTGCAGTTTATAACAAAAAGCCAATGTTGCATAAAAAAAAAATACAATAACATAGTATAATTTTTTTTTTTATTATTGTAATCAAAATTCTTTTCCATTATTGACAATTTTAGATCTTAACTTTTTTACAACGCTTATTTAAAATTCAGTTGGCCGCAAAAATAAGGGGGTTTTGAAATCGCTTACTTATAATTATGATAGGGTGGGGTTGTCACGACAAAATCTTTTTTTGCAAAAAAAACCTACTTTAGAAAACCTTAAAAGCACTAAAAAGTTAAAAATAATACTATAACCTACCTATATTAATAAACCTAACCTAGCCTACGATTAAACTATACTAAAATTTAACAATTTTTTGGAGTGTCGGTGCCAAGCTAAGTAATGAAACGACTGGTAATTCCAGAGTATTTTTTTTTTAGCTTTTGGGTTATTATTTAGTAGGTAGAGTCTGGAAAATGAAAGTAGACACTCGATTTATTTGCAAAATTTTCATATGGCAGCTTTTTATATATGTCAATCTCGCATTGTCAAAACAAGATGGCGTGTTTTTGTCTATTGAATGTGGCATTTTTCCAACTTAGACATGAATAAAACGATTAAAAGTGGAGTGCGGAAGATGCTGTTTCGCATGATATCAAAGTTCGAAGAAAGACAACAAGAGAAAGACGCCCAATTCAATCAGAAACAAGATTGTTTACGTGTGGTGTAGGATTTCTTAGGTAGTTTGATGCTTTGATTTTGATACTTTGATTGTATTCGTAGGAAAATTATCATTTATGATTTTATAAAAAATATTTTTTTTTCATCTTCCTAGTTCGGCGTGCTGTGCGGGCGCTGCTGCTGCGGCTGCAGAAAACCTCAAACGGCGTAAGTATCAGCTTACAGCTTACCCTTTCAGGTAACTATATTTTCGAGCCGTTTGGGGTGGAAACTCTCGGGTCGTGGGGTCCGTGTGCCCATGGCCTTTTCAAGGAGTTGGCCAAACGATTGGTTGATTCTTCCCGTGTCCCAAGGGCTGGTTTTTACCTTGGCCAGAGGCTAAGCATTGCCATTCAACGTGGCAATGCGGCCAGTCTTTTGGGCACATTTCCAGTAGACAGCGATGCGGATGAATTTTTTGATGCCATTTAATTTTAGTTTCTCTTTTTTTTTATTCTGGTTGTTTTTTATTTAATTTTTATCATTAAGCTTGTAAATAATATATATATTAATTAAGTCTCTTTCAAAGGAATAATAAAAATACTTTTATAAAATCTATTTCTATGTTTGCTTCATATTCTGTTCAAAGTATTATATTGTTGTTTTTTTTATTCAGATACCTAATCCTACTATCCTACTAATATTATATTCTATCCTGCTAATATTATAAAGTTTGTTTGGATGGATGTATGTTTGTTATACTAATATTGTTACGAGCTGGGTAGGGGATAAATTATTTAACACCAATTAAAAACCAAATAATCTGTAATGACACACAAATCACTAATTAAAATAAACTTTTAATACTACTCAACACTATTTACCACTAAAACACAAAAGTTATCCTACTAATAATATTAAGTTTGTTTGGATGGATGGATATTTGTTACTCTTTCTCTCAAAAACCACTGAACGGATTTGGACGAAATTTGGTACACAGATAGTTAATAATCTGGACACATAGGATAGTTTTTATCCCGATTTTATGTTCTCGTGGGATATTTTTCGATTTGTAGCGGGCGGAGCCGCTGGCAACAGCTGTTATCACATAATAGGTACCTAATCGTCTTTATATTCCAATAAAGTATACTGATTTATTTTATTAATTATTAATTTTAAAAAACATTAAGTATTAATTAATAATAATGTATGAACTGATTTTACATCACGAAACTTCAGTTTACTTCGTCTGATTAAAGATTTCTTCGAGAAGATCTTTTTTAGATTCCACTTTTGGATCTGTCCACACAAGTAGTGTACAAATATTTTTTTTAACACGAAAAAAACAAATAACTCAGTGTCAAGACAGGTTATTAAATTTACGTCCTACAATAGGGTTACTAGCCTGAGATTTTTTAAATTTGCCACGTTTTTGCAGTCTCTACTTTCGTTTGCCAGACTCTATATACTTAGTCATTTAGGTATCATAAGTATATTGCTTGGCACCGACTCTAAAAAAAATCTCCTCCTTTTTTAGAAGTCGGTTAAAAAAGCTGAAGTACTGTACACGCTTCATGCTGAAAGCTCCGACACTCGCCAACGTCGTCGTAATTCCTCTGTAATTTTCTCACTCGCCGAGAGATGTCGCTAATGTGTTGCTCTCGCGATTGTCGCACCATCTAGTCTTCGAAACTGCAAACTTTGTCGTGCATGTTGTTTGGAACTTATTTTGTAGGACAAAGAGTTCGTTTTTGCGTGCGATAGGGAACAGTCGTTTGTAAAGCCACTACTTTCTAGAGCACTTGTGGAGTTGCAGCCCGTGACATCCATTACAATAATGATGTCTTTGGTTTAGGGTTGGCACTTTTGCTTTTGTAGAGACAAAACATTTTAATGCTGTAAGTAAAAATCGTTTTTTTTAGCCTGTCATGGAATCGCAGACTATTTTCTTTACATAGTAAGTATAAAATAAAGTTTCTTCCTGCCGTCTGTACGTTTAAATCTTTTAAACTCCGCAATGAATTTAAATACGGTTTTTATCGAGTGATTCAAGAGTAAGGTTTATGTATCTATAGTGCAACCGTGCCAAGCCGAGGAGGGTTGCTAGTTTATAATCTTATCAATCACATTATTGTCCCACTGAAGGGCAAAGGCAAAGTCTGAGTCACGATGTCTTCCACCCGTTTTATTCTACTATCCCTTAATGAGTTGGTGTATTGATAGATTTTATTCATTTTGATCGTGTAGACTGCCTCGTTGGTCTAGTGGTCGCAAGCGCGGCTGCTGTGCATGAGGTCTTGGGTTCGATTCCCAGGTCGGGCAAAGTGTTATTGGGTTTTTCCATCAGAAATTTCTCAGTAGCAGCCTCGGAGTCTGGATTTGTGCCCGGTTGATGGCAATGGGCTCGCCCCCTAGTACATGGGACTAAAAACATAACTGGCGAAATGTGGGTGAACGAATGGGTACACCTCTGCCTAACCCTTCGGGGATTACAGGCGTGATGTTATGTTATGTTATCATCGTGTAGGTGTCACACTTTTTGACTTTTGGATGGAATAGCCGCTAGCTATTAATATCCGACGAAAATTGTTAATGCTAGGGGGTGTAATAACCATGTAATGAATTAATTTATTATTTCGTTTTCGGAAAAACCTCGTACCTTTTGTTTTAGTATTTTTTATTTTATTTTCGCCGTAGTGACAACCCTACGCAATAACTGGGTTGCGTGTAGTGTCATCTCGGTGTCGACGGAAGTCACGGGAGCACTCGCGACATGTACCTACCTACACAAAATGCACTTTTATTTACACCTACCCTCCAAATTATATTTTATGGGAATTGTGACAGAAAAACATCAAATAAGTATAAAACATGCTTAGATAGTATATCTAGATATAAAGTAGTTTCTCTGTGCGATTAAAGAACTACATTCTACCCGCGACTTCGTCCGCGTTACGTCTTTGGTTACTGCTCCGCATCCGTGTGTTGTAGCGTGATGTTGTATAATCTATACTTTTCCTTATGAACGTGGCTATCATATACAATAACTATCCAATCCTACTGGTAGTTCTAGAGATCAGCGCGTTAAATAATAAACAAAAAGTACTACCATAATACTCAAATGAAATAAATAATTATTGTTTTTATTAAAAAAAAACTCTTCCGCTTTTTTGTATTAGAATAGATTTAGGATATAATAATGACCCTACTTTCTTCTAAATGCAGTTTTAAGTTAGGTAGGTACCGTAAATAATGTCTTTAGCCCAAATAAAAACCAAAAATATCAATTTGGTATATTTTTATACAAAACGTAATCCGGTACCTAGGTATGTTACATTGTTACCTAGGCTTATAACGTCTATACATACAAGCAGAATAAAGTATAGCCAAGCCCTTGGGATTGCTTACGTCATAACCTTATTGATAAACATAATAACAATGCAATTACGATTTACAATGACTGTCCCAAGATAATATAAGTTACTAATAAATATTTAATTGTTTTATCGAAGATACTTTGGTTGTCGATTAGGAACTTTTAAAAAGAGAAAACGTAACGTAAATTCAAACAATTTTGAAATTGGAAAACACGAAATGGATACCCCATTTCGTATTTTCCAATTTCAAAATCAAAAAGTTTTTAGATTGAAGGCTTTATTCATGTCTATGGGTAATAGATTCTAATAATTATGCTTGTCGTATAAATTAAACCAAATTAAATGCTTCCTGCTTTAGTTAAATTTTGCTTCCTTATAAACTTGTAATCTAGACACAATCTAAGTATTTCAAGTTAGTGTGGCACTGTTAGTACCTATTCATGTCTGCTGCCTATTAAAATTATTAACTGATATTTAGCAAGAAACATAGTTACTTTCCTTCATCAGAATCCAAACCTTAAAAAAGCAATATCCCGCAAAGCAAAAGCCGAAGTCATTTTTAATTCGATCAAAAACAATAAATGCTTCGTCGGTTTGTTTGTCGCGGTAATTAAGGCCGTCCCATGAAACATGGCCGCGCTTCCGCATCCGGCGGGACTTTTTTAATTTTTCATTTACGAATGGCTGTTTCAATTTTTCCTCTAATTTCTCATTAAACTTAGATGCACGTTTGGCCCGAGGGTTTTGAAAAATGTAAATTAGTGCTACAGATAATTAATGTGTTGATTTGTTTTTCTTTCTTTTTGTAAGTATACTTAGTAACTTTGTGTTTTAATTAGAAAGTGGACCATAATGATGTCTTCCAAAAAATCTTTTAGAAGTTATTAATAAGTTCATCAAAGTATTTAAAGAAAAAAAAATATTTTGTCTATTCCGGATTCTGACTTAAGTGTGTAGGTCCATGTCAAATGCAAATGCATGTAACACAAGATAGGAAAACCCCTATTTTCCAAGATTTTTTTAAGTAAAACACTGCTCACCTACTTTAAAAACCTCTATTCCTACACAAAACAGGTTATATCCTCCGAACGCTCTCGTATTTATTCATAAAGCGTATCTATGAAAAATAAAATTCACAAAGAGGCTCCTTTATTTTTATATCGTCAAAGAAATCAGCATTTTACTATTGTCTGCGTGCGTTAAGATGTCGGGAAAAGAAATATAAAATGTTAGAGACAAAAAATGTTTTAAGTCTCATAAGAAATGCAAAACAGTCTACAATAAAAGCAATCAAATTAATACTTCCAATATATACAATTTAGTTACAATTGTAGTTTGATTTGATATAATGAATTCTGTATATTTAAGTGGTTTTACCAATGTTCATGAATTAAACTAAATAAATTAGAATGGCAATCTAGTTTTGTCCTAAAGTATACTTTATCTGTGGTATAGATAGTCTCTGGCATCATTTTGGGATTATTATTTATTTTCCCTACAAATCAGGAAGGAACATGCCTAGATTTCTGTTTCATTTTCGGTGTTATCAGATGCCAAAAACATTTCAATTTTATTTTTCAAAGCAATGAATTCCATTTCGTTTTATTTTCCCGCAGCTAGCAGCAACACAGGTGCGTTCCTTTTTCGATTGATGACATTGATATTTTTTTCTAAATTCCCGCCACGTTTGACAAGTGTCGTTTCGTTCAGGAACGTGGCCACACGACAATAGTTCGCTGGCCGATTTCATCGACACATGCTCCGTTTCATTTCCGTTGCACTCTGTTCGCGGTGCGAGAGGATTTTGAACGGAACCATTGTAAAAAAAAAGTTTCACTATTACACGAACTTGATTTGACCAAGAACAGGGATAACTGTTGAGACGATTTTTGCGTTAATTTAATAAAAATATTTTTTTTACTTAATCATCTACAAAGGTGAGCTTTACAAAATGTTATCGCACGTAAAGTTTTCCTGGGATTTTCTTCCGTTCTTTTAAGTTTGTTTGTTAAGAAGACGCAGACAAAGGGATGTATTTATGATTATTCTATTAACTTGTTTCTTGCTGCTTTTGAAATCAATTCATTAATAGGGTCAAAATGAGTTACCCACAGGTAATTTTGGTTTTATTCCAAAAGCAACATTTTTGATACAATAAAATGTGTAATCAACCAGTCTTTAGACAATAACATATTCTTTTTAAAATATAAATATTTAGCACAAAACTCGATGTATTTCCCTGTCCTACTCGCCTGAGGCAAATTGAAAAGCACACTCGAAAACCCCTTTAGTGTCATGTGAAGGCCGCACAATAGGACACACACCACCCTCGCGCGAACACAGTATCTGAACGCGTTTTATCGTTTAAAAATTCAATGTATTGTTACATTCTTTATGGTATAAATGTACTACAGAGAAAAAAAGTTAAGTACTTTTTAAAAATGGAATGCAAATAATAAAGTTGGGGCATCAAATTATAACGTTTTGTAAATGGAAGGTTTTAGGAGAAATGCCATTTTGAAAAGCAAAGGGATGAGTCGATAAAAGTTATAGGCAAATTATACACTTTTCAATTTCATCTTAGTTCATTATAATAGTTAATTAAGATCAAGTGTGTTTTTCAATCTAAGTTTTTGTATTTTCTGCCCATCTATCCAGAGCTCAAAGTACCGATGAATTTCAACAAGTTTTACTGTGATAGCAACTCTAAGATATCAATGAAAAAAAAAAGTACTGCTGTTTTCTACAAAAAAATACAGAACAGTTGATATTTTTTCACAATTCTTACTTTATACATAAAAAAATATCGTATTCATAACAATTAAGCTTGCAACAATTTTTTTTCTCAAAAGCTAAGTATCCCAGCATCAAAAAGATCATATATTTCACACGTAATAACCTCTCATCTCAACTAGTCTGCGGGCGCCATCCATCATGCCTCTTTATTGAATTACTACCCTCTGATGGAGGACGGCCCTCGCGACCCATCCAATTATTGCCACTAATTATAATTATTGCACTTGATACTGTTTTGTGTTCGCTTTCATATGCCTGTGGTCTGCTAGTAGGTAGGTAGGTATGTTTTATTTCTGCTCTTGCTATGCTAAAATAACGTGATTTAGAAGTAGCTACACATATACTTTATGAGGGTTTTTGTATTTTTATTTTCTAGTTTTTAATTTTAGTTAATACCCAATTTTGCTGTCTCTCTGTAACAGGGTCTTTAAAATCTATTATATCCACCGTCCGTCCGTCCGTCTCGTGGTTCTAAGCTACCTCCCCACCAATTTTCAGCCAAATCGGTTCTGCCGTTCTTGAGTTATAAATAGTGTAACTAACATGACTTTCCTTTATATATATACATTATGATATAAATCTGGAAATAAAGCCGAATAGTTTTTTTCCATAAGTAATTCTTTGTTTAAACGTGTTAATCTCTGGATTGGAAAAATATTTTTGTGTATGATAGCTAGATTCATGAAGAATAGTATAGGCTATATTAAACGTAACTTGACATCTGTGAAACGCGGAGCTGAAGCCAGTTATGATATTATTATTTTATTTTTCAGTAATATGTACGCAATATTTACACACTACAGACTGCCTCGTTGGTCTAGTGATCGCAAAGCGCGACTGCATAGCACGAGGTGTTGGTTCGATTCCCAGGTTAAAAAGTAGCCTACGTATGTCCTTTTCCAGACTTTATCTGTGTGCTAAATTTCATCTAGACCCGTTCAGTTGTTACCAGAACAGCATAATTTATACTAGTAGAAAGATAGTAAGATTGACCAACATAATTATATCTCGACCAGGTTGTGTTTGTATAGTGTCAATCATCCTAAAACTTAAACATCTCTGTCAATGTTAGAGTCTCAGTGGTTAAATCGTTCCCTCAAAACAAACAAAACAAGAATTAATGTTCTGTACCCACAACACTTGTTCACTAATCCCTACATGTGACTTTCTCATCCACCTACCTACCGTACACATCACATTAATAATTGCATAGCTCCTTGACAGTACATATTCGTCATGCAACAACTTACTTGCGAATTTAATACCGTTTAAAAACCCTTAACACTAACAAAATAAAGTCTAATTTCAACGTGTCTAACTGTAATGTAAAGTTGGCAATCTAGAGTGGAGTTGATCACCCCCGCGGGTACCATACGTCATCAGGGCTAGGGACGACATTGGACAGTTTAAATTTCGAATTACACGCAATCCATTTTCGAAATTGTGTGGTTTTTGGGTTTATTTTGTGTGTTGTACCTTTTTAAAAGGTCGTAAGGTCATATAAAAGTACTTTCTTTTTTTAATGTACGTTCAACGTAGAGTCTGTGAGCAAAATCTTAAGAAAGAGATAACAAAACTAAACCAACTGCCTCGTTGGTCTAGTGGACGCAAAGCGCGATTGCTGAGCATTAGGTCTTGGGTTCGAGTCCCAAGGCGGGCAAACTGTTATTGGGTTTTTCCCATCAGGAATTTCTCAGTAGCAGCCTCGGAGTCTAAATTTGAGCCTGATTGATGGTAATAGGTTTGCCCCCAGTTATATGGGACTTAAACATAACTGGCGAAATGTGGGTGTGCTAATGGGCACACTTCTGCCTTACCCTTTGAGGATTACAGGCGTGATGCTATGTATATAACAAAACCGAAAAAATAATTGCCTAGTTCACCCGAATTAGTCATAGACAAACATTCATCCCATATCAGACTATCCCATAATAGTGTTTAGCGGCGATGTTTATGGTATTCCTATGGGGCCAAAGCGCAAAGGGCACGACATTTGGCTATGGGGTCGCGACCTTTCAGACGATATGGTGATGATTCCGCAAAGGGCGCCAAATACATAAAATCTATGCGGTCTCTTTTATAGTGGTGACATTTTTGTCAATTTGTGGGGGAATTGGTACTTTTCTTATGAAATAGGAATGGTATAGGTCAGGAAAACATCGTGAGGGAACATGGGCGTAGCCAGACCTGGGCTCAGGGTGGGGCAGCACTCTAAAATAATTAGTAACTAGCAAACTATACCTGCGGTCTTACCCCGGTTAATCGTCGTGATGGCCCAGTGGTTAAAGCGCCCGCCTCTCATGCATGAGGTGGTGGGTTCAAATCCGGGCAAGTACCAATGTGAATTTTTCAATTCATATGTACTTTCTAAAGTTTATCTTGGACATCACTGGCATCGGTGAAGGAAAACATCGTGAAGAAACCTGGACTTACTGTTCCACTCAAACGATGTCAGAGGCCCTTGAGGCGGTTTAGAAACTCTGACACTAGGGTGTGTGGGGTCGTTAGGCCTTATTATCCACACGATAAGAAGAAGAGAAGAAGAAGACCCCGGTTATTTTTTTCATACAAGAAGTTTACACCTTATAGCACCCTGTTCGCGCGCGCCTCAAAGAGCTGTCAGCACAGGGACGGGGCCCCCAACGGGGCCAACGCCTGCCGGGGTGTGGGACGTCTTAACAGGATACCGTGGCCCCGGAACGTAAAGGGCAACAGAAGGAACAGGGTGGTTTTTTAGTCAGTAAAAGTCTGACAGTCTCTTCCACCCCACCCAGGGCGGCAGGAGTCATTCGATGATTTTTACCACCTAAAAAAAAACCTCCTGACACTTCGATCTTTCTTACGGATATTATGTTTTGTAGTTAGTAGCGACATATTTTTTTTTTAGGTTTGGTTAGGTACCGTACAAGTCAGAGCCAGAATGGGGAAAGTGCAATTAAGCACAAGAAACATTAGAACACTAGAATATAACCTGTTTGTAATACTAACAAAATATCAGTCAATGGAGGTAGTCGCTCCATGTAAAGTACTGGTATTCAGCTGCATCCGGTTAGACTGGAAGCCGACCCCAATATAATTGCTTAAAGGCTAGGCAGATGATGAATACTAACAAAATATGGACGACTGTTGTTCGAAATAAATAAATTTATTTTTAATTTAGTTTTTTTACTGCCTCGTTGGTCTAGTGGTCGCAACGCGCGACTGCTGAGCATGAGGTCTTGGGTTCGATTCCCAGGTCGGGCAAAGTGTTATTGGGTTTTTCCATCAGGAATTTCTCAGTAGCAGCCTCGGAGTCTGGATTTGTGCCCGGTTGATGGCAATAGGCTCGCCCCCTATTACATGGGACTAAAAAACATAACTGGCGAAATGTGGGTGTACTAATGGGTACACCTCTGCCTAATCCTTCGGGGATTACAGGCGTGATGTTATGTTATGTAATTTAGTTTTTTTTTTGCTAACGATACTTGTGTCTATGACTTCTGTCACGACGGTCTACTCGAAATGAACGGCTATTAAACATGTCCTAGGCTATATAAATAGAGCTCTAATCTAATTATTTTTACGTCTTAATTCCGTAATATTTAGCACAAAACCGCTAACAAATTGAGATTATCTCCATAAATCGCAATGCTATTATTACGAACACCGTCACTCTGTGCTATTAACTTCAAACTTCTACTAACATAGCTATTAAATACAAACCATTTAAAATTTACCTCCCTCACCCCCTCTTTCCATAGAAAAATTGACATGAAAAGCGAGATCAGACGCATTATGACAGTTCTTCCTACATTGGTTATGTCAGCAATCAAGGAATATATCGGAGACATTTATGATCAGTGGAATAAAAGCTTTAATACGCTTTCAAATAAGGGTTGTTTTATTTGTAAATGGATGGTTGATATTGTAGGGATCATGAAAGAACCCTTTCTTTTAGATAATTAGGGACACCTGTGGCTAAGACAAGGAATGAAATGGGAAAATACGGCACTTTTGTTTATAACTGTTATTCCTTTTGTTATAACTTATGGTTATTTCGTGCGGTGGTGTCTTTATGAAAATACTAGCATTTGCCAGCGACTTTATCCGCGTGATTTTTTAGAGATCTCTGAAACTGTTCTGATGAAAAATATAGTCTCCGGAGCCTCGTCGTGTCCTCCAAGTGTTATTGGGTTTTGCCATCAGCAATTTCACAGTAGCAGCCTCGGAGTCTGGGTTAGCGCCCGGTTGATGGCAATAGGCTCGCCTACTATTACATGGGACTTTAACATAACTGGCGAAATGTGGGTGTACTTATGCCTAACCCTTCGGGGAATACAGCCGTGATATTATGTGGACTAAGTTTTGTTTTAAACGCGCTGTCGGTAGGTACTCAAATGATATTAATTAAGAATTGTATTATCAAGTTGGTAGCTATGGAACAAAAAAATAAAAAACTGTTCGAATTTTAATTTTCAAATAGCCACTGAATACTGGGAGCATAGACGTCTAGATTTATGCCTCGGTTTTTAAGTACAGTCAACATCACATTCACAAAACCGAATATCTAGGTACTCATATCGCTCGATTAGTCCACAATACACGACGAAGAAAAATTAACACCCAGTCAGATTGAAACGGTGTGCTCCGTCTATCCGATTGAACACAAAGGGGTAAGGGGATTGTGAACAAATCGTGTATTCGACTGTACATATCTGAGTGGCGTAGACTTATAAAAACAGCAAATAACACTCAGTAGCATTCTGAGGGGAGATCTGAGAATAAGATTATTATTTTAAGTTTATTTTTCATCTTATTTATTTTGGTTAATGATGCTGGTTGGTTAGTCGGTGAGAGAGATTTTGTAGATACCTACCTAATTTCACCCTAAAATATTTTATTTACTTACTCGTATTTATTTTATTTTATTACATTCTACAATAAATAACCTAAACATAGAACCTTAAAGTAAATGTAAAATATGTACAATTTATAAAAGAAAAGGCAGAAAGGAGAAACCTCATAGGGCATCAAAAACAAATTATTTTTACCTTATATTATATATTATATTGATAACATCTTATGCGTATTTTTATTAAATGGTAACTATTTGAAACTGTAAAACAATACCTACGCATAAGTTAAAACGCATAATATCTAGTCCCAATCTCATCCCAGCGCCAAATGTTGTAGGTACCTAGTAAAAATATAATGACAGGTAAATTAAAAGTATTTTGACTGATTAAGACAGAGATTAGAATGTGAACGTTCTTTAAAATGCAAGATTTGCCCCCTTGCTGTCAAATCTAATGTCTGCGGATGTCTGAAATGAAGAGTTTCAAAATTAATAAATAAGACATTAAGCGAAATATTTTAAAGCACATTTTAAGCTATTTAAATAGGTACAAATCAATAAACCTATACAAATCACATAATATATCAACTAACAAAAACCATTTTTATATTCCTTTTTCTTAACGCCTACAAACCACTCTTAGCAAAACACTCGCTCACAACAAAGAGTCGTCAATTGGCGTAAGTAAAAGATCTGTGACACTCCCAAATTGACAAGCGAGATAGACAAGGAACGACTGTATAAATATGAAACTGAATAAAAAAACTCACTTCCGACATTCTGCGGAGTCGTTGACTTTGCTTTGCGTTTTGGGGTTTTTTTTTACGTCACGCTGTTGGCGGGAAAATCATGGAAATGTCACCTGTGAAGCGGAGTAAAAAAGTTTTGATGCTTAGTTATGTTCTGTTATGTTTCATATTTTTGTACATAGGTGAATTCTGTTCAGAGTTAAACAAAATTGTAGGTTTTTTTTTCAATATTAATTTTAGTTTTTCATTAAAAGTTTATAGGTATTTTAATATTAAATTATTTTCATTGTGGGTGTACTATTGGGTACACCTCTGCCTAATGTTATGTTTCATTGTCGAATGGTATGGTATCTATCAGACGTGATCTAGCAGTAAGATTTTATGCTTTCGAATGAACATGAATCATTTAAAAATACACACACTAATATAGGTATCCTTGCCA
This sequence comes from Hoplodrina ambigua, assembly GCA_949774945.1. NCBI lineage: Eukaryota > Metazoa > Arthropoda > Insecta > Lepidoptera > Noctuidae > Hoplodrina > Hoplodrina ambigua. The sequence continues at coordinate 10,496,925 of OX458979.1, forward strand.
TCAATGGATGATTATTGAACTTCAGGTATATTCAGGTATATATTTAATTATATTCTTAAACCTATCAAAAAAGGCACAAAGTATCAAAACTGGTGATTCTAACTACACTTTCGCGTGCAATGCAAATGGCCGCCGAACAATAATCACGAAAGTAAGCGATACGAATAAAAATATCGTCTCAACCGCCTCACATCCCCCTGAGGGCCGGGATTTAACATATCTAATGCGATTTACGTGTCGCACTCCCCTTCACACCTTGAAGACTGTCGGTAATCGTTTTAAGACGTTGTTGACTCGAGTATACGCACCTCGTTGCTTGGTGGTATTTTTTTTTAAACAGGGATCTTTTTTATCTGTGGATTAATCTATTAAATGTAAATGTACTATAGACAGCGTTTTCACGGTATTCCTTTGTTGTGGTTATAAGTTGGAAGACTTTTTAAGTATTTAAAAATTATTTAAAAATATTGCGTAGCTCTTCGCTACGAAAAGGCGTAGCACGTAGCATTTGAGCGATCATGTATTTTTTGTGTGTATCAAGCCTAAATAAATTATGACCTTCATATTTTTTAGAGGACATAATTATAAAATGATTGCACTTTAATGTAAATCTCCAGTTGCAATAATAAATGCCTCTAATACCAATAATTAAAAAAAAAACTTTACCGTTGTACCAACATAAACTATGACTTTTAAACTACAAGTCAATTTGACTGCAGCTAAAACAGCTATGCATCAAAATTTTACAGAAAATGTCAGCAGTAAAAAACGCTGCATGGAAAAGAAAATCTTGTCTCCCATTTTGAATTTCAAAAGCTTCAGTAAATTACTCTGAAATTAAGACCCTTCTTCACAGGTGTTTATTAAAATAGCTTGCTAATTGTACAAAGTGCTCATATGAGTTGTAAGTAAGAGTCTGCAGAGGGCGCCACGTATTAAGCGACAGACAATGGCAGGTGTAGTTGTCTAGGCTGTTATGCATTCTGACTTTAAGTAATTGGCCTTACGATAGGGTTGGCATGAGTTAGGAATGTTTTTCTAATCTGTGTGTCTTTAAATTCTCTAGTCAAAACTATTTTTTGGGAGGTTGTGAGAAGTCAAATTGAAAATAAAGATTTTGAACGCGAAATTTATCAACATTATTTTCAAAGTTTTGTAATGGTTCTAAGGAAAATGTAGGTACACTGCACCTACAATGCACCTACACTGCTATTCTAAAAATTCTCTCAGTGAATTTTCGTGAAGTGAGTTGGGTTGAGGTGAGCTGTCAATTCTAGTGAAACGATGACAATTCGTAATGAATAACGTAATCATTGCTATTAAACTATTAATCGCCTAGCGACTGATCGATTTTTCACGTGACGTTTTCTTGGGCCAAAGAATCATAATTGACATATAATGTGGCAATGCTGCCAGCTTTTGGGCACTTGTTTTTTTAACGCCCTATGAGCTGTCCCCTTTCTCTTTTATATATTTTTTTATTATTTTTAAGTTTTGGTTTATTTAGATGTGTAACTATTGAAGTTGTAATATGTTAAATTAAAGCATTGGAATGCTGTAACCAAGATCAGTGGCGGGTGGCAGCCCTGCGTGGTAGGGGTGTGGTTAGGTCGCCATCAATGGGGCTTCAATCACAATGAGTGGCGCCTTCATTATTTACAAATGAGCGTATAAATCTCTCGTGAACGATCCAGTTTCATTGTCGCGCAAATTACAAGTGCTCCCATCTCTTTTTCTCTTGTGATATATGGGTTTGTGAGAAAGAGATGCAGGTGTTAAAAATTAACAGACAGAACAAATAGTTGAGACAAGGCCTCACCGCTTCAGACAGCGGTGAACTATAGTTTTTGCTAAAGCGATCGGAATTCCTTTATGTTGTGTTCGATTTATTAACTTTGCATTGAGATTATATCTTTTTTTTTTTTTTGCGGATTTTGATAACAAATAATCACGAGTCTATTATGCCCGGACCACCGCCGGTCTATTTTTGTGCCCAGTTGATGGCAATGGGCTCGCCCCCTATTACATGAGACTAACAAAACATAACTGGCGAAATGTGGGTGTACTAATGGGTACACGTTTGCCTAACCCTTCGGGGATTACAGGCGTGATGTTATGTTTATGAGTCTATTATTGTCTTATTGCAGGGCAAAGACCTCTTCCCTGCAAAGAAGGCATGGGTATCAATCACCACGCTTGCTCAAGACGGAGTGGTGATTCCAGATTTTCTGATCTTTTTTTGACCCTTGGATGTAGCTTCAATTTTATATCAACATTTATTTTAATTTTTTGTTGATCCAGAATTTTCTGTCTTCCTTTTTCCGACTATTTTCGGCATCCAGTCTAACCGGATGCAGCTGACTATCAGTAATTTATATAAAGAGACTGCCTATCTGACCTCTATAACCCAGTAACTGTCAACTAGAAGTTTATATTTTAATTTTACCTGGATTTGGTATAATTTCCCATATAATTTCTCAAGTAACAGAAAAGAAAAAAATCCTTTATATGTTTAGGTATAATTTGTGCGATATTTTTCCCCTAACATACCATTTATTCTTGTGAATCCTATACAAATATCTTTCACAGCGACAGTAAGACAAGTCCTTACATCAATTACGATTGTTCTTCAAAATTTATGAGGTCGCATCGCTAGTGATTACGTGATGATGACACGAACGTTGCAATGCGTTTAGTATTCCTGCGACGACTGGGCAATCATTATTCATATTTAATATACAATGAGGCTTCAATTGAGGAATATATTAGGAGTATAACGGAAGGTGGCCACACGCGTCTGTGAATGAACACACTTCATTCATTCCAACCTGTGATTGCTTTGTTGTATTTATGAATGTAATTTGAATTGAAATTAGACGACGTTTTTAGGGATTAGTGACTCTTTATATTTTCTTATAGGTAATGTTTCTTAACCACAGACTGATACTATAATATATTTATACTTTATGGGGTTTTCTTACGTGCAGAAAGAACTTACAGTCTTACGTAAAGAAAAAATCTGGGCTCGCGAGATTTCCAGGGGCCGCCAATCAATTGATTTACTTTATATGACCTGTGAAAACGCGATTCTCCCATAGATTATGAATGACAAAAGACGACTGTGACGTCCCGTCATTAATTTCAGCATGTCTATTATCGCAAAAACGCAAAATGACGGCATTATTAGCTACTTTCACAAAATTGCATCTCAAATCTTCAATTCACAACAAATAGATATGATTCACAAAACACTTGTATCCCAACTGTCCGCTAGTAATCCAGCTAATTGTTATGATGACAGTGGCCTGCCCCGCCCCGGGCCATATAACCCGGGAATTTCATTACAGCCACCAGGCCACTGACGGCCGGCTGGATTAGAATCCTAGCCATTGTTCATTGAGTTATAGCCGCTGCTGGACGTACGGCGTGGTCGCAGTAAGATCGTGGATGGGAATTTTGACGTTTAAGGAATGTCTGCTTTTTGATATTAAGTGCGATTTTTGTTTAGGATTCAAGTAGTATGTAGTAGTAGTATTTGAATACTACTACTACAATCAAAAAAATCGCGACCAGCGGAACAAGTAATACTACTCAAGTAGTATTACTAGTTACTGGTCGCGATTTCGTCCGCGTCAAAGGAGATATATTATTATACTACGGGAACCGTACATTTTCCTTGATAAAAAGATTATAATCTATCTCTGTGCCAAATTTTATCTACATCCGTTTAGCCGTTCTGGCGTGATTAAGTAACAAACATTCATCCAGCCAAACTTTCGCCTTAATTAAGGTCTTACAATACCGTATCGAATATTGAATGGAGAGTTGTTTATATGAGAAGTATGTACGATTTCAGTGTTTTACAATTGTATTGCTTTTCTAGGCGATGACGAAGAATTTTTGGTGCCATTTAGTGTTAGTTTCTTTGTTTATAATTAGGTAAGTCTTAAAATATTGTACAAATTATTGATTCACATAAATAACTTTTTAACACAAAGGAAATAAATATTTTAATGAATTTTAGATATCTATTTAAAAGAATCTTTCTGTCACATCAATTAGGTTTTATCTTTGTTTCAGCACATTTGTAAAATGTCTGACTGCCAGTTACTACATGTGACATGATGGCGGTCGTTGGAGGCTCAAATTGGCCGCGATTGGACCGTCTAATTGTTTGAAATATGCGCTCTGTGCCATAAGGAATAGTTTAATAGCCGCGTGTTCCGTACAATTCACACTAGCATAAAATTGAGCACATATTTCGCAGATAGCAGCTAGGTCTAGTGCTAATTGCTTGTTTTTATTATTAATTAAACTGCTAATTACTAGTTTATTTCCTTATTAGAATAAATTAGAAAAAGACATTAGCAATTAAGCTGTGTTGGTGAATATTATTGTTATTTCCGTTTTGATGTGGACATTTTTTGGTTAGCTTGAAAAGTATTAGGTACTTACATAAAATGTTCCCAACTGTCTTGAGTTTACATAGGTATCAAGTTTAATAAAAATCGTTTTATTCATTTACAATATTGGAGATTTGAATGTTTGTATGACGTACTGTGACTCGTAAATGTCCATTGCAGTTAAATACTTACTATTGCTATGCAAATTAAGCCTAAAATGTGTAAACATCTTAAACATTGTTTAATTATAGGATTGACTTTGACTATAATGACCCAATGGTTAAGGTGACCACCTATCATGTATGAGGTGATGGGTTCTTTACTAGTCGAGCACCAATGGCAACCACCTAAGCTAGGCAACCACCTTGAGGCCTTTTCCGTGCAGCGGGACTATAATTGGAATTATTTAGTTAGAGCAACTTTAAATCTAAAGAACATTTAAAGTTGCTTTAACTACCTTTTTGTGCAACGTCTTAAATTAACTGTATATTAGTGTCTTTCCTATATTTTACAACAATTAAATCTACTTTAATTAAATATGATTAGACTATTATTATAAGGAGTGTATTGTCGGTAAAGTTCCCTTGTGTGGCTTAAAACCTACGCTTTTTATCTCTCAATAAATTATGATTCTACTTATCATTATCACTAATTTGTTTATCACATTTTTAGATTTATGACCACTCTTTTCTTATCACTACGTTTGAAGTTTCAAGTTTTATCTCTCGCACTTTTGAAAGCGCGCTTCAGAAAGTTTTTAAATGGACTTTTGAATTTCTATTATTAGGTTTTTGAAGTGTAGAAGTCGATTAGTAGATATAAAAAAAGCAACATAAGTTTGAGAATTAAGATAAACCTACTACTATTCAATGAGAAAGTGTTGGGTAGATGGATGTTTGTTGCTCAATCACGCCAGAACGGCTAAACGTATCTGAATGAAATTCGACGCAGAGATGGATTATAATCTGGAATGAGACATAGGCTACTTTTCTTTCCGAAAAAATCTAAATGCAGTGTGTATTAACTTTTGAAGCGGACGATCTATCTCTGTGCCTTTCTTCTATATCTGTTTAGCCGTTTTCGCGTGATTGAGTAACAAACATCAACTTTCGCTTATAAGAGTAGTCTTTCTTTCTTTAGATAAGAGTAGTAAAAAGTAAGTAAGTTGAACTCATCAAAACGAATTTTCTACTACAAATGAACAGTCACCCCAATTTAGTATTTTTCAACAAAAACCAAAAGTAACTAAAAATAAATAAAGTTCCCTAAAAGAGGGCTATATATGACGTCACCACACGTGAGTGCTCACCATAGGGTGTGCCTACCCTCACATGGGGTGGGGTCAAAGGTCTCGGCCAATGGCAAGCGGAAGCGGCTACCAGAGCGGAACTTACTTCCGCACGATATTTTTTTAATTATTGCATACTTAGTTTGAAGCACTGACATCCGCCAGGTGTGGTAAATAAGTATTCGATTTTGATGAAATTTTTTGTTGATATTTGGATTCAATAGTAGTCACGTTTCCCCCATGTGTTATTGTGAAAATTGATATAAATATGTAACTCAATTAAAATATCTCTACATAGCATAAAACAAAGTCGTTTCCTGACTTAGATATTTTAAACTACGCAACGGATTTTAATACGGTTTTCATCAATATTATACAGTAATTCAAGAAGGTTTACGTAATAATAATGTATATATGTCACCGGAAAATAACAAGATCCGTAAGTTTATCAATTTACTAGGAAGTTTATAAACTTTCGTAAGATTCTAAACGGGAGATAAATTGTAATATTTTACGTCCACATTTTCGTAAATTGATAAACTTACTGAACTCACTCGTAAAATAATAAGTAAGCAGTAACCAAACGCTACGCGCGATCTGATTGGTTGGCTGTCACGTGTCACATCTCCTTCCTCGCGGCCGCCATTGCTGGCCACGGAACATAAACAAACCGGTTTGGAATGTTGAACTGTGTTGCAACTGTGAAAAATAGCTTTATTTTGTTAAGATTATCTAGCAGTACCCATATTGAGTGACCTACAAGCTGCGGACACCCAAAAGCATTGCCACTATGAACATTGACCAATCAGAGAGCAGTGTGTTATTTTACGTATTTCAAAGATCGTATATTTAAAAGAGTTTCTGTGATTGGTCGAACCATATAAAATCTTACGAATAGATATTCGTTAGTTTATAAATTTACCGTATCACGTCGGAAATTGATAAATTTACGAAAATGTGGACGTAAAATATTACAATTTATCTCCCGTTTAGAATCTTACGAAAGTTTATAAACTTCCTAGTAAATTGATAAACTTACGGATCTTGTTATTTTCCGGTGACATATACATTGCACATGTGCGAAGCCGGGGCGGGTCACAATACATAAAAATCTCCAACGAGTTTTGAAAATAATTATATTTTTTAACAAAGTTATTTACATTGCGGGACATCTTAACAGGATACCGAGGCCCCGGAACGTAAAGGGTAACAGAAGGAACAGGGTGGTTTTTTAGTCAGTAAAAGACTGACAGTCCCTTCAGACAGACAGACCCCTGACAGACCCAGGGCGGAAGGACTTATTTGACGATTCATACCACCTCAAAGAAAAAAATGACACCACAAAGAACACATCTCTGGTTTTATCTTTATTTTAGGTTTAGTCCCATCTCATCCCCTTCCCATCTCATCCCCCATGCTTTAATACCTACAAAAATTTCACACCTCTCACTCCTGGCATAAATCAATTGTTTAAAGTACAGTCTCATCGACATTTGTGTGATATACAAGCTTCTGCCCGCGACTTCGTCTGCGTCAAAATTAATCCCTATTACCTAGCGGTATGAAATATACGTTATGACCTTTTCACATACCTACCAAATATACAACATTATATTTAACAAAGATATTTAACATTAATTTTATTTTTTGGTTTTGGATTTACAATTATTTTATGATGATATATTTTTAAAATCTTTTATTGATATAGATTAACGAGTTTAAGAAAACGGCCTCTGTAATTTAACGGCGACGAGAAAAATATTTTCAGTGATATTTTGTCTGCCTCGTTGGTCTAGTGGTCGCAAAGCGCGACTGCTGAGCATGAGGTCTTGGGTTCAATTCCCAGGTCGAGCAAAGTGTTATTGGGTTTTTCTACCAGGAACTTCTCAGTAGCAGCCTCGGAGTCTGGATTTGAGCACGGTTGATGGCAATAGGCTCGCCCCCTATTACATGTTTTTTATAGGTTATCTTAAAAAGTAAAATAATTGTTTAATTGTTAATTTTGAATATAATATATTTATTTATTAATTTTGAATATATTATATTACTCAATTTTACTGCATGAGTTTTTTTTTGTTTATGACTGTACCGTTGACAGATTTATGCCAGGAGTGAGAGGTGTGATTTTTTTTTAGGTATTAATGCATGGGGGATGAGATGGGAAGGGGATGAGATGGGACTAAACCTTATTTTAGTACTTCTTGTTTTTCATATGTTTTATCTTTAATTTTATTTTGATTTATTTTATTTTTTGTAATTTCCTTTATTTTTGGCCATGTAAGTATCTTAATTTGTTTCTAAATTGCTAAACTATTTCGTACTGCTGAGGGGAGGCCCTGGTGACCTGTACCACAGGTTTTGTTGCAAACACCTATTTCAGGCACCAGTCTCTTACAATGGTGAAATATAGTCACGTAATTTTGGAACAATGTTAACCAACCAATGTGAAGAGAGAATAAAAGACTTTTGAATTTGAATTCAACGGGAAAGTGACTATAAACAAGCCAGCGAGTTCCAAGCCTGAGTGTTTCAAGACCTTTCTACTAAGGTCTTAAAACACTCTAAGAGTATGATGAATTTAGGAGCTAAAAGATTCTTAAGGCCACGGCTGACGTGACGATAATCACCACAAATAAATAAGCTTGACTAATACAAGAGACAACATTTTACAAAACCATATAAGCAGGAAATACGAATTAAAGAGGTCTTAAGTAGTCCTAACAAACACGCAAGTTTTATTGTAACGCGGTGACAAACAGGATGGGGCTCATTACTGGTAGACTTGGCTCAGTAGTTGGAATACAGATTTGTTAGGCTCGTTGAATGATGATAGAGTAGATAATAGGCTTGGAAAGAGGCCTATGGCCTATGGAGAGGCAGTAAAGATATTTTACTTTGTAATAATAAGGTATGATGGATCTTGCTATATAAAAAATCTGCCTTTCTTTACAAACATTCAACCTTTACGAGCGTCAACGTCAGAACGAACAGCCAACCAGAACAACCCAACAGATTTTTCAACATAACATAACGTCACGCCTGTAATCCCCGAAGGGTTAGGCTGAGGTTTACCGCCAGTAAGTTATTACGTTTATTTCGCCAGTTATTTTTAAGTCCCATGTAATAGCGAGTCTAGCCTATTGCCAAACAGAAGTACACCCAAAAGTAAAAAAGGTACTTGCTCTAATCTTTACAAGACAAGTACCTTAGCCAAACATGTACCTAACTAGTACCCGCCCCCCACAGTTCCTTAGACAGTTTCCAATTTATCTCGCGGGTAGTACAGCACACTCGACATGGTACACCATGACAAAATCCGTCCATTCCATCGCCCCACATTGTTTTCCGCTAAATTGGACTCCGTGATTAATTTGTTTAACTCCCCCACCGTGTAATTTGTCATCAACAACTATTTCTTGACCTCCCTTGCCCCCTTCAACCCTTAAAAACTGTGGAGTGGAAAAGGTAAGGTGTGGAGAAAGAGAGGCCTTGTTAAAATGGTCTTGTGCTCCTAAAATTCCTTGCTTATTTGGTTAGTTGACATTCGGAGCTCAATAAATAGTGAAATTCAGGAGATGTTTGCTGAGAAGTAATTATACGTGTTTGTTTCTTTTGCTCCAATAATTCTGAGGCTGGTTACTTGAAGGAATTTGATGATATCATTAAAGCGTTACAGTTCAACGGTGAAGAAGGAGGAAAAGATCTATCAAGGCTATTTGGAGAGTCTTTTAAGCTATCAATCCTCAATGTTGTAATCATATCGGTAAAGAAAACATCGTGAGGAAACCTGGATTTGTAATAATACTAGCGACCTGCCGTGGCCTTGCACGAGTGCAGTGTAGGTATATAAAACTGCCTTTTGAATCATTCTATCTATTGATGATAACAGCATTAAAATCCGTTGCGTAGTTTAAAAGATCTACGCGTACAGACGGCGGGGAGCGACTTTGTTTTATAATATGTACAGAAGAAATAAGTGTGCATTGCCAATCCGCCTTGAGCAAGAGTGGCAATGATTGCTCATGCCTCCTTTGTATGAGAAGAGGCCTTTGCCCAGCAGTGGGACAATAATAGGTATTGTTGCGTCTTACGAGAGAGAGAAAAAAAAATAGTACGTATGGAGATTTTTGCCCATTCTTGTCCATACAAAACTGTCGTTTGGAAGGGGCAACTAGATTTTTTTTTTCATGTATATGACGTTCAAAAGTGTATTTTAATGGCCTAATTTAAATTAATGATTTGACTCTGTCTTTGAGACAAAAACAACAGATTTGTTCCCTATTTCACAAAACACTTGACAATGCAATTCTAGGGACTCCTAATTCCGTATTCCGCTAAAACAAATCCAAGGTACGGTCTACGTGACCGTTTTATCTTGCGGTTCGTTTTTCACGCGGCATCTGGTGCGGGAAGGGTATCTTGACGGTATCTCAGTCGTCCCTCGGGAGCTTGTTACACCGCCATAATTACTGGGACACCTATCTGCTTCAATTAGAAACTAAGAGTTATTTGCTTACGCAGAATCGTGGGCGTCGGTGTGAATGGCGGCCTGTTTGGGTTTGTGGTTTACTGCGATTATTGTAAGACAAGATTGGAAAAGATTTTGAAACAAAAATCATTTTAATGTTTATATACTTGACTCACACAAACTTTTTATTAGGCATCTACACACCTGTTCCTCCAAAAAGTCTTTACGTAGAACCTGGGTGCCGAAATCAGCTCAGTCAAACACTGTTACTTTTGTGTTTAGGATACTAATGAAATAAACTGACCAACACCGCATCATAGCTGAAATTTAAACTCAAATAAAAACCACTGGCAGTTTTGGACCGTCGAGAAGTCGGTTAGCTTGTTTCAAATTGACAACGAGAACGAGAATGAGAACGAGTACGAAACTCGATGGACACTCTTTTAAAAGCAAACATTCTACAAGTGTTGAATCGATGGGTACAATGTTAGAAGTAATACACGATCTTCCCGACAACGAAAAAACCTTCGGACACCTAACATCAGATCATCATAATATCAGCCTAATGACGTTTACTGCTGGACATAGGCCTCCTCTAAAGACAGCCACAATGACTGGGTCCTGCGCTTCCCGCATTCCCGCGAGCTTTACCAGGTCAGCGATCCACTTCTACATTGCGCCACCTAAAATTCACATCAAAATCCAATACCAACTTATTATAAGAAACACAAATAAATAAATTTTCTTATCCTTCCTTACCCATTCCTGGCTGCACTCCATCAGTTCGATAAGGGGTTACAGAATGCGTATCAGTGTAAAATCTTGGGTTTCGGTGAACAAGGGGCTCCTTAAGTTATGGTCGCAAGTCGCCGACAGGGGTGGCTATTGCGTTGTCAACGGGTTAATTTAAGATATTATTCTTTTTGTTGCGTCTTGATAAGAAGAAGAGTTTATAAATTCATTATTCTTTTTGTTGCGAACTTGTAGCTATTAAAAAAGTAATTCTCTCTTACTTATCAAGTATTCGACTTGAAGAATTATATTTTCGTTAATACTACAAACAGTTTACTTCTTCTTTTCGTATCGATTGACTCGTATTTAATTTTGTCCGATTTGACTTGTGGTCAGTCTCTTTCTTGTCAAATAACTTACATAATGAAGAAGAATTAATTATTATTTCAAAATGAACATCAAGCCTGTAATCCCCGAAGGGTTAGGCAGAGGTGTACCCATTAGCACACCCACATGTCGCCAGAAAATGATACATAACTTAAAAACGAGAATTTAAATGAATAGTGCCTTTACACTTTTTAAAAAGTACCGCGTTGAAACACTTATTGATCAAAATATGAGTTTTCTATGGACCGTGGTGTCAGTAAACTCCAAAATAGCAGTATGTAAATAAAAATGTCTAAGTATCCATTGAGCACCAAAGGTATTGAATGTAAAGATTGGTGCTCAATGCATAGGTGCTCAAACGATAATACTTCCTAAAAAAAATGAAGGATAATAACATTTAAATTTACTATTTTCATTTTACACATCATCCCAGAAAAACAGACTCAGCCATTATTATTTGTCATACTTTTACAGAACGGACCGCACTTTATCAGAGGGATTAGTGTTGGACGCCATAATCCTCGGGTCCGCAGTCCGTTTGAGGTCCAGCTATAAATCAGACCTGAACTCCGACCAGAACTGAAGTATTATGTTTATTTCATTTGGACGTATTAATCTCCCAGCATTAAGTGTTTCAATTTATGTTGAATTGATTTGAGGATTTAGGAAGTGCTTGATATTATTATTATCCTAGGAAAACTGTACATTTTTTAAAGATAAAAAAGAAGCATATAATCCATCTCTGTGCCTTTCATCCAGATCTATTTAGCCATTCTGGCGTAATTTAATACATCTATAAAAACTTTCGCTTCTTATGATTTCTTGTTTGTATGGGTACATGATAGCACTATCGGTAATGTGTTGCGAATGAATCTGTAACAAAGACAGCTAATGTAAATGTTTTTAAAGAATTTGCTGATATAAAAGTCCGTCATTTTACCAACCAATAATGAAGGACTTATCTCTAAGGGATTCCTACGCAAAATTTCGGGTAGAACTTGATTTCATACTAGCCAAGATCGGCAATCGCCCCACTCTTATATACCTACCTACTAAAAAAATTACCCACTCTAAGAATTTCTCCAGTATTGTGGGTGTGTTTACAAACATAAAACTAACACAAGCAAATAAAAATTTTAAGAAGTTTGGTAGGTAAATAGCAAATTACCTTCAACTATATTTTTAACCGACTTCAAATAGTAGAAGTTTGTCTGTATGTTTGTGATTCTGGTGTTTTTTTTTTGTTTGAACCAATCAAAGCATGGTACACTGTAATTATTTTACTCTCCGCACAGATGTCTCCAATCACCTCATTCCTACTGACCATAAATTAGCCAAGAACAGGGACAATTTGTCCGATAATCCCTGTCGATCGGGGATTATCCGCACAATTGGTGGTAAATGTGGTAATCCCACAACAGTGTGGCAATTTACCGAGTCCAGTATTTATTGGGGGCTTGTTGGTCACCCTATTAGATTGGTCTTGAGAAGTTAAATGTGTTTAGTTGTATATGATTTGAGGTGTAGAGGATTTACTTGTGACGGGTATGGCAAAATTAATTAGCTATAGTCAAATTGGTATGAGTATATTCTCTTTGAAAATAGTACGTGAGAGTACAAATTTTATGTTCTTCACAGTTTGTTATTTATACTGGCAACTCTTTAAAAGTTTCTGTAAAAGTTGATAGTTGCTATATAGTTGCCGGTTGCCGCAACTTTTCAGCAATTTGTGAGCAACTTTCATAGCCGAGTTGCCGTATGGCGTTGCCGTAGCGACACTGGAATTGCCGGGCACACGGAGAGGGAGGGAGGGTATAAAGCACTCGAAGCGTTGCGATTGACGGTTGAGGAAGCCGGCAACTTTAAAAACCGGCAACTAGCAACTAACTTAGACATCGATTGCAGCAACTGAAAACTGTTGACAATTGCCGCAACTCGAAACTCGAGTTGCTCTGTGTGCGCAGTCCAATTTAAATGTATGTAAACAGCTAGTTGCCAGCTAGTTGCCAGTTGCTGCAATAGTTGCTCTGTGTGTAAAGCGCCTAAAAACCACACAATACCAGTAACAGTTTCACCAACACACAGCCTACAAAAGTCCAGTATATTCAATTCGCAAAGTGGGCCGGTGTAATGACAGATTAGCGGTTCGGCCGACCACCTGAGCTGGCCAAAATATGCAATAACTCAGAATCCCCCCTAATTCACCCGGATCGAGCCAATAAATTCATCACAGTGATTAGTGAGGTACTCAGGGAATTGAGTGGAGTAGGATTCTCTATTTTGAGAGAGAAATGTTATACATTCTAGGTGAAAACAAATGTTTACCAATATCAAATGTTTACTCAATCACGCGTAAACTGCTGAACAGATTTGCATGAAAATTGACACATAGAAAGAAAATTTCCTGGATTTACACATAGGATAGTTTTTTTTCGGGTATTATTTATTTATTTAAACTTTATGCAACAAAAAAGTACAAAGGCGGACTTAATGCCATTGGCATTCTCTACCAGTCAACCAAAGGTACTGAAGAGATAACAAAGCAGGTGCAAAAAATTGTACATGAGGAAATAAACAAATATGAAATTTTAAAATCATTAAAAACAAATATCTAAACAAGTTTAATCGTACACAAGGTAATGTGTTGTGTGGCTAATGTGTTCTCTTAGGATAATAGTTGCAATTACTTTATGGAAAGTTACTTTTTACGCGGGCGAAGCCAGGTAGAAGCTAGTACGTTAAAATTGGGCAGTTGACACCATTACTGCCTCGTTGGCCTAGTGGTCGCAAGTGCGACTGCTGTGGATGAGGTCTTGGGTTCGATTCCCAGGTCGGGCAAAGTGTTATTGGGTTTTTCCATCAGAAATTTCTCAGTAGCAGCCTCGGAGTCTGGATTTGTGCCCGGTTGATGGTAATAGGCTCGCCCCCTATTACATGGGACGTAAACGTAACTGGCGAAATGTGGGTGTACTAATGGGTACACCTCTGCCTAACCCTTCGGGGATTACAGGCGTGATGTTATGTTATGTTATGACACCATTAACTAACAATTCTAAGACATAACTTCTCTAAAGAATCATTATTTTAGTCCTCAAAATATAGCTTGTGTGTGGGGATGACTTAAGTGTACCTATTATTTGTTAATATTTTATGCATGTTGGAACGAAAAAAAACGTAAATTAGGAATTAAATACTGGAAAGTTAGTACTTTAAAATCATTTATATCAATAACAGTATAAAATTAATTTAATAAGACAACACACATTACAACTAATATTATAAATTAATTATTAACTAAAGTAACGCTAATTTCCTTCATATATGTGATGCAGATATTAGACAGATCGCGGAGTCTAGATATTACAAAATCAGGTTTATTTTTAATGCTGTGTTGAGCCAGTTTTTATATTTTGAACCTTATTCTCACTAAAGTTAAGTTTTTAACGTAAAAACTGGCTCGATGTTTTGAAATCTGGTCTAAAAATAAGCCTTATTTTAAAATTAACCGTTTCAAGTTTTTTAGAAAAATTGTCTTATTAGGTAACCAACTGAAGAGCAAGATTTTGTATCGCATACTTTCAAAATGCTTTTTTTATACTAATCACAAAAAAAATTATAACAAATTGAATATGTGCTTACATGTAATTTGAAGACAGAAATAAAAGTTTTAGAAAACCACAGCACAGATAAATAACAAATTCAAATAGGCATAAATATGCATAAATAGAGATCTTGAATATTGACATTATAACGGATGTAGATAGACAATTAATGAAACCGAAAGTTTAAATATACTTTTCATCATTGAGATACATTTGTGGTTTTAAAACATACCTTAAGTTTATGGAGCTATTGAAGGTATAAACGAGAACGAAAACTAATAGAAACCCACTTAGCGCCTTTGAATCAATCTGCCTAGCCTTTCCCGACTAACTGGATTCAGCTGAATACCAGTGTTTTACATGGAGCGACTGCCTATCTTACTTCCACAGCTAAGTAACTGTGTAATACGATTCCCCTTGGACTACCAGTCTAAGACTGGTTGTCAGATTTCGGGCTTCTGACGCTGTCAAAGTTCCACGTATGACAGCCGGACTAACGGCATAAAGTGCTTTCCGAGGCACGGAAGAGTCTCGGTGTGTAAAGATGGTCACCCATCTAGTGTCTTAAAATGAGACATTTAATTTGTTCTGTTCCAAACAACGGCAGGGTGCCAAATCCATATCGTCAGCAGTTTTCTTTTTAGGCTGTGGAATTAAACTTTTGTGTTTTTCAGTAGGACTTGAACACGTGGGCTGTTTTCCTAAACTGAACGATGTAGTAGGCTGTATGTTACAGGATGAAGGTTTAGGGATCTTGCTTGGTCTGGGCTGAGGTGAATGTGTTCTACATTGGCTCATGTCTACACAAATCTCTGTACCAGGTCGATCAATTGTAATCTCTAGGTAAGGTTGTTTTCCAAAAGAAAATTTTGAACCTCCTTTCGTTGTCAGTTCTGTACACAGTTGAAAACGTGTGGCCTTCCCCTCACCTTGTTTTGCCAACAGATCTCTTAATTTGGTGTGACCTAGGTGACATTCAGATGACTCATCATATTGACTCACATTGTCAACATCAACATCTTCAGATATTGTTTCAATGCATTCAATGCATGGACACATTGGCGGGGGGAATTCATCTTTTTTGGGATCAGCTTTTTTACAATCAGGGTTTTTGGGATCTGATTTTTTGCAATCCATTTTTTTAGAATTAGCTTTTTTGGAATCAGCTTTTTTAGAGACAGCTTTATGTGACTTGCTTTTTGGCTGTTGTCTAACAGGAAGCGTCTTGTCACAGCATATTGTATCATCATAATCATCGTCTTCATTATCTTCTGCTTCATCTGCAAATTTCACGTCGTGCGCCTGAGGAGTACGAACAGCATCTAAACAGGATCCGTCACATTTTATTACATCGTCTGGTCTTGTACTTTCATCAAATTCTCTACATTCTTCAAATTCTCTACTGTCATTAATATCTAAATTTTCATCCATATCTTTACATTCATCGACTTTAGACTCCTCAAGTTCTTTTAATTCTTCAAGATTCCGACATAGCTCAGCTTTTTTGCGTCTCTTACATTCCTCGAGTTTTTTACGCTCTTGTAGTTTCCTACATTCTTCAAGCTTTCTAAGTTCATCAAGTTTTTTAAGCTCATCAAGTTGTTTTTGTTCATTAAGTTTTCTAAATTCATTAAGCTTTCTGCAATCATCGGCATTTCTACTCTCGTCAACTTGATTAGGTTTTCGACATTCGTCAAGTTTCCTTTTTTCTTCAGCTTGTTTACATTCTTCAAGTTTTCTTTTTTCTTCAGCTTTTCTACATTCTTCAAGTTTCTTAGCTTCTTCTGCTAGCTTACGTTCTTCAGCTTGTTTGCGTTCTTTGAATTTTCTACATTCATCAGCTTTTCTACGTTCTTCAAGTCTCCTATTTTCTTCAGCTTGTATACGTTCTTCAAGTTTCTTACATTTTTCTTCTAGCTTACGTTCTTCAAGTTTTCTTTGTTCTTCAGCTTGTTTACGTTCTTTTAATCTTCTACATTCGTCCATTAGTCTACGTTCTTCAAGTTTCCTCTTTTCTTCAGCTTTTCTACGTTCTTCAAGTTTTCTATATTCTTCTTCTAGCTTACGTTCTTCAAGTCGTTTCTTTTCTTCAGCTTGTCTAAGTTCTTCAATTTTCTTACATTCTTCTTCTAGCTTACGTTCTTCAAGTTTCTTACATTCTTCTTCTAGCTTGCGTTGTTCTAATTTTTTACATTCATCTTCTAGCTTACGTCCACCGTTTTGTTTACTTTCTTTGAGTTTTCTACATTCTTCGAGTTTCTTCTTTTCTTCAGCTTGTCTACGCTCTTCAAGCTTCTTGCATACTTGAGAATTGCAACATTTTGCAGCTATAATTTTTTCAGCTTGTCTGTGTTCCCCAGTTTTCTTATGCTCATCAGTTAGTTTATGTTCTGCAAGATTTCTACATTCTTCAGCTTGTCTATGTTCATCAAAACTGTTTGTTTTTTTCATATTTCCTTCGGATTGTCTACGATCTCCGTGTTTTTTACATTCTTTAGCTAACCTACATTCCTCAAGTTTTCTATATTCTTCTGGATCGCAATATTCTTTAGGTGTTTCCAATTCCTCAGTATGTTTACGTGGTTCAGCTTTATCAAATTTTTTAGTCTTTTCTGCAGACTGTCTACGCTCCTTAAGTTTTCTGCTTTCTTCAACTTGTCTTTGTTCTTCGATTTTCCAATATTCTTCGACTTGTCGACGTTCCTCGTGTTTCTTACATTCTTCTACATGCATACGTTCTTCAAGATTCCAATTTTCTTGAGCTTCTGCACCGATTTCAGGGTTCCAATATTCTTCACCTTGGTCCTGTTCCTCAAATTTTCTACACGCTTCAGCTAGTCTACGTTCTTTAAGTTTTTTAGATTCTTCAGCTTGTCCACGTCCTTTATGTTTTCTACATTCTTCATATTGTCCATGTTCTAGAAGTATCCTATTTTCTGCAGCTGGTCTACGTTCTTCAGGTTTCTTATATTCTTCAGTATGTCTGCGTGTTTCAGATTTTCTATGATCTTCCGATTGTTTGCGTTCGTTAGGTTTCCTGTGATCATCAGTTTTTTTACGGTCTTCGTGGTTTCTGACTTCAATCGTATATTCATTCTGTCTTTTTCTACTCTTTTGATGAGTTTCCAATGGAGTTGGACTACACTGTTTTGACCTCATAGTGAAATAGTTCATTCCACTCGGTTTCGAACCAAAGGTTTCATGACTGGATAGCATCATTTGTGTACTACAGTTATGCTGTTGTGCAGTCATTATAGATGATTTTTTTAATAAAGATTTTTTTGAAACAAAACGTTCAGAAGTTTTAGGGTCCATAGATGCATAACATTTCATATCAATCATATTGGATGGCGGGTTTTTGGACAAACACTTGGAACATGATAGGCATGCAGTTCCAATGGTGTTCGTGGTACACGAGGGATACTGTCCCATAAATTCCGTGTTACTGAATTTTGATTTACGAAATATTTTTAGCGCAGCGTTGTCTACAGATGAAACATCCTCTATACATGACATACAACATGTATCATCAACTACATCTTCTGGTACTGTTTGCGCTTGTGCTGTGCCGCCTTTATTTTTATCATTGTCTATAAAAAGATAAATGTTACTGCTACAGTCTTTTTTTTGAAATTTTTTAGAGCATAGTATATAAATTAATGCTGGTATACACCAGGCTACTTCAATAAGCAGAATTATTATTATAATCCACAACTTTTTACACGATATTTCAGTAACGTCTTGTGTAGGTAACGTATTAAATTTTTTATGTTTAACGTTATATTTATCAAGATAAACGTCCATTACGTTGTTGCAAAGTTTTTGGGTTCTGTTAACTAAAGTAAGAACACTTCCCAACGCCAGATACAAATTATCATCTTTCAAGTGCGGCACGACATCATCTACCAGCCATGATTGGAATTTCTCGTCAAAATTTTGCTGATCTTTAGGGTTACTAGATTGAATACAACTTCTTGCTGCATCATAGTATTTGAGGAGATTGTGAGATAAATCTGGAGTGTTCATCGTTATTAGCGATGAATTTTTCAGAGGTACAAACATCGTGCTCGACTTATTATTCCAATTCACGTTTGGTATTGGTATACTCAAGCCTGTGGGTGTCTTCTCAAAGTACGCTAAACGATCACAAGGATCTTTCATACTTCTAGTATTCGACAGTAATTGAATTGGAGCTACGTTGATTGTCATAGCATTGAGGACCTGCTCATTAGGCTTGCGCCATCCTTCGCCATCGGTATCTAAATATCTTTTTATTTCGTTATAGAACTGGAATAATTTGATCACGTTGGCTTGGGAGATAGTGCCTCCGTAGTAGTCCAATTTAGCGATCGGTAGGATCCATTCTTTAAAGTAGCCTCCGACAGCATCGGAGAGAGCTGTCGTCAAAATAGTATCAGTTTCAGGATCTTTTGCTTCTTTTTTGATGGAAGCATAAGCGTCTCTGAAGTATCCAAGTAGAATGCTGACTTGATCTTCATTGAAACCATTTATGAACACGGGTGGAGGCAGAAGGTTTTGGAAATACCTTCTAGCTTTCAGTAATCCAATTTCGGACTTGCCCCACTGTTTCTTTAGCATATCATGGGTATTGAACAATACTGTGCCTACATTAGGTGTATATTCCTTATCAAGTGGAAGGCTTTCGCACATAACTGTAAAAAATATAGTGCACGCGTAGAATAACATCATGTTTGTAAATCCATTACAAAATAAATCATTATAAAATACACGCGACACAAAATGACAACTATATTTCGTAAGCGATTTTGATCAATTTTGACACTGCCACTTTTATTTTTTAATGTTATGAAGAGTTTTGTTGCTTAGTTTTTGAATAAAGTTGACATTAACATAAAGCTTGGCGTACACTAGGTGGGCCAGGTATGAATGAAGCGAGATGAACCGGCAAGCTTATTTTTAGTGGCAAAATTGTGTTTCGCCTTTAGTTCTTTTTCATAGCGCTTCGTTAGCAAAAAAATTTTAACATTATTTCTATCTTTTTCTCTCCAATAAAACAAGAAAGGGACAGACATTAATAAGAACTGTCAATTTTATAGTTCAACTAAATCTTCCATACAATAATTATAGTTGATGATGATTATGATAGAATGTTTTGATTAAACACGTGTCTCATTTTGTACGTAAATATGAATAAAACGATTATTTAATTAATATTAAATAAATGCTTTCAATTCAAATGAAGTGTGGGACGCTCTGCTTCACGGTGGACCAACGATTTCAAGAAGGTGGCGGGCAGCGGATGGATGCGGGCTGCCCAAGCAAGACCGGGATGGTTGGTACTCTTTGGGGGAGGCCTACTTTCAGCAGTGGACGGCCAAAGGCTGATATGATGATGATGACTGTCAATTGAACTGCGACTATTTTAATTTGTTTAAAAACGAAACATTGAAACAAATTTGTGACCCCTGGTTTAGATGATACCACACGTGTCATTTGTCCTATACGTCACCGGTTGTAGGTGTATCTGCAATAAATCACAGGCGCGATACTACGGGGGAAGAGGTAGGGTGTAGGGGGGGACGCTACGAGACCAACACGTTAAATTGTTTAATTAAAACCAGTATCAAATTAGGGGATTACACATATGTGGGGTGGTACGGGAAGTTTGGGGTAATAACTTTGGTGTAGAATTGATTTAGGAACAAGTCTTAGACTGGAGTAGTGTTTAGATGCTAAAAGTGCAATTTTACAAGTTGATGGCACGGTTAGCGCAGTGTCGCGGATTCGATTCCCGCATGGAACAATTATTTGTATGGTCTACAAATCGTTGTTTCGGGTCTGGCCGTTTGTGTATGGGAGTTTACAGGATACTATACTCGATATAGAGTATACTCGATACAGGAGAAATTTCAAGTGCGTGACTATGTTTCTATTAACTATGTTTTTAATAGAAGTATTAAAAAAACAAAAAAAAATGAAGTTGAAAGAAAATTTATTTTCTTTGGATATGTGTGCGGTTTTTAGCGTGCTATTGTTTTTTTTTTACATTACATAGATATTAATAATTTACCCCTTTTCGACAGACGGGCAAACAATGATTTTAGAAGGGTACCGTATTTTCTTTTTTATGTTTGGAATCCCAAAAAGACACATTTGGTAATACATTCTTATGTTATGAAACTGAATTCCGCTAATTTAAATTATCAATACTTTAGAGCTTTAGACAACCATTTCAATTTGAAGAAATAACCTGTATAGTGTATACGAAGAACGGAAGAAGTCGCATTTGATTATGAGTATAAGTTTCCATGGGTTAATTTAGGACTTTGAATAAATTCAGAGATCTATGCAGGCTCTTAAGAATTTAGCAGAAAATATTGACTGCTGGAGACGAAAACTTTAGCTATATGTTTAAGGAAGCTACCAAGAAGAAATACCACTAAATTACGACCACAATTACTGTTTCCACTAATTACTGCGTGTGTACATCGACCAACATGTTCATCTTATAATTAAAACACAAATTAACATAATTATTACGGCTGATATTCAAGGATGGCGTGACTCCAGTCCTTCATGTCATAAATTAATTGCTGTTATTGTGATAAATGACATGCTTGTGGACTGTTAAATAAATGCAACAAAATGATGGTGTCACTGACATTTGGTGAAGGAAAACATAGTGAGGAAACCTGGACTTATAATTAATATGAATCTGAAACAGCCAATCCGCCTTGAGCAAGCGTGGTGATCAATGCTCATTCATGCCTTCTTTGTAGGAGATTGTCCTGCAGCGGAACAGTAATAGGCTGGTATAATTATTATATTTTACGGGCCTTTGTTACCCGAAACAAATTATATTCTATATCATCATCTGCTTAGCTTTTTCCCGACTATGTCGGCTTCCAGTCTAAACGGATGCAGCTGAATCCCAGTATTTAACATGGAGCGACTGCCTAAACCCTTGGAATGACTGGTTGTCAGGCTGTCAGGCTACTGACTACTCGTAACGACTGTCATAGTTCCACGTATGACAGCCGGGCCCGTGCTTTTCGAGGCACGAAACGATGTCAGTGATGTCTAACATAAACTTAACTAAATGATATTTTAGATAAAAAATAAAAAATAAACTTTTCCTCCTCCTAATTCAAAGAATGTTACAGCTCCGATTTCTAAACATTGACAGTAATTTTCCATACGATAACAACCGCAATAAACAAAGCCCTGTTAACATTTACATATACGCACTAATCCTACGTAATAGTTGATTACGTATCGGTAATCAAAGAGCTTGTCGAGCCGATAACCCTCCGATGTTCTGTGTAACGCTTACCATCCCTTAATGATGCGTGTAACGAAATATCCTTGTGGATATGAAGGATTAGGGTGCGTGCGGACAGGTGATGTTGCGATTAAAAGTCGCAATATGTCTTTTGTATTGGTTATATGAAATTGTGTGATTGGGATGGATAAAAGTTTCGAATTATCTTGCGACATTAATTTTAGGTAAGGATTTTTTTGGAAGGCTTCCAAAAGTTGCGTTTTTAGCTCGATTTTTGCGGTTGCTTCACCGTTTCAACGAAAATGCGTATGTTCAATTAATTAACATCGTGCTATTTTACATTTTTTTTTTTAAATATAAAACCCAACTGGAGTAGTAGTAGGATTAGAACTTATGCTTTCATTAATTTTGAGACAAAACTGTTATTGTTTAAAAACGAGAAGTAAAACATTCATAAAACTTCATATCTAAACTTTTAATGTAATAAAGTTTTGTTTGTTAACGCGCTAATCTCTGGAAATACCAGTCGGATTGGAGTTTTTTTTTGTGTATGATAGCTACATTTATGAGCAAAAGTATAGGTTACATAACATCACGCTATGACCCTTGGGAGCTCAGCAGTAACCAAAGCAAAACTTAACGCGATTGAGAAAAATCATGCGAACTAAGTCGCAGGGAAGTATGAAGAGTAGCAAGTCAAATACATCGGCTTCAGCCACAAATCTCATGAATATTTTCTATCCCTTATGATCGGCCCCTTACGGCCGTATCGTCGGTATCAATCAAACATTATCGCACCGTTGTTTGGAGAGCCACCAATTAATACACGGCAGCGGAGGGTTGATAGTGGCCACAAACGACTGATGTTATGAGCCGATGTCGGCATTAAGCTCATTTTAATTGTGTCGTGTATGTTTATTATTGAAATCATGAAGCTAGGATTCGTAAAGACCGGCTATTTGTGCAACTAAGACCAACGTTTTGTAAAGGACAGTCATACAAAAGCTACCATGTTATTTATTACGATTTTTAAAAACAGAATAAATTCCGCACCAGATATGTCAGTTTTTTTTTTGACAAATCGTAATTTAAATATTTCATGTTAAAAAATCGGGATTATTTATATAAAAGCGGGACCTTAAATAAAACACTAAAATGTAGATTATTATACCTACCTACTTAAAATTAAATATGTTTTTCGTGCTTATAAAGGTCCTTTCTTTTATTTTCGTGGCTTAAAATTGACTAAAAAAAAATGTATATCGATACAAGAAGAATAAAATAAAACATATTGCTCTAAAAATTGTCTTAGGTTTCATAACATAAATGATTGAGACAAGGTCTTAAGACCACTATTAATTTCACCCAGCGGTGAAGGGGTTGAGCCTATAACCTATAGCCTAACCAATGTTTCAAAGCGTTGATTTAAATGTAGTGATAATTGATTGTCTAACAAACACCCTCTAATTAGTGTTAACACTTCCAAAAACTAATTGCTACAAACACTTGGACACCTTATTGTTTGTCAAATGTCGTGAGACATAACCAGTAATTAAAACACAGCGGTGAAGGGGTTGGATAGTTGTCATAAATGATTGATGTTATGGCGCTTTGTAGTTAATAATTTGTGTGTTAATTTCTCATGTAAGTCTTGTTTTTATGTGCTTTCAACATAAATATAAATAAATTTTATTTATACAGTGTAAGAATGTACTTTGGAAAAAAAATATGAATTGGAATTCATTTTCAAGATCGTGAGGCCTACCTACCTACTACAATAAAATTTATAGGTATACACGGATTCTTTTTTTTTTATTTAGTCACTAAGATTTCATTAGTTGGACGAATAGGTACATTATTAATTAGTTGTTATAAATCAGAAAGTCAATGTTAAAGCATTCAAAATCTAGTCACAATCTTATCCAATCCATGTCAAAGACTTAATAAAAAAAATATATAAATTATAAGTATTTCTGACAGATTCAGACATATTAGAATACGAGAATTGCTACTAAAATAACAGATTTTTGTATCACATAGACTATATTTATTTTCTATAAAATTTCTGCCTCATAAAATTCAACTTTATTGAGACAATAATTAAAACGTAGCCTCAAAGGGTTGACTTAATGGTAGCTACAAATGACTGATACTAAACTGAATTGAATATAAAATTATTTAATTGTCTTGTGTGTGGGATTTGTGTTAATTTCTAGCCGTAAATACTGGGAATTGTAATATATGGCTGTCTCATTAATATTTAACTCTCTCTTTATATTTTTGATAGCGCATATTAAACTCATGTTTATTACGTCATGGTACCGCATTATCAGCGGGCGGTTTCATCGCCCTCAGTAACGTCTTTGTTCAATTTGTACTGCTCCACTTCTGTGTGACGCAGCGTGATGTTATATAGTCTATACACATTACTTGGTTACTGCTCCGCTCCAATGAAGAATAACATGAAGATACCTCAATATGAAAACATAGTACCACTATATAATGACAGGTAATTATTTTTACCGCTACCCTTAATTAGGGGTAGCTTGCGCGTGAGTTATAGTGAAGGCACTTAGATTTATAGCTGTACGCCTGTGCCCAATGAGCGCCTTATGATTAGTGAGAGAGTGCCTGAATGTAGGCGTAATAGAAGTGGCAGGGCAGTGTGAGCGTAGTTTGATAATCTAATATTTTTGTGTCCTTGTTGTGGAGTTTTTCTCAAACGGCTTTCTGTCTGATGCCCCGGTTTATTTCTAATATAAGTAGTCCTAGTCAGTGTGGCGAAGTCTACCAGTAATAGTAATTACATATTAAATTTATCCACACTGTGGCCTAATTGATTTTGTAAAAAGCATAATTAATCATAAATCTAGCGTTTCTATGGGTCCCTAAAACATTCCTTCCTTTATAATCAAATAGATCTTTTTTTATTGGCATTGTTAAATGAATTGCACTCAATAACTTACTGAATTACTATTGTACAGTGTGTATAGCCAATAAGGGAACCTAACCTAGACCCGAACATTATTTTATATCGGTATGATATGAGTTTTGTCATTATTGTTGTTTGTTTGACACTTGAATGAAGGACGAATTTAAATGAGAACTACACAGGGTCAGCTCGCATTATCCCACTACTAGGCAAACGCCTTCCCCCACGAATTAAAACTATTTCGTTTCAGGGCTTTAGCCTAGAACGGAGTCGACCATTTGCTATTAATTATGTGTAGCTTGTTTCTTGTGTGGTCCAATTAAGACACTTCTAGACGCGTGACATCTATGATTTCTGACAGATTATCCGTCGGTCGGTCTGTTTGTACACGTAAAAAGCTCTCTGCGTAATGGCATGATGTTAATATTGTATGCTGAACGATAACGGCTAAACATCTACATTATTTCTCTACTAGCTGTACCCGCGGCTTTGCTCACGTGGATGTACGTATAAAGAAAATAGGTACCTACCTATTGAATATTATGAGACTTGTGATGAAGCAAACCCGTGGTTAACTATGAAAGAATTCGAAATTATTACCACATTGCTCATCCCCTAAAGCAAATACCGTAATGATTACCAAAATATGTTTAGACAACTTTTGTATGTAGCGTATTGTAGGCAAAAGACCTTTCAGATTAGTTTCTTTTACTTCTCATGCTTTGTGTTAATAGCAACAACATAAAAAATAATTTGTTTCCAAAAAAGAAAAATTTGGAGATGCTGGGATTTGAACCCAGGACTTTCAGCATGCGAAGCAGACACTCTACCGCTGAGTTACATCCCCCATGAAGATGGCAACCAAAATAACGGTTCTAGTTTTCAATTTTATACTAATTATTTCTACGTAGAATATTACTTAGTTTAATTGATGAACGACATATTTGCTATAAGTTTATTTGAAGGCGCTATGCGAAGTTATAATAATTTTAATTTCTTGAATTACTTTAATATACACACGTTTGCAAATCAAAATCTTATCATGTATTAAAATAAAACCATTAAAAGGCACTTTTGTAAAACAATAACAAGAAAAAAAAATGGAATCTACACAGTTGCCCATTGTTAAAGATAGTTTTGAATGAAGAAGAATGGGCAAGAAACTACATCAGCAGTAAGAGAAGGCACAAGCATTGATCACCACGCTTACTGAAGGTGGATTGGTGATTTTAGATTAGAATTTGATAATCCGATTCCTAATTCCAAGATTAATATAAATAAGGTCCAGATTTCTTCACGATGTTTTCTTACGCTTTCGTTAGTGACGTTTAGGATACACTTGAAAGTAAAAAAAAAAAGTCACATTGATACTTGTCCGGTATCGAACACAGAACCTCACATATGAGAAGGAGGCGCCTTAACCACTGGGTTATCACGGTACAGTGTTAGTACGTTGTCTAATAAACTATCACTGGAAAGAAATTCCAGTTTTAATTTTTTTGAACGATTTTATTTTCTTAAAAATATTTCTGCACATCATAACCTACAAAATCAAAAACCATAGCAATTTCTATGACTCCGCGGAAAACCCATGGGGCGTAGGGGACAAATTGTGCAGCCCCATGGGAAATCTGTGGTTATTAGCTGTCAATCATAGCGACGGTGGCGCCCCCTGTCGGTAATGCACAAACGACATGCTGAGATTTCTAAGAAAATATTTTTTTTGCGTGATAGAGTTGGTGAATTTTTGAAGGTATGAAAGTAGGAAGTTACTTGTATAATATACGTATATAATCAAAGTAGTTTAGTAGTGTTATACAGGGTAATTGAAAATTTACTCGAAACCTGAAAAGGGGTCATTGTACTCATCATTATGAACAACTTTTACTATGGGACCAACCTTGAAATCACGAAAAACTTTTAAAGGTTTTGGGTATATTTTCAAATACCCTGTATAGTCAAAGTAGTATAGCAGTTATATAGTCAAAGTCAAATTGGTTTAAAAGAGTAAAAACAGACAGTTAAATATTTTTCCCATAAATGCGATATTTTTTTTTGGTTCTGGACCATAGGGAACGTTGCGAATAATTGGAAAGTTAAAGTTTTTTTTACGTCAGTATTTTTACAAAAACAAGTTTAACAAAATTATAGCTAACTAATTTTTAATTAAATATCACCAAAACTCCTGTACTGTTACATGCACCCTTAAGCAATACTTTACTTTCGTTATACTATAGCGCACTACCAAAATCAATAATATTTCAAAATTTTGCGAGCTTTTAAAAGTATCAATAAATCGACCAAAAAGCAAAAGGAAATGCTTGGAGGTGCTGGGATTCGAACCCAGGACTTTCAACGTTAGAAGCAGACACTCGACCACTGAGTTACACCCCCTATGGGTAAGAGGGAGCATATAGCGAGCTTCTTGGAAAATGTTTACTTATCTAGGAACTATATTTTCGGCCATAATAATGTATGAAGCTGAAAATGAAATTCAGTAAAAGTATTTGTATGTTGTAATTTTCTGATCTTGTAAAACAGAGGGACATATTATATTCAAATTATAATAAAAAATAAGATATTTTTAATTTAAGTTTGTCAGCCCAAGTTTCGAAACAAATACTATAAATTATAAAAAAAGAGAGTAACTCTGAAAATACGAGTAATTATATTTGAAAATTATCTTTTATATTAAAGCTCACAAAGTAATCTTCAGACGATAATACTTTGTAGATTACTTACCGTTTGTTTTTTCGATACCGGGCAAGTATTAATGTTACTTATTCATTTATGTACTCTTAAGCGTACCTTGATCATCAGTGTTGAAGAAAAACATCGTGAGGAAACTATAAGTCATATAAATCTGAAATCGCCAATTCGCCTTGAGCAAGCGTGTTGACCAATACTCGTGCCTTCTCTGTATGGGAAAAATCCTTTGCCTAGCAGTGGTACAGGTATTGTTATTATTAAATATCATTAAATCACTTCAACCGCTGGTTTATTGAAACAAGATTAGCAACGATATAAAAATATGTAACCGTGAACGCGGCAAGCAACTTTGCTCGGCTCAGGAAATGAAGCTGCGACTCAATTTCCACAGCTACCGGGTAATCCGCGCGGAAATCTAACGCGACAATATCGCACCTTTTGCCTTTTTGTTATTTTATATCTGTGGACGATTTTTTTTTAATATGGAATGTTGGATGTTGAAAAAAAAAGACTTGTCAACTGAAGCTTTTATCTTTAAAAAGTTTTAATTAACTTTTCTGTTAATATCTATATATAATAAATCTGTAACTGGTCGCTGTCTGTACATGAAATATTTTCGTCAAAATCTATTGCTGAGGGTCTTTATCAACGCAATAGAAGCCACAACAATGATTTTTAGATTTACTTTCTGTTTGTCTAATTGTCTTTTGCTCTGTGTTAAATACAAACAAGTTGTACCCTATTCCTCTGCTTCATGTCTCTACATAACAAGGTGCTAACTAAAAACGGTAGATAACAACATAATAAGACGGTGCAATACTACAAAACTGACATTCGCAAAACGCATCGCCAACGGCTAAGAAGTGAGATGTCTGATACATGGAAATGTGCGTTAGAAGATCGTCTTTATTATGGAGATAGCTGTCACTTTGAAGGCTTCAATAAAGAGACATATTATACATGCTGAGTAGGTCTTGGGTTCGATTTCCAGGACGGACAAAGTGTTATTTGATGTTTCCATCAGGAACTTCTCAATAGCAGCCTCGGAGTCTGGATTTGTGCCCGGTTGATGGCAATAGGCTCGCCCCCTATTACATGGGACTTAATGTGCCGTGATGTTATATTATATACTTAGTAAGTACCTACCACAAAGTAAATACAAGGTGTAGTTTTGCTCCTCGTCAAATTCAAGGAGGCGACTATAATTCTCAACACGACAACATAACATAACATCACGCCTGTAATCCCCGAAGCGTTAGACAAGTAAAAAAGAAAAACTTTAATTATTTGTCCTTTATCCTAACTAATATTATAAATGTGAAAGTAAGTTTGTTTGTTTGTTTGTTACCATTTTACGCCTAAGCCACTGAACCGATCCTCCTGAAATTTTGCATAGACATTGCCAGGTGTACAGGAACGAACATAGGGTACCTTTAATCCCGAAAGAAAGTACTGTTTCAGAGGGAAATCACAATCGCCACGTGTCGTTTAAACGTGTCGAATTAAAATGACAGGACAAGGGCAATTTTTTCCGCGACTTCGTCTGTGTCCCCGATTACCGAAATTTACGCGGACGAAGTCGCGGGCAAAAGCTAGTAACAAATAAAGCAAATTCCACCAAAAAATGCTACGGAGCTAGCGCACGCCATTTAAATAAAAGCAGATTACCTACGACTGAGCTTGGATTGCGAAGTAAAATTGCCCCCCCCCCCCTAAGCAATCTCCATCAAACTCAACTTTAATACCTACACCTGTACACAAACCAACAACAAATCGAAGATCAGGAAATCCGTAATCACCAACTGAAATATTGATCACCATGATGAAGCCGTTGCTCATATGTTATTCTATTTGGCCTGACATTTTGGGGGGCATCAAGTATTCATTCGGGCCGTTGTACCTAGTTAGTGGGGTTTACCTAGAGGAATGGTGGCGACTGTTGCTAGCTAACCGGTGATGGCTGACCTTTGGAGCAGCGGTAGGTTTTGATTGCTTTCGCGTTGTGTTAATGGGTTGGTATTTTGTTGATTCTTTTTGTTTGGGGTTAGTTGTGTTAAACAAAATTTCTTCTATTTTTTGAAGTAATTGTAGTAACATAACATAACATCACGCCTGTAATCCCCGAAGGGTTACGCAGAGGTGTAACCATTAGCACACCCACATTTCGCCAGTTATGTTTTTTTTTTTTAGTCCCATGTAATAGGGGGCGAGCCTATTGCCATCAACCGGGCACAAATCCAGACTCCGAGGCTGCTACTGAGAAATTCCTGAAATAGAAATTTTTTATTGTAGTATTGTCTATCTATTCTAATTTTATAAAGAGGTAAAGTTTGTTTTGTGTTTTTAAGAGGTCTTAAGTAACCTCTGTAAGTACTGGTCCGATCACAAAAAATATAATTTACTGTCGACAAAAAAATTTAAAATCTTTCTAGTAGTACCGGAGATTAGCGCGATGAAAAAAAAAACAACAAACGCTCCAGCTTTGTCAAATAGTGTTTTTAGATGGATGCGCTGTCAAAACCAATTTGACATGCACAGAGTCACAATAAAAAATAAATAAATAAATCAGGCTATAAAATATTCAGGTCCAGTCTACGTAAACCTCCATAGTCCAGCTAGTCACTGCATCACTAGAGTAGTTAAGATTTTATTTAAAAAAGGTTTCAGTATTCCTGCCACCAGGGCGGCGCCACATGTTACCGACAGCTGTACCAGCAGCGGTCATAAGAAGTCAAGCGTACTAAATAAAATCATTTCTATCTAATAAACCAAACGGCACGTGTGCTAAAATTTAAAATAAATAATGCACCAATTTGTCAGTCATTTGATTTGATTGTCCAGGTGGTTGCCAATCACGGATTCTCTAATAACAAAGTTGTGTGTGTCCACGTGTCCGTCGCGGTTGTTCGCTCTATTGGCGCGTGACGACAGACAGACAGTTGTGATTGTGGATATTTATTTTGTGGGTTTTAAAGCGTGACGTCATTAATACCTACGTATTAGGTAATTACTTTACTTTGTGTTCAAAAGGTAAAACAAAAAAAAAATCCGCTTTAATAAAATAAATAATAAAAAATATTTATAAATAATGTAAATATTTATAAAAAAAGCAAATCGCAAAAATAACGATTTGGAGATGCTGGGATTTGAACCCAGGACTTTCAGCATGCGAAGCAGACACTCTACCACTGAGTTACATCCCCGGTACGCAAGATATTGAAATAGCCTGTTACATCTTTCTATAGTGACATCATTCAAATGATCTGAACAAAATGGGTAATCGTTTTGATAGGCGTTTGTGAGTTACTACTTTAAATAAGTTCATAATTGGTCATAATTCCATTTATTGCCTAGACCCATATATTGTTTATCTAATTATCTTTCGTTAGGTGCGTACTACATAAAAATCGTAAAATGATAATAAATAAAATAATGAAAATTAAAATAATTTTATTTGTGCCAATTTAATCCGCTAGATGGCGCTATTCTCAATATATTCGGGCCGCCATTAAAACGGTGGGTCCCGCGTTCAGTATTATCACTCAAATTGTTTTTACAGAGCTTCCCTTTTAATTAACTAGTGACAATATTAAAGATACGTAATGAAATTATTTAATAACACAATATTAACATTTATGAAGGCTTTGTATCAACATACGTGTATAAACCATAAACTTTTTGTATTTTTCCACTTGAGTGGTAGTTAACGTAAATATTTAGTAAATACTTGTAGTAGTTAATTAGTTACCTAAGAGAGTAATAGCACTTATTATAAAGACTTCAAAACGAACATGACAGGGTTAATCAAGGAGTTACAACTACCTTAACTACTTGGTATTTAGATTAGTACCAACTTATTGAAAAGCCTGCCAAGTGCGAGTCGGACTCGTACAGTAAAGGATTAAATTCGTACCACGACTCAAAAATAAATATAATAAATTAATTAAATAGATTTTATTAAAAGCTGATATACATTTTCCACTGAATAATTTTATTTAGGTGCTTACAATAACAAATACAAACTTAAGTAAGTATGTTGCGAATTTAGGTTATTCGATCCGATCCGATCCGCGTTTACTGATATACGGACGGACTGACAGCGAAGGTTTAAGGATAAGGTCCTGATGGCAGCGGGTACAGAACCCTAAAAATCAAATCAATAAGTAGGTACTGTAGAGACCCTGGCTGGTTGAGCCATA
This sequence comes from Hoplodrina ambigua, assembly GCA_949774945.1. NCBI lineage: Eukaryota > Metazoa > Arthropoda > Insecta > Lepidoptera > Noctuidae > Hoplodrina > Hoplodrina ambigua. The sequence goes on from OX458979.1 coordinate 10,528,909, forward strand.
TGCAAACTATTTGATATGAGATAAATATGACTTTGATTTTAGAATAGAAGCAGACCGCGTGTCAGCGGCTGTCAAGCCTAGAATAAGATTTGAGTATTAACAAATATAATTTAATTTAAAGCGAATACACAAAGTTTAAAGAATATTAAGTGTTTATATCTAGTAAATTGATAAATAAGTACATCCCGGTACCACGTCACGCCACAGTGACGACAGTACTGTTATAAATTGTGTAACAGCCCTAAGCATATATAGGGGCGTCTTTTACGTTTCCTTATAATTGCTGTTTTTGTTAGTAAAAAGACACCCTTTTAAGTCAGTCATACTATTTACTTCGCGGCGGACACATTCTAATTTTAAAATAATTTGTTTATAATCTACTATTTTCCAATAAACGTTTTTTAGCGTTAAAATAGTTTTTTTTGAGTGTTTTTGAATCTGCCCGGTAACAGTACACTAAATTAAATTCGACTCTTAATAACAATGTATAACAGCTATAATGAGACTGCAAACCATTGTAATTACGTCATTGAGTGACGGTTAAGGGTTGATAGGGGGATACCATTGCCAACAAAAGAGGCGAGCGATGATTTTTATGTGATTTTAACGCATCGCTGAGCAGACACAGGAAACGGTGTAATGCCAATGTTTTTGTATATTTGTTTGATGTTTATTACGTACCTACTTAATGAATAATATATTCTACAATAGGTACTGTTTAGATCTACACTGACCTTATTGGTGAGGTTCTTCAGAAAAGTCAGGTGCGCAGTACTCGTAACCGGTGTGCTTGTATGACGAGATGTATGAATGTAGATGAGGCGAAAGGAGTATGTAAGGATCATTTGACGGGCCAGTTGGTCTAGTAGTTAGTGGCCCTGACTGCTAAGCCAGAGGTCGTGGGTTCGATTCCCACCCAGGACAAACTTTGTGTGATGAGCATGATTGTTAGTTCTGTGTCTGGGTGTGATTTATCTATAATATGTATGTATTTATAAATTATATAAGTATGTATATCAGTTGTCTGGTTACCATAACACAAGCTCTGCTTAGCTTGGGATCAGATAGCCGTGTGTGAGTTGTCCCAAGATATTTATTATTTATTTATTTATTTATATAAGCAGGTGGCGTTTCGTGGTTTCTGTCTACCCCCATGGGAATAAGGCGTTAGTTTATGTATTATGTATGTACGGTACAATATGGTTTCGTTTATAATTTCACTAGCGACATTTACGCAGCCAAAAGTCTGCGTAAATGTCGGATATCGTAAGTCGTAGTCGAATAAAAAGTGGCGTACCTATGTCCTTTGTTGGGGTTCAAACTTACCTTGTACCAAATTTCTTTAAAATCTGTTCAGTAGTTTAGTCGTGAAAGCGTAACAGATAGACAGATAATCATACATAAATAAGTACATAAACTCTCGCTTTTTTTCCCATAGGGGTAGGCAGAAACCAGAGAACGCCACTTGCTGCGATCCTTACATACTTCTTTTGCATCATTCACGTTCATACATCTCGTCATACAAGCACGCCGGTTACGAGTACTGCGCACCTGACCTTTCTAAAGAACCTCACCAATAAGGTCAGTGTAGGTCTTCCTAGGGCGACCCCTCCCTGCGTTGCCACTCACCTCTGCCATACAAATACCTTTTGTTAATGGTCTTTCACTCATCCTCTCAACATGACCGAACCATCTAAGCATACCCTTTTCTTAGGTACAGATAATCATCCCAAAAAGCCTTTAGCGCTTCCTTAAAACAATAGAGCAGAAAACATTTTATAGGTACCACTACTAGTACTAGTGTCTAAATATAATAAGTACCTAGTATAGTATATATATCTAATAAAATACAGGTATGTGTAAACTGGGTGTACAGTTAATATGTATGTGTGAGCAGCGAGCGGTAAGCGCGTCTTCAGTTTTGATAGTGACGCGGTTCACGAGTTGATCGAGTGTGAATTTTATTTATACAGAAGTAGCTTTCCGTGGCGGTTATCGCGGAGGTAGGCGAAGTCGCGGAATAAAAAGTAGCCTATTTCCTTTGATGGGGTTCAAACTTACCCCGTAATAAAATTCATCTGAATCGGTTCAGTGGTTAGTTGTGAAAGCGTAACAGACTTACTTTCGCATTAATATTATTAGCAAGGATTTTATATTAGAAAATAAATTAATACGATTTAATATAACTTCTGTTGTAAGTGTGGTGATCAATGCAGAATGCTCGTGCCTTCTCTATAAGAGAAGAGGCCTTTGCCCTGCAGTGAGACAATAAAAGACTGGTGTTTTTTTTTTATAGCTTCTTTCGGACTTTTAAGTCATTTACTTTGGACTGCACATTATATTATATTACCTAGATATTGTTTCGTAATTACCTAATACAACATGGAACAATCGGCAAGTTTGCTTCTACACTATCATATCATAGATTTGTTCCAGATTTCCAGGGCTTTACATGACTTAAAACGTAACTACGAAGGGTTACCTGCTCTTTAACATAAGGAAGGTCAATAATCAAATGATAATTAGCCTCGTTCATTCGAAACCTAATAAGAATCAAATAAATAAAGTGAGAATCACACTTATATAGGTAAGACAATAAAAGCTTACATAATGAATTAAAAAATAAAGAAATTAATTAATCAAAAAATACTAAATTAAATTTTCATCTGAACAAAAAATTCCTCAATTCTTGTACCGTGTAACCAACTGCAATTCTGAGGATACCCGGATCCACTCGGATCGGATCGTGCACGGCGGGACAAGGACAGCTATACACATAGCATCACGTGTGCAAGAGGGACAGCACACGTCTCGAGATGACCAGAGGCAGTTAGGGGTCAGGGGTGAACGCTCTCGGGTGAGATGTTATGGGTTCATAGCGACTTTGCCTTAGGCTATGGGCTATAGACTATGGCCTATGGAGGTTTTTGGGGATCAGTTATGTCAATTTGGAAGTTGAGGGCTATTTCATTGATATGTGGTTTAGGTGCAGGTTGAAAGGGGAAGGATAGCGAAGCGAAGATATTATTTTTCATAAACAGGTGACTTCTATTTAATCAAACGAAGTTTATTTAAGACGTAATAGTGTGACCTCTAAGCAACATTTAAGCCTCCCATATAGTTTAGGCCAGCCATACTCAAAGTGTGCTCCGCGGAGCCATAAAGGGCTTCATAAAGCTTCTGTGGGGGCTTCGCGAAAATACTGGTCATAATGAAAAAAACCTGACATGCGACAATTCGTCTATCAAATAACATAACATCACGCCTGTAATCCCCGAAGGGTTAGGTTAGGTTAGTACCCATTAGTACACCCACATTTCGTCAGTTATGTTTTTAGTTCCATGTAATAGGGGGCGAGCCTATTGCCATCAACCGGGCATAAATCCTGACTAAGAGGCTGCTACTAGGAAATTCCGGATGGAAAAACCCAATAACACTTTGCCCGACTTGGGAATCGAACCCAAGACCTCATGCACAGCAGTCGCGCTTGCGACCACTGATTTTCCGAAATTCTACACCTTAGGAGGTGAAAAATGAGGGCAACGTTTGTATGGGACAACGTTATTCCTTGGTCCGATCTCCTTCAAATTTTGCATAAACATTCTATAATTAAATTGATAGAAGTCGTGGTTGTATTTTATTAAAATTTCTTCCCCAACGGGTTTCGAAATAGGTAGAAAGTTATTTAAATTTTTTGTTCATTTTCGACTTCTACGCGGACAAAGTCACGGCGAAAAGCAAAATCTCTTACAACATTTCAGATTTTATTACTGTAAAGAAAACCCTTTTTATTTACCCTCCATCCGACTCCGAAACCTCGTCAGCCATTAGCAATTTCGTTTTTAGAAATAAATAATTTGATTCCAATAACAAACTGTAATAGCTTCCCTTTGGCGAGCAAAGTATTATTTGGCCCACATTAACAGTTGTGACGGTGCGTGAAATGCAGTTTCACGACATTAGTGCTTATGCCTCTGGTGATTTACGAGCGGTGTCGCGGCTTCGATTCCCGGCTGGTAAAAATAGCCTGATGACTGGGATCGTTGGGAATGTATTACAAGTTGTATGTATGTATGTGAAGCTGATGACTTTCGTTACGAGATTTTTGCTAAAGCTTATAATTTTCTATTTTGTATTGGGATGAATGTCGTGCTCAGTGGTTAAGGCGCCCGCCTCTCATGCATGAGGTTGTGGGTTCGAATCTGGGCAAGTACCAATGTGACTTTTTCAATTCATGTGTACTTTCTAAAGTTTATCTTGGACATCACTGACATCGGTGAAGGAAAACATCGTGAGGAAACCTGGACTTGAAATTAATATAAGTCTGAAATCACCAATCCACCTTGACCAAGCATGGTGATCAATGCTCATGCCTTCTCTGTATGAGAAGAGGCTTTTGCCCCGCAGTGGGACAGTACCTAATAGCCTGGTATTTTTTATTTATTTATTGGGTAACTTTTCCAATTGGACTGTTCAACCTTTTGAATCCTATAGTAAGAGGTACTCATTAGTCTGTAATGTCAAATCAAATACAATTAGCATAGACGTTGTAAATCCAACCTTATAAGGTGTGTAATAAAGACTAATCCAATAAGTTATGGTTTGTAATCTTAACTCTGTCATGGTCAAGTCACTTCTTGTTTTCATATAAGCTGTTTGGCTCTAGTAAATAAATAATTAAATAACATAACAACACGCCTGTAATCCCCGAAGGGCTAGGCAGAGGTGTACTCATTATTACCACATTTCGCCTGTTAAGTCCCATGTAATACATGCAAGTCTATTACCATCAACCGGGCACATATCCAGACTACGAGTCTACTTCTGAGAAATTCCTGATGGAAAACCCAGTAATATTGTCCGACCTGGGAATCGAAACCAATAACTCATGCTCAGCAGTCGCACTTTGTGACCAACGAGGCAAATACTTTTACCATTATTTTTTCGATAAAAGACAAATAAATCGTATTTTGTAGTAGTTTTAAATGTAAATGCTAAAAAAGGTTTTCATAATGCTTAAGTGCCTCAATTCTTTAGTAAGTCGACAGGTAGAACATACAAAGCTGCCAAATCTCAAAATAATTCAGAAACACAAGACATCTTCAAATGCAAATCACACCTCATTTCCCGCATAGACGAAAATGGCAGACAGACAGACGATGCCATTGTTTATATTCCACTAGATTAGGACGCCTCACAGAATCCCACCAGCCATTTGTACAAAGAAAATGATATACTAGTCATCCGTGCGTATGACGACACGCACGTTACAGACAAAAATTCAGAAACTCCAGAAAACCCACAAGATGAACTCCAAAGTCCTTAAGTCAAAGCCGTAAGAACTATAATAGAGGAAGAAAACGTAGTTCCTGATAGTAAGAAAGGTATGTTGCAAATCCACAAAATTCCGAGTGGAGAATAAAATATGACATGTGTGGCCCCGAATGCAATAAAATAACAATTTTTGTGTTCGCCCCTCAGGCATAGTTTCAGTTTTTCGAATAGTTTCGCTTTGAGTAAGTAATTTTAGATGGTCTAAGTTTTTGAGGGGTTCTATGGTAAATTCTTCTAGGGTTTTGTGTTATTTCATAGATAAGTAGGAATCATATGCTATTGATCGTTCTAATATAGTCTGATCTGTCTTACTGGGGTCTGTTAAATATCGTAGCAATAAGAACCAATTATATTCTAGTTGGAATCGTAATTTATGCCTGCATTAATTTTTTTCTATCTTTGGTAAAACGTTTTATTCTATTAAGTACTTGACATCATCAATCAGTTGACATATTTAAATGAGTTGTCGAAGCGTAGTTATCATAGGTATTTATTTATTGATTTCAAAGCAACATATAAAAATAGAATTATATTGTTAATAATAAATTGCAAATTAATAGGCATTTATGGGCGAAAATATAGTGGTTTTTTAAGGTTGTATATTGGAATTATTGGTTTATAGTGTCTCTGGTAACTACCCAATTTCTAGATTAACTACGAGTTCAAGTGTTTTTTGTTCTAGTTTAGTAAATCAAATCTTATGTTCTGATTGCGAAAAAACCGTCCAATATAGTAACTACACCAACATATGCATAACAGTGCATTTAAATGAATAATTCAGAGGCCATCGAATCACACGCTACAATTAAAGAGGGGCAAATAGAAATCAATTAGTGAGAGCCGCGGGCTATTGATGAATTATACCATTTACATGCTGAGAGGAGGGAGAAAGTGGGGAGGTAGTGGGTAATCGTTTTAGTGAAGTGTCAAGGTTTAGGGGTGACGATGTAAATGTTAATGGTGATAATAAGTTTAATGATGTGAGCAGGATTTTAGCATCAGTTATTTGACTAATTTCGTTGCGAGTTCCAAGACATCTCTGAATCGTTTCTTAGGGAATCGTCAAGTTACATCGGGAGCTTTTCTGGTGATCGCCACTGCTGATTATGGCTTTAAAGGATTGTAGTGGTTGTCAATAGTATGCCGGGCTGTAGCAACAGTTTCAGTTACGATTATGGACGATATTATCACAACGGTGAGCTCAAAAATGCCACCAATAATGTTGATATTTGTAAGTAAGTCGTTTTGGAAACTGCAGAAAAGGTTTCAAGAGTAACTAGTAAGCTACTATTTGAAATCAACTTCGTATTGACAACAGTTGTAAGTCGTATTTTGTTTAACACTTTCGATTTCAGAGTAATGATACTTTTGCATTAGACGATTGAGAATAATCTCATGAGTTTGATTCATTTAAGCCAACTCAATAGTGTTAGTAAATGAACAGACGAAAGATGATTTGCTTTATATCATCTTCATTTGTCTCTAGAGACAGCATAAAATTATCATTTTATTAGCTTAAAACCGTCAGATCCATAGAAAGAGAAAAGAGAAGCAAAAATTGACAAGTTATTACCAAAGTAATCAGTAAATTATGCCCAATATCATTGGTCATCAAATTAGACAGATGTTAATAAAAGCGCGCCCTGTGGATCGATGCCAGCAAGTGATCCCAATGAATAATTGCGAGTGATCCATTGTGTGAGGGTGCTATATCGTTTATTAGGCATGCATGTGACTGATGCAATATATCTAAAAATGTGCGCAATATGGAATTTGGTGGGTTTGAAAATTGTTCAAAGTCAAATCATTTATTCCAATTAGGCATTACATGAAAAAAAAAATAGAATTGAATCTAGTTGTTATTTGCATGTACAAGTTAATGTTGCAAGATCTTGTTAATGTTATAGACTGGCTGAGGCCGCGGCTTTGCCTACATAGGCGTTGCGACTATTCTTTAAAGGTTTACTTAACAACGAGGCGAAAAAAAAACAAATCGGTTAAATCTTTTTCGAATTTTTGCGAGACTAACGCGCGGCAATTGATTTTATAATTAGGTACCTACCTATTGATAACTCTCTAATGCTGCTAGAGCAGCATAATTTTGTTTTCTTTTTGTAAAAGTGCTTATTTCTTCATGGATATGGCATGGATCAAGCTGCTTCCGTTACATTTACGTTCTATACTTTAATTCTCATATTTTTATTTATGTTATCCTTGCGACTAACTGACATTTCATTTATGACCATAAAATCTTTTCCATCAACTTCTGAATCACCACAACAAAGCTAACATTCCGACCCATTTAGCAACTTAACTGTCAAAAGATTGCCAATGCCATGTTCCCACGATACTTAAATAATATTTAAAGACATCGGAACACTAATCCTGCGCCTACGACATCTAATAAATCGCGGCTGACCAAAGACCGACCCTTTGAACAAAACCTCGATTCCGTGTGTTTAGACTACTCACCATACGTTACAAAAGAAGTTTTGTTGTTCACAAAGATTGATTTGCAGCTGTCAGAACCAAGGTTGTGCAATTTTAAAGCTTAGCCCTTTGTGATAAGAGCATATGGTGGTTTGTGGGTGTAAGTAGATTTGGTGATCTTGGTGGTATTTTTGAGACAGTTTCAATTGTTTTGTGGGACAATGTCGTGGGTCATGGGAAGTGAGGGTGTGTTTTCAGTGTTTAAGCTTGAATGTATTATTGACCGAAGGACATTGTCGGTTAGTTTATAACGCGGTATTTAGCAGTTGTAGTTGGATGAGTTGGTTTTGATACTTTGTTAAAATTTATGAGAAATTAAATCGTTTTAATTCTAAATGTGCATTATGATTTGTCGGCTATGTAGAAATGCTAAATATATGAAATTCCTTTTTTTATTATTAAAAAATCCAAATGAAAAGAAAATTACTTTTTTAATGATACATTATTTGCTTGTTTTTGCCTCAACGAGCAGCCCCAAGTCGGAACAGGCCGGGTAGAAGAAATAACCTGTACATAAATACAGCCAAAATGGTTAGAATTGCTTCTAACTATTTTGGCTGTATTTTTGTGCAGGACGATAAAAATAAACTATTTTGTTAAAATATTTGCCTTCATATAATTCCGACCGCTATCAAATTCTACCAAAATATATCTCCAAGTATCAAAATCACCCAACTCTCAAGGCATGCGCAAGCGCCGGCTGCGCGGGCGCCATTGTTCGAGCGAGCCGCGATGATATACAGCCACAAACATTCATTGTACGAGTATTGTTCCACTCGATACACTCAATACGAGAACCCGAGTGATGTTGTCATGTACTTAAGAATACCTTGTTTTTGTAAAAGTGGATTTTATTTTGTTGGTCCTTCTGTACTTATTGGTCCTTTTACTTTTATATTTTTGGAGAGATGAAGAAAGTGGTAATTGATATAAGAGTTGGATTTTATTACACTAAATAACTTAAAAATCGTGATGGCCCAGTGGCTAAGGCGATTTCGTATTGTTCTTAAGAAATATTAAATAAAAGGCAATGGTTGGATGGCAAGAACAAAAAAAATTGTATTTGGAGGTGCTGGGATTTGAACCCAGGACTTTCAGCATGCGAAGCAGACACTCTACCACTGAGTTACACCCCCGATGAAATTAGATCTCAATTCAAAGGAGTATATTCTGTGTAAAAATCGGATGATCTGGAGAGATTTACAGAATTGAATTTTTCAGAAACTAACATCAACTTTTGTTTATTGATTCCTTACCCAACGGTGGTGGTAAGAAAAAACCCAGCTATGAATACGGCAATCATAAAGTTACTCATAAACCATTCATTTAATTACCTATCATGTAAAGAACCATATTCTGTACCCTGAAAAACAATTAGGTGAAACAGGAATAACCTAACCAACCAAATACAAAAAGTCACAGTTTTTTAATTCTAATTAAAATCATTGAATCGAGTCGCGAATCGATATGTAAAGTCAATCGGGACGTGGGGTGGGTGGCTCCCATGTTTTTCATTACCGTTCGCCCCTCTCCGATGTCGAACAAAACCATGGTGCCATTGTCTTCTAACCATTGCGGTTTGTAGTACTCGCGGAAAGGTATGTGCAATCGCACTGGTTTATGGAAACGAAAATACAAAAAATATTAGGTAGGTAGGTACTGCTGTAAAACTCAGAGTCAGTGTCTAAATTACAAAAAGTCATACGTAATTTATAATGTACCCTTGTGGTAGCAACTAAACAGAGTTGGTGCTGATTCATGCGTCATGCTCGTGAACGAGAGCTGTCAGTTGAAATTGGTCATTTCTTAACTACCATGCCTTACATATTTATTCTTATTCTTGTTTTATATTCATCTTCATTGTTTTCGCATGTAGAAGCAACAAGAATAAAGTAACCAGGATTTTGTAAAAACCAAATTGAATAGAGTGATGGCCAATCGGCCTTCAGCAAGCGTGGTGATCAAGGGTAGCCTTCTCTATATGAGAAGAGGTCTTTGTTCTGCAATGGGATCATAAAAGGCTGGTATAAGTCTAAAAAAAAAAACTAGTTTTTTATGAAGACACTTTCTTGACTGTCTGTTTAAATCAAGATACTTAGATACTTTATTGAATATCATCATGTCTGGTTACCAATAAAAGTAAAAAACACATAGTAGTTATTATTTAACGATGTGACATCAATAAAGTGGTCTGACCACAGGTGACCGCATCAATGTCTCCGACAATATTATACGCTGATGTTCGTTTATAGCACTTTTTGCGTCCATTAACTGTGATTGATTTATAGTACGCTGTCTAGGTACAATTTACTTATCATAAAAGTTATTTTTATAAGGTATATTATATAAGTTTTGAAGAATTCTAGAGGGTTTATAAAAAATAATAGATTTTGATCTTTTTAGAATTTAATCCTTGTCAGAACAAATCTAAGGCGGTGAAAGTTATAATTTTATAACTGAAAAGCCATTCTTTTAAAATAAAAAAGTTAAAAGTCTACTCGCAATCTCATCTCAGCGACAATCAATATATAAAATACAGGTATATATTCTGTCAAAAATGCCTAATTTTTGACAGATTGGGACTCAAATTAAATTACAATCATTCCTAAAGTTAGCAGAATAGCCCCCTAATTTTTGTGTAGATACTATCAGATGCAACTCACTATAATTAAACCGCTTTCATAAATAGAAAACCTAATAACAAAATTAATGAAGATATTTGAAAAGACATTAAAAGCATGGTAAGACATTAAATATTGATGTGCAGTTTTATCCCGAAAAGAGAAAATGTCTCATGAAAATTAACATACAAAAAAATCCCACTTTCAACAGACTCGAATATCTCAACATTAACGCGATACCTACCCTACAAAATAAAGTTTTCCCTGCGATTAGGAAGGAGTTCAAAGTAAGAGTTTTGTCATCGGCGCATTGTGTCGTGATGGGTTCTTTAATAACGCGCGTTTTGTCTGGAAGCGCCATTCAGCCAGCAATAATGTGGAAAGTACCTTATGTTCCGCGTTCGTGTTTTACAATTTTTCGGGTTGATTAACTTCTATTCGGTTTTGTGGTGGTATTTGTACTGCTTTTCTATGATACATGCAATGTTTTTTTTAGTTATTAATCTACTTTTAACAGAAGACGATAGAACGTGTTCTGCTGTTATCGAAGATGAGGATAAGTACATACATAGGTACACTCAAACAACTCTTGTCTAGATTGAATGAGACAGCTAAGACTGAACTTACAATATAAAAAAAACTTCACCAAAACCCATAACAATTCACTACAATTAAAACAAAATTGCATAACCCTATACAAAAAAAATGATATAACAGACAACGATAACATAACCTATAGGCCTTTAGATAGATCACATATCAATAAAACTCAAAAGAGGTGTAAAAAGTTAATATAATTAAACTCGGTCGGGATCCGAACCCAGTACACACAAAGCCCATCAATTAGCGACTGGCCAGTGATCCATCAGAGGGAGGCATCGATGTTTTAATTAAAGAATCCACCCCGGTAACGAGGCAGTGACAATATTCACCCTTTTTATGAGTAATGAACTGTTATACTTACATTTGTATTTATTTAGTTGACCATTATTTTTGGTCCTTCAGTACTTTTTACCCGATTGCACTAAAAATAGACTTAAGTTTTTTTTTAATCTGTGTTAGAACTTTGGTAATTAGAATTTGATTTGATTTATCTGCAAAGCACCGATATTACAGATATGTGTAGTACCCATCTTGGAAATCGTTATTTTATGTTAATTTAAATCAGCTGGAAAAGGCAACTGGCTTTGTCCCAGTTATCTCTATGTGATAATTTCGTAGAGGGATCCAAGACAGTAGAAGTTTCTAGTCGAGTTTCATTGCATCGGTGCTTTTCTTATGGTCGCCACTGATTTTGGCTTTCGAGCTGTATTCGTTGAAACAAGAGAGGCGGGATTATCCCAATAAAAGAATCAACAATAACATACTAATAATTTTAGCATTGTCTGCTTATCAATGAAGTAATCCAAATTATTCTCAACTTAACTATTAGTTATATTTTGATCTTTCTTCACACGAGCCTAAGTTTTTATAGACTAGTCTAGCTTTGATATTTTTAGAATTTATAACCCTATTTGAATAAATACATTCAAAAACGTCCCGGCTCGAAGGACCGAAATCTCTTCACGTTGTACACAAACTGATCCTATTGATAACTTTACCTGTGTTCTTGAAAGACCTTGGAATTACACAAGAAGATCTTTTAATATCACTCTCAGCGCTAATCTTATACCATTGTCTGTTTGAACCGTCCTTACATTATGCAGAATCATAAAATGTTAATTCCAAAGATTTCGATGGAAGTAATTCGACCTAATTAAGTCTTATGCGCCAAAGACAAGCGTTATCTTTGAACTTACCTGCTTTTGAATGCTTTCTACCTTCTGGTAGAAAATTACCCGGGGTTTGTAAGTAAAATTCAACTTTCCGACTTGAGTGGTAAAGTTGACTCTTCAGTGTTCAGGGCTGAGAGTCGAAGATTTTCGTGATGTTGTAGGGTTACCGTTTTTTAAATAACTGAAACTGTTACATAGTAGTTATCCTTAGACTTTACTGCAATGAGACGTAACCCTCTCGAACTCCTAAATCGAGCTAGATCGTGGTTTTCCATAGGTAGGATTCCTAAAACCTCGAAATAATGATGAGTCAAGGAAATTAAATCAATGTAGTTTCGAAACCGACATACTGGCCATTAGGTTGATGCCGTCATAGTTCCAAATTTAAAAAGTGACATGGTTGGCAATTTGTTACTATTTAGGACTTTAGTTAGGCAGGAAATGCTCATAAGTGTGTACTTAATAATTCCATGGATTTTAAAAGACTCGACGCGCCAACTTTGTTCTATATTTAAAACTTGTTCTTTTTTCCCTCTTCTTAATTCAATGCTTAAACTTGTAAATCTTTTCCAGGTAAAAGCTCACAGCCCTACGTACAACCCTCCTTGGCCAACATTAATAAGGAGAATTAAGATTAAAATGATATTAAATTTTGATATTGTGTTGTGTACGGATTATTTCGAAGGAAATTTTAATATGGGCCTCGCTCTTTGAGTCCTTTGTGGCCTGGGGAGGCTTCTCTGTTTGTTCTGCTTAGAGGTATTATGTGAGGTGGGTGAAAAAGGTAAGTGAAAGGTAAGGTATGTGATTATGCGCATGTAGATAATATACGTATCTTTTATAAGGTTCATAAATTGTTAAGACGATTTTATTAAAAACTTTTTGCAACACTGATGAAAATGACGTAATCAATATTGTGACAGCTGTCAGACGTTTACAGAGAGCGGAAAAATACTATCGTATTTGATTTAACTATAATTCTGATAAAAAACTATAATAATACCTACTACAGCAAAACGTCTAACAAAATTCTATAAATACGACTTGGTTCATTTACGTAATATAATTTAAACTATCATAAATAGTATTAGACTATACAAAGAATATTGTATTTTTAAAGCCACAGCTATACGTTATTAATTAATAATTTAGTAGATCATAAATGATGACGTCTCACTGCGACTACTAAGCTATATTCTTAGAATAGACTTTTATGAATTCAGGTATCTTGGTGCATTCAATTTTAGCCGTACTAACATTGGCCACGAGGACATTGGCAACACCATGAAATATTTATTTCCTAGTGCACGTGGGAAATGGAAATCAGAAAATCGATAGGTATTAGTCAATGTCGTTTCAAGGTTTGGGTGAGATTGAAGGCTGAACTTGACGTCATACATTGATTTCTTTGTAAGTAGGGTTTTTCTATACCGAGAAGCCATGAGCATTGATCACTACGCTTGTATGAGGTCAACCTTAATTCACTGAAAATATATTAGAGAGTATTATTGGTTGACTGGTAGAGAATACCTAAGGCATTAAGTCCGCCTTTGTACTTTTTTGTTGCATAAAGTTTAAATAAATAAATTACAGAAAAGTACTGTACATTTCCTCATGACGTTTTCTTTAACTGATGTCAGTAACAAAAAATAATAATAACTAAATAATTAACTATTCTTTTTACTGTCATTAGTTCGGTTTTATTAATCTGTTGTATCTTATTCCAGAAGGCCAGTTCAAAAATTTTGTCGCTATCGCTTCTTATCAACAATTGATGAATTTTTTACTTCGATTGTCGCTGTTGTGGCTGTGACTGTCAAAAATGAGACTTTAAACTATAGTTATCTTTGAATTAGACTGAGATTAGAATGCAGACGTACTTAAAGATACGAATATTGCCTCCTAGATATGCTAGTTGGCCTGTTATTGGCAACTGTTATAAACACAAAAGCTGTTGGCAAAAATTAATAAAGAAAGTACAATACAAAGTCACATCATTTAAGTATTAACCTACCTACTTTTGTAAAAAAAAAAGTGATATTCGATCTAGTTGCCCATTTCAAAAAGTAGTCGTATCGATAAGAACAAGCAAGAAATTCTATATACTCTTGAAAAAACATTTTTTACAATTATACCTTCTAATTTTCCAGAAAAGCAAACCTCCTTCTCGTCCCTAATAATTAAATTACAAGTCTTAAACAAACCAATTAATTCCCACCATCAGCATTGCAGTCACACCAAAAATATAAGAACGTCACAAACAATATCTTTAACAAGAGTTTCTTCGTCGGGACATACTTTGAATAATTAATTCTATCGGGTCAGTACCCCTCCCGGACTCGGTCCAATCATCGCTAATCAATTCTTATTGTGCTCGGCTTTTTATAAATGCTTTACGTTCGCTTGTGTTGAAGTGGGAATGATATGTAAGTGGTACGGCGTTAGGGTGTTTGTCTGTGAGCTGAATAGGGTTATATCTGCTTAAAAAGTCGTTTTTTTCTCGGTTACGTCGTGATGGTTTTTTTTGGGAAGGAGTTGGAAATCCTCATGGACGTATCAACCAGTCTCATTGCTGGGCCAGTCTGGGACTGTTACCGGTTAAAACCTCACTTCTGTCCTGATAAATATCCCCTGCGATAATTAGTGAGTTTTTAAGCAGCTTTTGAGATTATGTTGTGATGGTTCCGGGCCAATGTGACTTTATTAATTTATATGTACTTTCTAAGATTATTTTAAACATCACAGACATCCGTGAATTAAATAACGTGAGGAAACGTGGACTTTACAATAATTCTGAGATTGTTTTTCCATCTTGAGCCAGCGTGGTCATTAATGCTCGTGCCTTCTCTGTGTAAGAAGAGGTCTTTGTCTAAAATTAACACATTATTAGGTTGGTATTTTTTCTCGGTTGCACGATTTCCGTGAGGCCGACAACATGATACATCATGCCATTTATTTGGCACAATGAACAACTTTCTGCTCTAGTTTTGAATTTTTGCCTCAATTCGCTTATTGGTCGTTTAGAACCCTGTCAGTGTAACAGGGATTGAATCTGGCTGAGATTTGTGGCAATAAGCGAAATTCGGTCAGGAGGACCATTACTTCAAAAAGGATAAAATCGGATGTATTTTTGATACGGGCTTATCTATAATTTACATTTAAGATGCAAAATTGAGTCTTTCTTAAAAATAACAGTCAAATAAATAATAATTTATGTATCGATTCAACTGTGGTCCTTAGGTACGGTCCACAGGTCTGTTCTGTAAAAAAATCTAAATGAATTTAGATAAAGTGAGCTTCCAATCTCCCTAGCAATAGGTAGGATCATCACTCACCTTATGCTCATTTCACCTAAATTCACCGAGGGAGATCTTTTACAGAATAGCAGCGCTGATCATAATTTTTAATTAAATTAAGTACCTAAGCATGGTGTTATTGCATCGGAAAATTTACAAACATTACAAGAAAAGCGACAAAATGCTCATAATAAATTAAAGCCAAGAGCACACTATATAGATCCTCATGATATTCTCGTAAAGCTATCATCCAGTTTTGACAAACGAGGTGTTATTCAAAAGATAACATAAACATATACAAAAATAAGATAAATGTTAACAGCGCTTGGATTTTATGTTTTATTTCTATGTTTATGCAAATCTGAACGTGTTTTATTATACACAATAGTTTGTTTTAGACACTATTCTTCTTTTGGTTATGAATTATTTACTGTTTAATGCTCATTTTACACGTTTATCAAGGCGTGTATATTTTTGGAGTAGTCTAGTTCATCTAATTCGTTGAAATTTATTTTTGCGAGGACTATGCCCCGCCCATCTGCATTTAATTTAAGACAATATAAACCAAAAATTCCAAGACACAACTTCTCTAATAAAACACTTGTTTTTTTTTTAATATTTTTATATAAGTAGTTTTTTTTTACTCTTGAATCCGGTCTAGGTCAAAGGTGACAGAGACAAAATCTACGATACAGTGAGCTTGCCCAGAAGAAGACTGTTCTCTCTAATTTTAAAGTGATTAGGGTCGAATGTGTTCGGTAATACAGACGCAGGCAGAAAACCTTTTCTTGATACAATTAACGGTTAAATTTGATTATTAAGTATTAGTTCCTTTGAAATCAATAAATAGTAAATCAATTGAGTTTGCAAATAAGTGACGTCATACAACTTTTCTGTCATGCAAAATCTTTGCGGAAATCGCGTTTTGACAGCTCATAAAAAGTAAGTCAATTTGCAAATTGGAAGTGAAATACGCAAGAGATATTCTATAGGTTCAAAACTAATTCAAAAATTATAGATGGAAATTATTTATAATACCTACCTTAATGTTTAAACTGTAAGGTATAGTTTAGTGTCACTTTCTAAAGTCTCCAGGTAGTCCTACAGCCTACAGATATAAGTTATTACTCATGCGTATCTATTAAACTTACGCGACGATTTGTTTAGGAGATAGTTTAAATAAGGATGTCTCTAAAGACTAGTCCATAGGAGCTTTTGCAGAAGAAGAGCAAAGTTACAAGAAGCAATTATAATCTTACTAGGTATCTTTTAAGCTACTATTATTATAAATGTGAAAGTATGAATGGATTTTTGTTACTTAATCAGCCAAACGGCTGATGGAATCTGGATGAAATTTGGCTCTGACATGGATTATAGTCTGGAATAGCACATACATTTTATAAAATCTACAAAAAAAAAAATAACTAGAAGAAAAGGTGACGGCATGCAGGCGGCGTGCTAACAGTTAAAATTCCAACGCGATTTCTACCGCCGCCGTGACAGAGTGGTATTGTTAATTATCGATTATTGTACAAACATTCACTTTAAATCGATAACAACCCGCTACTCGATTCTCTACAACCCTTGTGTGCGTCTCTAACATGCAATCGTTTAGTCACCGTTGTAACTAGGCGAAGTGACACGACGTTGAATGCACTATTAATCAGTAGCACGCTGTTTTATTTATATAAGTATTAGTATTTGCTGTCTGTATGTAGGAGCGACGTAAGTTGTTAGGACATTTAGTATGAAAGTAATTCGTTAAGTAGATACTTAATTAGTAAAAATAAAAAATGTTTTCCAGATTGAATTTTCATAGGTAATAGCGGCTAGTCTCTAGGTATGAAGACTTCCTTCTTTCTTGGTAGTTCAGCACGTAGGAGAAATTGTAGTCTACACGTGTGTGCGCCAACGTAGGTGCAGTCCTTCTTCCCTTACTCTTAGTCCTTTGAGACGGCAATCTGACATGACCAGGGAGAGATCAGGACCAACGGCTTTTTGTGCTTTGAAGAACGTGGGTATCGGAGCACCACATTGCAAATTCTGGGCTTCTACCGAAAAATTTCTAATGGAATATCTTAACAATACTTTGCCCGACTTAGGAATTGAACCCAAGGCTCTATGCTTAGCAGGTGAGCTTGCGACTACGCGCCCAATCAGAGCCGGCTTTGATTTAATTATGAAATCGCGACAAAATAATCACTATAAATGCTGAAGTAACTTTGTCTGTCTGCTACGCTAACCGATTTTGATGGAATTTAGCACGGGGTGTATTTGAACCTCAAGAAAGGATATAGGTTACTTTTTATTCCGTGACAAATAAAACCAACACATATAACTAACATTAACGCGAAGTCGCAGGCAAAAGCTAGCTAATCATATTTCTAGATACCTTGTTTACATTATATTTCTATTACCATTGGTTGCATGAAAACATGTTCATCCGTTTATCACCGATTTCGTTGCGAAAGCTGTGAAATATCGTACACTGTAATTATTTATCTTTGGAGGGTTTATGTTCTATTAACATTTACCTTTTAATGTGTAATATTTTAAAGTATGTCTCTAGTAAAGGTATAATTAAGTATCGACTTTAATCAATTAACTTTTGAGCAAGATTATTCGAGTGATCGAAGATTTGTTGAAATATTCGCATAAGTTTTGCAATCTAAGAGTTTATTTATTTAAGTAATATGCACAATATTTACAGACGTAATAATAATGCAAAACAAACCCATTAACACTTTGCTCGACCTGGGAATCGTACCCAAGACCTCATGCTCAGCAGTCGCGCTTCAGTCATTTTTTTTTAGGCTTTTAGGCATTTAGGCTTTTAGGCTCATCAAATTACGGACTAAGCGCTCAATAAACTTACCTACGCGTTGTTTTTACAAGCTTATATTTAGCTTGCACTGTTCGTATTTTGCAAACCATTTTTGACCATTTGTTGTTATCCGATTGAGCTGAAATATTGCATACAGCTTTAGTTCTGGTGACAATACAATGTCCAACACTCAATATTGTAGAATTTTAAATTAAAGCTTGTTTTTTTTTTAATATGTTTTTTCAAGGTAACAAAGACGGTCCCAACTACGATCTTCAACTTTTTCACATTAAAAGCAAATTCTCTAATCAACGCCACCACGAATCTCCTCACATATCAAATTAACATTTCAATTTGAATTTTTTGCGGTCACATGAAACCCTTCATTAATTGGGTTACGGAGGGTTATACCTCAGGGGAGGGAAGGGTTAACTCCTCAGGGATGAGGCTACAATTGATTGAGATGGATGTTGTCAGCGAACAAATTCAGAGACAACTTTTTACTCGACGTACTTTTTTGTCCCCCTGTATTGTTTTTTAATCTTTTTGTTTAAAAAAGGGTGGTTTTGTAACCAGCCAGTTAGTTGGTTAATTGTTTTTAACTTCTTGAGTGGTTTTACGATTGGTTCTAAGATGTTGCTTTGTTTTTTTTTTGCTCTAAGGGTTTTGTGGTTTGTGGAATTCATTTGGAGTTGAGAAGTGGTTATTGCTGTTATTTGTCATGGCTGATTTAAAAGAATTGGATTAATTTATAATTCGTAAGTTTTTATTGAGGTGCAATAAATGTTGATTGTTAAAAAGAAGTTTATTGTGGCAGTGAATCATCATAAGGAATGTAGTATTGGAGACATAAAATCTAGTTATTATTATAAAATAAACTTAAGTATTTGATTCTAGTTAAGAGCTATAATGTCCAAAATTTAAATTGATGATCCCTAACCTTTGATTAGCCGTTCTACAAATAGATAAGCGTGGATGTGAATGTTCATTATCGTTCAATAACTAAGTTCTTACTATGCTTCAATAATTATTTAACACTACATACAAAAAAAAAGTTTCATGTCCATACAAGAATAAAGTTCAAAATAAAATAATACAAATAAAATAAAGTTAAAAACTGAAAGAGGTTCATATGAACCTCCTATAATTTTGAAATTTATTTAATTTAATTTATTTGTTATTATAGCAGCCATAGGTAATAAACAATCAAGTAGGTAACGTTGTAAGTACGTCACGATATTAAAAATATTAAAGTATTAACTTATTACGGGTCAAAAGATACATCCCAATGACAAAGGAACAAATAGACGGACGAACGCATCAGCGAGAGCATTATGGCTCCGTTTTAGACTCTTTTGTGTGGACCCCTAAAAACAAACAAACCGACAAACATCAATAGCATAGAAAACGGTACCCGATATCTCCGAACATTCTACATCATCGAAATATCATCGATCACTTCCCATCTGCTCTAAGTACATCGAACAATGCCAATAGTTTCCACAGACAACGTTACTATCACAACGTTCGATCGGTCCGGACGATACAGCTTTACATAAATACCTTATGTAACTAAGATCACGCTTCCACCATCCTAATCTTTTGCAAGCGTTTCGAAGACATCTCACGACGATAAAGATAGAAAATTCACTATACACCGCGAGTTTGATTCTAGATTTGAATTTTTGCAGGCTTGTTGAGACGGCAATGGATGGGCAGTCATAAGTTACGGTCATTACAAGTAAGGTGAAGTTGGTTGGTAAAAGACAGATGTGCGATAACCTGAGATAATCCTGCGATAAAATCTTATACGATTTGCCTGAGCGCACGGTAGTGACTTTTACGTCTAAGTCCGAGTCGGTACGGTCGAGTAAGTCGCGACCGACAATTGATATTCGATAGTTTTTACTTTTACATAACATTTGCTCATTGTTCCGAGGTTATGAAGCGTATTTGCAAAATATACGGTTGATATATTCCAAAGGTAGGTTAAATGACTTGACCAACGTATAAATCTTATCGCTATTTTTTTTTTCTTTGATGAACGAGCTAAATCTTTTCATATACAACATTATGCAGATTGCAGTGATGGCAAAAAATGCATTGGTATTTTATTTAAATCTCTTATCTTAAAACGTCTAATTTTATAAGTCGCGAATGCAGATGGATTTATTATAAGTTTATTAGTACATAAAAACAACATCACAGCAAACAACATACGGAAACAATGGGTTGTACTACCTAGTTTTCAAATAATTGTCAATTTTCCTCCTAAACTAGGTACGCAGACCTGTATCTTAGGAGTCGGAGATTTAGCGGCTTCAATTTATATAATGCAACTGTGACTGTTCGTTCCGTGTTATTTATAACTATTCAACAAGAAGAAGTCAGAAATAAAAATAAAAATGGAAAAGAAAACTATTTACATCTTCAACATTTAATTCATCTCGAATCAAGTGCATGCGTCATCAACGTCGTCAGCGTGCGCTACAGGCATTCAGAGTTTTGAGCAAGCTTTAGCGCATGCTATATTGCATGCGCTTTTGCTCTTCATGCATGCGTCAGGTGAAAAGAAAATATGAACGTTAAAGCGCACTTGTGTGGACATAGAATTCGGATAGTGAAGCGTATTTCTCAGAACATAACATAACATAACATCACGCCTGTAATCCCCGAAGGGTTAGGCAGAGGTGTACCCATTAGTACACCCACATTTCGCCAGTTATGTTTTTAGTCCCATGTAATAGGGGGCGAGCCTATTGCCATCAACCGGGCACAAATCCAGACTCCGAGGCTGCTACTGAGAAATTCCTGATGGAAAAACCCAATAACACTTTGCCCGACTTGGGAATCGAACCCAAGACCTCATGCACAGCAGTCGCGCTTGCGACCACTAGACCAACGAGGCAGTCCTCAGAACAATAATCCACAAACATTATCATCTTAGAGAGAGGTCCAATAAATAAACAAAATTCCCTCAAATCATCAAAAGAGCCAATCAAGCCAAAAGCTGTGACAGCATCGACGATCAACTAGTTGACAAATGACACAACTCATGACACGCTAATGAAAGTATTATACGGCATTATGCTGCAACACGCTGATGAGAATCAGCGGCTTTGTGATGCTAAGAGTTCGGAGAAAAATGGTTCCTTATTCTGATATAGAAATGGAAGATCTATTTGGTAATGCAAGGAGGAATATGAGGATAGTAAACAGCTGGTCTGTTCAGTTAAAATCTTCCTTGGTGAATTTAGGTGATGTGAGTATTAGGTGAGTTGTTAATCCATCTAATGTTAGGGATTCAGCTTGTCTCAAGCTCAGTTTCCGTAAATTCACCAAGGGATTTTTTTACAGATTAGTATTGAATATCATATTCATTAAATGTCAATTCTCCTTAAATCACCGAAGGAAATTTTTCTACAGATTAGTATTCAATATCATATTCATTAAATGCTTGATGCGGTTATGGAGTAAGAATTTTTTATGAACGATCAACAAAAGAGTTTTCTCAGAAACCGATGGATGCTTTGAATGTTTTTTGTATTTTACATTCTTCTCTTTTCTTTACTGTACCTAGTAGGTAGTTAGTCACGATGATTCCAGGCATACCTACTTAATTTTAATAAAGCTTATTTATTCTTATGTCCTTGGATGGCGTATATGCCAACGGCTTACCTGATGTTAAGTGGTTATCACTACCTACAGACATTCGCAATACCAGAGGCCTTGAAGATGCGTTGTCATCCCGGAGACAAATATATGATATATCTCATGTGCCTGTTCCCATACCCACTAAACCAGAACACAGTAACTTCATTACTAAACTACCTAAAACCTGAAGAAAAACCAATGTATGTGACGTTAACAGAGAAGCTTGTTTTATTAAAGCCAAAGTTCAAACCACCATGAGATGATGAACGACAAAAGTAAAATTAATCATATCTACACTAAACCAGCTACTACAAAAATACTTCGCACATTTTAAAATATTGATATTCCTAATAGAAAACATAAAAACCAAAATATATTCGACTAATAAGTTTAATAAAAGAAGGCAATATAAAAAAAAAAATCTGTAAACATTCCGAAAAAATTGACATCCCACGTAGTATTCAACTTCATCGTTTTCGTTGCGTATAAATTTAACACTAGCAGTATAAGCTTTGACATTTATAAAACGTGCATATTTATCCAAGTGTTGTTTACTTTCTATTTAAATTTTACTATCCGTCATCATGGCGTAACGGTCATTGGGATGTGTTTACGTGTAATAAATTAACGGACGGGACAATCCGACCGGTCTCGCCGTGGATAATCATTAATTTCCATGCGACATTGAATTCTTTGGGAGATCTGTCTGAAGCATTAACGTACGCTAAATTTGTTTTCTCATTACTGTCTCCAGTATATTCATTAATTTCCTTTTGTATGGCTTTATGATTGGTGGCTGTGATGCATTCTTTGCTACTCGTATTTATGCTAAATTTTACTACCACTGTTCCTAAATGTTCTTTCTATAACATCTTTATCTGAATATTTCCTCTCTAAATTAGGTATTTCATTTCCATGTATAGAAGTATAAAATAATCTTGTTAAATGTAAATATTTACCAAGAAAAACATCTCGCAACAGTAAATTTTCTGAAACGTCGAGTGTCATTACCATTTTACGAATCGCAGCATGCGTTCAAGTTATGCTAATGTCAATCTGTTATAATTCCCGCATCACATACATTTTACTTTTAAATCTCTTATAATTCGTTCGTCTCCCCATTTTTTACGTCGCCTCGTGTCCACTGTCACTACTGGACATTAAAAAACATCTTAATTTCAATGTCATCCCCAATTTTATTGAGAATTTGTAAAGAAAGCGTGTTAGGCTCGTGGCACCTGTACTCATGTGGCCTTTGACCCAGGGATGCTGTGGTCATCTCGCGTTTTTTATGGGGACCCTACATTGATATGTTAATTTTGATGGTCTGCGCATTTTTTACGCAGTTTAACGTTTGAATGAGTGTCATTGATGTAAAATTTGTAGTCGTTATTTACATTTACTTGACATGTTTAAACTAAATTAGGCTGTTTAAATAAATTTCTACGTTCATGTCATAATTTCAGACACTCATTTCATTTAGATATACGGTCCGTTATTTTCAAATTATGCAAATTCACAAACATAATTTGAGGTCCGAAAAAATAAATCAATGTAATAATATTTTCAAAAACTGACCCCTGTCCAGCTACGTAAATACCAGCCCGTAGACTTTATGGGAACCCGAAATAGCTAATAATTCATAAATATCGGACACCGGACTCCTGTGTCCGGTGCTCAAAATCGCTAATACCAAAACCCGTTGGGGCCAAATACGTCATTAATTTGAACAAGTCCGGACAAAGGGCGAAGACTGCGCCCTTTCAAGACTAGAAAGACTACACGACGAAGGATAATAGTGGATAGTCTCCTCACTCGTTTAAGAATGATAAATTACCCAAATGGAGTCGGTATGTCCATTCCCACAGATATTAAAGTGGAGGACAAAAGAAGGACCCCCGAGTAGTTGGACCCATGCTGGGGTATTGAAAATATTGCAAAATACACCGTTCATTGTGTGGACCTCATGCAAATCTCTTTGAGGGCTTCTTTCTGATAGAAATTGGAAAAGTTTTATGATATCGTGACTTTGATGTTCTTTGTTTTAATAGAAGGCTAATCGCTGATGATACTCTAATGTTGATCTTGGAATATGAAGCTTTGGTCTCTATGTGTATAAGAATAATAATCAAGTAGCTGAAGTGCAGTTAACGAGAGACCGACTTTGTATAAATTTGCAACGGTTTTCTCTTGAATATTCTATATCTATCTACAAAGCTTTTTATTCAAACTCAAATTAAAAAATTGTGTCGACTTTTCAATGTCGATTCGAACATTAATTTGATAAAGATAACTATTTTTAGTTTATTGTTCGAAATTTAAATCTTTTATAATTCAAAATGGCAGTCGCAATAAAAATAATGATTCGGTTCGCGAAACAGATGATGTTTCACCTGTCAGTTTAATTTACCTCATAATAAAAACAAACGGTAATTTAATCCTCTTCCGTGTGTTGCGGATAAAATAAATATTAATTTCTTTAATTTTGCAGTCTCGATTTAATTTGTTCGATGCCTTTTTAATTGTGTGGTCAAAGTCAAAGACGAAAGTCAAATTATTAATTTCTAAAGTTTATTTACAAGAAAAACTAATTAAATCTAGTTGTAGCTTCCAGAAGATTTCGTATGGAGACGAATGGGCCACAAATTCCACAAGAAATCCATAAATTTAAAATATCAAGTTATAATTGAATCATATTCCTTAACGTATCAAACCCAATGTGTAAAAGCTTTAGAAAAATAGGTTATTAAACAAAAAAATAATGTATTCATGGCAAAAATACATTTTCCAAAACTGACCAATACATCAAACTATAAAGTGAAAAACCACCCATGAAATTGTATCCCTTCATTTGCGGTCTATTATCTATAAGCCCATTATTGCTATAATATAACACCTGAGCAGTTCCGATTACGCATAATGAGTACAAAACCCTTTGTGTCCATTCAGCCACCGATATTAATAAAAAGGGATAGTGACTAAGCCTTTTGTCGACTTGTTTATTCTACAGAATGACATGAATGTTTAGAAGCAAAAAAGGGAGATGTAGCGTAGTGAGTTCACAAAGATAACACTGCAGCTTGATAATGTTAATTTTAATTTTAATGCTACGGGATAAAGAATAGTTTTGTTTGGCATATAATTTTGTTTGTGTACTGAGAAAGGTGGTATATTTGTAGAAGACGATGATCGGTGACCTCTGCCACCCAGTGTTCTTGATTGACGTTTGTATGACGCGCGCAGTCAGAGAAATTTGGAGAATTTCGAATATGTTTTCTAATTGTTATGGGAGTTTATTAACAACTACTGTAAATGTGTTTGAATATTTCATGAATATGAATAAGTGTTTTATCTTTGTTTACAATAGGTGTAAATACCTAATGGTAATTTAAAAATATATAAAATAACTCTACAGTGTTATATAAAATTCAGATGATCACTAAATTGCAACTGTTAAGGAAATTGATTCTTATTGTATCATGAACAGTCAAAGAAATTAATTAACGTCAGCTAGTAAGACCTGACTAACACCGCTCACAAGTAGAAATAATTAACCACAAATTACATCTCTGCAACCCCAATACTTTTTTGCTGCACAACCAAGATTTGTAAATTCTAGAACTACAGTATAAGTACTGACCATCTAAAGCTACTTTTACAGGAACCTCCCTAATTACCGAACAGTAGCATCAAACAGCCGCACAATTTCAGTTGCCACACAAAAGTTAACGAAAAAAATGTCTACAATACCGCACAAAGGTGACTATGAACACAATAGAAGCTATGGGAAACAGTACAAACGTCCTCCGTATTTATTCATTGTTTGTTTTTACTAAGAAGTGACGGATGAAAACAAATAGCCCTTTTTAGAATAAGTAGCAACCCCATCTTTGAATCATCCATTATAGCTAGACCTCCAACTGTTTCTACAATCATTGATGATGCGGTTCTCCTTATATTTGCTGCATCGTCCAATATATCTTGAGCTGTATCGTGTTTGGAGTCGGATAGATTGGAAAGGTCATAGTTTAGTGGTAGGTAACGTTGTTCTTCACAGTTCTAATTGCCTATTATAATGATACTTGATACGTCTCGACTTGTTTGATGTTCGACCATAGAGATTAGTTTGTATTGTATCAGGTATTGGTTACTTTTGTTCCGTAGAAGTTTTATAGTCTATGGAATTCACAATAGGTATCTATTTCTGGAAAATTATCTTGCTTTTAAAGTCGGTAAAGGGAATACTATACTCTCCTTGTTGAAGTTGTTGTAATCGGTAACTAACTCATCATCTGCCTAGTCTTTTCCCAATTACGTCGGCTTCCAGTCTAACCGAATGCTGCTGAATACCAGTATTTTACATGAAGCGACTGCCTATATGACCTCCACAACCCAGAAACTGGGTAATCGGTAACTAACTACTATTAAAAAAAAAGACTCTCGAAGAATTTAGGTGAAATGAGCTTGAGTGAGCTATCAGTGCCTTGTACCCCTGGAGAAACTAATAAAGGTGCTTTTTTGAAAGTTAGTAATGTTTTTGTATTATACCGCCTCTCATGCATGAGATTGCGGGTTCGATGCCAAATGTGACCATTTGCAACTCATATTATTACATATTTTTTAAATTTATCAAGAACATCATTGAGATCGATGAAGGAAAAGCATAGTGAGGAAACCTGGACTTGTAATTAACATAAGCCTTGAATAAGCGTGGCCTGCATTGGGACAATAAGAAGCTGGTATTATTATTAATGTTTTTTGCAACTTATAACGGAGAATTTGAAGTGTCACACCAACGTATTCTACAGTCCATACAAGGACAGCTTAACTTTTTTAAATAACGATAAAAGTCACACCTCAAAACAATCCAAATGAGCGTAACCAAATAAATCTTCAAGCAAAACCAAAGAATAAGATAATAACTTAAACAAACAACTGTAAAAGTTACCTTAATGGACTTAACACTAGAATGTCCACGACCGGTCTAACGGACCCCGCATGATTCATCTATCACATTAATATACCTTTTTATACCTTTGCCTTTGTTTAACCCTTTTGTGCTACGCAAGGGACATCCCATTAACTTCTTGAGGCCGCCATTGTTATTTTTGCGTATGCTAATCTTGGTTCCGGGTGTAAGTGTGACTGATTGGTGCAGATATTCTCATGGCAGGGTGACGGTCAGTAATGATGAGAAAGTCTTGGTGTATGACTTGACAAATTTACGTATATTGTGTCTTTGTAAACCTGTTAGGATATGGGAAGTAGGGAAAGATATTAATAACTAACTGCAGGAATAAGATCGGTTGGCCGCAGATCGTTAAAAAAAAGGATTCCTTTAAAAAAAACCGCGTTTTGTCTATTCAAAGCCATAGCAAGTAATTTATTAATTTCTTATTTTATTCTTGTCAAACTGTCGTATGTAACATTTTAAGATAAATCTATCAATTATGTTTCTTTGCTAATTTTATTAAGTTTATTACTAAAAAAATAAAAAAAAAAACCGCAGACGACTCTTCACTCAAGCCATGTCAGAGGCCCTTGAGGCGGTTTAGAAACTGTGACTGTCACTAAGGTGGTGTTGTAAGACCTTACTGACCACACGATAAAGAAAGAAGAAGACTCTATTAGTCAAAGCTACTTCTAGCAAAAGCTTTTGAAAAAAGAACTCTGTTAAGCACATACATGTATCTTGAAATAATTCAAAATTTACAAAGCTGTTGCACACATACATCTACTTGTATTTCCATCATCATCACATCAGCATATTAAACAGAACCTAAATCTATAATAACATAATCTGTCCCCAACCCTCGCGCGCTGCGGACGGCTTTAATAATGCATTCGCCATTAGTTAACCCGCAGATGCCGAGCCCGTCTTGCCTCTAATTCTAATTGCACTGAAAGGGTGAAAGGATTACACTTGCCCGATTTTACCCGAATCTGTTTTAACTTCGTACCTTACTTTTTGGGAATTAATTAGCTACCATATTTTCGTAAAGGTGTAACTTTGAATCTTTTGTAATGGAATGAAAACATTGATTCTATCCCGCAGAAATAATTCGTGAAGGAAGAATGTTTTGCTATTCTTCCAGTGTTCGCTTCACCGGAGGTTATCACAAATCCATTAGCTCAAAATCTCCTTTTTACAGAGCAGGACATAACGTAATTAATTTTTGACGATCCCGTTGACAGAGTGGCTTTTTTAAAAGCCCGAGTCACAGAAGGTGTCGGGGCTCTGGACGCAGCTGGGACGGCATTACGCTAATCTGTGTGGCGTCGCACTTGTTAAATATTAACGCAGTCTAATTACAACCCCCGTCCCCCTCGTCCTCTAATGGCTTTTAAAACTGATTCCCGCCCTCAAGGATGCGTATTTGATGACAACTCTCGTCGTTTTGGTGGTTTTAAACAAGGGCTGTGCGACTTACAGACACGTGTCGGTCTTCAGCCAGCAATACTTACAATCCATTTCTGGATGTTACTACCATCTTCCTTTATTCGCGAGTTAGAGGAGTGATGTAAAGCGTACAAGGCATTAAGTCGCTTGTAACTCCTGAATGCATTAGACATATGTGGCATGTAAAAGGTGCTGAAGGGTGCATGCATTTAGCTTAAAGTGTTCTATAAGTACCTAATCGACATGACTTGGAGAATTGCATTTAGTTTGCACTTATGTAGGTATATGGTTGTAGTTTGAAACTATACTATAATATGAGTGAGTAGATACTCAAGTTAACAGCTAAAATTCCAGCTTATAAACTTTTAGCTTGAGGGCTGCAGCGAGGTGGCGTGGGAATAGAGGACTCGGGGCGGGCTTATGCCCAGCAGTGGGACAGCGTAGGAAAGGGAAAATTACATGTATATCAAAGAAGGTTCTTCAGAAAGGTCAGAAGCGCAGTACTCGTTACCGGCGTGCTTGTATGATAAGATGTATGAACGTGATCGAGGCGAAAGCATTATGTAAGGAACGTAGCGGGTGGCGTTTTGTGGTTTCTGCCTACACCTTGGGAAAAAGGCGTAAGTTTATGTATACATGTATGTATCAAAGAAGGTTTTTAAATTATTTCTGACAAATAACATTAGAAGGAAGGGTGCTAACGGTTCTTACACAGCCGCCTACAAAACCCGTGCGAATATTGGTTAACAAAGCTAATAATTAATGATGTCGCGACAGCCATATTTGTCCAACTGGCGATCCTAAAGCAAACAGGTCATTCTTAAAGGGAACCGTTTATTTCGCTAATGGTTCTAACAACAATTATTTGGAGCCATTACACGTATCATTAGTATACATGAATTTTATTTGTCGTTTGTTTTCTTAGAGCGGGGTCTTTTGGACCCCGCTCGCGGTGGCGGGTTGATATCATTAATCAAAAGATTTCGGACGGTATCTTGACAAAAGTTTTTTTTTTGGATTCAAGCAAATATGGTGAATATGGTGGAATGTGGTGACGAGAAATAACTTTGAAACCGATATTTTATTGGATTTTTATCCTTATTTCTTTGACTTGATGGGTCATAATGCTGTGTTTAGCTCCGTACCGTTTGTCGTATATTGTGTTAAGGAATTTATATTTGGTTTGATAGACGTAATAGTTTTGTGTCGATCTGATATTGACGTGTGGGAAGGTTCTGTAGGAAATTGTGCTTATAAAATAATTTGATAATGGCTTCCGATCATTCATCTACCACCCGTATCAACTGATGTGTATGGAATTCTAATAAAATGCTATCAAGATTTTGGTTGACTGAAGGTTGCACATAAAATGATATTAAAGATATAAAAACGATTAAGTTTAAGCCTATGAAACTTAGAAGAGGGACTAAGTATCGTTCATAATATCAAATCGTTCTAGACATAAGTAACATAACATAACATCACGCCTGTAATCCCTGAAGGGTTAGGCAGAGGTGTACCCATTAGTACACCCACATTTCGCCAGTTAAACATAAGTAACCAACAACAAAATGTATGTATCTGTTGCAAGCTCACTTTTAAGTTTCCACTCTAATTCAACACGCGTAGACTTGGCTTCCTGTCATTTTTACTTAGTTTTTAAGCTGTAAGTCTTCCATGATTCATTAAATTAGTAATGATAAGCTATTAAGTACGAAAATAAGGAAAAATCCTTACAAAATTACAATAAATACTACTTTTACTTCTTTTGCCATTAGCTTGTTTGGTCCCATTCTTGGGTAAAGGCGTGCTTCCATTCCTTCCATCTTTCGCGATTCCGTAATTCTTAAACTTATAACATAACATCACGCCAGTAATCTCTGAACGGTAAGGCAGAGGTGTACCCATTAGTACAACCACATTTCGCAGGTTATGTTTAAGTCCCATGTAATAGGGGGCGAGCCTATTGCCATCAACTGGGCACAAATCTAGACTCCGAGGTTGCTATTGAGAAATTCCTTATGAAAAAATCCAATAACACTTTGAATCGTACCCAAGACCTCATGCTCAGCAGTCGCGCTTTCCGACCACTAGTCCAAAGAAGCAGTCTTAAACTTATCTTTTAAAAAAATTAACTTAAAACAAACAAATCAACAACTTTCCCCAACTTGTTATCATTGAAAGAAAAGTTACGATACCAACTCTACAACTGACATTCTCTTGTTTTACCCAACGAACATCGGCGACATCTGTCAAGACTTGACATGTCTTATCTTTGGGGTAAAAAAAACCCCAGGGGTGCACACCCACCCCACGGAAAACCTCAAGACAATGCAATGTCGGGAATCAAATATATTTATGACTATGTAAATTGGCTCAATTCACCGCAGAATTCGGAATTTAGCCAAAGTAAAAGGTAAATTTTATTTTTTTCACACCAGATGTCGTTGAGTGGAGTCTCCTTGATTTTATTTGTTTTTTTTTTTGGTCTAAGAATTGTTTTTTTTACGTTCCGTTTTCTTCTTTATTAAGGTGTGAAATGAAGCGAATGAAACGATAAAATCTGGAATTTTGTATTGGTGTGTGACGATACGCGATATGAATTTTCGTAGTCGATGTGAATGTTTAGCAATTGGGTTTTAGAGTTTTTGTTTGTTTTAACCCTTACGACGATGATGTTTCTTATGAGCTGATTTTGTGAAAAATTGGCAGAAACAAATTCTTGAAATGATTATTGTAATAATAAGTTAATCAACTTTGTATTATTGTATCTATGCTAATATTATAAAGCTGCAGTGTTTGTTTGTTTGTTTGAACGCGCTAATCTCTGGAACTACTGGTCCGATTTGAATGATTCTTTCAGTGTTAGATAGAGTAGTTATCGAGGAAGGCTATAGGCTATATACGCTGCGCCCTACGGGGGCGGAGCAGTAACCAAAGACGCGGGTGTAACCGCGGCCGACAGCTAGTATTTAATATAATTTAGTATTTAAAAGAAGACTTCTACGATGTTATTTTGTAAAACCTGTTGTTTATGAATATATTTAAATTTGTTTTATTTTTTCAGATAATTGAATTTCTAACTATGACTATAATTTCACGTTGTTCTGTATGAAAACTTTTATTTTATTTAACCAGTATTAAAATACAAGAAAATACACGAAAACACAAACCATTTTGGTAGAAAAAAGTAAAGTAATAATTCCACTACCTTCTATTCTCTACCACATTATAGTAAGTGGTAACGCGAGCAACCCACCAGCCAACAGGTTTTCCTTATTACAGCCCTAAAAAAGTGCGGATATATTTTAACGTTAAGTGGATGACGTCACGGACGTCCGCAAAAAGTGCGGATAAGCGGACAAGGGACGAGACGTTTGTTTTTACACGTCCGCGCCAATTCTTATAAATGTGGACGGCTATACATGGGAGTGAAATGCGAAGATAGATTTTTTTTTGCAAACTTTTAATGTCATGATTGCCTAATGGTTAATAAGGTGTCTCTCACACGTAAGGTTTTAGTATCAATACCGGGCAAGTTTCACGATCATCATCATCTGCCTAGCCTTTTCCCAACTATGTTGGGGTCGGCTTCCAGTCTCACTGGATGCAGCTGAGTACCAGTATTTTACATGGAGCGACTCAAGCAAGACCAAGATCAATTTTCACGATGATTTTTTAAATTTTATTTATGTACTTTCTTTCTTTCTGTAGGCTCGCCCCCTATTACATGGGACGTAAACATAACTGGCGAAATGTGGGTGTACTAATGGGTACACCTCTGCCTAACCCTTCGGGGATTACAGGCGTGATGTTATGTACTTTCTAAGTTTATCTTGGACATCACTGAAATCGGTGAAACAAAACATCGTGAAGAAATCTGGACTTAAAAATATAAGTCTGAAATCGCCAATCCGCATTGAGCAAGCGTGGAGATCAATGGTCGTGTCTTCTCCGTATGAGAAGAGGCCTTTGCCCTGCAGTGGGATATACATATAGATTTTTTTTACATGTAAGTATGTTTCAAAGTATAAGATATTTGTAATACCCAAGCTTTACTTGTCCTGTCAAGTCTCATAAACATGGTATTACGTAAACCGGTGGCTCTCGTGTGTGGCAAACTGCCTCGAGGCGTGAACTGTCGGTACTAAGTTATTGCTTCATGCGAAGCGTTAAACTCGCAATAAATCTAGTTTTAGGTTCTGTTTTTTAAGAGAAAAAATTGACGATTTCATTGTTTTTGGTTTTTGTGGAAGAAAGAATGAAATATTGTTTGTTTGTCTGATTGATTTTTTGCATCTGCTTTGTTATCTCTTCACCACTTTTAGTTGACTGGTAGAGAATGCCTAAGGCATTAAGTCCGCCTTTGTACTTTTTTGTTGCATAAAGTTTAAATAAATAAATAAATAAATTGTTTTTGGTTTAACGAAGAAATTACATAACATAACATCACGCGTGTAATCACCGAAGAGTTAGGCAAAGGAGTACCCATTAGTAGACCCACATTTCGCCAGTTATGTTTAAGTCCCATGTCACAGGGGGCGAGCCTATTGCCATCAACTGGGCACAAAACTAGACATCGAGACTGCTACTGAGAAATAACAACTGAAAATCGATGTCTATCGTACAATATCTTACACTTTTTTATGTGCATAGACGTTTCCCATTAAAAAAAAAGACGGGTTGCACTCCGGGAGTGCCGGCAGAAGTGAAAACTTGATTATTAACGTTGAGCATGTTTGATATTTTAGAATGGTTAGGGAATAATTTTGCACCAATTGCTTTATCAGTATAAAAGTACTATCATTTATGTGGTAGAATACAATATTCATTTATTGCGCTATCGTACACAAACATGACAATTTATATTACATTAAAAATTTAACACTTTAAAACTATTACAATTATTTTACATTAAAAAGTTATACACGAACTTTCGCGCAAGCGCCCTGCGCTGCCTAAACGAAACAGTAGGCCCAGGCATACATTTTCGCCGCGCCGTAGAGAGGGGATAGCTGTCTACTCTCCATCCGTCTTACGCTTTTTCGATCAGGTCACGTGTCCTGACGCGAGTTTAAGATTTTATACCCATTACAGAAAAAGTGCTCAACGCCGCTAAAGAAGTTTTCACTTCAAAAAAAGATTTTGTATCAGTACAAAATCTTTTACTGTCAGCAGTAAAATGAACAAATAAGTTTTATATCAACTTACCTTACTCGTTGTATCTTCAGATGTGTCTCCGGATCCTCTTCTCCTGTAGACCACTACTCGTCAATTTCATTAGGGTCTCGCGCCGCAGTAAACCGTCCAGGGCGGGCGGCGTAGGGCGGCGTAGGGCGGGAGAGCCTCTCTATAAATTGTCACCATCGATAGTGGTCCGGATTAACTGTTTTATTGGTTTTCGTAAGTGTTTATTGTTTTTGGTGGGATTTTTTGGCTGTAAGAGAAAAATTATGTGGTCTTTAGTATTTTAGTAAGCCGATTCACACAACTAAAAATATAATAATGATAATACCAATCTATAATTGTCTCACTTCAAGCCAAAAGCCTCTTTTCTTACAGAGAAGGCTCGATTATTAATCATAACACTTGCTTAAGGCGGATTGGAATTGAAGATATCTACATAGTATAAAACAAAGACGCTTTCCGCCCGAGCCGTCTGCATACTTAGATCTTATAAACTACGCAACGGATTTTAATGCGGTTTTCATCAATACTGAGAGAATATAGAGTGATTGAAAAGAATGAAGAAGGTTTATGTATCTACATTGCGCGAAGCCGGGGCGGGTTGCAAGTAATTATAAGTTCAGGTTGTCTCACAATATTTTCAAATGATTACAAAATAGGAGGAAATTCTCAATTCATCGGAATTTCTTTGTTTTTCCTTCCCTGATGTCCAAGTTAAAGAGTCCTTGCCCGAAATTCGAACCATTAACGTCATATATGAAAGTCGGGCACCTCAACCACTAGGCCATCACAACGATACACATACGTACATACCTTTTATTCTATAAGTGAGCCACTCACTAGAGAACTCTTTAGTCTCGCTGACCTGTCAGACTCACGCATTACTGGCACCGACACTTTCAAGAAACCAACATTCAAAAGGCACATTTGAAAGCCTACTATCGTCTGAACACCCATTTATTATCCTACCAAAACCGTTCGCACTTAATACATCGCTGGTTTTGTACAACTGTGAATTTTCACTGTTTATGTTGGAGCGGTAATGTACGGTGTACAACGCGGAATTGTAGGGTAGTGTT
Source organism: Hoplodrina ambigua (assembly GCA_949774945.1). Taxonomy (NCBI): domain Eukaryota; kingdom Metazoa; phylum Arthropoda; class Insecta; order Lepidoptera; family Noctuidae; genus Hoplodrina; species Hoplodrina ambigua. The sequence continues at coordinate 10,563,569 of OX458979.1, forward strand.
GGAGTGAATGCGTTGCTGTGACGTTGTGTTGTCAATCACAATCAAGCTCGACCACCCGCACGATTAGGCGCGGGATGGTGAATGAGAAATGTGTGGAGTCGACTTTGTGTGCTTAATTTTTATTATTTTTAACTTGAATAAGTAGAAAAATGACTTAAATGACACTTTAATAAATATTGTTTATAGTTTGAAAGTCAGCTTATCAGGGATTTATGGCTACCTACTTGATACCTCCTTCCTAAAATCGATTGATTTTCAGAGTTAGTCTCATAGTAAAAGTTGAATCATATCCAGTAGAATTATCATTCCTTCGAAAGATGCAAAATAAAAAATCTGCCTTTATATAAAAATATCATTATCTAAGTTCAATATCTCTGCAGAAAACCTCAAACGGCGTAAGTATAGTACCCTTTCAGGTAACTATATTTTCGAGCCGTTTGGGGTGGAAACTCTCGGGTCGTGGGGTCCGTGTGCCCATGGCCTTTTCAAGGAGTTGGCCAAACGATTGGTTGATTCTTCCCGTGACCCAAGGGCTGGTTTTTACCTTGGCCAGAGGTTAAGCATTGCCATTCAACGTGGCAATGCGGCCAGTCTTTTGGGCACATTTCCAGTAGACAGCGATGCGGATGAATTTTTTGATGCCATTTAATTTTAGTTTCTCTTTTTTTATATTCTGGTTGTTTTTTATTTAATTTTATTAATAAGCTTGTAAATATTGTAAATATTACATAATATAGTAGTTCAATATCTTGAATGTCATTCAACTGTAAGCTCTTTGAAAATCAAGTTATAATTATGAAACAAAATTCGGTAATTAAACCCCTAAACAAACACACGACGACTCAACGCCACCTATATTCCCAATCATCTAGGTGTACAAGCACCACGTTTACCAGATATCTGTCTGTCTGTCCGTCTTATCGCTCCTATCTCCACACCTCACAATGGATGGAGAAAACAATATTTTTGATTTCCACATTATACTGTTTGGGTTACCGTTAACCGTTCGTAGTTAGGTATTGTTTACGGCTGGTATGCTAAGCCTTGTATTCATTGTAAACATTTGTTCAGCAACATGGTTGCATAAACATGTTGCCGAGATGCTTTGAACATATTGCGGGCAACACTTGGGTTGCGGAGTTGATCACAAGTTGCAGATTTTCGGGGCTGCGGGACGTCTTAACAGGATACCGCGGCCCCGGTACGTAAAGGGCAACAGAAGGAACAGAGTGGTTTTTTAGTCAGTAAAAATCTGACAGTCCCTCCCGCCCCACCCAGGGCGGAAGGAGACATTAGATGATTTTTACAACCTTAAAAATATATATATATATATATATATATATATATATATATATATATATATATATATATTGCAGATTTGACGCTCGGCAAGCGAAAACATCAGTTTATCAACAAACGTTGAGAACAAATGTTGACATTTGTTGTAAACCCATATTGATTTAAACAAAGTTTCCAGCAGCATTCTCGCCGTTCATCAACAACGTTGATCAACTGTTGCCAAACAAATGTTTACCATGAATACGAAGCTTTAGTCGATCCGAGAATGGTAAATTAGGTGTTACCTGGTTGTATTGTCTAGTGCGAATTTGGAGTTCAGATGGATAGATGGGTCTTTAGAAATGTCAGCAAAGTGAAGGCTGCTGGGCAATTGGAGCTATCAGAAAATCCGTTTCAGGGTTGTGGTCCAACTATAGTGTACAACCAGTTGGACTACGGGCCTTCCGTAGACCTTCTGTAGGAGCAGTTGTCCAGTCATTATTTTTTGTTAGACAAAAGGCTCGCTATCACATAGGACTTAAAAAAAAAACCTAACTAGCGAAATGAGTCACTGTGATGTTTTGTCGCTAATGAGATTCCGACTACATTTTGAAAGTTTTAAGTTAGGAGGATTGGTCTTCTGATCTGGTTCAGTCAGATTGGTCAGATTCAATGGCTCAGGGATTGACTGCTGCGCTGCGTGTTAACATATATTTGTATGGCCTACAAATAGTTGTTCCGGGCTGTTTGTGTATGTGATATAATATATTTGTAAACGCATCCACTTTACCGAATAAATTCCTGGAGATGGCAAGGTCTACAAACAAAAATTTTTGATCGTCCATCTAGAAATTAAACAAGTCATTCTTCTAGAAATCTAACAAATTGTAAACTGTTTCACATACGTAAATACACACATTAACTCATGCCTTTTTCCCATGGGGGTAGGCAGAAACCACAGAACGCCACCTGCTATGATCCTTACATACTCCTTTCGCCTCATCCACGTACATCTCGTCATACAAGCACGCCGGTTACGAGTACTGCGCACCTGACCTTTCTGAAGAACCTTACCAATAAGGTCAGTGTAACTATTTCAAAGAAAATATAATGTCTTATTTTTCTTCAGCGGCATTCCACTGCGCAGAGATATTGAGCTTCCTAAATGTAAGTACGTACGTACAGTACAGGGGCGTCAAACCAGGCACGAATCAATCGTATTCCGCGGAGGAGTATGCGCGAACTCGCGGGTCGCACGGGAGGTCGGGGGTCGCGACCTGTGACCTCATTGGGCGACCTTTGACACGCCTCCCGCCCTGAAACTCACTGAAAGCACTGAAGAAGGATGGCATGAGGACAATTTCAGTATATTATGTGTATGTTAAAGACTGGAGGTAAATGATTACTTAATCTATACTTAATACTAGCTGATCCCGTGGCTTTGCTTTGGAAATAAGTATATTTTTCAGGAAATCAGTATTGAATAAGTATTACGTTATCCCAATTCTAAACAAATTGGTTTTCCCAAGCGACGGCGACGGTTGAAAGCTGTATTAATAAGTTTTTAATGGACTTTAAAAAAGGAGAAGTATCTTTTTTGTATGTATATGTACACCGATTTTTCTCAGATATTTCTGGGCTAATTTGCATAATTATTTTTATTTTTTGTTTGAATTCGCTAAGCTTTTACTGATCAGATTTCAAAACATTATTTCGCTAATATGTATTTCACTTTATCCCTTTACTAACAAAAAAAATTGGGATTCGTAAGAAAATCCAAGCGAGCGAAGTCGCGGGCAAAAGTTAGTTCTATTGTAATCTACAAATCAAATCAAATCATTTCTTGCAATCCATGATGTACCTACACTTACAGGTGGTAAAAAAAGAAATTCAAATACTTAGTATATTTAATTTTGGTGATAATAAAATATTTATTTATTTTATTCCAGACAATAATCTGTCTTTATGCCAAAATTCATTCAGATTCATTGATTCGCGATTGAGTAACAAACATCCATCCATCCAAACTTTCGCATTCATAATAGTAGTAAGATTAAATGCACAGTATGTCATTGTAGGCACGAATATATAAGGACAATACTTTATGTCATGGTTTTCCTGTAGAATTTGCATGATTTTTGTTTGTTATTGGTTATTATGTTTTGTAGGCAGATTCGAAGGAATAATATACTGACATGTAATCCTACGGGTGCTAGGTTTAAAGCGGAAACAGACTTACAACACAATCCGTGAAGCGTAGTCATTGGTCACATTTCATCTCGTGAAACTTCTTTTTGTTTTTTGGCCAATAAGCATGCGTGGTTTGGCGTAGAGTGTTTTAAGTCTGTTTCCGTATTTGTGGACCTTAATTATCCCACGGGGACATATAAAAACGGCATAAGATATCCCGTGTTAAGATACATATCACCGCTCCAAAACAGCAACGACGGCCTGGCCGGAATCGCCTCAAAAAAACCCAACCGTTAACAGCCAGCACGCCGCCCGCGATCCGTCACCTTTTTACAGGCTTTGGATTTAACTTGCACTGTTCGTATGTAAGTAAGTATGTATGTAAATAAGTTGTCCTTTAAAAATTTGCAAACCATTTGTTGTTATCCGATTGAGCTGAAATTTTGCATACACCTTTATTTCTGGTGACAATACAATATTCAACAATCAATATTGTATAATTTAAATTTCAAGCTTGTTTTTAAAAATATTATTTTTATTAGTTTTTTATTGGCAATAGGTTCGCCCCCTATTACATGGGACTAAAACATAACTGGCGAAATGTGGGTGTACTAATGGGTACACCTCTGCCTAAAAAAAATATTTGAACGCACTCTGCGTTCTGCGCATTTTTAAAGCAGTAACTTGAATGGCAAATTATTTGTTGTGTGTGGCCTTAATTCCACAAACACCGTTTCCAATAACTCACTTACCAGCGACCGTCCGTTTCTCGCGTGACGCACAGTTGGTGACACCTGACCTCATGCACTGATTGTCGTGCACCTGTTTGCTACGGAAGGCTTTTGATGACTTGATACTTTTTGTCAAATGACTTTTTGCTTTGAAGGGTCACTGTCACGCTGTGCGTGTCAGATGACACTTTCATTTGTCACGCAGCGGGATCGTTTAGTGTGACGTTGAATATTGGTTTACAAGTCTAGGTAGAGGTATAACGTTATCCTTGTCTTATTTTTTCTCCAGAGTCAATGAGTTGGTAGGTACTGGATATCTAATCAGCGAAAGGTAATTGGAGCTGATTCTCTTGGTCACAAACTAAACTAAAATTAGACTATTTCCATCTTTTTCGGTCCAATAAAACAAGAAAGAGACTAATGTAAATAAGAGCTGTCAAATTTAGTCAATCTGACACATCCATACAATTATAGTTGACATCTTAAAACGTATGGATTAAAAATATGGAAAAGTTCAAGACCAAACTAATTTGACATCTCTAACTTAATTCTTAGATGTCACCGTCCTTTTCTTTCGCTGTATGTCAGTAAGAGATGTCAATTCTCTAAATTTAGTCTAGTTTAATGTGAACAAGGGAATCGGCACCACTCACTTATTAACTTAACGCTAACTCTCGAAAACTAAACTATACTACTATACTTCGACGTGGATGAAGTCGCAGACAAAAGCTAGTATTTTATATTAGTTAGTCATGAACCTAATTCTGAAAGCATTCCAGAAACTGCGGTACTTCCAATCCCTTATTGATGATGTACGTAATGTCATTATTTCAAGCCAATTTTTTTTTGTTATTTGTGATTTATTGTTGAGACTTTATTTTGTTTATCATTGAACATCTTTTATGGGTGAAATTATGAAAATAGTATAAATCTACACAAAATATTACCCGAACAGCGAAGAAAACCCAGTTTAAATCTTTGCTTTCAACCGAATTTTATCTAATCAACCGGTTTTTTTCTTCTTTAAAGGACATAATAAACATAACATAAAGAAAACATTACGCCTGTAAGCCCCGAAGGGTTATTATTTATTTATTTATTTAAACTTTATGCAATAAAAAAGTACAAAGGCGGACAGGCAGGCAGAGGTGTACCCATTAGTACACCCACATTTCGCCAGTTATGTTTTTAGCCCCATGTAATATTGGGCGAGCCTATTGCCATCAACCGGGCACAAATCCAGACTCCGAAGCTGCTACTCAGAAATTCCTGATGGAAAAACCCAATAACACTAAAACACTAGACATAATAAAATAAACCGTAATTTAATTAGTTAAACTCATCCAACACTTATCACTCAATACCTTCATAACTCCAAAACCGTGAACCCTCCTGCAGCGTACATAATATCCCTAACACATGGAACATAAACACACCATAAACAAAACACAAACATAATAAACAACCATGTTTTACAAATCACCGAAGCATTTAATTTTCAAAAAAACATGTATTTATAATTAAAAAGCTCACCTCTAGCGATTTGTATCGCAACTCTAGTATTAAAAGACTTGGTCACGTCATAATGTGTGGGCTGTAGGTGTCAGACGCGTGATTGAACAGACTACCCGCCGTGACAAAAAATAATGGACGTGTATGAAGTTTATGTGTATGTTGGATGATTTTATTTTCATTGGTTGCTTCTCTGTGGTATGTCGAAAATATAGATAAAACAGGGGCGGACTCAGTAAAGTAATTCCCTGCTTTAAACAACATAGGAACTATGTTACATAACATAACATCACGCCTGTAATCCCCGAAGGATTGGGCAGAGGTGTACCCATTAGTACACCCGCATTTCGCCAGTTATGTTTCAGTCCCATGTTATACGGGCGACCCTATTGCCATCAACCGGGCACAAATCCAGACGCCGAGCTGCTGCTGAGAAATTCCTGATGGAGATACCCAATAACACATTGGCTGACCTGAGAATCGAACCCAAGACCTCTCAAGACTCAACAGTCAGGCTTTTCTATTAGAAAATTAACGGAGATTAGCCAGAACAAACATACAGACAAAAGTTTTTTTTTGGATACTTATACTATTTTTTTTTATATACTTTTCACCGTGTAAACATTTATATGCATTTAGTAAAAACCTATTATTTAAAAAAAAGAAATAAAAAATTAAATTACAAACAGATTTCTATTTTATTAACTTAATGCATGTAAATGTTCATGTACAATTACAATAAACACAGTAGCGTGGGAGAACCCCTGTCGTGATTTACCACAACGTTCCCGTAGTGACAACCCTAACACAGGTGCGAGGAAAGGGCAGTTTAATATCCCATGGTATTGACTTCCGTGGCGCGATCGTGATTTTTATAGTTTACGGGAATTTGATATTTTTGTAATTAGATATTAATTGTTGTGGGATATCTGTCGTGTCATGACAGCGCAGTGGTTAAGAGGCTCGTGTCTCATGCACGGGGTTGGGAGTTCGATACGGTACCGAAGTAGAGCTTTTGCAGTTCATCCGTACTTTCTAAGCTTATTTTGACGGGCCTGTTGGTCTAGTGGTTAGCGGCCCTGTCTGCTAAGCCGGAGGTCGTGGGTTCGATTTCCACCCAGGACAAACTTTGTGTGATGAGCATGATTGTTAGTTCTGTGTCTGTGTGTGATTTATCTATAATATGTATGTATTTATAAATTATATAAGTATGTATATCAGTTGTCTGGTTACCATAACACAAGCTCTGCTTAGCTTGGGATCAGATAGCCGCGTGTGAGTTGTCCCAAGATATTATTTTTTATTTATTTATCTTGGAGATCAATGACATCGGTGAAGGAAAATAGTAGTTATCTATACTAATGTAATAAAGCTGAAGATATTTTTTGCTTGTTTGTTTTAAAGTGCTAATCTCTGGAACAACCGCATTTTCTTTAGGTACATAACATAACATCACGCCTGTAATAATCTCCGAAGGGTTAGGCAGAGGTGTACATATATTTTATTTCAATAATTTATAGATCACTAGAGACCCGCCCCGGCTTTGCTCTGGTGAAATTGTCGATGAAAGCTCCCGGCACATTAGCCTTTTCCGACACTTTCACTAATTATCACCTCATTTTAACCAATTTACGCAAAACCTTGATTAATTATTTATCTAAACCTTTCTCTTGAATCACTCTGTCTATTAGTCAAAACCGCATCAAAATCCGTTCTGTAGTTTTGAGGTTATTGCAAACAGACAAACAGACGCTGTGGAGGATTTTGTTTTATGACATGGAATGATTAAGGTACCTATCTTCCATGTATGCTGATGTTTACAAAATACATACGATGATCTCGTATAAAATCTGTGCAAAAATATGCAGAAGCATTATCTAGATATCAAAGTTTTTATTTAACTTAATTAATAAAAAATACTTACCACCGGGTCTCCCAACTCTTGACAACAAACCTAAGTTCACTTTCCGCAAATTAATAGCACCAATCAGCGTCGAGCTAATTGCCTCAACAAGTGTATATTCCCACGTAAACAGAACTATCGCGTGCGCTGCCCACCTGCGCCTGCACATACGACGGACGCCACTCTCACGCGCACTTATAGTTTCACACGGTGACAACCAGCACCGGAATAAAGAACAGAAGGCTCACTGGATCCATGAACAGCTTATTTGAAATAGGAACTTTTGAGGTTAAATTCGTTTGGAGAAAATCTTTCAAATTGTGACGTATTAAAAGTGATTAGTTGAGCAATGGTGTTTTTACTTTATGCAAATATGACACTTCTAACTATTGGAATAAGAGTTTTACCCTCATAACATGACACTTCTAACTATAGGAATTAGAGTTCTACCCTTATATAAAGCAACAAACAGGAAATATTTCATACTTTGCAATAGCTTCGGTTTGGATTGCCTTCTGTTGCTAGTGTCGTATACAAAAGTTTAATCACATTACTGATTTTAGTTGCAAGAGATAGAAGTAAGAAAAAAAAATCGTGGCGACTACCTTATTTTTTAATATATTACTAATGGGGGGGCCATTAGTAATATATTAAAAATGTGTATCATATTACCTAGTTACTAGGTTGTGGAGGTCAGATAGGCAGTCGCTCCATGTAAAGTACTGGTATTCATCCGGTTATACTGGAAGCCGACCCCAACATAGTTGGGAAAATGCTAGGCAGATGATGATGACTAATCTGCCCCTATTTAAAAATTATGTTTTTTATAACAGCTGTTAACAAACGGTATTTTTTTTTTCAGAGATATGATTTCTGGCGTTTAAAAATCTGTCCCTATAATATTTTGCTCACCGTGGGTTTTCTGTATTCCCTGTGCTGTCACGCCAACACCGGATAGACTCCTGTTTGTTATAATTGGGTGATTAGTGTAAATGACCGCTTCCGTGTGTAGCGATTTGATTTTGACTTTTGATTTCGTTAAGGGGAGGGTAGTTCGATGTTTACATTGATGTCAGTGATTTAGTAGATAGTGTTGTGATTTTTGATATGATTGTATGACACCTCATTAATTTCCTAAAAAATCTGTTATTTTTTCTTTTTTATCCTACTACGGCAAATGGTGATTTTGCCGTTTGGGTTTGGCAAACTATGATTTTAGAGGTATAAGTCATTATGATTTTCTGTTTGCGTATCGTTGAAAGCGTCACATTCAGTTTTTGCTATATTTACTATAGATTTATGTTTAAAGCTATTTACTAATTGCCAAAACGTTTGATTAAGCGTTAGTGTAAGTTGAAAGGTACTGAAAAAAAGTCTTAAGGTCATATTTAATGAATGATTCTAAATATTATCTTTGATTGGCATTAGAATGTATTATTATTCTCTTTAAAAAATGTGGGAGTACTAACGAATACAGGTACACCCCTGCCTAGCCCTTCGGGGATTACAGGCGTGATGTTATGTTATTATTTTTATGTTATTATTATAAATCTCTTTTGTAATTGCCATTTTCTTTCTTTCTTTGTTTCATTTAGTATTTTTTTAAATTATTGTTGTGTTTCGAATTTGATAACAATAAAACAAAATTAATCAAAATCCAGAGAGACATCTTTTATTCCTCATTAATATTTAATTTTTTATACAACTCCATACATTCTCATACACACACCGACATATTTTACAACCATTTACTGTACAGATTATTGCGAATAAATACATTGCTTTTGTTTTACTAAGTGTTTACATCTTTCTTTATTTTGTTGTAAATTAAAACAATTGCTCGATGTGTAAACATTTGCTTGTAATGTTACATTTTGTTTCTTTGATTATATAAGATTATAGTGTTGATTTATATAAGTTAAAAAATGTTTTGATTGGTTTCAATTATAAAATGATACTTTTAAAAAGATTATTTTTTATTGGCCATTTATAATTGGCCACACGCGAACAGCGGAAGGCTGGTTTAATTGTTTAATTGATGCTACGTTACAAGCAAAAGTTCTAGTGTTCAAACGCATAAGATTACCATGACAATTCCACAATTTGCAAAAACTAATTACAAATTCAAAAATATCTAAAATGACTATTGTCATAAGAAAAAAATTAAAATAGATATATTTTAATTAAAAAAATCGTTGCGCTAAAGATTATTATAATTATAAATAAAAACATTTCTGTATAGTTACTATTTCTATATAATTTGTATTTCTCACTATTGTTTATACATATTATAGACACACATAAGTAAAAGAACAAAAACAACATTACTCAAACATGTTTTACAATTTTTTTTCTAAAAATAATAATAAAATTATTTGTAAAAGTTGTTATTAAAGGAACGATACATACCTATAAATGCTTTACGGAATCAGTAAATAAAAAAAATACGTAAAACTACGTAAATATTTGAGTTATTACAGCACCAGTCGAAAATATAATAAAAAGAACTTTGTCTTATCATATTTGTATGTAAATACATCTGTCTATTTATGTTATTAAACTGGGAATGTATACAGATGAAAGACATGATTTCGAAAATCTATAACTACTAGCTATAAGTTTGTTTGTTTTAACGCGCTAATCTCCATAACTATTGGTCCAATTCTGAAAATTCCTTCGCTAAAAAGAAGCTAAGCCAAACCTGGTCGTCTGGCTACATTATCAAAAAAATTAGGGATCCGCAAGAAAAACGCCGATGTAGTCAAATAGGTTCCTAACTTCATAAACAAAAACAAAAAGTTTATGTATTAAATATTTAGGTATATAGTGTATTGTCTTTCCTTTGATATGACTCGGTTTTCACTCCCAGTTTAATAACTTGAGGATGCTTCGTACACATGACGACATATCAAGCTATCCAGTATAAACTGACCGCGCATTGTAAACGGTTTCCGTAGAATAAGAGGTCAGTTTATACCGAAAATGCTTACTTTCCTACTTAGCCGTTTATAAGACTTCACAATCTTCGAAAAACTTTATCTATCTCTATACATGTAACTACACACCAACATTGCACGACCGATGTAAATTTTATTGCATTATCAATCCAAAATTGCTTTTCATACAATTACTAGAAAAAGAAGAATCAGAAAAAAAAATACATAAAATAAAATAAAATAAAAAAGAATCCATCCATCATCGTAGAAATTATCAATTTACAATAATAAAAACATTTTTTTTATTTACAATATTAAATAGTAAACTATTTTTACAGAGGAACAAAAAAACTTGAACTAATACACTAAGGACCCCCACTGAACAACGTTATTTCATATCCGGTATACTACACTCTTGTCGTATGTTCAACAAATTGTCTATCATCAGGGATTTTTGCGCGTTTTTCTGAGTATCCGAAGTCGTTTCGAATTCTTCGCTCGATTTCGGAGCGTAGAAAGCTGATATGGGATCGAAAGTCGGATCGGCTCTCTCGCTTTCCCTGCTGGTTCTTGAGCCGAAGTACTCTTCACTCGCTTCTGTCTCGTGGAATTCGCTCGAGGAGGTCACGGCATCCTCAGGCTGGGCTTCGCGCTGGTACCTTTGGAATGGGTCGAACCGCTGGCTCGGCAGGTACGGCGGGAAGCCGTAGGGCGTGGATCATGCCGCTGCCAGCTGCCTCCACATCGTATGTCACATGGTCGCCATGTAAGGCCATGAGAAGGAGCTCCCGGAGAGTAGCATGTCCCTGATGAGGGTTTCTATGGGCGTCTTGCCGACGAGTCTCACGAAGAAGAGCTGTTCTATTACTTGTGAGCTGACTGTCCGTAGGGAGGGCAGTCGTAGGAGGAGTTTGCCGAACCTGGTGGGCTGGTTTGGGTACTGACTCCTGCAGTACTCCTCGAGGGCGCACTGGGACTTCTCCTGGAGACTTTCTATGTGTGGAACATCTGACAGGCCGCACGCGTCTGGAAGGAAGAAAGGTACACGTTAGTTATACTGTTTCTTATATTTTGGACTTAGTAATTTGGGACCCTTCATAGCCAAATCTAAGACGAAATGTTTGGCGGATTTTGTTTTATAATGTAACTAAAATTCCGCTTATCTCTGTCTAATATACCTTTGTTTCTCAAAATTGTCGTCATAATCTCTTATTATTGTTTTTAATGTGTCATAAATCAATTTTATTCCCCTCTAACTCCGAAAATACCTGTGCTTTTATACTAAATGTTGCCATCAAAAAAAGGTTTAATGTAATAGAAAAACGTTTGCTACATTTAACTTGGTTATTTTGTCTTATTTCGTTTTGTCAATAATAATAAAGATTAAGGGTGCTTGCACACTGGTGGGCTTTTAAGATGCGCGTTTTTGGAGTAATTATATCTTTAAGATATTTACGTGTCTTTATGTTGGGTCAACAAAAGAGATAAGTAGCCAAAGTAGTCAGATATATTGCTTGAAGTTTTCTTAATTATTCACGTCCCACGTAATGAGACACAATTGATTTTCTATGGTTCTGTCATACCGGTATAACAGCCGGACCTTGAGAGGTTAAAAACGGATAGAAGTATAAGAAAGTCTAATTTAATTAATGAGCTATTTCTTTCTCACAAAAAACCATTGCTTTTTAGGAAAACTTCACCTGTATCGGACTGTCGTGGTTACTTAAAATCTTTCTTATTGATTGTACTTTTAGTAAATCATAAAATATTCTGATACTACTTAACTATAATGATTTTCTCAGTGAAATATCGCACTAACTAACAGTTATCACAGTAACCTAAATCCCAGATACATTAATTATCATTTTATGTGTTCAACAAATTCTTAAGAATCCTAATTAACTGTTACTTGGAGTCTGTATTAACCGCTGGTTTCATCATGTTACCGCAAAAGCTTTGTGTTTTGTCTATTAGCACTTATATGTCAAATTGTTGCACTAAGGCGTCAAAGCTGTTATGTTATTTCTTAATGAAGTATTCGATGAATCCATGGGGGATATAAAGAGTTATGACATGTCTGTCGCGGAAATCGCGTGTCGCAATATTGAAAGAAAACTATAGCTTTTCAATCGTTTGAAGTGTTTCTAGGGAACTAATAAAAGAGACTTATAATACGTATAGCTATTATAGTTGGTGTAGACGACTGTCCCGTTGGTCTCGCGGTCGCAAAGCGCGACTGCTGAGCATGAGGTTTTAGGTTCGATTCAACCCCGGTCGGGCAAAGTGTTATTCGATATTTCCATCAGGAATTTCTCATTAGCACATGTATTTCATAGGACTTAAGACATAACTGGCGAAATGTGGATGTACTAATGGGCACACCCACACTTCGGTGTTACAGGCGTTATGTTATAGGCCCTTTTTATTTCCATCCGAATCACCCAAATGGCGAAAAAGCAACAGACAACAAGACAAAACGCGACTTTCCAACAATCATTCATTTAACGCGCGATTATTCTGACGCTTGTAATGCAATGTGTGGATTTCCTAAGATTAAATAATCAAATCTGTGATTTATTGTTGTCTTTACTGGTGAAGAAATTAAGCTGTTAAGTCATCGTACTAAAGTTATGTGTTTGTAATAGAGATAAACCTTGATTAATACAGTGTTATGTTACTCACATCAACAATGTGAGTTTTAAGTGAGTGCGTAGTGAAATACAGGATAGTTCAGTTAAGTACGTCTAACTCCTATTTTAAATTGCTTTAATTGGAATAAAGTAAGAAAAACTTGAGTCAACTAAGTTAGAAAAAAGTTCTGTCAAGTTTTAACTGACAAAAAACAGTTTAGCACAATCATTTTGCGTTTCTTTGCAAACACAAAATGATTTATAGTTATAATCTCCAAACCCTTTATTCAAAAATAAACCGTTCCTTTTTCAAATCTTAAGGAAGTAACCGAAAACAAAGACAAGATTAATCCCTGACTACCCTCAAATAAAAACGAATAAGCATAATAACCCGTGAATGGTTGCAGCGACGTAGGGTAGGCTGTAATGCGATTAGGCCCCCGGCACATTTGCGCGGCACATTAATATTTTTTATTGTTATATACTAAGATATGGCTCGGTAAACAACAACGTCGTTATGATCTCGACCAGATGTCTGCATCAGTGGTTCTGGGTAAGTGTTATGAACGTCGGAGCTGATTAGTGGCGATCGTCTCTTGTTTTTGGTGGAGAAAGAGTAACCTAAAGCCTTATTTAGACGATGCGAGAAATGTAATATCGTACACTGCGGGACCGCGCGGCTGTCGTGTCACAAGTGACCGATCATCGACGGAAATGTACTACAACTTGCACGATATTTCTCGCACTGTCTAAATAAGCTTTTAGATATTATGCGTCTATCTAGGAAGTGGGAGCGATGGCAGCCAATTATAACGTGTGTACAAATGCACTTAGCAAAACCGAAAGAAGCATTTTCTTCCCTACATTGTGATTCTTTATTGTTTTGGATAATACATGCTAGTCAAAATTGAAAATTAACGTAACTTTAAAATGGTAAAACTCAACTTTAAATACCACAACGACCCCTGAACAGTTGCATGGAATGACGTAAGCATAATGTGAGAGTTAACTGGCAGAAATCGTCACGTAAGGAGAAAGAGATATGACGCCCCCCACCTCCCCCTTAGGCGACCTTGCCTTTTTTTCTCATTCTCTCGTATCTCTTTATATCATATAAGGGTGACAAGAATTTCGTTTACTATTTTTGCAATGGTAATCGACCTCACGAATAAAAGACAATATTCTGCCAAGTCTTCACCTAGCAACAAGGTTATAAAAACGCTAATCAAGCTACGTACAGTCACGAGCAAAAAGAAGTATTCACTTAACAAAATTCAAAAACGATTTTCATGTGAAATAACGGTTGTAACATTGATATAAGACCTATTTCATAGTAGTATTGAATTCAAAATAATAAATTCCTAAAAACGAGACATTTTAATCAAAATATTCGAAGAAAATAGCTTCGTATTGTTGCTAAGTGTATGCTTGTTTTTGCTCGTGACTGTACATCGAATGAAACAAGTTGTATGTTCAACTAACATTAAAACTGACATGTAATCATCACGGGTAATTATAAATTAACCTAGTTGTACGATGAGAATGCTTCAAGTGGGTAAGACAATTATCTGTTTGTTAATTCAGGTTTATACTGGAATTTATAGGTATTTTGATACTGGAAGTATAGTCTCTTCTTAAACAATTTGATGAAAATGTAAACAAAGGATGCCTGCAATCCCTGGAGGGTTAGGCAGATAATGTACCCATTAGTACACCCACATTTCGTCAGTTAAGTCCCATGTAATAGGGAGCGATCCTATTGTCATCAACCGGGCACAAATCCAGACTCCGAGGCTGCTACTGACAAATTCCTGATGGAAGGCCCAATAACACTTTGCCCGACCTGAGAATGGAAGACCTCACGTTTAGCAGTCGCTTGCGCTTTGCGACCACTAGACCAACGAGGCAGTCGATTAGAAAATCATCGTTCGTAAATTGATGGCAAATTGTAATGCTACTACTGTGTGTGTCTCTAATTTTCTTTTGTGTCTAATTGCGTAAAAATTTAATCAGTACTTGTTTGTTCACATTTTTATATGAATTTTTTGGAACAGGGTGTAGTGTGGACTGTAATATGATTCAGTTAGCTGTAAGCCGCATTATAATAGGATTTTGTATAACTATTTTATGTTTGAAAAAGAATGGAGTGTTTTTGTCCTGACATTTTTTAAAAGAACACGGTAACTTTGTTGTAGAATTTTGCTTAGTTTAGGTAGTAGAAAGACTAAAGAGAGTATAGTTCAGAAGTATAAAGCTGTTTAGTAAAACTAGGATTAAGATTTGAATGAAGAAGAATAGACGAATAAAGATGTTAATCTTTTAATGGTTAAAGCACCTAGGGCTTCTTCTTCTTCTTTTCGTGTGGGCAGAAAGGTTTACGACCCCACACACCCTAGTGTCAGAGTTTCTAAACCGCGTCAAGAGCCTCTGACATGGTTTGAGTGGAACAGTAAAGTCCAGGTTTCCTCACGATGTTTTCCTTCACCGATGCCAGTGATGTCCAAGATAAACTTTAGAAAGGTATCTACCTAGGTACCTTCCTTGGTATCTACCGCTCAATGATGATCACATAACAAAACACAACAGCCTACTATATCATGTTATCAACTAAAATGACGTCATAGGAGGCCCGAAGTCCTAACAACCTACATTTTCATTCAATAAAAGGCAACTATTAATTCTAATTCGTGTGTCTACGCTCCATAGCATCTTGGGACACGATGACGCAATCCTGAGACCGTAATTGTGGTCACTTGTCCTAATTGTTCCAGCGATGCCACTAAATGGTGACAGCTGCTTGATAATTGATACACTTTGGGGCACACGAAAGAAATTCTACCTTATCTTTATCACGTCTAAGTTGCTTTTTAGATGGCCACACTTTAAGAAAAGAACAGAAAAATCTGTGGAGACGAAATTGAGGTTTCAGCTGCGGTGTTAAAGTTGAAACTTGTATGAGGTATTTTTGAGCATATTGAAGGATGTTGTGTGGCGTTTGTTTGTAAGCTGGACAATAAGTTGTGTAATTTGCATTTCCGCGCAAAACGACGGAGAAAGATGGCTTGGTAAATAAATAGTGGTAAGGATATATGAGCTTGAATTTACTATCCTGACTTGTTACATCAATAAGCTACTATAAACCTTTTAGAATAATAAGTTAGATGACAATAAAGATATTCAAAGGTATATATACAACACTATCCTGAGAACGTTGGTAGACCGCTTTGACTCTCCGATTCTAGGACGCTGGAGATACGACTCCATGCAGTGATGTAGATTGGGATGGGAGAGTCTCTAGCGGTGTGTACTTAGTTTTAAATTTAATATTATAATTAGCCGTTAGATTAGTTTATTTACTAACACTAGATATAAGGCTTTTATACTGTTACTAACAAAATATGGAACATGATTCTGAAATAAATGTTTTTATTTGTTTATTTATATATCTACCCAAGATCCCTAAATTCCCAAAATCAAGAATACGTCCATACGTAAATAGATTCTACGTAGCCAAAATTTGTAATATTTTATTGATTATAACTGACCCAGGAAATGCACCGCCATATTTTTGTATTGTTTTTTTTTTCTTATGAACCTTTTCCTTACAATAAGTGTTTTTCACTATACATATATTGCATATATAGTTTTTTTTTTAAATTTGAATAAGTGACATGAAAATCAAGTTTTTTGTCAAAAAAAGAAAAAGATGGCGAGCCCTCAATTTTGACATTTAGAAACCTACTAGGTATTTACAAGATACTAAAACCCGATATTGTAATTAAGTGACATTAATTTAAAAACAGAAAAAAAAACAATAAGCAAACCTAAAAGGACTAATACTCGAACCAAATCTTACCAAAGTTGATAAGATACATTCATTTAACACAGCATATCTCTACTAACTAGTATAGTTAACTACGTCGATTGAAAGCCACACGAAGGAGGTCAAGAGTAGGCAAGCGGAGCAGGTGGCTGTGGAGTTGAACCCAGTCTTAATAGCAATAATAGAGAGATCTCCTGTCGGTGCAACGCTTTAGAGCAAAGAGGTTGAATGCAATATTAAGCATGGTAAAAATTAAAGATATGAGATATATTAGGAAGGCAGGACGATTGTTTAGTACAATTATTTTTGGCAGTGGCGTGAATAAGGTTAGTGAAGACTATAGGTTATGCTCGCGAATTTATTCGCGTATTGTTCACAATTTGATGAGATTTTTTCTAATTATCTTTCTAAAACTTCACATCTTATAACATCAGTTATCTGACGGTGAAAATCCCGTCATAATCGGTTGAGCCGGACAGACAGACAGACAAACATTTTAAAAGTTGGTTTACTGATCGTATTAACATTTATATGCTTTAAGACACAACACAGAACAAGAACACCTAATAAGTTTCCTAATTAAATTGAGCACTTTTGCAAAAATAATTTATATAAAGTATCAATATTTAAAAACATAGAATTAAAATTGAACTCACAGAAATTCCAATTTCGACAAAGAATCTAAGGGCAGCCAATCTCAACCCTGCGCTATCAAATCGAAAGGTGTACGACAATGATCCAAAAGACCAAAGATCAGGCAAAGACGGTGCAATAGCAATTAACCCTTCGCCCGCCGGACATCGTAACAATGTAATATATTTTAATTGAAACGACCCCGCCGTAGATGCAGTAAATATTGGTCGGAATGAACGAATGAACTTAATTGAATGGATGAAGGAGTGTCGTGTTAAATTTTAAAGTAGGTTTTGAATGAATGACGTCATTCGTTAGCTGTGTAATTGTTGATTGCGTTGATGTTGATCAGTTTAAGGAGTTTGTTTTGATCTGTCATGGAGCACATGGCCTAATGAGAATTTATGGAAATTTTGGGGAATCTTCCAATCTAGAGAATGTCACATATTTTCAACCAGGTACGAATCAATCTTACTACTATTATAAATGCAAAAATTGAGATGGGTAGATGTTTGTTACTCAATCACGGCAGAATGGCTGAACGATTCTGGCTAAAATTTGGCGCAGGGATAGATTATAGTCTGGAATAACATAATAGATATAAGCTAAAGTTTATGGTTCCCGTGGGATAATAAATTAACCGGGTATTGCTAGTTACTGTATTATAAATATCAAAAAATTAATTAGCAAGGACCAGTAAAATCTTTCCTAGTCAGCCATATCTTAAACGTCAAAGTCAGAGAGAATAAAAACTCCGATTTTTGATTACCAAAGTGTTAAAAGTCATTTTGAACCTTCCCAAAATTTATATAACGACTAAAATCTGTTAAAATACACACCCAGTAGGTACAGACATCGCACACTAATAAACCCTACATGCGCATGATTCGAACGCCCGTTCTTAAACAGTATTGATGGTAGTGTCAACAGATTTGACCCAGTGAATCAATGTTCTATCATGACCAATGAATGCTTATAAACTTATAAGTTTGCCTTCTGGCGCCGATGAGTCGAGGGCTTGGTTTGAAGTACCTATTGATAGCCTGGACAGAGTGCTTTGTGTAGGTATAGATATTGAAGAGGATAAGATTGTAATTGATAGTACAAAGATTGCGGATAAAGAAAGAAAGAAAGAAAAAAAGAAAGTGATTGATGAAGAAAGTAAATGATGTTAAGGATGATCAAAATAATTAATAAGTATTTTTAATCGTTGTGTTAGCCCAAGATGTTGTTGATTCGAAACCATGCATTTACCTATTTCACTTTCTAAGTTTATCTTGGACATCACTGACATCAGCGAAGGAAAATATCGTGAGGAAACCTGGACTATTTATAATGAATATAAGTCTCAAATTGACCATCCAGCAAGCGTGGTGATCAATGCTCATGCGTTCTCTGTATGAGAAGAGGTCTTGGCCCTGTAGTGGGACATTAAAAGATAATGCAGATAAATTGATCTAGAAAACCTAGACGTAGTAAACATTCTGCAAATCGTAGATATAACAAACAACTATTGCTTAATAGCCAAGAGGCTCGACCAGCACTTCAGACCAGAGCCTCTCATAATACAGTTATTGACAATACATAACACTATGATGTAAAGCATGACTCGGTAAATAATGTTGAAGTCTATTATCTAATAGCTAAAATTTTGAGTACGACATACAATTCAGAGGTCGTAACAATTGTTTGTTAGCGAGCCAGATAGTCGAGTAATTTAATGTATCAATCATCATTAAAGCAGTTGGTTGTAATTTTGGATATTTTAGCTTTGTTTCTATTATTTGTATGTTCATTTACAGCTGTATCATTGTTTGTATCTTTTAATTTGACGACAAGGTTGGCGCATAGGCTGAGCCTTGACTTGCCTGCTGTGCTGAATATCGTGGGTTCGATTTTCGCAGGTAACAAATATTTGTATGGCCTATCGATAGTTGTTTCGGATCTGGCTGTTTGTAAAAAGCTGTGAGTGTATGTTTGTAAACGCTTAACGCATTCACGATATAAAACACAAATTGCTTATTCGTTCTTGCTCGTTAAGTTATGAAAGGTCTTTATAACTCTACGTTAATTTATCTAAGCTCTCTGCTGTTAAAGCATCCATATTTACATCACCAGTTAGAATATCAACAAATCGTTATTCCACAAATCGTTTGCCCTCCAGATTTCAGTGTGACGAATCTCATTGACTCTCATTAAATACTCGACTAAAGGGTGATAATCGAGAATTAAATCGATGGCCCGCATCGATGGCGAGTGTATCGTTTATGAAAATAAAATAATCGTCTCTCATTAGTCGATTTACGGGTTATGCGGGTGTTTATAGTGACACGCTTTTTATATCAATGCCTTTTAACTTTCATCGCTTCGTTGATTGTATTTAATTTGTGTGTTGTGTATTCTTTTTGGTTTATTTGCCGAGTGATTGGAGCATTTTTTATCATTTGGAAGTTTGTAGTGATTGTAATTGGCCGTTAAATGATTCTCCTATTGGCCGTTACTAATTGTAGGTACTTTACGCTCGTCTAAGTTAAAGATGGACAAGTTAAGAATTTCAATCATTTGATATTTACTTTACCAATATCAAATGTAAACAATCGTATATACAAACAAGTAAAATCTAAGTGTCTGTTTATAATGTCAAAGTACCAGAACGGTAAGCAGCTAGCAGATAGCTGATGTCATAAGAAGAAACTAGGATTCCGTTCAAAGAACCCCGTATTAAAAAACAGTCATGTGAACGAAGTTGCTAGCAAAAGATAGTCTATTATGAGCCTATAAATAAATAGAAACTTAAAAAGAAATAAACTCTACTGATCCGTTTAAAAACCAACAAACGTTTATAACTTTATAACAAATATCATTTAATCCTAACAGACCATTGATGTAATAAAAAGGCCACAAAATGAAAGAGCAAACAGCCGCCTTTAGAAATCTATAATCTTTTGATGCTGGGAGGCGTAACTGCAAACCGTAGGCGGCAAAGCAGATGTTTGTACAGCCTCCGAAGATGGACGAAGAATTTCCGACAATAGCCGAGGCGGCACGTACTGAGATCATTCGAGAATTAGGTGAACAAAATTATGAAGAAAAGATTACAATTTATGACGTTGACTATGGATTATTTGGTGCACTATTGCACGAGAAGACATGACATGAAAGAATGGACTTCACCTGAAAGAGAAATTTCGGGGTCTAAGTGATAGTACCACTATTTTATAGGACATTAAAAACGCCACTGATGCCTCGATAAACGTGGCCTTCAAGACTCTAGAAATATGAGAAAAAAGATAAAAGTAATAATAAAGATTAAACTGAACCATCGAAAAGAATAAGTGATAGTAAATCATCATCTTCCTGCCCTTGTCCTATGTTACTTTGGGGTCGGCGCAACACGTTTTCTACTTCCATTCCGTTCTGTCAGCCGACCTGCTATCACTGACAAGGGAGTCAGTTTTTTCATATCATTCTTAACACAATCCATTCATCTTTTCTTTGGTCTTCCTCTTCCTCTCCATCCATCCACAATCATAACTCTCTTTGTCACATTAGTTTCATTCCTCCTTTTCACATGTCCATATTTGTCTTGGACAAACGATTACGTTTCAACTTTTCTGTCACTGGCGCCACTTTCAAACTTCATCTAATATACTTAACTCATTTCTGACCTTATTTCTGTACATAGAAAGTACATTATGAATTGAAAAGGTCACACTGATACTTGCTTAAGCACCCGGTCTCGCAACATAACCCATTTAAGACATCCAATTCTGTATTTTAGGGCACACTCCAACACGATATAATCTCGAACGGTTTTACAATAATAAAATAATCTTGTAAGTAGATCGGAAATAGCAAAGCAAATTTTAGCTACCACAATAGGACCCCGTGGTGTTTGTCACCAAGATTCGGATCTTGAGAATAACACCCTTCTTATCTGATACGAGATGTTTATTTACGTTTATAATGTGCTGTAAATATAGATAGGTATCGTATGCGTGTTTACGTTAATTTACGGTTATTTTTACGATGTGAATTTTTTTTTCTTGATTTTAGATTTTTTGTTCTAGGGACGTAAGTCACGAGACGCGTAACTATTGACTTTTTCGAAAAAAGAATTTTCATTGAGTTAGGCATTAGTAAATGTAATATGTGAATGATAGATTGATGAGATTATAGTACATTCAACTTCCATGGAAGGAATGACCTTTTATCATCATATCTCAATATTGTAACCAGAATGATGTAAAAACCAAATTGAAAAGTGTGTCCGTGGAGTTTGTGTCCTTCTTTTTCGTTCTTCTCCGAGGCTTACCTACGTTTTAGAACGAGCAACTAGCTCTAACTTTCTGACTAAATAACCGACTGCTTGACAATTCAAAAGTGTCTTGACTTTGACTTTGACAGTGTTTCCTATTTATTTAGTGTCAAAATAATTGTTATACCAGGACAAAGAAAGAAATTAAAGGGCACTATTAAAATATTGAACAGTAGCTAACTGTGATGGAAAAAAACCGTAAGTAATCCGAAAATGCTATTACTGCTAAGTAATATTCATTTGTTACAACAGACATTTAGCACATTGACGTCAGTAAAATGTTTCAATGAATAAAAGAAAAAAAATACATCTAACTTTTATGACAGTTAATAACATTGAAAAGTATTAAATTCAAAAGATTTTTAACAATAGATCAATAGACACAAATTGGACGTCCATAGGTATAGACACGTGTCCGAAAGAAGAAAAAAAAAGACACGGCCAGTCTTGTCGAACAACTTAATATTTACCGTTACGAAAATTGAAAATCGAACTTTGTCATTCTTAAAACGAAGGAGCAAGGATGTTATTTATTCAGCAAACGTTTAGAGAGGAGTAATTTTAAAATTGGTAATGTCAAACAGCATCAAATGGCGCGAAAAATGAAAAGAAAAAACGTGACATTTTAGCATTGTGAAATAAAATTTTAAATAAACACCTTTTGAGTGGGCGTTCGCCGAGTATTTGTAAATAGGTTTTTGTTGATATCACAATGGTATTTTTAACAACGGTTCCCTGTGGGGGTGTTGTCTGACAGTCTACTAATGTTGCCACGTGCTTTTAATATTGGGATTTCTATACTATCAAAGGTGTGACAAAAAAAATATAATTTGTAGTTTAACTACTAGTGCTGTGACCCCACAAACGAACGGTTAAACATATTTTTCTCTATTGGTTCAGTTAAAATGAATTATTGAACCAGATTAATTCCGTTTTAAATTCTCTTAAAGATCAGCTTAGACAACCAAATGTAAAGAAGATTATTCCAATTGAATTACTAATCCCTCTTATCGTAAATTAAAGACTAAAAAATAAATAATTCAAACACTTTTTCTCGTATTTCACACAATGATATTAAATGCGAGAACGAATCTTAATAAAAAAGTCATTGAATTAAAGTTTTAGTTTTATAGTTTTTGTATTAAGTGGGCAAAACCGTTTAATCTTGGAAGCTACAACCGTCTACGGAAAATTGATATGTAAGTATTCCATAAATAATACTAATAAGGCATTTATTGTCTATGGTCAGCGATCGCTTACCATTTTAGGCGCGAGATTGTTAAATAATTTATCCGACCACGTCATAAACGAGAATACACCTCATACTGTAAATTAAATCTGCAAATTAGATTTACCTAATACGGATTAAGAATAACTTAAAGCAAATCGCATATAACTTCTAAGGCACGTAACATAATACCATAAAGGTGCGTGCACATAACATTGGCGTAATATCGCAAGATCGCGCGGCATAAACTACACGGCGGGTGGCGCTACCGACGCGGCAAGCCAACTACACTTTACGACGCCGACGCCACAAAAATACTGGCTACCGTACCGACCTTTACGGTACCCCACAATTTTCTCAAGAAAAAAAAATAAAATTTTTCGATGAAGAAATTACAAAAATTGTTGAAGAATATTTTTCCACTTTTTATGTGAATTCTTAAACATAATGATATTGTAACGGCATCTTGAATGACATACCTACATAATTTTAAAATGTATATGCAGAGAATGCGTCGCAGTTACGGTGGAACTGACATTTTAATAGAGTCATATTGTAACGGGATTTGATAATTTTGTAGAAAATTCAACTTCTATTCTGTAAAGTGTAATGTGTAACGACTTCCAGTGCTGAGATAACGTGCACAATTAAGTTTATAGTAAACAGCAAAGAAATAATTTAAGTTTATGGTCTTGTAAAATGCGCTTGTGTGTTTAAGGTCGTAAGCAGACGGCATTTTTTAAACGCGCGTTTTCGCCCCCGTAGTTGCTGATTGTTACGATTGTGTTGATGATGGCTGGAAGTCTGAAACTGCACGGATAAGTGCAGTAGAGATAGGATGCACGATCGCCCCGTGTACTTAGTCGTCAGCCAATTCAAAATACACCGTGTGCTTACGGCTTAAGGCTCTCACTTAACTGCAACTTAAAATTTCCCTCTTCAAAACGTCTGTTCAATTTTCAAACCTATTTTGATGTGAAAATTCGTTACATTTTCCACAAACCCTTACCTATTCTCTAAATGGGCAAGAAGTGACCTGACAGGTCACACGTGACGTCACATTACAAAGCACATCCTCCTGAACAGTCATTTGACTGACAAAAGAACAATACAGTTCGCAAGTGGGTCAGGGAGTCGTTCACAACTGGCCCGGTGTCACGTCACTGATAGCGAGGTCCTGAGTTCGTAACGTATAATGGCACACTGACACCGCGTAAGACGGAATGCGGTCAGTGTGTACCCTGCTTTAGGTTGAAGTATGAAGCGTATTCCATTTTTAAAAAGTTTATTTATTACATTTAGGCACTAAAACAACAAAGAGTAATAAAGAAAACTAATTTAAAAATATTTTTATAAACAAGCTTCAATTTATAATTATTACATTATTGAGTTATTGTTATCAGAACTAAAGGTGTATGAAAAATTTCAGCTCAATCAGATACCCACAAATGGTTTGCAAATTTTGAAAGGACACACGAACAGAGCAAGCTATATAAAAGCTGGTAAAAATTGAAGTATACCTGTATGAGCACCTATGCATTAAGCACCAATTAATATTTTCACGTAGTGTTAGAGCACCACTCAAGACAACCTTTGTTGCTCAAGAAATAGGTGCACAAACGAGAATACTTCAAAAAATCGGATAAAAAAAAATCTTCTATAAATCGGATCGGTTGATGGCAATAGGCTCGCCCCCTATTACATGGGACTAAATTTTATACATAACTGGCGAAATGTGGGTGTACTAATGGGTACACCTCTGCCTAACCCTTCGGGGATTACAGGCGTGATGTTATGTTTATGTTACGTAATCGGATTAAATATTAACTCATCGGAAAAATCAAAAACATGCACTATAAATCGGAAGACGCCTTATTTGTCCATAGATCAATAGATTAGATTCTATCTCCGAGAAAACATTCTTACACATACAAACCAACTGTCAAAACCATTACTAAACCTTACAGTTCCGCCGCAATCGGGTAAAAATGCAATAAGTTAATACGTAATGGATTTTTATTGATCGGGTATTAATTAGTCGGGCCATTTTATTTAAATAATTAATTATGTTGTTAATAAACAGATGAAAGGTTAATTAGTAGTTTTCGTTGATTGGATCTGATTGATTTGATATTTATGATGATTAGAATATTGGAAACATTTTTTTTTCAGGTTATCTTATTTAACACAGAAGTTATTGTCAATTATAGAAACGGTTGTCAAATATTTATAGACCATAGATTATGACAAATTAATAAGTAGACAGCTTCTTTAATAAAAAAAAAACTTCGACGAATATTTTGTCAATTTTAATAGAGACTAGTCGCGGTGAAGAACGCGGGAAATGTAAGGAATAGTGCACAAATGTGTTCGCAAAGACATGATCACTCCCTCTTCCTTCAGTCTCAAAGTAAAATAGGACGACTATTCGGCACGACAGGGAAGGGATCAAACGTAGAATAAAGGGATTTTTATTTTTTTAGGTGGTAAAAATCATCAAATGACTGTCAGACTTTTACGGACTAAAAAACCACCCTGTTCCTTCTGTTGCCCTTTGCGTTCCGGAACCACGGTATCCTGCGGGACGTCTTAACAGAATAAAGGGCTTAACGTGGGAAGAGCACAGCATACGCGTTGAAAAAATTATTATAGGTACATATTTAATTATATTGCAACGTATTCCGATGTTCTAACCATATCTCCCTTCAATATTTTAGTTAATTAGTCATAAATTTTATAATAAACCAATCAAATAATAAAAATAATTGAACAGCGCATCGATTATTTCGCGACAGCGTTTTTCTATAGAAAGTTTATTACCACTATAGTGATAATCATGAATAACCTACTTCCAGTTTTATGACACGTCATATAAAACCTTTTTTCATTTACACACCACTCAAAAGGAAGTTGTAAACACCTTATATACATTCAAATAGCTCCAATCAATTTGAAAATGAACATCAAATCACATATTTCTGTTTAATTCCGCTTTTCATTACATTAAAACGTATAAAACTTTTATCTTTAATGATACTGAACGAATACGAATAGACTATAATCAAACAACACTACGATCACCCTATAAACCGGGCTATCGTTTTCGCATAAACTTCAACGAGCGGTGTCACAAACCCTACATCTTATACTCTAGGGCCAATAAACGAAACACGGATTAACATAACATAACATCACGCCTGTAATCCCCGAAGGGTTAGGCAGAGGTGTACAAATCAGTACACCCACATTTCGCCAGTTATGTTTTTAGTCCCATGTAATAGGGGGCGAGCCTATTGCCATCAACCGGGCACAAATCCAGACTCCGAGGCTGCTACTGAGAAATTCCTGATGGAAAAACCCAATAACACTTTGCCCGACCTGGGAATCGAACCCAAGACCTCATGCACAGCAGTCGCGCTTGCGACCACTAGACCGACGAGGCACGGATTAAGTTTCGCCACAAATTCCATTGCTAGCGCAACACCGAATCTAATAACGTAAATTTTGCTACTAGGAAAAAAATACAGCAATGTAGTAGAAATCCGAAATAAGTATCATAACATTATATCATAGTCGGACGCCAACTAACGCAAGTTCCGTACGCTGTGAGTTTGTAGCGGCGCGCGGCGTCCCATCGCATCGTTGTGATAACATTAATGACGTCGTAAACCTGCCCCGCATCGCTAGAGCGAGATAGAAACAACACAGATACGCGAGAACGCGGAAGAATTAGCCTTCACTAACGATGGAGTAAATCACCTGTTAGGCTGGATCCTAGCTTTAGTAGTGAGATTAAATTTAAAGTAAGTTTAAATCACACGATGTATAGAAAACTTGTTTTATGCCGTTGATTCAAGCCATGATCATTTTGATGTCCAAGATACCTAAGCGGTGATTAATACTGAAAATATTTATACACCCACCAGCATACATTAAAATCTCTTCAAGCCTCAATTTAGATGCTAAAATGCTTCCATTTACGCCGTTAAAAGGTATTTTTAAAATACATAAGTTAATTATTCCCCCGTGCTGTCCATCTGGGCGTGTTTAATTTGAATAACAAAGAGGTCTGACCGCGCGCTCGCGGCGGAAAAACGAAAGATTGACACACACTCGTGTTCGGGGCGAGCCACCGATTATGATATGTGGCGCGAATCAGAATAAAAGCATTAAAATCCAGAATTTATTAGCCTGTACTGAATAGCTGTTTGTAACCACTCGTTAACTGACAGGCATTTAGCTGATTTTACGTCGACAAAATTAACGTAATTACCGAACCATGGAAGGTTCATTACTTATATAATACATGCACATTATTTACATTACTAGTACTTTAAATACATATTTCATGATTATAATTATACAACAACAATTATTTGTCATAATTGCCATGGTCTTCGTTGCACTGCAATCTGGTTCGGTTAACCGAGTTGCGGTGAGTTTTACAGTCGCGTTATCATTTTTGAAATTCTAATCACTATAACCGACATCTATTTTTACCTATTTTTGCAGGAATGTAACGCCCGAAGGTACTAAAAAGGGAGGGGAAACTTAGATATTGTTCCAAGTATTAAAACATAAATCTTTCCCATCATATAAGTATCCATAAGTTTCCATTAAACCCCCATAAAATACGCACGTATAACTTGCCGCGAGCAATTTTTTGATGGATGAACACATCAGTACGGGAAGCATTGACTGATGGGAGCGCAACAAAGGGCCGATCTTTGCACTTTGACATTCGCGGTTTAATCACGTACTACAAGCTTTGTAGTAGTGATCGACGAAGATCAGTGCGCACTTGACACCGACGATACCTCTTGACAAAGTCACTTCGAGCGGATCGAAAGTGCTCAGCTTAACGTATTGTCTAAAACGTGTAACACGTGCTTCGGAATCGATCTTTATCGATACTGTTGTACCGTCTATTATGGCACTAAGCTTTTAATTTACCAACAAAAATATTGTTGCTATTGTTTATGATCGGAGATTATCTCGGTTCAGTAACAACGTGATTATTGCTCAATTTAAAGATTAAACTCAATTATTGCTCATTGGGCATTATCTATTGTGTTTTTTTAATGGAATTAACAAGTGGATTGTCTTTTTTTATGATGTAACTTGAACTGATTACGTGCGTGAATAGTTGTTTGACAATCGATTCCGTTCGGTCTAGTTTCGAAGAGTATTGATGACATTAATAAAACGCCATTTTGAATCTAGAACGAAATAGACCGTTACGTTTGAATGAATGACTCGTGGAATGAATGATTGTTGAAGATTTTTCGATTGTCACATAACTTTTATTGGAATAATAAATAAAATATTTGGCATTATTATTTTCTTCTTAAAAGCTGTCAAACTGTCATATTTATCCATTGAATAAATGTTATCTGACGGTTTTAAAATATTTGGAAATTATTTTTTACATTCATTTTGCATACCCATAAGTATTCTTTAGAACAAAATGTTGGGAGGTAGTGGCAGCATTATAAAGCAAAAATGGTGATTTTGAATAGTGTACAGTTGCGTACAGTTTCATTTGTGACACTGTCAACACTTAGCGTTCAGCTGGACACGACTGTAGAGTACATGGAACGGGAGGACGGCTACTGTCCGAGTTGGAAACTAATGCACGGTTGGGTTAGGGCTGTCATTTTTTTTTATCTATATGCTTTAAAAAAATCTACATGTTTACTTAGATCAGTAGTATAAGGTGAGGTAAGTAATAGATTTTTTTTTTATAAAATGGGTGTTATTTTTAATAAAGCTAGTACCTATTTTAGGAAGCCGCGTGGCTGATTGCTTGTGGGAAGACTTTGGCTACCGATGGTTAACTTTCTAGCTAGTTTTCAAAAAGCATTCAATATTATAGCAGAATTTTATTAATGATAGTTTTAGCGGAATTTCAGTTCCTTTTTACAAGTTATAATTATAATATTTTACCTATAATAAAAAAATGTTATAATATAATTCGAAACCAAACTACTAAAATCAGATCATTCTGAATTAGCTTCATATCTTTCTGTTAATAAATAAAAAAAACATAATCCTATCAACCCTAACCGCTGACGGGGTGAAATAAAGCTCTCCTGCCCGTCGACCGAATGGAGTGAAAAAATTCCAGTTCAAAAAGCCACGGACGGACCGACAAAAAGTCGCATTGTCGTACTACACGATGCATGTAGTGCACGATTTTTTCGCCAGGCTATTGAGGGGGTTTTGTTCGCTTTTTCGACCGACTGTCTAGCTTAGAAGAGATGTTATAGTGTATTGTTTTTATGTCGCAGCGTTAATGAGAAATGATAAAAAAGAGGTGAGCAAATAATTTTGTTTAAATTTTATTTTACTTAAAATTTATTTTTGTTTAAAATGTGATTTTGTTTAAAATGTAATTTTGTTAAAAATGTAATTTTGTTCAAAATGTAATTTTGTTTAAAATATTATTTTGTGGAAAAAATCACGAAAGAAAAGAACAATCAATAGGTACACGGTAGCAGAGATTTTTTGTGAAAAAAATATACCATGTTCAACAACAAAGAACACACTACTAGCTGTAAAACGATACAGTACTGATAACCGATAATTTAAATCGAGGGACATTAACAATAAGAGAGCCCTCAGGCACCCTCAAAAATAAAATTCTATACAACGTAACACGACACTGCGGCAACCCTCATTAGAGTCGCCACTTAATTAAATAAAAAAATATTTCCAACCGTATCACAGTTCGAAATTTGAAATTAATAAAAATGTCAAGCGTGACGACGATGACGTCACTGGTCCAATGCGGGCTCGTAGATTAAGAGGCGGTAATAGAATCGCAGTACCGTGAAAAAGAGAAAAATGCTACTAACGTCACACCCTCACCCCGTGGCGGTGGGGTGTCAGTGCGATTCAGCACTTTCACAGAACAAGCTTAAACGTTGAAAACCCAATTTGACGGCTCGATTAGCACAGTCGGGTTTTTATTCAAGTCACATGATTGATTTTCGCGATACACCAATAGACTAAACAATGGAGAATAGCAGTATAGCAGGAATTACAATGGTATTCAAAATAAATAAAATAATTTCTTTCCTCATTTTTTTTTCATCAAAAAGACTTCAACGACACGTCAAATCAATACGTCATACAAACAAAAATGACAAAATTAACCCTACCGATGCGCGCGTCAAAATGCTCACTAATTACAAAATTAATTTCGCCAAACAAACGCGTCTTCCGCATCGGACGGGTCGCATTTCACGCGGGAACACGGTCCGGGCCGTGTTCGCCAGCCGTACGTCCGAACATTTTGTGTAAGTCGTGCGCAGGACGACCATTGTGCTCAATTCGGGTCCCAGTTAATTGTTTTTAATTCGCCAGTACTGTATTGTAACTCTTTTAATTACGCCCACGGTGCTGCGCTAATGGTTGCTTCGTGAGCGCCTGCGCCGATCATGAGAGTCCTTTTGTTTAATTGTACAGTTCTACCGAGATGGGTTTTGGATAAGCCCCTGTGTGGGCAAACGCATTAGTTTTTAGTACTAATTATGGGTTTTATAAGGTGATTTAGTGTCATGTGAGATCATGTTTCGTTTACGTCAATAAAATGTGAAATGATTTTTTTTATCCGTTTTTTAATTGTGGACGTGATTTTGAAGATTATTTTAAGTTTGGAGTTAATGAACTGCGGGTCATATTTTATAGTCTTATAATATTTTTTAATTTCCTGTTTATGAAAAAGTCAAGTCAATAAAAAACTAACGAGCAGGCTTCCGAAAATTTAATTTTGAATAAAATCAACATAAATTAGTATTCGACCATTAGAACTGAACCAGACTACAATAAATGATCTAAAAGAAACACAAACAGAGGCTATAAAACCGAATCCGAGTCACAGAAAACAATTCTAACTTCCCAAATACGGAAAAATATTTCCAATTTCTGCAAATCAGGTTCCCTTCGATTGTACTCAAGCTGTGGAGACCAGTACACAGCAGTGTATCGCCCTCATTTGGTTAATTCGCCGTGTGTAGCTCCACAATTAAACAGCACAAAAGAAGAAGTTCGACGACAACGGAAATCACGACTCGATATTACACTGATGATACTTTTAATGAGCTTTTTAGGTAATTTTATTTGTGAATTTCAAATAGGGAATTTGTGGTTTTAGGTTTAATAGATGCAGATTTATATTAGACTATAATTTTCAGAATAATGTAAAACGTCTTTTAATTTAATCAAAACATAACCAAGTAGTAATTTTTCACTAATACGTAAAATATAATTTGGTATTTTTTTTTGAGATAATGTTTAAAAAAATAAACTCTTAATAAATTACTGACTCTTGTACTCCAATAAATGTCTCTGTAAACCCTTAAATATCTAAACCTCATTCCTCAATAGGATAACCCGAATACCTAAAGTGTGACAAGCCACAAAACTTGTAACCCTAACACGCGGGGTGCGACCCTCGGTTCAAAACGACCCGCGGTCGCGTCTCGCCGCAATCTCGTATCAACCGCGACTTTTGCCTCTACAATCCGGTGGGTTGACACATGGGTGTTACAAGTGGGATAAATCTGAGGATTGTTTTAATAAAGTTGTTATTTTTGTTAAAAATATTTTTTACTAAAACAATATGCAATTATTGCGTAGTACTTACGATATACGAGTTACAGTTTTGTGTGTTTATGAATATAAATTGTTAACGAAATTTTTTAAATTTAATATTACCCGTTCTGCGGAGTTATCATTTTCTCAATTGACAGCTATAAAAATCTAAAAGAATACGAGAATCAATTGAAGTTAAGAAAAAATCGTTCACTAAATAATAGTCAAATATTCCTAAGTAATTTCATCAGATTTATCCACGACCAACGCAAGCACGTATGCAGTTTTTTATCCGCCACCCCTAGGGGCGCGGATAATCATATCTGCACACACGTCACTTGAGTCGCGACACGTCGAGTTGACACCCCTACACTCTCTGACCACTAATCATTGATCAAAAAAGTTTTCAAAAGCATTTCAGATAACCATTATTAAGTGTA
Organism: Hoplodrina ambigua; assembly: GCA_949774945.1. Lineage (NCBI taxonomy): Eukaryota > Metazoa > Arthropoda > Insecta > Lepidoptera > Noctuidae > Hoplodrina > Hoplodrina ambigua. Next base: position 10,595,789 of record OX458979.1, read on the forward strand.
AAATTGAATATTGCGAACTGTAGTATTAAACATCGAATTATATAGGGGAGCTGTAACATATAACCACAACAAAAAACTACGCAACCGATGATCAAGTAACCCTACAATGCAGAGCACGCGTCAAAACGACCGCGCGAAAAAAATAAAATTACAGCTTCCCATTTACTGTTGATTACACTCGAGACAAAAAACCATGTGATTATTTTCACAAGGTATTAATCTCACGCGTCAAATGCGCGATTAACTTATAAATCTGCCATAATTGCGGCTATGGACAGATGTCGCTGGCGGCGCCGCCACTGGAATTGCGCGGGCGCATGCTTTATTATGTTTTTGTTCGAACAAAGAGTACCGCCTACGTCTGCCACTGTTTAATATTGTGACACATTTTAAGTTCGAAATATTATCTTACAGTAAAAATACTTTTTCTAACCGAGATAATATAAAAGTCGATATAAAACTCGTAACTTTTATGAGCTTAGATTAGACACAAGGCTTTTTATCCGTAAGTAATGGAAATATAATCTCGATAAGGCACCATATTTTGTGCATATAAAGAAAGTCTTAGGAAGTTTAATTGTTTATTTATTATGATTATCCGAGATATCAATGTGATGAAAGTTATCGTTGCCTTAGAAACTTTCTTAGATTAAGTACTTTGGAGGCGCCACCTTTATTGTTGATACCTAATATCTATTGAATTTTTAAGACAAAATTAAGTACCTACCTACTATTGCAGTTTAATTTATCTAAAAGAGAACTTTTAATGAGACAATTAATGAATGCTTATTCGTTGATTACTTTTTTGGTTTTATGCAAAGCCCAACAGAGTTTTGATAATAGTTGGAAGTAACAACTTCAAACTATTATAAATATCTTGGGACATAATAAATAAATGAATTATCAATTCTACACCATTAAAAATAAGATCACTACTGCATTTTTTTAATAAATTATATAGGTATGTTATCAACGATTAATTCAACTTCACGACTGACCACAAATTTCAATAAAAATCCGTTTTTTAACTACGATACACCGCTAGGTGTGGACAAATTTAATTAATTCGTCCTTGTAGCGCACGACCGCTGCATATTCATGCGGTCACAGCTCGTTAGGTCGTCGACGGTCAGTATTAACAATCTGTCGCCGAGGGGTCCAGAATCCCGGATTTATTTTGCTACTAGAGTTTTACACCGAAGCTGTAATGTATACCTACGTTGGGGCAGAATTTGCATCTGTGTGAAAGTTTATCGGATGACTGAATAACGATTTGTGGAAATGAAAGAGTATTTTGATGTTTATTGGAGGATATTGTAATGAAAACTTTTACTATTTAATTTATACAAGAGTGCAACATTCACAAGGTCTATTTTTAATAACCAACAAAAAATGTTAACGCTTACGGGTCGAGAATCTTATACTAAATCCATGCTAAAAGTTTTCTAAGGGTAAACGAAACAACTGCGAGAAAAAAGGGATCTAAGCTTATGAGTTGAAAAGTCCTTAAATCAATATCAACATCATCGTTATAACAGCTGAAAGACATCCAATGCTGGTTAAAGGACCTAGCATAAAAAAAAAAATTGACGGTCCTGCACTGCTCGCATCTTTTACCAGAAATTAAAAATCAATATTTAAAACTCAAATGCCAACATCTAAAGCCTTTCACTAAACAGATAAATTAATAACGAATTACAACACTCAAAAACATAGTCACTACATCTCCAACCCTAAAACACCTAGCATCTCTAATTCCACATATCAATCAACTATTCATACATCCACAGAGGTGACAGTCTCCGAGTGACAGGCGGTGACAGGCCGATGCTCCCTTCGCTGCCACTAATGAGCAAACAAGCTCAAACGTGGACATGGGACATACATCGTATGGTCTACCGCTCTCTTGCTGTTTGCTTTGCCGGAATCCGCTTTGATTTACTAAAATTGCAAAGTTTGTTTTTATTTCATTAGTAATAAAGTCGGTTTTTGTGTTTATTGATTTAGTTTTTTTGTACTTACATCTCAATAAACATGAAATCTGGCATATGGCAATTTTACTTTCCATTTATTTTTCAAAAAAAAACTTACGCTTGTTAATTACTATTTACTGAGCTCTTTTTGCGCTATATTTAGTAAATTTTATCTTGAAGATAAGTCAAAATTTATTGGAGTATTTCCAAAAATATCTTCCTATCTCCAAGTACAAAGTCAAGCACCAATTAAATTCACTTCCCTGCAGACAGAAACATCGTCAAAACACTTCAAAACATCTAATCTAACACTAAAACTTCCTTACTTCAGAGCAGGAACGAGATTAACGGGAACGAATGAAATAACATAATCTTGTTAGGCATGCCGTCACCTTCTACCGGCGGTGCGAATAATTAGCAATCCCCTTACAAAGTAAGAGCGTTGAGCGAGATAACTGAATCTAGGCTTAACAAGTTTCACGAATTACACGATAACCTCGCTGGAAGATAAGGCTGTGTTTGATAAAAACCATTAAGTACAAGGATTTCTGATACGTTGGTGAGATAGCTTCAAGTTAACACCTCGCAGGGAGAGTTTAGTGGCAAGACTAAATAGTAAATAATCTATGAGACAACTTATGGGCGGAGATAGGAACCTATGTGAAGTGCCTCTTTAGGGATTTCCGTTGTTTGCGGTCTAATAATGCGTACATTTTTTTTTTTTAATGATACTGGGATAAACGAATTTCAACTTTATTGAAGTAAGTAGAGAGTCTTAACTCTTAAGGAGGCAGTTTTTTTACTTGAAATGTCTTTTCATACCAAACAAACGTTGAAAAATTATAAAAGCATTGCACACTTCATAGATATATGATCCAAAATAATTAGAAGGCCGTCATCCCCCGACATTTGGACAAACAGTGCCCCGCGGGGCCTCGGCGTCTTTTTATCGGCGGGGGACCGCAAATTTCTATTTGCATATCTGTGCACTCATAAATCTCTGTTTCACTTATTAGCCGCGTCTCCCTACCGGGGCCCGTTGGACCCACCGCCGCAAAATAGGGTTAGTATTTTTAGTACGATTTTTAAAGAAATGTAAAATGAAGGTTATTATTTTAAATAGTGCGGTGAAATATCTATAAAATGCAACTAAAATAAAACAAAATAGCATAAAATCAAATTTAGGAGCTAAATTATCGTAAATGCATTCTGCAAAGTTATCTTTAAATTTTTACTGTAGTTTTATTAAGCAGCTGTTTCAAATAAAAACTTTAATAAAAGCCTACAAACCTAACGACAATTATACTGTCATTAAAAGTCATAAATCGCGGAGGACTTACGTAACAATTACATTGCAGATTGCACTTACGAAGTAATTTAACAATGACATAATCATTAAAAATAGGCCTGGCGTTAATTGAAGCGAATCATATCTTAAAGGCGTCTCCACACTGCTTACACGTGTGATATTATATCGCAGATTGCGTAAGTCGCTTAAATGTGAAGGGTTGCGCGTGATATCATAGAAGTTATTCTACGGATATATATTTCAATATCAGCCTGTGATAATATCGCACATGTGCTGTATAGAGAGGCCTTAACGCTAAGTAATAAGAAAAAATATTATCTGTTTACCAAATAATGAAAAACACATTTTACAAAGGTTCGCTTCAACCAACCTTGTTTTACTGAGTTAGTGCTTTTTACTCACCGTCATGATGCTGGTCGATTGTACCCCTTGCGCTCCAATGCTCGAATGTTAGTGACAGATCGACAGTGCTACAGTGGACTGGTTACTTTAGGTGAATAATGCTCATAACAGAAAGAAAATGTGGTTAATATAGGGTTATCATGTTTTTTTTTACAGTTTACCACCACCAAGAGTAACCGTCACCACATTTGTTTTTAAGACCATGCAGAGTGAATTAAAGAAGAAAAACAGAAAAATGGAAAAGGCATGCAAAAGCAAAAACCAAAAGAGAACAGAAATTAAATACACAAAGTTTATAAAAAGAAGTTTTGATATTATAGCAAAGCGAATTAGAAAACTGATTTTCTTCTAAAACCATTGATTTTGACAGATAACATAACTGAAAATATTTTATTATGTACAAAAATCAATCTGTTTAGAAAAAAATCGCTAATTTATTTCGCTATTTTTGTTATATTTTTAAACAGAAGAGTTATCTGTTCCCGTGATGAAAAAAAAAATCGAAAATTATATATCAAAAGACCCATCACCAAAATTTAGTAATAAAACAGTTTAAGGTGACACCATTGAAAGTGGCACAATAAAAAAAGAAGGAAAAGCACTCGTAACGCCACTGTCATTTCATCAGACAGGCAACAGTTGCTCTAATATAATAGCCGAATATTAAATTAAAAAACACTGTTTAAAATCAATTATTATTTTTTAAGTAACATTGTTCATCATGGCGGTCTTACGTCAACCGTGAAATGCGACCATGACTTATCGTGACTTATAATAAATCTGTGACTGTTAATTTTTCACACAAAATTGGTCATGAGCGCTCCATTTTTAAAATTAGACCAGCATTTTGTGTAGCGATATTTTTATTTATTTAAGAAAATAAATTTATTGTCTCTAACAGAATATAGATGGTTATTAAAAACTAGATATTGTTTTTCATTGATTTTTATAGGCACCATTAGGACAATAAGGAACAGGAAATAACAAATCAATTTAAGAAAATTAAAATAAACTTACTTTTTAGAGAAATAAACCAGTTCTCAATTAATAGTGCTGATAAAAAAAAACTTTTTTCTGATTAATATATTCAGTATTGTCAATATTGTTGAATAAATATTCGATATGAATTAATAATTAAAATTATACCGACAATAAAATGAGTAAATATTCCTATATTTACTTAAAAGTAGACTTAATAAAATCGTTTCCATGTTAATACTTTACACTAATCGGAAATTAAAGAGCAGTATTTTTAATTCTACATATATTTATTTTGACAGTAATTATTATGTTATTTTAAAATATTATATTGGAAAGTTTTAAAATATCTATATAATATATATGTTTTATTTAAAGAAAGAGAATTCTTCGTTTTCGTTATCTGAAATAGTAGAATATAAATTATAGAAAGTTTGTACCTACGCTTATTTGTAATACAAATATGTTACATATAGATATGTTAATTAATTGAATCGATACAATCGTTGTCGGGTATCGTATATCACAGGGAGACGCCCCCGGCGCCGCCTACGTCGTGTCCATAATGTTTATCTTTGGACGAAATCTGTTAATGTTCGTTGCGACTTTTATCGTAGCAGCGAACGGGTTGAATCGACAGACTGTGATTATAAATGCGTTTATTAAAGTTGGCAACGTTTTGATAAGTTTTTTGCGGTCAGAAACCGAAGATAGGTAACTTTAAGACTTAGCAGTAATCGCTAACTGACTCTAGTGATTAAAAATGACACTTAAAGTACTTTTATTACGCATATTAGTATATGCGAATAAAAATCATCATCAAAATTGTGAACGATTAACAGTAGCCTCTAATATTTCCCACGGTACCCTGACTAAAGTTAACGTTTGTTATACAGTTTGTATTAGGTACATATTTTAAGTAATAATCTGTGGAAAATGTAGTGGATAATAAATATTTTAAGATTATATTACGACACTTTGTGGATTCTTAAAACAAATAAATAAATACAAAGTTCATCTGTTTCTAACAAAAAAAAATACGATTAAATTCCAACATTTTGATTCTATCATCTCTGACGGTCCACAGACCTTTATACTAATAATATTTCTCAAGCAATTGAGACCAGGCGCCCAGAGCCCTGAAGAAAGTGCGCGGTCAAGCCTTAAGAACACCATTTCAGTTAGACCTTTCTCACTGTTCTGGATATTCCATGTTCAACCATTGAAAATCGGACTTACGGGTCAACCAATTTTGGGCATAGGTTATGCGGCCAATTTATGAATGCGTGCAAATTTTACTAACATGGTTTTTATTCCATTGTGTTAAGAGTTATATGAAGTGTATTTGATATTGGCGAGTGATGTATATCAATTTCAGCAATGGGCATAGCGACAAGTGAGGGCGTACGTGACGCGAATGTCCATTGGTGGACCTTTTATTGACTGACCGTATGATATTTGAAAGTTTTATACCCGGGTAGTATTACATGTTTTTTGAGGGGAATTTCGGAATACGCCATTGAACTATAAAAATATTAATTCATTTTCTACCTATGCAAATCGTTATATAAATTTTGTTTGCTACTTAAACGGAACACTAATTAAAACAAACGAAACGCAAAAAGAATTCCATATTTAAAAGTGACAGCTGCTAATGATCTGTAAACATCGTTCCATTTTCAAACCAAAAAGAAGAAATAAAATTTAAAAGCCCTGTTACACGAGTCAAAACGCACATCAACGCGAATTTATTGGATTAATTGAGCAATAAAAAATCTGTGGCTAAGGAAAAAGTGAAGAAAAAACCAAAGGGGGAGGGAAACACTTCATTTCACGCGTTTTATACGAAGAGGGCCTATGCTGTGAGTAAGGTGGCCTATAAATCTTCTGCCGGAAACATTTTTTTGTTCGACGAAAATAGTTTCCTCTTGTTTTTCGGAATATAGTTTGGGGGAGTCGCGGAATGCGAGGGGACATTATATTTTCACTTAGTTATTAATGTTTTTCGGTATTGCAGTTTTAAAAATGTTCTTTTGATGAAATATAGGCGATCTGCCAACACCATTTGTCATTTTTGTTTCATAAAAATCTGCTGTACTTTTCGTGTGTGACGTTTTAAATGTATTTTTTATGCTTCCAACTTTAACGGAACTGCATTGCGAATCATAGACAAATCTATGGAAGTAAAAAGTATTATTTCAAGATCTTTTGTTTTCCATTGCTATTGTGGTCGACTTTTCTTACTACTAAATAAAAACTCCTAAATCTCCCATTTACCATAAAGGATAGAGACAAATGGCCGCTCGGGGCCGTTAGTACTTTATTCATTCCGGGGGCTGGCGCGTATAAATCAATGGTCGCGCGTCAATACCATTGGCGCTAGTGGACTAAGGACCGAGCACCGAGATGGTGGATGCTATAGTTTTTATAAAGGTTGTATGTGGCGTGGCGTACTCAGACTTACTTTGTTTTAATATTATGTTATTGATTTATGGCAGTTAACTGGATAACAGGATACTGTTTAGTACATTTTTTTTTTAACTTAGGTCTGATTTTTCAAAAATCAGATAACTTTTCTCCAAGAAATAAAGCTGACAGTTTGTCATATTTTCTGTACAAAAGCTGTCAGACATATTTATCGCTCCGCTAAGAGTTATCTCACTATTTAAAAAGTAGCTTAAAGTAGCCTTAGGAAATAAATAAACTTTATATTTTATTTTTATTTGACGTATTGATTGAGGTTTATGTGCATCTAGAGAATCATTTCGTATATTACTAAATTATCGTATAGGTACCTACCATTGTGTGATACGGTTGTAATGTGTATTAATGGTCTCATATAGATTTTATTAAAATTATTTTTAGTATAGAAAATAATGACTTAATAATTGCATAGATTTTAATTTAAACAAAAGTTAAACTTACATTAACACACAGCTTAGCAAGCGACTAGTCAACACACCTTATTGGTTAAAATACTGCATACAGTATTTACTTCGTTTCCAGTTTAGGATGCAATAAATACAAACTGGTAATTGCAAGATTACATCCAATTGCCTATTCAAATTAAATTATGAATCCGTGAAATACGATATCACAGCTGCTTTTAAGCGTACATTCAACAAACTTGACTAATGTATAAGACACTCGAACGTCCAGTCTTGCCTTCGGGAAAGGGGTCATGTTATGTTGGTTGTATTATCGTATTGAACACCAAGAAGTCACTAATACTTAGCGATTCATTCATATTTTCTTCACAAGTCATAATTATTGTATAATTTAAGTTCTTTTTCTGTTAAAATTTTAATTGGTTGGTGACAACGGGTCTTAATCTCAAATAATTTAAATGATATCTTAATAACGTTACGGTGTTGATTAATTTATTAATTTTATGTATAAATAAATTAGTTGTAAACAGTTTTATGTAAATTGTTTAAAGTAATGGTTTAAATAATTAAACATGGTGCGGAGGAGACGGTATAGCAAGCCGCGTTCATTAATTCGTAATTTGAGATTTTAATTTCATGGGATAATGCATGCATTTTTAATGTCTGTTTCTTTGATTTTATAATTTTATTTGGTTTAAATAAATTAGGCTTGAATTTTTATGAAGGCACTCAATTGATTTTAGATATGCAAAATAAAGATGTGATGACAAAGTAGGTATACCAACATATGAATCTAAAAAAAAAATTGTGGTAGTGTCTATATATCTACAAAGATATCTTTGTTTATTTTTTTATTTATTCATTAGGATCTCAAATGATATATATAAATCAAGATGTAACAATTGTCAACAAAAGATATGATGTAGCTGTAGGTACTCCTTCACTTAAAGGAGACCACAGCATGCATAATAAGTTAACAACTAGCTAACAAGTAGTCATAATAAAATTTTGTAAAATATAGAAACAGAAAAATTAAAAACAGAATACACAATGGAAATGAAAATAAAATTAATAAAGGAAATATTGATATAATATATTAAGCAAACGTGAAAATAAAATTCTCAATTTGAAAAAATCACAACAGTTTTTCCTGACAATCTCTGAGCGAATGATATAATACCTTGCTATAAATAACTCCAACACTTGGACAAAGTAAAATGGCGCCTGGCGCTAAAAAGCCGTAAGGGTGCATAAAGAATTAGGCTTTTAGTGCTAAGTGCGTTCACACTGCATGTAGTACAAGTCAGAAGGGCTCTTTCTTAAATTGTATTAAAATATATAAAGTAGGCTGTATAAATCATAATCCGTCAGTGATTTTTTCTTTTAATTCTTAAAAAAAAAATTGGGAATCTATGGCCGTCGCGTCGTATATAATAGAATGCTTTCTCATTTTAAAATATTTAAATCTTTACAATTTGGATTTGTGTTTTAATAATAATAATGTTTTAATATAAATAGTTAATTATAGTTCATTTGTTTTATTATTCTGCAAAAGTTTTGTATTTATTTTATTATTCTTTTTTGTAATTGTTGTTGTTTTATTGTAATTGATTGTTTGTTGCTGTGTTGTAACTTGTTGTTGTATTGTTTGTACGTTTGTTAGCTTTTTTTTTTTCTGGAAAAATTTGGGTGTGCTAATGGGTACACATCTGCCTCGCCCTTCGCGAATTACAGGCGTGATTTTATATTATAATACATAATAACATACTAATAATAAAACCATTTTAATTTACTTCTCTAATTTTCAATGCGATTTTATTTAGACTAGTCGACTATCTGGCAGGGCCTTATATTTAGTGCATCTTTTAACACTAAATCTTTCTGTAAGATGCTGGGAATATGTTATGAAGATACAGGGCCGTATTTCACCTGTGTTCGTATACCATTGATTAAGTAGTGTATCAAGTAGCCGTGTAATGTGTTTCGTTACTGGAAAATGTTTGAATATTTGCTAATAATAAATATTATTTGTATGATGGAATGGATATTTATCTCTTACTAGCGAACCGTCCCGGCTCCGCACGTGTGCAAATTTCCAGTGGATTTTCAAACTTATATTTAATAAACCTTGTGCTGCAAATAACGAATACAACAAAAAAGAATCAGCCAAATCGGTCCAGCCATTCCCGAGTTCTGCGATTAGCAACACATTTAGCCATTTATTTTTATTATTATATAGAAAGATAGATTCTTTTGGACGCGACTTTGTCGGTGTGAATTGTGGGTTTCTTTATCTTTACCCGACTGCAGCGAAGCCAAAAGGGGTTATGTATTTGACTTGCATGTATATGTAAACTATGTTCGTAAAAAATGATTTTTAATTAAGGATTAGCGCGTTTATACAAACAACTAAACATCTTTTTATGTGTATGGGTACACCGCTGCCTAACCCTTCGGGAACTACAGGCGTGATGTTATGTATGTTATGCAGTATACATAGCTTATTTAGAAATATTTGATTGTTTACTGGACCTTAGTCAAGTAAAAAAAAATATTTAGTTTTTTTTTTAAGTCCGTTTTAACAATCACGTTTTAAAAAAAACGATTTCTTGTTTTTTTTTATTATGCACATTTTTACAAATAATTAGGTACTGTTTTTTTTTTTACCAAAATTCGTCATAATTATATTCTAAGTATAACCAACTAAACTCACCCATTTGCATCTGGATTTATAGCCCTATAATCTCAGGCAATAATTGCCTGTAATAATCTAAGAACGTAACCGGGTCACAGTGTACCTACTCCTAACAGGTTTGCAGCATCTGCCAGGTCATAGAGTACCTACTTACTAAGTTCGGAACAGACTTGTGACAAGGCACGAAAAGATGTATGATAAAGCTTTGCGAATTGTCAGGTGGATAATAAGGCAGAATTATGTGGAGTAAGATTTTATAAATATGGGCTCCTATAGCCATCTCAAACAATATAATTTTAATATTACTTTGTAATTTCTGTTGTTGCATTTTCAACTCTCGGCGCTGATCCGAGCGTTGAAAATCCAACAATATTTTTTTTGTTTTTCTTTTAAAAACGTTACCCTACACTAGGAATTTCTCCTGTATCGTAGGTGCGTTAACAAACATATAAAAACACATACACAAGCAGCCAGACCCAAAACAATGATCTGTAGGTCATACAAAATATTTGTCCCGTGCGGGAATCGAACCCGCGACACGCAGCGCAGCAGCCAATTGCTCAGCCACTGCGCCGACGCGCCAGTGTGATAGGCAAAGTAATCATCATCATCATCTGCCTAGCCTTTTCCCAACTATGTTGGGGTCGGCTTCCAGTCTAACCGGATGCAGCTGAATACCAGTATTTTACATGGAGCGACTACCTATCTGACCTCCACAACCCAGTAACTGGGTAATACGATACCCCTTGGTGAGACTAGTTGTCAGATTTTCGGGCTTCTGACAACCCGTAACGACTGTCAAAGATTCACATAATATGACAGCCGGGACCAACGGCTTAACGTGCTTTCTGAGGCACGGAGGAGTCTCGGTGTGTAAAGATGGTCACCCATCCACGGACCAACCCCGGCAAGCGTAGCTTAACCTGACGGATCGACCCATGCGGCTGTCATAACTTAGCCACGAGCTCCTCAGAGAGACAGAGGTAAAGTAATATTAAAATAATACTGTTTTAAGAGCTTGTGGTTGGTCCCCTGTTGCCAGGTTTAGCTCTGTTGCGTGCATCGGCAACAATGTTGTTAATGATGCTAAACATCGTTATGTTGTTAGTACAGTCAGGGAAACTTATTATTTCGCTAATTGACGGTTAACTTAAATTGTTGTGTATTTAAATCACAATTTAATTGTCGTTCTTTGACAGTCATCTGAATTGGTTATAACTAGGGATTCTAATCCTGTATTAAAATCGTAATCTCGCGGAACCACGTGATTCGTGGGATTGGCATTATTTTTTTTGTTAATTGGTTATTTTAAATATAAAACTTGTATATATATTATGTGATATTAGATAATAAATACAAGCTGCAATATTATTAGTCTTAAGTTATCTTGCTGCGCCGTAACAGGGTAATGTACTCACTAGTTCTAAGCCTAGAGTGTAAACTATGTTGTGTACATTATGCCTTAAATAAATAAATAAATTGTGATTAAAAGATGTTAATTAAAAAAATATTTCCTAAGTCATGACATTACTTAAACTGACATTGATTACGTTCGGTTTCACCGATTCAAAATTCGTAAAACCGACATTTTTGATATTTATTTTCCAATCCAACACAATAGGGTAGCAATTCGAGTAACTTTTAGGTACGTTTGCTTTTTAATCTTAGTCTCAATCTGTCAAAAATGACTTAATTTTTAATTTTTTTACATTGACTGTCGCCGAGATGAGATTGCGATTAATTTTGAACGATTTTTTATCGAGAACCGACTTTCTCTATTAAATATAATGAATTGGTCCCATCTCTGACGTGGATACCACGCTTTCAGTCAGGACGCGCCTTAAAATCAGCAAGAAACAAGCGTAAAAAAGCATATTATGACTCATCTAAAACGGAAATATCTTTAGTTTTCTCGACATGTCTCGTTTTGTCACGGTGTAGCATGAAAGTGCAATAGAATTACCATGTTGCTGTGCTCGGTAAAAACAGATTGCAGTAATGATGTTGCTTTTAATTGACTCGTTGTGAAATGCATCATGCCCTTGGATAAGGGTGTGGCGTGAGTGTAGGCGATAGCGTTTTTTTAAAGGCGCTTGTAATTAAACGTTCTTTTTTTAAATGAGATAAAGGTTTTGCACTAGTTATTAAATGTTTGTTTAGTTTTTAATAATATTAGGTATTGTAAATATTAAGCTGCGAATCTTAACTGACTGATGAGTGAATTTCTTTAGAATTTGGTAAGGTTGAGAATAATAAGTCCAAAGTTCTAAAAATTGGTTCTGGTGTCGTACTATACAACTTCACCTTGAAATTTGAAATTGAATCTTATGAATATATGATGTCGTATGTTTCCCGCTATGTCCCTCTAATTTCCTATAACATAAGCTCAAGTATACGAGAGCTTCTAGACATGGAGCACGCCCGCCGCATGCCGGCTAGCCGACACAAATTTATAGGTAAAAGTTCGCGACCGATCCAACCGGTTCGCGAACAAGGACCCACACAATACCAACCTTACCACCTTCTAACACAGTCCACATTCCAACCACATATTCCGAGCCTTATTGGATACTTTCTTAATTGTGTTTTAAACATCGACCGTGGGAATGTTGACCTTATTACGTGTCAGGTAAGTTTCATTTTAAATTGATCGGTTTTCTCGGCCTTGCCGCCGGTGGATCGCTCTCACCTTAGGTTCACGTGTGAACTTACATTAACCTGCTGTGTTATGTTGGTGTGTCAGGTGCACTATATTGTTTGTTTGTTGATGACTATTTCAATCGGTCGCGTTGTAGATGTTAAGATAGAGTTATTGGGCGTGCAACGTCTAATTCCTTAATGTGGTTTTATGATTATTCATATTGGGTCACGCCTTTTGTTCTATGGTTTAGAAGACGGTATATTATTGTTTAAATTGTAGTGTATCATCGGTTCAACGGATTACACGGCTATTTGAGAGTCGTAAATCAGTTCTTGTAAGTGTAATTCTCAATAGGTTTTATATGTTCCATAAAATTATTTATTATTTTTACTTGGTAGTGTATCGTAATGTTTCACGGTTCTTGAAATTCTTGTACAAAACAGAAATATAGTGAAAACATCTGTTCGAGTCGGGGGCTCGCCCAGCGCCAATGTTTCTTCGTATCGCGTGACAGACGGACAGACTGTACTGTAATACATATACGGTGGACATTGATTTAATAGGCAAGCAGCGTGAATGGATGCCCTGCGCTCAGATATGCTCATTTGATCTACGCTTTATTGGTTTAAACCGTTAGACGGGTGAAAATCTCGCGCGGTTTATGTGCGGAGCCGTGAAGATATCAGTTTCATCGTAAATTAAGGGAACGGTGGTGAAGGAGTTTATTGATAGTAAAACAAATTGAAGAGTCTTCATTAAGGAGATGAACTTTATTCTACAAGAAGAGGAGGAGATAAAAAGTCGAAGGAAGTGAAGCTCTTTTTGAGAAAGTAGTACAATTCTGCTACATTAAGATCATAAATGATTGATGTAGTTAGCTTTTACAGATTTTCCATAATATACAAAAAATATTTTAGCAATCCTAACTAATTGAATAAATTCCAAAGGGAGTTTGTTTGTTTGTCACGCTATCATACTTTAACTACTCAACCGATTATCGTGAAATTTTGCAAACACGTTATTAGGGATACAAAGGACATAGGACACATTTCACCCTGAAAAAACTTGATTGAGAAAATCTACTAAAATGTGAGCTAAGCCACAGGTAAAAGCTAGTAAATTATAAAGTCAAGTTTTACAACAATTTTCGTATCTCTAAAAATGTAGTCCAAAACATTTCCGTACCCATTCAAACAACGCAACAGTTGAAAGGAACAGGTATTACTTAATAGCCATGACTCAACTAATTACAATGCGTACGCGCACCGCTCTGCGTACGATTTAACACCTGTCAACGTTGCTCTGACAGACGGACAGACGCGGCGTGTGGTGCGTCCAGTGCAAGGGTAGAGGATTTTATTGTTTTTTTTTTTGGATGGTTATAATGTTTATGGTTTAATAAAAGAAAGCTATTTTGAAGTCGAACTTTGTAGATTTGATTTGAAGCCTGGTTTTAAATATGAGCTTAGAAGATGTTTTTAGTAAACTAAACTGTACTCTGATAAAGAGATGACTTTAAAAAAACTGGTTACTTCAGGGCCATTTGCATCAACACGACCCGGAATACTCATAGTTGTAAGCGTTATACAATATGTATGATTATAGAAATATACGATTCAAATCTGGGTATTTGAACTAATGCATTATGCTGAAGAGTTTTTTTTTATTTGTTTGTTTAAACGCTCTCATCTCCGAAACTAACAGTCAGATTGGAAAACATCGTTCTGTATATGATAGCCAGATTCAAGAGGAACAGTATAGGATAAATTTTATCACGCTATTACCCACAGTAGCGGAGCAGTAACTAAAGACGTATCGTAATGCGTAATTGCTAGTTTTTTTTAAGCGAGAATTTATAAATGGCTATTTTGAGGTGACTTTTACGCGAAGTTCGAAGGACAGACAATCGAAATCGAAGTCTCTTTGATATTATAGATAATATTTCTTCATCCAGGCATTACATTACCTTCCAATCTGTCGTAAACGATAACTTTTGATGGGTATGCACATACACGTAGCAATTTATCTAGAGGTTTCGAAATCACGATATCAGGACTAGCCAGGCATTATTGGTTGTGTACTAGGCTGGGGCTATAAAATTAAGTAGGTACATTTTCCACGTTACTTCAATCACAAGGTACATAAAATTCATGTTTGCAACTTAGATGCAGTTATATTATATTACTGCAATGTCTTTTATGTGTTTAATTTCAGTTTAACAAAACAGTATCATCAGTTCGTTGACGCGCGTTTTGTGGCATCGCATTAAATAATTGATTTAAACAATATTATGGTATCTGTAATAGAACGAAACGTCACAAGTGACATTTGACGTGCGCAGTTGATGTAACGTCAACTGTCAAGTGAATAAAGTTTGTGTAATCTGTGAGAGTTAGCCAAGAGGAAAATAATTATAAATAGAAAAGGATTAAAATTGCTTCTATTACAAAAAAATACTCATAACACGTTTTCCTTAAGAATTTTGTTTGAAACATCGTGACATAACAAATTGTGTCACAAAAAAATACCATAACTCCAAGCGTCTACATTAATCACTTTCGCTTGTACATTGGACCACACCCCGAAACGAAAACTATAAAACATGGGCACTATGCGCTGATCTATAAGATAACGTTGTTTTTTAGAGTAATTAACTTGGAGTTATCTTGAAAATTTGTAACGTGTGTTAGGATAATATGCCGGCTCTGTCAGATGTCTGTAATCTGATTGTATCTTGAAGACTTAAAGAAAAATATGACATTAAATAGTTCATCTATGTATACAAATAAATAAAATTGAAGTGTTTATTTACAATGGCAAGATACCAGCTTTTTATTAATAAATATATGCACTTACACACAAAATACCCCTTTTTAAATTTAATGTCTGTCGTTCTGTCTATTCGTTGCAGTATTTTTCCGAAACGACTGGACCGATTTTGACCGGACTTTCCCATGCAGATAGCTGAATTTATAAAGAGTAACTTAAGAATACTTTTATTTTAGAAAAAATAAAAGGGTTCCGCGCTAAAATGAAATAACCCCGTGATATTTTTCAGGCTTAGGAAGACCCGGACTTATGCCAGTTGGAATGATAGTTTAAGTAAATGCATTCTAAGAAATTGCTAGAAAAAGTGAAGAGACAAATCAATGTAGTATATTAAACTGTTCAACAATGATATTCCTTAACCATAGTATGTACAGTCACGAGCAAAAACAAGTATACACTTAGCAAAATTCAAAAGCGATTTTCTTATGAAATAACGGTTGTAACTTTGAAATAAGACCTATTTCATACTAGTATTTAATTCAAAATACTATATTCCTAAAAACATGACATTTCAATTAATATATTCGAAGAAAATCGCTTCGCAACGTTGCTAAGTGTATACTTGTTTTTGCTCGTGACAGTACAGTCGAGGAATTATTTACATTACTATAAAGTATTGACAAAATTCATCGCAAAATATCTCAAGATCCAGATAATATTCAACAAATGATTATGAATGATCGACTTTCCCACGCTCTATAATACTTATCGATGCTCACATTATATCGATAAATCGAATAAATTGAAACAATGGGCCGATCGATTGAATCTACATCGTAGCGGTGTCTTTTAGTAAATCTTAGAACTCTTTTTTGTAGACATTTTAAGAGGAATCTTATGTGAAGTCATGTGTATTTTAATTTATTGATATTTATTTGTTTGTTAAGATTAAACTGACAATAAAGACATATTAATGTTTTTATTGTATACTAGCTTTTATCCGCGACTTCGTCAGCGTAAATGTCGGTTGTCGCAGAATAAAAAAGAGCCTATATCCTTCCTTGGAGTTAAATTTACCCTGAACTAAATTTCATTAAAATCGGTTCGGTGGTTTAGTTGTAAACGGGTAACAGAAATACAGAGTTACTTTTGAATTAATAATTATTAGTCTACAAGTATGGATATTATGTTTTAGTATGGATAAAAAGTGCGAAAAAAGAGGATTTTGTCTAATTTTTAATAAATAATTAATAATTAAATATAAAGAGGTAAAGTTTACTTGTTTTTTTTTTATTTGTAGGAAGTAATCTCTGCAAGTCCTAGTTCGAAAAAAGAGTTTAAAAAGTTGCACTATTTTCGAGTGTCATTTATGCTTGTTGTGTACTTGACATTTACCTACCCAGACGAAGACGCCTGCAAAAGATAGAGTATTAATAAAACATAAATAAAAAATAAAACCTAAATAAAATATCAAGGCCTATCTAGGCCTTGAGAATTCATTCAAACTGTTTAAAATAAATATAACAGTTAGCATTACCATTAGTGTTATCTACTTACAAGTAAGTTCTCCACATTACTATGCAAGCCTGACCACTATAACAAACCCCTTATATCACAAACCAGACCAATTACAAACAACAATTAAAGAAATTACCTCCCCCTTAACAAGATTTGTCCCGACGCACTGAGTGTTCGTGACAAATGCTGTATCGATAAGTTTGTATCGATTCAAACGACTCGATAAACGTGCATCGATAGATTAGATCGATATCTCGGTATCGGTGGGGTGTAACTTATGGTCTAAGATACTCGATGTCGAAGCTACTTGCGTTTAACATACAAATGAGATTACGTACACAAGTGGTGTTGGATTCGCGACTTTATGTGGATGGGAAAGAGATTAGGTATAAGTTGAGTATATAGAAAAATTACGAAGCATTTTTATGATTTCAAACGTAAATTTTAGTGAATTTTCAAAGATTTATAACATAACATCACGCCTGTAATCCTTGAAGGGTTATGCAGAGGTGTACCCATTAGTACACCCACATTTCGCCAGTTATGTTTTTAGTCCCATGTAATAGGGGGCGAGCTTAAATACTCCTTTTAATAGCTATTCCGTTCGTAAACGTCCCGTCAAAATCAGTGCAACCGTTTCTGTGATTAGCTGGAATAAAAAGACAGACAAACAGACAAAAACTTATAATAAATAATTTTTGGTAAAAGTATCTTGCAAACATTAAGTAGGTATTGATTTTCATATTACAAAAAGGCACTTTTTAATTAATTTGTATAGGTAGATCATTGATCAAGTTCAGAATTTAAAAAAGAGACTTTGTACTTTTTCAACATTTGTGCTTGCTTGATTTTGCAGCCAAATAATAAACAAAACGAAATTAAACGTCCTTCACAACAGAACCGAACCATAACACTACCAAAACAAAGATTAATTAAAACAAAACTGTAAATTAAAATATCAAAAGCGAGACTGATAAAGGAGACATTTGCAAAACAAAAATCCCGTTTCCAACCAATTGAATCTCAACCTTACTGCACTATACATAAAGGTGATATTGACACGAAATATTTGGTAATTTCAGGAGGGTGTTGGAAAACTGTTTTGACCTGATAAGGAGATAATTTGAATAATTACGGCACACGAGAGTAAGTCTTAGAAGATGAATTGCGCGTACGTCTTAAAATTAAGACAACAACGTAATTAATATTGCTGACAATTATTTATGACTGTTAAAGATGGCGGCGGAGAAAAATAAAAAATAAATTAAATGAAATTGGTTACTGTGATAGTGAGATGGTTGCTGTTTTAAATTATTTGAATAAGTAATCTTGGAATAATGGACGTCCATGTGAGTGAATTTATCCTCAAAGTAAAAAGATATTTTGTATGTTTAACAAAAAACAACCCTACTATCAACTTTTGAAAATATTTTTTTATCTGTCTGCTTGTTCCAAAATATCTCATAAACAGCTGCACAGATTTTGACGGGACTTACACCGGTGTTAATAAGGAGTAACTGAGGCTACTTTTATTTTAGAAAACGATTTAGCCTAAGTTCGTTGGTTTATTTTAATAATAAATTAGTTCAGAAGTCACGAAATCAGTATCAGCATCTCCCAAACATAAAACAGCATATAAACAATAACATAACCCTATAAAACGTACTCAAAAGCCTCATAACCCGATTACATATCCACCATCTTGTGTTACACATCAGCCATCACTACACTTGGGGACATTAAAATTCATCTAGCGCGTGTAAGGGCCAGTTTAAACATTACCTACCGTAGATCCCACCGATAACCATTAGGATCCCTTAATTTGTTCGGAGCCCTTCACCTTATCCCTTCCGTCTCCCTTTACAGATCGTTAAGTAAGGAATTAGTTGAGCTGGATGAGCAACGAATATGTTTGTGTGTTTGTGGCGTGTGGTGATGGTGAAATTAAGACCTTGGCTATGGAGGAAGAGGGTATAGATTAATTTATTCATAATTCTCTTTAGAAATTAAAGTAGATTAGGTTTTTCGAAAATTTCTCCAAGATTTATT
Source organism: Hoplodrina ambigua (assembly GCA_949774945.1). Taxonomy (NCBI): domain Eukaryota; kingdom Metazoa; phylum Arthropoda; class Insecta; order Lepidoptera; family Noctuidae; genus Hoplodrina; species Hoplodrina ambigua. The sequence goes on from OX458979.1 coordinate 10,615,011, forward strand.
CTAGGTCATTAGTGTTAAATGTAAAAAAAACTCCATTATTTTCTTTGTAATATGAGTTAATGTGTTGCATTAAAACACTTTCCACTTTCTTTATTATTAGGCAGAATAAAAAAAATATCAGCCTATTATTTTCTCCACTATACGTACACGTTAAAGGCCTCTTCTCATACAGAGAAGGCACGAGCATTAATCACCACGCTCGCTCAAAGCGGATTGGCGGTTTCAGACTTATGTTTATTTTAAGTCCAGATTTCCTTACGATGTTTTTCTTCATCGGTGTCAGGCGCAGTAGGCCTAGAAATATTTTTTATTTGTCGATTAATTCTTTGTTGCATAAAAATACTGTCCATTTACAATATTTGTAAATAAAAAAAAAAATGTGCATTCCTTTTTTAAATGTGGCAGAAGGTCAACTACCTACACATTCTTTAATGACACTTAAAACATGACACAAATGTCATATCCAGCATTAACATTTAGACTTAACCCTTAGTTATCGCAATGGCGCTAAACCCCCTTACTTTAGCCGTTTAGCCGATATTCTAATGTTATTGTACCCGAGATTGAATATCTCACTGATTTGTGGCTATTCTTGTTTCGTGCGGGGCTGTTAACCCTTTAATGGTCGATTACGTGGTCAGTGTGGTCAGGTACTGAAATATTAGGATAGTGGTTTGGGGTTAGAGAAAATTGTTTTAGTAGTGTATGATGGTTTTGGTTATTTTCCTATTAAAGAGCTATAATGGGACGTCTAAACAAAGATTGTCTAGGAAAGATTATGGAAATACTAGCTTCTACTCGCAATTTTGTCCGCGTGGTTTTTATCTTTCGCGCACGTCTTTGGTTACTGCTCCGATCCTGTAGGTCGTAGCGTGATGTTATAACCTATATTATTTCTAAAAAATCAGTATATCATACACAATTAAAAAAAAAAACTTGTCATAATTTCAGGGTTGGTCTTTTAGTAAAAGTTGTTCTAATAACATAACATCATGCCTGTAATTCCCTAAGGGTTAAGCAGAGGTATACCTATTAGTACAACCACATTTCACAATATGGCTATTGCCATCAACCGGGCACAAATCCAGACTCCGAGTCAGCTACTGAGAAATTCCTGAAGAAATTAAAAAAAACCTTTATTTACCACACACTAAACATTAAGGTGGGTTAACCACCATTTCCAAACAACGAACCCTAATCCTTAATGAACATCATTAAAGCGATAAGCACAACTATCATTTGATTAGCTCGTAATGACGCTAAGCTGTGTTTAAGCCCGACACAAATCAATTAAGGGTCAGCTAAGCATTGGACCTCGACCCCTGTGAACAATGCGGTGTTGTGCAACCGGCGAGTGGGCTATACATAGCCCGTTACAGGGGGCTTTATTTACACGTGACGCCGCGCGGCGTTCATATGTTGATTTTATGAAAAATATACACCGCTTTCCCGCGACTTTATTTATTATTTATTTATTTAAACTTTATGCAACAAAAAAGTACAAAGGCGGACTTAATGCCTTAGGCATTCTCTACCAGTCAACCAAAGGTGGTGAAGAGATAACAAAGCAGGTGCAAAAAATTGTACATGAGGAAATAATCAGATAAGAAATTTTAAAATAATTGAAAACAAAATCTAAACAAGTTTAATCGTACACAAGTACATAAACTCATATATACGGCTACGGCTTTCTTTACTTTGTACGAGTGATTTTTCTTCGCTTATCTGCCTATGTTGCTTATATGCCTCCTCTGTAAGAGAAGAGGCTCTTGCCCTATAATAGCACAATGATAGGCTGGAATTATTTTATTTATTAAAAAAACTACTTAATTTTTTCTAATGTTTACGAGTTCCGTAGCATGGCTTAAAATTTCTTTAGTTTCTAAGTAAACCGGTTAAATATCAACTTATTTAAATATTTATTTCATTTGCACTCAGTAAACAATAAAAAACCCAATAGCTAATTAATTTCCAAATACAAAATTATACGTAAACGTTACCAGCGACAACGCGGTCTTCACAAACTCAAACAGAGTTAACCCGTCGCCGGCCGGTAGTTTGGTTAATGTAATCTGGAGGCATTAATACGAATACACAGCTATAATAGTAATATCGGTGTTAATGCGAGCCCCGGGGTGCCGTCAACGAGCGCATTCGTAAAGTATCCCACTCTTCACTTTACGCCCTTTTACGACCCAAAACTGTTGTTACACACATTTTACGAGAATATTACGAGTTTACAAGACGTTTTTTTGTCACATGTGTACACCGAATCCAATTATTTTTCTAATTTATTTTTTTAAACGACAATTGTAAACTGTCGTTTTGTAATTCGTCGTTTTCGATATGGGAAAACGAAAGGTGTCGTAAAAATGTGTGTAATTTACGTAGACGTTTTGATGTTTAAAGTTCTGTCAAATATCTAATGCAATTCCATTTATTTATTTGTTGAATTTAAAATTATTCCGACGTCTATTTAATTTTTTTGTCGAATGACAACAAAGAATAGATTCAAAAATGGAATACGCAGGTAAAACCACAAACATCGTATTCCTTATTCGAATTTATCACACTAAACACAGATAAGCAAAGAAAAGCGTTTCACCTGTCGCTTTTGCAACGTCTAAACGGTTTCAACGGCTTTTCAAATCCCCATGTTAACAAACTTGGGACCTATACATTGTGGGCCCATCTCCTTATCAGACCCGAACTTCGGCGGTCGAAGACAATGGCAAGATACAAGTAGTTGGTGACGTCTGTCCTTAGTTTGGGCGAATCATTCTGTTCGGGTTGTTTGGCGCGGAACTAGTGGGGTGATAAGCGCTTACAATCATCTAATCGGTGTGAATTAAAAGGGAATTTGCTGACAAGCGATGGGAAAAGGCTTTATTCTTATACATATTACGTACGAGTACTTAAGTCAAATAAATAAAAAAAAAGAAAATAGCAATTTTTTTAGACGTATTTCAGACATAGATCTATATTAAAATACCATAAGATTTCACAATCATTTCAGCCAAAACATAAAAAAAAAATACTTGAACCTTCAAATCTTCATAAAAGTTTTTTTATGTAACAAAATTATTGTTTTCAAGGCATAGATCTAGTAGGCATAGATCTAGATTTAAAAAATCATATTTCAAAATCTTTTCTACCAAAAACAAAAGACTAGCGCCTTTCAAATCTTCATAGTCTTTATTGCCTTCACAGGCTTCATAACTAAAACACCTACTTACAATCATAACACCCTAGAAGTAGGTAAGTTCTTACACCAATTTATGTGAGTAGTCATAAAGTAAACTCAAATAGTAAACCCAACGCAGCCGTAATGTGAAGCGACACGTAATTCAATTAATGTGGTCACCCCCTTACTACCAGAGTGATTTGAACAAACAACGTCTAAAAAGTTATACCGCTATCATTGCGGAGCGGTATTTACATATCCTATCGAAGAAAGGGGTAACTGGATATTATTGGGACGGTTTTTCTATATTTTGAATAGTGTATAGGTAATTTAAGGGAATTTAAAAATCTGAAATATTAAATGTTTCCTGAAGGCCTATTCTGTTGATTAAAACTGTTTAAAATCTAGTCGGAATCTCATCTCAGCGACAATCTATAGGTAAATTAAAGTTTGACGGTTGCAGAATGAGATTAGATTTCGAACAATCCAAAAAGTTAGTAGAATTGTTCAAAAAAGACCTAGTTTAACATTAGTTAATGTCTTTGTCTGCTCCTTAGAAGGAATAGATCCAATTCCTACTTTAGAAATTATTTCGATAAATTATATCAATATTTTGAAATAAGAACAAAAGCTACAAACCAATCAAATTCATTTACTGTTTCGTAAACACAACCCTCAAATGCTGGGAGGGTTAAAGATTAGGCGAGCGTCCGATAAACGACATCTGTGACCGCAACCCTACGCCATTGTCTCGGTCCCGCCAACCCCTTGACTCACTGTTTTTAGCTTCTCATTTATCGATCGCAGTTGATGGGTTATGGGTAATTATGCTGATTTCTGTTTGTGATGTTATTTTTGTTGCGATATAATTATTTTTGTAAAATGATAAAGCAACCTGAACATGATACTCTTATATACCTAAAGATTTATGAATAAAAATCCTTTGCAAAAAAAATTAACAGAAATTAGCAACCAGGTTGATTTTGTCTAGAACAAATAATTGTCTTATTATTTTATTTTTCTTTTCTTATGAAGTAGAACTAACATTTTATCTTGCATATAATTCTCTAATTCGTAATATACTTTTTTGCATAGTGTATTTTTAATGGTCTAATTGAAATAATGATTCAAGATTTAGAATGGTGTTTAGAATCTTTGACAATAGATTATATCAATATCATTTATTTTTTCAGCATTTAAAGTAGCAGTCGATACTTAATTAGCAATTGGTACACGCATCAATCTAGTCCTATTAAACAATGAACTGTTGATAACAATTACTCTATTTGCATACAAAACATTCAAAAATGTAATAGAGAATTTCTGACGTCTTACGTCAAAAATACGTCACCCGCCATTGTGTGCCAGATCTATTAGGTACAGGTTAAAGATCGAACGAGAACAGGCTGGTTGCTAACCTATCACGTACGAGCGCGATTTAGGGTTAACTGAGCAGTCATTTATTATAGTTATAGTTACGTTATTGCCATTAATTACAGGTTTTATTGCGGTTAACTTAATCTATGATTGCTGTACTTGTTATATGAGGTGGCATTAAAGAAAAAAAAGGGTTATTCAGAAATATCGACTACCTCCATTGGGCTTAAAGCGCGACTGGTAAGCATCAGGTCTTGGGTTAGATTCTCAGATCGGGCAAAGTGTTATTGGGTTTTTCCATCAGGATTTTCTCAGTAGCAGCCTCGGTGTCTGGATTTGTGCCCGGTTGATGGCAATAGGCTCGCCCCTATTACATATGACTGAAACAAAACTGGCAAAATGTAGGTGTACTAGTGTGTGCATCTCTGCTTCAGCCTTCGGGGATAACATCCATGATGTTATGATCGAAATATCGATTTCGTTTAACCTGATACTGTCGGGGTCAGTCGGTTACTTTTTTTATAATAAAAATATGAAATAAAAACAACAAATTGTCTTTAATATTCCTGACCTGAAAACAATGGTCGATAAAATATTCAATATATTTTTCTTTACAAACACCTTGCCGTATTCAATCCGATTACATTTTGTTTATTGTTATATTTTATGAAAATAATTCGATGCACCAATGTTGGGTCAATAAATGAAAATATAATATTATTGTTGTTGAACTTTCCTGTTCTGTTGGCATTTTAAAGACGCGTAAAATAATTTTGGGTTTCGGTACAAAAATGTTTAAATGCAATCATAATTTACCGATAAAACTGTTAACCCAATCGTATCGTAGCATAATCTATAATATAAAAATGAGTCGCTGAATGTGTTGGTAAGCGCAAAACTCGAGAACGGTTGGACCGATTCCGCTAATTCTTTTTTTTAAATATTCCTTGAAGTACGAGGATGGTTCTTACGAGAAGAAAAATTCTAAAAAAAAAAAAAAATTTCATCACAAGAAAATGGTTACCGCCCAACGAAGTGGGCACGGGTCAGCTAGTATTAGAATAATAATGTTGCCCATATTATTATCTGTACATAAAAATATCTAACCCTAAAATTCTGCATGCAATGTTTAATGATAGCTTGACTTATGCTGCTTTGTGGCATTTTAATTTATGTTTAATATTTTTTTTGCACAATTTCTTTGCAGATTTTTTTTATTATTTTGTGATTGGATTACGGTTCACTTAGATATTTTTGTTTAATTCTTTATTATAATTATTATTCTTCTTCTTGGTAAAACATGTAATTATGCATGCTTTTTAAATGTAAACACATTGAAAAATATATATTTTTATCTTTACATAACATAACATAACATCACGCCTGTTATCCCCGAAGGGTTAGGCAGAGGTGTACCCATTAGTACACCCACATTTCGCCAGTTATGTTTAAGTCCCATGTAATAGGGGGCGAGCCTATTGCCATCAACCGGGCACAAATCCAGACTCCGAGGCTGCTACTGAGAAGTTCCTGATGGAAAAACCCAATAACACTTTGCCCGACCTGGGAATCGAACCCAAGACCTCGTGCTCAGCAGTCGCGCTTTGCGACCACTAGACCAACGAGGCAGTCAATCAGCTATCTTTACATTTTGTTCTTAATGATCAAAATATTTAAAAGATTTAGTATAAGAAGTTTCTTCCCCTAACTCCGATTAACGTACCTAATAAAAGTTAAAACCATCTATGTAGGTGAACCCACGTAGCTACAACCTGTTTCAAATAACCGTATTCACCCAGACTAACGATGAACCATTAAGTACACTAATCCTATAAACTGTATAGGCACTTAGCACGAAAACAAGCAACAATACAATGTAAATATCTACTAATACACCATTAAAGGTCAGTGCGGATCTTATTTTAGTCCTCTAGCGAACATTTGTGAGTTCTAGCTAAATGACTATGCACTATTAAAATGTTGCAGCATCGTGTTGCTATTTTGTATCTACATGCGGTAAATAAAGGGTTCATTTTTAATTGACTGCAGGCAAGGTTATAAGGCATACCTATTAACGCAATTTTTCAAATTATTGGCGACGGCGAAAAAATCGTATGCATATTTTTTTTTCTCTTAGTTCAAATTTAAATTGTAACAATAGATACAGTGATTCAGGAAGGATGTTTATATGTATATCTACATTGAACCCAGTGCAAAGCATAAAAAAAACTTAAACACAAAAATATCTAGATGTCATCGCTTTTCGAAAATATCGTAAAAATAAAACAGTTAGTAAAAATCGAAAACATTTTAATAGTGCGGTTTGGTTAGCCACAGTGTATATTATGACGTTTCATCAATAAATGAGTACTTGCTGATTATACCGCGTTGTCGCCCAGACACTCTGTAACTATTTTATTCTGTGGTATAACCCTCTAGCGGTATATATGACGACCTAGGCAGGGTCAGGCGGACATGCTCACGGCAGGCTCTAAATAAGACGAGATAAACATCTGCTAATTAATATTGGTTTCACGAACTCTGCTTTATTTGGTTTCGAGTGGTCGCTTGGGTACTCGAAACCGATTGCGTTATCTGGTAGATTAGAGGAGAGTTTACTGGTGATGAGCTTTTGAAATACGCAAATAGAGATTTGAATTTTTGGGAGTCACCTGTTAAAACACGCTGAACAAAGCCGAAAGTTATATCATTGTTTGTCTAATATTTTTTGTTCTGGAGCTTACCTCCTTTATCTGATTACGAAGTAATCCCACAATCCCTTTAATTATTGTATAAGCAAATTCAAATTCCAAATTCAAATGCAAATTCCATTTGCCTCTGTGATTTTTACATTAAATTAAATGTAGTTTCCCGAATATTTTTTATTAATAACGCGTATGTTGATGTATCTTTTACACCCCGCATAACATCATTTCTCTGACTTGAAAAAACGTACCTATTATTATTTTTTTAATCTGACAAAAAACGTAATTTATAAAAGAAAAGAAAATTAAAAATCCCACCCTCACACCCACAAGTACCTATTATTATTTTTTCTTGCCTTTTTGTTTTATTATTTTTGTGTGCACATGGCCTGTGTCAAATAAACTTTTCTTTCTTTCTTTCTAGACGCGGAAAAAAAATGTTTGGCTCAGGACTCCCTGCATAACGAGATCAACAAGATGAATGAATCCACAACACCAAAAAGGTCTTTTATTCCAAGCGTTGAAGCGAATTATCTCTGGTCACTGATAAAACCTGCACGTGTTATTGTAACAACCCTTACCAACCCGTCACGATGTCATCAGATAAACAGACAGACAAACGCAATCCGAACAAGAATGTAACACCCCACACTTATCATCCTGATTAATATTTGCATTCAACTTTTTAGGGTTAACATTTTCCTATCATTCAAATTGCAATTCTATGTCGTGTTAATAAAGTGTTTCACTAATTGTCAGGGTTAAAAGTTACGACTTTATTCGATTGATAGGTCGTAGTCGATTTCTTTCAATAAAATAAGTTGTACGAAATTGCATTTTGTGTGTTAGAAATTAGAGTGCATTTTCTCTTGTCAGGGGAACTGCAATGATTCCATATTTGAATCTTTGACAACGTGACGAGGGTCCAATTGGAAACGGGCGAATATCAATTTTTCGTATATTTGTTGTGTTTTTTTTGTGTATTATTAATATTATGCAACGAGTGTGACCTCGGAATTCGGTACACATCTGTGTATGTTTTATTGCTCGTCTCCCTTTTGTTATGTTTCATATTGTTTATTGTGGTTTTCGCGAAAATTGTTTGTGATGGAACATATTGGGACGCTTTGGTCGTAATATTGAATTAATTCACGCAAGGAGATCACATTTAAATGAAAAAGTATAATTATTATCATTTAATTTTCGCCTTTATCAGAGCTTTAGCCGCGTTCCATTTTTGAATATTTTTTACAATCAATACTTGATTAGCTAGTTTGCTATGCCTCAGATTAAATTCCCTGTATTTTCTCATTATATTAATACTTAATATTACCTACGATGTCTGCATATTCGTATCGGCATGTAAAGATAACCCAAGAATAATGTTCCTACAATCAATTTCTCAACAAATTCCTATCATACATCGTGTAACTGACATTTCAATCAAAAACCCGATAGTCATAGCAAATCCATATATCTTGACCACAAAACCACATGCCGTTATACAATTATTTTGCACTACCGCATCCATTGCGTGGTTCCTTTATTTGTGTTTTATAATGACGCGAATTGTAGGCACAATGGTTGTTAAAATTTTTGATTCTGCGAAAATTTCTTGGGTAGGTATATTTTAATAGAATTTGCAAGTAATCTGGGTACAATAGGTTGGTGATTGGCGCGGTCAGGAAGCGTTCGGAAAGCTGGTTGGTTGCCATCTCGGTTCGTCTCACAATAGCCAAATTTGGACTCGACAAAGTTATTGTTAAGGTTTTAAAAGTTTTTGATTTGTCATTCAGATTGTGGGTGCTTAGAATATGAGTTTGTGTGCCTGTGGCATAATGTAAAGAGGTTATTAGGCTTACTGTGTAATTTAAACAGGTGAAATAAAGCTTAGTCATCTGCTGTTAAAATGAGAAGACCTGAAGACAAACTTCGGCGTCTTCAGGTAAACGTTAAAATAAAGTCAATCTAGTATTTATTTTCAAGATCTTTATAATATACTTAGACTAATATTATAAAGTTGAAGAATTTGTTATATTTTTTTTTATTCTTTTTCTTGTAGATAACTATGTTATGCCTGAGTGCTAAAGACTATATTGTATTCTAAAAAAAACGTAGTGAATCGTATGAAAATTCAAGCCAACTTAGTCGCAGACAAAATTTAGATCTTTAGAAAAACCGCGTTGTGACAGACGGACAAAAGTGATCTTATAAAGCTTCTGATTAGTTGCTTCGATGTACGGAATCCCTAAAAACAACATAACATAACATAACATCACGCCTGTAATCCCCGAAGGGTTAAGCAGAGGTGTACCCATTAGTACACCCACATTTCGCCCGTTATGTTTTTAGTCCGATGTAATGGGGGCGAGCCTATTGCCATCAACCGGGCACAAATCCAGACTCCGAGGCTGCTACTGAGAAGTTCCTGATGGAAAAACCCAATAACACTTTGCCCGACCTGGGAATCGAACCCAAGACCTCATGCACAGCAGTCGCGTTTGCGACCACTAGACCAACGAGGCAGTCTTTTTCTTGTAGATAACTATGTTATGCCTGAGTGCTAAAGACTATATTTCATTCTAAAAATCGTATGAAAATTCAAACCAACTTAGTCGCAGACAAAATTTAGATCTTTAGAAAAACCGCGTTGTGACAGACGGACAAAAGTGATCTTATAAAGCTTCTGATTAGTTGCTTCGATGTACGGAATCCCGAAAAACAATAAAACTCAATATCAGTATATTCGAACAATTTGTTAAAGTTAACTGCGGGAACAGGTTGTAAGGGTCGGAGGCTATCGCCCGCGCCATGGACATGTTCATAGACCAACGGCTATCGGCTAAGTGGTGACATGTTAAGGACTATTGCTGTTATGCTACATCGTACTGGGATGTGTAGAATTATGTTGTACTTATGGAGTTGTTCCTAATTCAAAATAATCGTTATTTGCTCCTGTAATAAATGTTTTTACTTTATTATAATTTTTAAGTTCTAAATATCATCATAACTTTTTTATTAAATGTTTTCGTGCTGTAATTATATGCATTACAATTATATTTGTATGTGTGTAATTAATCTGAAGTAAATTAATTTATTATTTACAACTGTTGAATTAACTGACCGCGCTTGCAAGTTGATCGCTCCAGTGTGACAGGGGCTTTAAATAGGAAACACAATAATTGGCTAGTGATCACCATTAACCAATAATTCCAAGACATACTTAAAATACTTTATGTTAGCCCTGATTAACCGATAAATTTTGAATACATACATACATACATAACATCTCGCCTGTAATCCCCGAAGGGTTAGGCAGAGGTGTACCCATTAATACACCCACATTTCGCCAGTTATGTTTTTAGTCCCATGTAATAGGGGGCGAGCCTATTGCCATCAACCGGGCACAAATCCAGACTCCGAGACTGCTACTGAGAAATTCCTGATGGAAAAACCCAATAAAACTTTGCCCGACCTGGGAATCGAACCCAAGACCTCATGCACAGCAGTCGCGCTTGCGACCACTAGACCAACGAGGCAGTAAATTTTTAATAAACTGTAAAATTTGATTTTTTTCTGGCTTTGAAATCAATAAATAGTAAGACAATTGAGTTACCAAATAAGTGACGTCACAGTTCGATATTGCCATACAAAATCTATGTAAGGATCGCGTTTTGACAGGTCATAAACAGTACGTCAATTGATGGTGATATCAACTAGCCTACTATGGACTCTATAACCAATCCCAAGTCCCAACAGATCAAGTCCTTGTACCCAACAAAACAGTCTCATACAAAATATCTTCCAGTAACCGTATCTTTAGATAAGCGAGCTGAAATAGTGAATTTTCCTAAGTATACATGTTGTGTTACATGTATTAAAGTTTCGCTGATATAAAGAATGTGTAGTACTGTTGCTGTATGCAGCTTGCTCTATGTGGTCCAAGTGAGGGGAGAGGGCGGTTAGATGACGAAATTGAGAAGAAAATCCTATTTTTTACTATTTTTCATCCTACTACTATTTAAAGGGGAAAGTTAGTGAGTGATAAAGAAAATTGCAATAGGCTCGTCCCCTATTACATGGGTCTAGAAACATAACTGGCGAAATGTGGGTGTACTAATGGGTACACCTCTGCCTAACCCTTCGGGGATTACAGGCGTGATGTTATGTTATGATAAAGAAACGGCTAAACGGAATTAGCAGAATTTGGCACATATAATAATTATCTAAGATATACCTAAATCTAGCTTAACACATAGGAATTTTCATCCCGCGTTTATGTCCCGAGGGATAGTTTAACTCTTTGGCTGAATACTACGCATATAATATGACAATGATTGGTCATTGATTGGTAACTGGCGAAATGTGGGTGTACTAATGGGTATACCTCTGCCTAACCCTTCGGGGATTACAGGCGTGATTTTATGTTATGTTATGATTGGTCATTACGTTGATATTGCTGGACTTTGAAGTGTAATAGAATAGAATATTCATTTATTTGCTCGGAATGTAGGTATTTACAATAAGATGGTTACAGTATTATTAAGAATCCTTGTACATTCTACCATTTTGGCATGCAAACATTGATGCAGTTTATCATCAAACATACAGAACATCCGAAGGATGAAAAATTTCACTACATAGATGATAGATAGCTTAAGGCGCCGTCATACTGGAGCTGACAACTTGAGGGTGCAGTCGAGGTCGCGGATGCAGCCTACAGAAACGTGGCACCACATAAGAAATTCTTCCTGTATCGTGTGTGTGTTAAAAAATAAATGCCTAAACTCATAAACAAAAATAGCCAGAACCGAAATAACTATCTGTAGCATACAAAGATTTGTTTCCATGCGGGAATCAAGCCCGCGCCATGCAGCACAACAGCCGCTGCGCCCATCGTCTCCACGTCACTACAGGTTAACACGGTTCAAATCTACGAGGTATAAGCCTTTAACTTGCACCAAGCAATATCATCTCGGAACGCAGGGACTTCGTCCCGTCGGCCCGACACTTTTTCAAATCGTGACTCGTCCCGTGGCCTCGCCGTCACGAACTGTGTACCGTTATCCAGACGTACACACTACTCACGCTAACCTGCTGCACCTACAGCTAGAAAGAGATAGCTGTATTTGTCACCATCGGTTTATACTGAAGGATGTGCTCGAGGGAACCGTCTTTTGTTTTTGAAGTGTTAACGTATTAAATAAAATAGTACATTATTTGATGCGGAACTGGATTCAAATTTAAAAATAGAACGTTGATAGGGGAATGGGGAATCCCCGTTATGAAATACGGTTAAAGTTTTATGAATCATCAGCATTGAACGCGAGGTACTGGCAACCAATTTAAATGGAGGCTAACCAAGTATGCAGAAGATATTATTGTGCACAAGTGTATGCGCGAAGGCAGGTGCCATACTAAGATGGAACGAGGATCCGGTATAACCGGGGAGGGATATGTGCTTTCCAAGGTGAACTGTTTCGAACTGTCGCTAACTCAACTCAATAGATGTCCCCGAAGGGTTAGGCAGAGGTGTACCCGTTAGTACACCTACATTTCGCCAGTTATATTTAAGTCCCATGTATTAGAGGGCCAGCCTATTGGCATCAACCGGGCACAAATCCAGACTCCGAGGCTGCCACTGAAAAATTCCTGATAGAAAAATTCAATAACACTTTGCGCGACCTGTGAATCGAACCCAAGACTTCATACTCAGCAGTCGCGCTTGCGACCACCAGACCAACGAGGCAGGCTATTATTAGAAACAATAATTAAAGCTATACATAGGGACAGTAGGTGACAATCGTAACCTAAATACCTAAGGAAATTCATATGCTAGTATAAATAAATACAATATAGCTACACGCATCATACGTGACTGTGCGTAATATAAGTTTAAAGAGCCGTTCTCACTATGCGAGGAGACTGGGTAATTGAGTAATACGCTGCCCAAGATATGGGTAGACTGTCTTTCAAGATGATATTCAGTTCGTGAGCAGATGAGATCGTTCACAAAATCGATGGTGAAATGGTCTAAAATTCATGTTTCGAGTCCTATCCTAATAATATTAGTTGTTTGGATGTTTGTAACTCAATCAAGCTTAAACTTTTGAACAGATTTGGATAAAATTTGGCACACCTGTACGTTATAGTCTGGAATATCACCTAGGCTACTGTTTATCCCGGAAAAATGTACGGTTCCCGTGGGAAAAATATTTTAACTTTGACGCGGTCGAAGTCGCGAGCAGAAGCTAGTATTATAAATGTGAAAGTTTGTGAAGATGTTTGGAGGTTTGTTACTCAATAACGCGTAAACCGATGAACAGATTTGAAAAAAATTGCCACACATTTAGACCATTTTCTGAATTAATAAACGGATACGGATTAACATATACGATTTTTATCCCGGTACTGTGTTTCTCTTGCGATACCTAATAGTTCAACTTACACACTTTACAAAAAGTTGCTAGCTTCCGAACGCGACTTCGTTAACATCAAAGTTGATTTATAATATTATGCTACCATGAGAACCGTCCATTTTTCCGGAATAAAAAGAAGCCTATCTCTGTGCCTTTAATCCAGATCCGTTCAGCCGTTCTGGCATGATTGAGTACCAAACATCCAAACTTTCGCATTTATAGTCTAAAGATTATTCGGAATCAAATGCCCAAACAAAGTGTGAGAGGTCCATTACATACAACTAAATGGGCAGACATAGATATAAAATTTATGACACTTACAAAATTACGTAATCCATACTATAATATTATAAATGCGAAAGTGTGTCTGTCTGTTAGTTAAGTACCTCTTCACGCTTAAACAGCTGAATCGATTTTGATGAAATTTGGCATGGAGATAGTTTAAGACCCCGAAGGACATTAGACTTCGACTTCGTCTACGTCGGTGATAACCGACATTTGTGCGGACGAAATCGCGGGCAAAAGCTAGTCTCTTATAAATCCTACTTCTGAGAACTATGGTGGTCGGCCATATGAATAATTATATTGATTTGTGTCTAATAAGTTGTAATTGTGATTTCTGTAACAGAATGCGTTGTCATGGTTACGGTGCACAGATTGGTCAAGTTTGTTACATTGTAGCATTGTCATTGAAAATGTGTGAGTATCGTTTTCTGTAATAGTTACCAATTTTTGCGTACATTTACGTCGTATATTGTCTGTTGTGTGGACTGCCTCGTTGGTCTAGTGGTCGCAAAGCCCGAATGCTAAGCATGAGCTCTTGGGTCCGATTCCTCGGTCGGGCAGTGTTATTGGGTTTTTCCTTCAGGAATTTCTTAATAGCAGCCTCGGAGTCTGGATTTGTGCCCGTTTGATGGCAATAGGCTCGCCTCCTGTTATATGGGAAACATAACTGGCGAAATGTGTGAGTAATGGATACACCTCTGCGGAACCCTTCGGAGATTACAGGCGTGATGTTACTGTATTGTATAATTTGTATAGAGATATCAGTTGGTGACTTTACCTTATTTTTTAATAGAACAAGGTAGAGGATATATAATTACTGTCTACACACAAAACTTAGATATTCTTAAACATAATTTTCAAGAAATCATCTTGAGAAAATTGTAAAATAAAATAAGAGAATATTTTAAATACAATTTAGTGTTAGTTTCACCGCGTTTTTTATTTAAATATTTTATTGATTACTAAGTGTTAAATCCAAGCAGATCGATTTAGATTTATTTAATCAAACAACCCATAAATTATCGGCTCAAGTATGTTTGAAAAAAGAACTCGTTCAATAAGCTGTCACTAAAAAATAAATTAAAAATCTTGCACGATACAACTTTTTACCAGCGTTCGAATATTTTACTGTTTTATTGCTAGAAAAAAAAAGAATGATTACCTACTTAATTAACACGCTTTAAACTTTTGTTTATAGTGATGTGAGATGAATATTTAGTACAGGTACTACTATCCCTTTTGTTTTTTTTTTTCGATTTTCACACATTAGTTATTCGGCACGTCAAACGAAAATTTTAGGCTGAAGGACTAAAATATTTATTTAATATTTACGATTTGATTACCAAGCAGTAGTAAGGAAAGGAAATGTGTCCCTCAACATACATAGCTCATTGCATCTAGTCCTTCTATGTATATAAATAAAGATGAATGTCTAAATGTGTTGCTAAGCGCAAAACTCGAGAACGGCTGGACCGATTTCGTAGATGTATTTTTTGATGCCTGTGTAATTTCCAGTAATTTTTATGGATGTTTTTTTTGTAAATGCACAGAAGTCGGAAATTTACAGTCGTGCGATGCCGGGATGGTTCGCTAGTTTCAAATACAATTTAAAGAACTGTATGTATTGTTTAACTTCAAGAAACCTTCGTTTTTATTCGCATGTTAATTATTAAGCTTCAGAATTAAATATTCAATTCTTAACGGATTATGACGTTTATGTTAATTTTAAAATAAATTTCCGTCGTTTGTTTTCTGTGAAAAAAATAATTGATAAGCTTGTTAAGTGTTGCTTAGCCTGTAATAATGTCATATCTCATAATTAGCTAGTTTTCCTGTTGTAATAATAATAAAGTCAAGTCATGCAATAAAAACACTGTTCATTCAGTTTCAAACATAAATTGTGGCAGCGGCATGCAATATTATAATATAAAACGTTAGTATATTATACCTACCTACGTTTATTACGTACGTACCTACATAGTTATCAATATACACCTATACACCGTTTTTTACACGGGTGGGAGGGATAACATTTTGTAAATCATTATCTATGACACATTCTTAAAGAAACTTTTCCATGTATATCTTTTTATTAAATACTAAAACTAATTATATTTTTATTTTATTTCATTCAACAACAATACAACGCGTACACAAATTAAAATTAAAAAATCAATCTACAGTAATCCAACTACATCGCAAAGTTAGTTCGTGCAACTATTACCCGACCGAGTCGAGTTGTGCCCATGGACGGAGAAAGTTAGCCGGCGTGGATAAAACTACATTTATTGGTGTTGCATATTCATCGTACCCCCAGGCGTAATACCGAACCAATCACATTAGACCCCTCTATGAAGGAACAAAACCTTTTCAGTTAACACGGGAGAGAGGAACGAGGGAGCTCCACACATATTGGTCGTTCAGTACCTACTTCTAACTAGTTTTATATTCAGTTTAGTGTAGTGACAGTGTTGTGTTAGGTGGCGTACTTATATCTGTTATGTTAAATCGCGATAAAGATCTGGAAAAAGTATGGCTTAGTATGGAGGTTTGTCTATGTTGAACATGACGGGTTTCTGTGCTTGGAAAAAAACAACATGTATTTTTATAAAATTAAAAGATAAAGTATTGACTGTGCTTACCTACTAAATACTATTGAATAATTAAAGCATCCATTTAAAAT
Source organism: Hoplodrina ambigua (assembly GCA_949774945.1). Lineage (NCBI taxonomy): Eukaryota > Metazoa > Arthropoda > Insecta > Lepidoptera > Noctuidae > Hoplodrina > Hoplodrina ambigua. The sequence goes on from OX458979.1 coordinate 10,631,664, forward strand.
AATCCTACTAAATCTTTTTCAATCGATCGCTTCTCCAATTTGACAGTTCTTTTATCGACGCTTCTGTCATTGCATGGCCACATACAAATGTCAGTGTCAAACCTTATATTAAAAAGTGTACACTCTTCCACAAAAAATGCCGATCTCTATAAAGAAAACTAAATATAAATGACGAATCAATCTTTTTAAAAATTTTAGTCACGACACCTGTCATGGTGAGTTTATATTATACTATAAGCCCATATAATGACTAAACCTTTACTGTATTCATCACATTTTTACGTTCATCGCTTTATTCGTATACACGAACATCATCAAAGACGTCGGTAATCGATCAACCAAGCATTTCCCACTACAATAGATACGATTTCTATTCGATGTTTTTCGATTAAACTTAAACGTCGAACTAAATATTTCCCTTATAAAACCATAGACAACTATGAGATTTCGAATTTTTAAGCCGCTTCGAAATAAAAAAAGAACTTCGATTATCGAATTAACAAAATTCAAAATTCGAACTACCTATTCCTTGCCCAACCCTTGCAATGCGATGGCCATTTGACAGTCGAGATAATTATCTCGGATATATCCGAACTTGTAATATCCTTCAATCACTGTCTGTCTGCTAACTTTACGCATTCAACTGTTTACTACCGTTGCGTCGACTACACCACAAGCCGCGAACGACCACTAAAACTGTGATACACCACTAAATTATAATCATTATTGAAGTAGTTATGTTGAGACTTGTGCCGTACGATCGGACTAGTAATTGAAATTGACAATTGATTGTTATTTGTTTTAGCTTGTTATTTTAGTACCAGTATTAAAATTACTCAAGTGTCGTAGTAAAATAACCAATCTATTTTATACAAGGATTTAAAGGATGTCTTTTTACACGACTGCCCCAAAAAAAGGAGTGTTATGTGTTCAGGGTTAATGTATGTATGTATGTATGTATGTGAGATTCTTTATTCCACCATAACTTTTAAACGCCTGAACCGATTTAGATGTATGGGGTATCGTTACAATCCTTCCGAGTAACATAGGCTAGTTAAAAATAAAAAGAATCCTCTGTGGTCACTTTAAAACGTAAATTAACACCAGCCTCAATTATTTTTTTTTATGAATCTGGTCGTGTCTATGTTTATCGTCTAGAATTTGACAAGTAGATTTAAAAAAGTAAACAAAGCACAAATATGTGCAATTTTAGCAGTCGTGTTTTTGAATTTTTTTAATTATAGTAACTTGTTCGTAAAATTATCTTATATGAAGTTCTGTCTGTTTTAAATCAATAATAGTACTATATGAATGGGTATTATTAACGAAGCTTGCTATTCCCAGTTCGCCTATCAGAAGTAAACAATCAACACAGTAAATATTAATCTACAGTCTACTAACATAGGTTTGCTAAAAGTCTAACACTCCGCTGTATGTGGCGAAAGTGTCGTAGACACGTCGGAAGCGTCTCGTCACGCGCTCGAGAGATTATCGGACGACTAGCCGACGAGTGCGGGACGAGTTTCGTGCTAACAAACGTAGGAGACGGGGAGTTGTGACGTGGGTATTACAAAATGCGGTAAAGTTGACGGACATTGAATAAACTGTATGTGAAAATAAATACTAGGTGTTTTTAATTTTTCTATCGATAATGTGTTTTGAATTTGGAACGTTAGAATAAATTATGACCACATTTCTCTAAATGATTGATTACTAGTTAAAAAAAAAACAATGAAATGAAAGGGTTAAAATTCGAAAATAAAATTTGAACCTAACGGAAAAATATAATGGGCGTCTGAGCGTGAAATTTGATCTTTTAAGTATAATTAGATAGTTTATTATTATTTAAAATATAAATTTATTAATTATACGAAACATCTTGTTTTACGAATTTGTTTACATCTTATTTGAGGCCTTAATTATGATGTTTTAATGTCATCGAGTAACCAGTAGTCTGATTTAGTAGAAGGTGTAAAATATGACTGTGTTTTTTTTTTGCTAGAAAATTTAACGACATTTTTAAATTTAATATCGAACGTTATTTATACACCTACAAGATTCCATTTAAAAGTATAGGTAAGTACTAATAAAATAATAATATAATGTAAAATAATATTATAAACTTGAAATGACCAATAAAATGAGATTATTGTTCCGAAATTACAGTAACTCCAAATTAGGCATTACGCGAATTATATAAATGGAAATAAAAATAATATCCGCTTTACGCGACGATTACAACCCTAAAAGTTAATGTCGGATAAAATTATACAAGTAGCCATTAAAATTTGTCAAAGACTTTTAATATGTTGTAAAACTGGAAATTTCGCGATCGTAAGCCTGGGAAAGCGAAAGTTTACTATCTACCTATTTCTGTATTAATTTCTAGCTAAGTTACTGTGCTGTACTTACTTGTTTAATACCTAATATGCAAATAAGATTATTATTTACAATGATCGTAATTTTAGTTGAATCCGTGAGAATTACTTTCATCAATATCCTTGAAATTAATCTTTAGGATTCTTTCAGTAATCATAAACTTTACCTTTAATTTTACTTTATACGTAAATGTAACTTTACCTATATTTATCTACAAAGTTATTAACCAAAACAAAAAACGTATTTAAATAATAAAAACATTAAAATGAATGTACAATTAATAAAAGAGTAAAGGGGAAGCTCATAGGGCATCGATAAACTCATCCGCATCGCTGTCAATGGGACAAGTGCCTAAAAGGCGTGCAACATTGCCACGTTGTATGGCAATGCTGATTCTTTGGCCCAAGAAAAGGCCAGCCCTCTGGTCATGTAAAGAGTTGCCCAGTCGCTTACTAAGTTTTTACCTTATTAGGTATCTATAATATCTAAATATTAATTTTCATGTAAGTAAATAAATATGTATGTCATGTCATGTATGTGTGTATGTAATGCAGTAAGTGAAGTTGTATTTTCAATTCTTATTCAAATAAAATAAAACCTAATTGTTGATGAGATATAAAACTTCCAACAATCTATAACTTATTCCAAAATTAGATTTATTTCAAATGTTTTTGTTAATTATGGCAAAATTATTCCAAAATTACAAAACAATAAATAAGTTTTAGTTATTTCTAATATTTCTAATAATAAATAATGATTCATTTCAGATTTCTGGTTGCACAATATTTACGCAATCATTCAAGACCACATTCCATACAAGTTTCTTAATTAACTTCCTTAATATAAAGATTAAATTAAAGTCTACATATTTTAGAAAAACTGTAGACAGTCATACATTTATCAAACAAGACATATGAATTGTAACTTCAGTAGTCGACTAATCCCCTAAACGATGTATGGACTTCATAAATCTGTTGCCAACTAACTATAAACACTAAAATAATTTGATTTATAAATCATTCATCCAATAAATTATTGTTAATTACGAATATTTTTGCCAAAATCAACATATTTATAAAACATCGTTAATCCAAATTTATCATCGAAAGCTTAATTAAATTAATAATAAAAAGGGTTAAAGACATAAAACTAAAATGAAACGAAAGTAGTAAGTAATAAATTACGCGCGTGTATTCATATTAAAAGTTAGTTATCTACATGAAAATAAATTAAACTTAATACGTTATGACGTCTACACGATATTAGTTATCGTTTTCAACGAATCTATGCCTAATATACCACGTATTTTATACGTAATATTTACAATAACGCGAGATACGCGATGAAATCTTTGAGAACAATAAGTCGCGTTCTCCCCGCACGGATGTAGTCGCTTCGGGGAGCGAGAGTTATTATCCCCGTGTATAAACATATTCTAGCAATACGCGAACGGTTAAATACGCGAGCGACTCCGAACATACGCCAAGCGTTCCGTCATAACCCGACACCTCAGTTCCGACCCGTAACCGATACGGTAAGACGTCAACCTCCCTGGTCCGTCTTAGGAAGCTTCCCACTACCCTCCCATAGCTTGAATGGTGACGATGTACTAGCCTCAGGCATTCTAGGACTACTAGTGTAGTTAGGTGGTAATCTAGAAGGTGTTGATAGGAAGCTCCCGTAAGACAACGAGGAGTTGACGCCAAGAGACGTGTCCAAAGTGGAATAGTACCCGGATGAAGCGGTAGACGGCTGCGGAGCTGGCGGCTGCTGTATCTGTACGCGCGCCGCCTCGGCGTACGCATCCAAATGCGTCCTTACCAACACGAGCAACTCTCCATAGTTGGTCACAGAACCGCCAGCCCCCGCCACTCTGTAAAGCAACAACCGCGCCTCCCCAAAAAGACTGTCTAAAATTTTACCTGTCGTGAAGAGGACGATGGCCTTCAGACAGGAATACTCCGCCGAGTCGACGTGGAGCGCTTTCAGCTTCTCCACTTGCTCTTGGAAGATCCTGATGTGGTCCATGAACGCCACGACTCGGTCGGCCGCCATCGGCGACGCGTGGAGTCCCGCGGCCGCCAGTAACGGCGCCACGTGGAGGGGCATGGAACACTGAGACGCGTTTAGGACGAACAGTTCCGACCAGACGAGTCTTAGCAACGCGACCTGGTCTGTCACTTGGAGTTCGGGGAAGAAGGGGATGTTCCGCGCCCATTCTACGGCGGAGAAGAGTAGCCTCGCGGCTAGTTCGCAGATATTGTCTATTCCCATGACGTTGGCGGGTTGGACGCACTGGCCATACCGGGAGGTGGGGTAGGGTTCTGCTCTGAGGAGCAGAGAGATGTAGGAGGAGAGGTAGGGGTGGCTGTTGAGGCCAGCGGAGGGGTCGCCGTTGGCCAGCGCGTACTGGCCAGGTAGGGATAGCCCTGCCGGTTGCGTGGGGGGTACTCGACCTCTTTGTACAGCTGGAACAAAAGAAACAGAAACACGTTAGGGATACAATTCTAAATTTAAAAAGCAGGAATAGTTTATGAAGCAGTAGACCAAGAAGTTCTCACACCATTAGTTCTACATGAAACGACCACATTATATTCACACAAATCTCAATTACATTTCGCTGAACTCTGGGTTCACACCCTTAATTCAGGAGTAACGTTCGGTGTATCATTACCGGTTCCTACTTTATAAATAATTACGATATTATAAATTAGTTAGCTCATTATTCCATGTTTGCAATTAGTAGTCGAAGCTGTAAATACATAATGTGTACTAAAACAGCAGGTGTACTTCGCTTGTCGCTTTTATGACCAGACTTCGAATTTAATGACAACTTTTACCGAAAGTCGATTGTGACGCAAGAAAGATTATAATATAAAAAGATTATAATCTTTATTTACCTGTCTTGTAAAGAAGAAGAAAAGTTTGTTAGTTTGTAGGGGGTATCTAATCTATGGATCTACTGAACCGATTTTGAAAATTATTTTACAAATTGGAAGCTACGTTATCAATGAGGGCTATTAACTACATTTTATAATAAAAAAAATTGGGATCCGTAAGAAAATTCACGCGTACGAAGTCGCGGGGACACTGCTGGTACCTATAAAATATTGTAGCAGAGACAGGATAATTCTCTACTCTAGTGGTCCAGTGGGGTTCTAGATTTGATCCCCAGGTCGAGCAAAAATTTTTATTGACTTTTTCAACTATGAATATCTCAATAGCACTCCAGAGTTTTGGAAATTGGTGGTGTGACACCTCCATTCCACGGAAAGCACGTTAAACCTGTCTGCTATGCTTTCACAACTAAACCACTAAACCGATATTTATGAAATTTTGTACTAGGCAAGGCTGAACCCCAAGAAATAACATAGACTACTTTTTTTTCGTCTGCGACCGCGATAGTCGACATCTACACAGACGAAGTCTCCGGAAAAAGGCAGTTTTTAATGAATTAAGCACCTACATATAGCCTTCTAACAAAGTAAATACATTAGGTTAAAAAAAAAATAATAGAGAAGGAAAATCTTGTATAAACTAAAATTAACGTCAAAAACATGACAATGATGATTGATTCATTCACAGGCTATTATTAGCTTAGAATTAAACGTAAATATTTACAATGGTATGTAGTTGTTTACGTACTGGTTCTGCATGTATTTAAATCGATACCTGGTAAATAACAGTGGTTAACAACACTATTTACGTGTGTTTTGCAAATCGATTTGCGAATCGTAAACGATACTGTTTTGAATGGGTAATTGTTCAAAGTATTTTTTTTTTTGTATCCTATAAATCGCGACCAATGCAAGGAATGAGGGAGGCTTTTGCCCAGCAGTGGGAACTTTTAGGCTAATGATACTGGGAACTTTTAGGCTAATTATAATAATAATGAAATAATAATGCAAAAAAAGTTCGCACATTCATCGCATTTTTTTATGTTAGTCGCTAAATGATGTTTAGGAGGTGATCTTGGAAAATCTTTCTTAGCACATAGGCATGTGCTAAGAAAGGTAGGCACCTACGTCCTGCCGGGGCTGCGGGTTGTCCGAAAGAGATACCGCGCCCCCGGAACGCAAAGGGCACAAGAAGGAACATGGATGGGTTTTAGTCAGTAAAAGTCTGACACTCCCGCCCCGCCCAGGGCGGGGGAAGTCATTTGATGATTTCCCATCGGTAAAAAAATAAAAAAATGCCTACCTACGTCATAATAACTATCTGGGAATCAAATATGACGCGGACGAATCGCAGGCGGAAGCCACTTTTCTATAAATATGAAGGATTAAATACTACTTTGTACCTTGTTGGTCTAGTGGTCGCAAGCGCGACTGCTCGTTGGGCAGTCGGATAGTGTTATTGGGTTTTTACATCAGAAATTTCTCAGTAGCCTCAGAGTCTGGATTTGTGCCTGGTTGATGGCAATAGGCTTGCCCCTTATTACATGGGACTTAAACATAACTGGCGAAATGTGGGTACACCTCTGCCAAACCCTTCGGGGATTACAGACGTGACTATGATACGATGACGTGATATTAAAAACGACTGTTAGTATTATCTTGACCTAAGTACCTAACTACGTATAATACGTATAATTTTTTATTTTTATTTTTAAATACTCTTAACGTGGGATTAACCCAACTAAATTTTATCTCAACCAAGTTCAGAAGCTGCCAAAAAATTATGTCGTTTAATAACAGTCCTTCACATGTAACTTCCATATTTATCACCAAGTGTGTTATAATGTTCAACTATTTATGAGTTAAGTATTTAAAGTGTAAAGTTTATGTAATTTTAAGAGGAACGATGGGGTTGGCGTATCTGATTAGACAAAAACCCCAAAAACAATAAAGAGATTTAAAAAAAAAAAATGTTTATTTTAATAAACTGTTTCCGGTATTTTTAAAGTTTTATAGTTTGATGTCTTTAATCTCAATAAACATTTTTGAATCGTCAATTAGTTTTTATCTAGATTGTGTTCACCTTTTTATAATAAAATATTTAAGTAGGTATAACACTAAATGACTGTTTGTGTTAATTTAAAATCTTGTTCTAGATTTAGATAAGAATGAATTTGTATCTACTTTATTCTTTTTTATTTAAATTTAGAACATGAGATTTTAAATAAAAAACAAAGTTATCTAAGTCTATAAAATTAATTAAAATGGGATCATTAGCTGGTCTGCATGACATGAAAAATGGCAAATATTGACAATGAAGAAAATATTGACAAAGTGACGAACTAATAACATACAGAAGATAACATAGAGATAATTTTGTTAATTGTTGAAAAAAAAACCATTACCCCATACTAGGAATATCGCATATATCGTGGGTGCGGTTTCAAACATGTAATAAACTCACGATTCACAATGAACTATCAGTAAGAACCGAAACTATTATCTGTAGGCCATACAAATTATTGTTTTGTCCAGGAATCGTACCTGCGACACGCAGCGTTGCAGCCAATCGCTCGTACAACCGTGCCGTCAACACTATTATTTAAAAAGAAATGCCATGTACTGTTAAAAAAAATTAGGTAAGTACACTGCAAGTATTTTATGATATTATAAGTACAGTACATACTATTTCCATGGTACCAGGTACCTGAGTCAAGTGTCCATGTCTATTCGAACCTGTTATAAGTATTTACTTCGTGATCCGTTTTTAATTCATGAATTTAAAAAAGTCAGTTACATTTCCAAATTCAAATAGATAGGGGGTACCTGCTGTGAAACCGTCACAAATTTTAAAAAAAGTTCCATCAATTGCTAAGCTTTTTAAGTGTCACGATCCTGATTTTGCCAATCAGGTGAATAGAACGCAAAAAGTGAAGCATACCTACTGTTTAAAAAAAAACTACACGTAGCGGTACATTTTTTCAAAAACAAACATTTACTAATCGATAAAAATGAAAAAATATCGATTCCTTAACCTAATATCTGCCTATTACTGTAATGGACAACATTTGTTTTAGCCGATTCTAAATTACGAGTCAACTTCACAGACGTTAAAGAATGAACCTGTTGTTTCTCGGTACAACGAGGCCTTTCAAAGATCGTGACGCCACAAATCATCGATACAATCCGAGACGAATCGACGTGAAAACGCGGAATCGTCGCTTCTAATCGTTCATTCGGAAATGCTCACAGGGGAACAAAAATGTGTAGCGCGCCAAGCATTCGGAGCGCGCCACGTTTTTTGGCGGGAACGCATCGCGGGCCGGCGCGAATGCACGCGCACGCGCGTACCGCCTTTTTATTTCATGCCAGTACAACAAGAAAAAAAAACAACGCGTAAACAGGTTGTATTATTATTTTTTCCTTGAATGACAAGATGACTGGAATTCGCCCCACGGTTATTTCGTAACGAGCGCTTCCCACAGTAAACTTACTAATTCTGATTCTTATAAATTGTTATGACATTTGATTTCGTAAATTCGGGTTATTATTTCAACGATTACATACGAATTCATACCTTCGTTCAATATCGATATTTACCAACCAAATATCACGATACCAATCATCAAAATAACACGCATTCACGAATTACGGCTCACATCAACAATTCAATTAAAGTGTTACATCGTCGGAATAATTCCGTTTGAATTAGAGTAATTGCGCGCGTGATTAGCCGGTTTCAGAAGGAAATGTAGGCCGCGGGCTCTCCCACGCCGCGCCGCGTCGACACCTAGCCTAATAGCGCGTCATTACACTATCAGCCGATACATCTCCGGTACGTCTCGACATCGACGGAACATCACTATCTGCTCGTATAATCGATGACCACTCGGCGCGACTCCAACAAAGCGATTGTTCGATCGCGTCCAACACTAATTACGATTCGAATTTCGAACGCGCGAAAACGTCATTTCAAAGTGAACATTTTCTTAATAGCATAGAGAATCAATAATGGTCATTGACAGATGGAAGTTTATGAATGGAAATTAATGTAAATTAGCGTTAATATGAGTGGGCTTCCCGTAAGGTTTAATACAACTAGGTCCATTAGCTTTGATTTGCATAAGACTACGTCTCATTTCAAATTTCTCTCGTATAAATAACATTGATTAAATCGTTCGGAACCCACCACGCATAGTTCATAGGATTAAGTGAAAATTAGCAATGTGTTTATTATAAATTAAAAGGCTACTTGGTAACGGTAACGTCAGTAATGTGTCAGTTTGGTAAATAAATTAAAAATAGTTATGTAGGTTTTTTTAACGTGAATGGAAAAAGCTTATTATAATTGTTTATGGTCAAAGGTGAGTCATAGACAAGCATTCGTGTGGAATGGCAATGGAGAGTTGAGGACATCTTTGTTTTTAAATTAAATTAAAACTAATTTGGAAAGAGAACATTGTTATTGTTTTGTTTCTTTCTTATTATGGAAAAATGTAGAAACATCTAAGAAAATTGCGACACAATATTCACAAAACATGACACGTCCAACCTATTTACGTGGGGACCACACTAAATGATCTCTTTACAACGTTTTTATTCGAGATCCGTACACAGATGACGGCAAAGTTATTATTTTCGTTCAATTTAAAGGATTTTCGACCTTATAGCCTTATGATAAGGGTGGTTGGAGATTGGTCGTGATTGGCAAAGTGTGATCTTGACACAGATTGTGTTGAGGAAACAATATGTCATGTCATTTCTGAGATCCGACGATGGTGAGGTACTTTGTATCTAAGAAAAGTCGTAGGCAAGTTAGAATTGCTCATTTAATACCTAGCTATTTAGATAGATAATTACAATGACCTAGGTACGCGCGAATAGATTAATATTTTTATAGTTATTCGTCATTTTATGATGATTAAGACAATACCTTATTTCACATAAAGTGAAATAATCGACAGCGCGTTCCATACAAAATGTAGTTGAGTCAAAATTTTGTTAAGGTTTCATTAAGTTTGGCAGTCAAAAATATTTTTTAAACCTCTAAAAATGTATGGTTAAACCGAATTTACTATTATTTTTATTTTAAACATAATAGTCAAAATACTTCGATTTGCTATTAATAAAATAATCACAGAGCTAAAACTACAGGTCTCACCAAAAAAAAAAAACTACAGTACGTCAAAAAGTATCGAAAAAAATCGTAGCACATAATTTTTTCATACAAAAACACTTATGTCCGTTGTGATTGACGTCTTGACACCTCTATAGCGAAAACTTAAAACGAAACAAAAAGCATGAAATGTATGAAGATAATTAAATCTTGATACTTTGGTAATATTTTTACTAGTTAAAAATTTGTAATGGTCATCAACTGTAGACATTATTTAGCAATGAACAGTAAGACTTATAATATGTTATTATTAAATTATTCCTACCGGGTTATTCTGCAAAAATAATATTCTTCTGTGAATTAAGGTGGAGTGATATTGGTCTTGAGCTGTCAAAACCGACTTACGGCGGAATGACATCTCATCTTATGCTCACTTTACACCGAAATTGGGTCGACATTGGGCCGAAATTGGGTAGTTGTCCCCAATTACCAAAAATTCCAAGACATAACATCTTTAAAGAAACATTTTATTTTAGCCCTGAAAATCCCATTAATTTTCAATTTACTATAAAGATTGATTTTCTGTGCCTTTGAATTGAATAAGTTGTTAGTCAATTGAGTTGCCAAATAAGTGACGTCACAGTTCGATCTATGGAAGAATCGCGTTTTGACAGGTCATAAAAAATACGTCAGTTGATTGGTGGTGTCATCTAGCCTATTCACCAATGAAGACTTTAACAGAATACTGCTCCCGAGGTTTTTAGTTATTAATACCAGATCAAACTAGTAGATAATTTATAACACACTAACTATACGTATAAACCTTTTTCTTAAATCACTTTGTCAATGGTTAAAACCGCCTTAAAATCCGTTGCGTGGTTAAGATCTAAGCGTACAGACGGCGGGAAGCGACTTTGTTTTATACTAAGCAGAGATGGAGATAAATACTAGCAAGTTAGTTATCTAAGTACCTACATTAAAACGAGGCACAAAACTTAAAAAAAAATGTTTTCTTTTTAGAATGCGGTCAACAATACTGGCCATATAAGGTGAAAGAGTATCCTACATAGGGCTCTATAAAAAAAAGAAACAAATAACCGGTTTGATTATCGAATTGGCGCCAATAAAAAATGTCATTAAATCATTTTCGCGCCATAAAGAAAAACGGTTAACCTAAACTCGTAAAAATATGGCCTTTTATCACAGTGGCTAATAAATAATGGACACACATGAATTTATAGTTAGACGAGTACCAACTATTGAGATAGGCTTTTCGACTATGGAAAGAGAAAAATTGTTTTCCACATTTTACATAATTTAAATCAAAGTTGCTTCCTGCCGTCTGTACGCGTAGATCTTTTAAACAACGGAACGGATTTTAATGTGGTTTTCATCAATAGATAGAGTAATTCAAGAGCAAGGTTTTCGTATCTGCATTGCTCCCGTGCAAAGCCGGGGCGGATCGCTAGTTTATTATAATTTATACTACTTGGGCCCATTTAGCGGCCATGTTTATTGCCGTGTCAGGAGCACTAGTCAGATTCAAAGGTGCAAATGAACGGGCAATTGGAACACTCTAGTATATGGGATATAATCTCAACAGACTATATCATAAATTGCAGTAAAAATCTAAAGCTTGTCTATAGGTGTATATCTAGGTCTAAGCATCTGGTCTAAGCATCGTCCAAGCAAATACTTATACGCCTTCAAAAAACATCACTCGGACAATTTTCTAACAAAGCCCAGTTACCTTATCGTAGAATGCAATGCAAACCATAACAGCGTCTCCCCAAGGGAGATGCTGCTGGTGGCCACCGCTGGCTTAAAAGGTGGGACCGGCAACCAGCCCAGCCAGGAGCACTCCATCCCGCCACCAGCCCTAGTTATTGTAGGATAACAGCTTGGACACACATGCGAAGTTACCATTGGTGATGCTATTAAGCTTTATTTCATACAGAGAACTCTTATTGATAATCCCCATATTATGATGATGATTTCGGAATATTAATTTCCCAATAGCCTAGTCATATTTTTTTTTTAATTTTTTTTTATTTATTTTTTTGTTTTTTTACTCATAAGCTAGTGATCAGTGGATAATGGTGTTGGTTGTGCAATAAGTGCTCTTATTAAAATTTATCATAGCGAATATCATGTCATTGTACTACTGTTTTTTATCCTTGATAAATAAATTAATAAATGTTGGTCTCCTTAAATGAGTGGCGGCTACGTTTACCTGTCCTTTCCATTATTTTTTATATTTATTAATATCTACTACCGGTTAGTTTCACATTATGGGATTGCAATAAAGATTTAATTAGAATTAACTTTCAAAATTCCAATAAATTTGAATAAATGCTGCGTCAATAGTTGGTACCTACACAAAAGTGACGGAGGTTTAATTCGATTAAGAGGAAAGCGAGGGTACGAATTAGATCATCATCATCTGCCTAGCCTTTTCCCAACCATGTTGGGGTCGGCTTCTAGTCTAACCGGATGCAGCTGAACGTATAGAATACGAATTAGATAAACATCTTTATTTTTCTGTATTTAAACCAATCTTGGGATAACAGTTCAACTTAATTTACGGAACGCCACTTTTCACGCGGGCGAAGCTTGTAATCATATAATTTCAATAACATCATATAGTCATTATTATGTGTGTGTATTTGTTTGCCTTCATATTTTAACAAACTTATTAATGAAATTAGAATAAAATATCAGAGGTCAACCTATACCTAGCCCAGGTGAGGGTCATGACCGAAATGACACCTCCCTAGATTCCCCCTCAACAATACCTACGTTTGATCCTATAATGGATGTTTTATTAATTTATTGACTTAATGACTCTATACCGATCGACGTTCTCAAGTACATATTCTACAATAATTTGCTACAATTAACGATTGTCATAAGGATAAAGTAACTGTAGTTAGTGTATCGTTTATAACTATTTAAATGCCCCACAATTACCGTAGGGCTGTCGAAACGTGCTCATGGTCAGTTGAATTTGATAGTTAAGATTATTGGCTTAAGAAGTCTTTTGCAAGAAACTCAATCCTTGTTAGAGAGTTGGCAAGAGAATATACTGATTTCTTTCTATAACAGCTTACTATTGGGTTCATTTTGGAATACCAGTTGGGTCTATTCTGTCAAAATCTTCCTCGGTGAATTTAGGTAAAGTCAAATCCTAAGGATTCATATATCACCCTAAACTCACTCCCTAAATTCGCTGTCATTTTTACAGAATAGACTGCCTCGTTGGTCTAGTGGTCGCAAGCGCGACTGCTGTGCATGAGGTCTTGGGTTCGATTCCCAGGTCGGGCAAAGTGTTATTGGGTTTTTCCATCAGGAATTTCTCAGTAGCAGCCTCGGAGTCTGGATTTGTGCCCGGTTGATGGCAATAGGCTCGCCCCCTATTACGTGGGACTAAAAACATAACTGGCGAAATGTGGGTGTACTAATGGGTACACCTCTGCCTAACTCTTCAGGGATTACAGGCGTGATGTTATGTATGTTATGTTTTACAGAGTAGACCCGCGGTTGTGGCAATGTTTTTGCATTAATGTTCTTAGAAAATCGCTGAATGAGACAAATGGTAATGGCATCTAGGACGAGATGTCTGAGCTAAACTATGAACACCACGCTTCGATGTCGGTGAAGACATGAGAGGTTTAACAATAACGGGTAGTAAGATATAGAAATCGGGTACAAATAAACTTGTAATAGGTGCCTTTGCCAAAGGGAAAAGGTTAGAAAGGGAAAGGAGATGCGCTGACCTACTAAGTACAATATCATCAACTTTGAACTTCAATATATGAACAACTACATTTAGTAAATATTAGAGCTGTCTTTGTAAACACAATGTCAACGTAACTTCATAGATTAAAGTGATGGTATGGAATAGGTGGAATGGAATAGGTCTCGCATAATGAACAATAGAACTTACTTTGTAAACGCATATTTTGTCATTGGGTCACCGATAAGGACCTAGTCATTCATGTCATTGATTCCTTCCTTTTCCTGTCAACTGCGACCATTACTGTATGTGCTCATTTAAGTTCCGACAATATATCCTAATTAATTCAAATAGTGTTTGCATTTCCCCCCTAAATCTATCAGAAAATATTATAGGACTAGCGAAAAGCCCCGGCTTCGCACTAACACTAATTTCTAACATACCCGGTGGATATTCCAAAGATTGTCTTCCATAAGAACCTTGTCAGGAAAATTAAGAATCCAACGAAAAAGAATCAGCGCTTGGCAACATATTTAGCGATTCATTTTTATTATATAGAAATGGATTTTAAAAGAGTACGTATAGAGTTTCTTTTCCATTCTAGTAGGGCAGCTCAGCACACATTATTTTCAGATTATGGGTCAGTACGACAAGGACATCAAGCTGAATTTCTGTTTATAATTCTGACGCTCTCGAGTGTTTCAATGTCATAATTTTTTCTCAAATTTTTAACCCCTTCGTACGGTGGTACTAGTGGTAATGTAGGTACTTGGGGTACTTTTCAATTTCAGCTATTGTGAAGCAGTTAAGCCATACTGACCTTTATGTGATAGCCTTTAAAGTTTTGTTTACTATAAATAAAATTGTAAGTACCGACAATTTTCCTAAAGGGCAACCCTAAATTACCGACCCTGTACTAATTTGTTCCAGCGAGCTGATGGATGCTTTGAAGAATAAATATTAAATTGATTCTCAATAAACCTGTATTTGCATAACAAATGTTAATAAAACTAAACTGGTATACGTAATTTAGATTCCAACATTTTGATACCACACTTATGCTATACTTAGACATAAAAGGACTAAAGTCCTCGATCAAAAATTTTAAGTAGGACGCCAAAAATTATACTACTTTTAGGAACTTAAAGTTGATATTCCAAAATCATGTTTCATGGAGATATGCCATTTTGTTTTTTAAGGAAACGTTTTATAGGCGTGTTACCGTTTAGACTGTTTAAATTAACAGCTCTAACGAAAATGTAAAATAAGTGATATGTTCATTTAATTATAGAGAAATCATAGAATTGTGAATGAATACATCATTCAAAGAATGTGTTAATATTCATTTATTTAAAGAACGATGACAGATTCCGCAATTTGTGCCTTATTGAAAGGACTTTGAGCTCATTATCAAGTTAGCATTTTACCTAAACCGCATAAAACCAGTTATTTACTAAATTAATCAGACTGCAGGAATTTTGCCGTTTAACAAAGTGACTAGGCTTGATAGCGGTCAATAAATGTTACGGCTGTCTTTAAAATTGACATTCTTGATATAGCAAGAAAGAGAAGCAAGAAAATTAATAATTAATTAAAAACTATGAAAATCTAGTCGAAATATCATCTCAGCGTCAATCAAATATGTAGGTAAATATATCCATACTAATATTATAAATGCGAAAGTGTGTCTGTCTATCTGTTACCTATTCACGCTTAAACCGCTGAATCGATTTTGATGAGATTTGGCATGGAGACAGTTTTAGACCCAGGGAAGGACAAAGGCTACTTTTTATTAGACTTCGACTTCGACTTCGTCTGCGTCCGCGATAACGGACATTTGCGCGGACGAAATCGCGGGCAAAAGATAGTATAAAATATTTTTGACAGATTAAGACTGAGGTGAGATTGCTAAAGTTTTTAAAAATACGGGAATTAAATTGCAATATTTGCATTTGTATTAATTTGCTAATTTAGTGTGAGACGTAAAATGTTTACGAACCAAATTCAATTACTGCCGACCCTCTAAGAGCCACAGCTTGAGTAACACACGCCATATGACAAAGCGATGTGGCAAAGAATGAATTAAATATTATAATCGTTACAGAACCACGTTAATTACTTCTCAAGAAGTGGCAGTAATAATATTATAATTCTACGTAATAATTTAAATTCCTTTTCAACAATAAAAACTGCAGTTTTACATTTTACAAACATAGGGAAGATAGAATTAATCTTTGAGTTGAATATTATTGATATTAACTAGCGTTTGGCCATGACATCGTGTGCCCGGAAACCAAAGACCTCCTTTATTCAGATTTGTCGTCAAAATCCGCTCATAGCTAATGTCTTCTGCCAATAAACTACCTACCTATCCAATTTCAGCTTCATAGATCTAGTGGTTTTTTCGGTTTTGTATTTAGAGACTTAGTCATAGATTGAAAGAAAGGCCTTTCGCTTTTGTATAGATAGATTATTTCGTTATATACGTCCAGATGCTAAATAATAAATAACAATAAAAACTAAACTGATACCTGTAATTATTATGATTTACATTAAAAAAAGGCGATGAATTCAAAAAGCACGTGACCATTTGAGCAATGCATTGTCAAGATCTATGTTGCAGTAGCAGTATTTCAACTGAATGATGACGATGATGGCTAAACATTCAAAGAGCTTATAAAGACTAAGCTTTTCGTAGCAACGAAATAAAACTGGCTAGGTCTTAAGATAAAAAGTTATAATTAGAAGGTCTACATGATTTTAGGTGAAAACTTTAAGTTAAGCTGAAGCTGCATATAACCTGAATTTATCAAGAGTTTATACAAATTAACAATGCAAAAGGGTCTTTAATTTTGCAGTCTACCACCACAAAAGACTAAAACGTCATCAAAGTAAGTTATCTCGTCAATCAATACGTAAACACTAATCAAGATAACATTTCACGGCTAATGACTCACAAAACGACCAACAACGTATAAATATCCAGCCATAAATTGTAACATTAACGAAGGCAACTCGCAGTCATTACTTACTTTAAAAGATACATATTGGTGCCGATTCTCTTGGTCACAAACTAAACCAAAATTAGACTATTTCCATCTTTTTCTGTCCAATAAAACAAGAAAGAGACTAATGTAAATAAGAGCTGTCAAATTTAGTCAATCTGACACATCCATACAATTATAGTTGACATCTTAAAACATGTGGATTAAAAATACGGAAAAGTTCAAGGCAAAACTAATTTGACATCTCTAACTTAGTTCTTTAATGTCACGGAATGTCACCGTCCTTTTCTTTCGCTGTATGTTAGCAAGAGATGTCAATTCTCTAAATTTAGTCTAGTTTGTGAACAAGGGAATCGGCACCATTATACATCATCCCAACGTTTTAAATTGTAAAGTTTGGTACACAACTTCATTTACCGTTCGCCTATTTATTTTAGTTGTTAGCCACTATCTCGTAACGACTCGATACAAGTTGATAATCCGTTATTTATGTCGAACATTTTTCAACAAGAACCTAGCACGCGACTTGTCGCCCGACTCTTGAACACCGACAAATGATCGCCCATCCACCTTTTGTTGCTCTAACGGTTGTGTTTTGATATCATTAGGAAATTCTCGGCTTTTACGACAGTGAGAAATATTGTTTCTAATATACAGATTAGAGATTTGTCTGTTACTAATGTAGAAAGTAGTAGACGTAAAGTCAGTGACGGATGGGACACACGATTAGAACCTCGATTAGTGCGACATGGAACGATAAACGTACGATTTTGATTTGTTGCACCCAGCGGTAGATATAGATTCTTTTAAGCGAAAAGGAATGTCGGAGACGATATCGACATTCGATAGAAAGTCGTTAACTCTAAGGAATGTAAACAAAGCCGCCCACCAAGAACTGCATATCTAAATGAACACTGAAAACCGGACACGGAAGACATCAAAACAGTACCAAATCAAATAATTAAAGTTATCGTAAAAGATAAACTTGGTTGGGAAACGTTAAAGATTTGTATAATAAAGCTATTGGGAGGCACGTGCTGGGAATTAAGCGCATTCCTGTTGAGCACTCCACAACCCCATTAGCTCGCGTCGGGTTTTTGTAATTATCGACTTATTAAATGCCGCGAGAGATTTATGTCAGACCGGCAACAGGTAAATCTGTTTCGTTACACCCATCCACTGATAAATGAACGTGCAAATGTATCGGAAACTGACGATGACATTAATGCACATATTACTTAACACGTGACAAACGACATTAACCCTCATTTTATCCATATTTACTTAAGTATGTCTGATAACAAAAGAGGATTAATTTGTCCACAAGAAGCTTCCAAGATGTATAATAAATTTCCAAGATATCTCAAATCAAATTGTGCATATAAAATGATATTTGAGAGAAACAAAACGAAGGCACCATGCACAGAGTCACTGACCACAACAACGTACGAGCGACGAAGACGAAACGAAGCCTTGCGATAATCATAATACGCTTGCAGATATGTGATTAGCTGTGGGGTCACGAAACGGTCGGCGTTAGACAGAGAAGACATACTGTATCCTTTTCAAGCACATGGACAGTTGGATGGCGCCATCTCTGTCAGGCAAACGACCGCAGGGCGCCTAAACCGCTATAGTAAACTGTGACCTCACGAAATTCTTAGCGCACGATACCGAGGATGATTCACGTGTAATGACGGACGTACAGACGGACTGACATATAGAGATGCGGACGCTAGATGAATTCCAAGCGACAGGTCGAGAGAAAAAGTTGTTTCAATTTTAAATACGGCCATGATTATTATGAACTGTTATCGTTAATTTTATTGAGCCATCACTGACATTAACATATTAAATTAGTTTTTGTTTTAAGATAACTCGGTCTGTTGTGTTTATTTGTTCGTAATCTATGATTTTGATGGGCGCTTCACTATTCCATTAGGCTGTCAGCAATATATAATTTAAAGAATCCGCATTTGTTAACATTCTTTGACCTTGATTGGTATCTGGTCGCGAGATGGAAATCTAAAATTCCGTGGTAGACTACGTACTGAATGTGAAGTTTATAAGCAATGATGTTTAAATATAAAGTGAAACTATAATGTTGGATTCAGATGTGCTATAGCTGGATACGGTACAGAGGGCACGACCAGACAGAACAGGTTTCCTGAGACTACTAACGTAGTAACCAATATACATGCGGACCGTGCATTACTCTCCAAGTATTCAAGATTATACGAGCGACGTTAGAACGGAACGAGTCGGCTGTGAGAAAATTTCACCTGTAGGAGCCCTATCAATGTTGATTTAGACGACCTTTCACGTGGATGCTATGAGCAAAATGTTTACGTTATTTTCTGCAACGGCATTAAGTTGCGAGTTTTTGATAAAGAAATGTATGTTTAAGAAAAGCATTTTAATTATCAACACGATACGAAAAATGTTGAAGTGAAAATTTTAATTGTGAGTAGGTAACAACTAGTTTATAAAATTGATTTAAAAGTTAATCTGTTCTTTAGTGGTCTTCCTGTGAATGGCGAATTTAAAATTGTTATTAATACGACAATTTATGCCTCCACTGATGTTAAATTAAATATTAAAGAAAATAAAGAACTAAACACAATACATGCCGCCGATAAACGTAAATTAGATATTAAATCTTCCGCAGATATATCTCATGAGCCAACATCACACATCGTAAAGGAATTAGTATCGAAAGTGTGAGAGTACGTTCAGATAAATCACCTACACAGTTCGTTAGGAACGGGCTGCTCGCCGCGGGGGTCCACGTTCGATCCCGTGCCGGCAAGTGGAACGCTATTGAGGTAACCCCCTGTAGAATATTTTGACGGGCCATACAGTGCCATGTTGGGTACAGGTTGATGAATGGTGAATTTACGATTCGTTACTCTTATATCAGCGTCGGAATTTCTTCTTCATTTTGTTGTTGTTTCAAAATTATCATCAGCACTTTCGTTAACATGTACTCCTTTTATGGGCAAGGAATCCTAATTGATTATTAATTCGTCTAAAAAGGATATGCCAATGAATTATTAATAATCATCCACGGACAAGACGATATTAACTAAGTTTAAAGATTACATCATTTGACAGGTCACTCAATCGCCTTAGATCACACAATTGATATCATTAATATCAGCTTTCACACCATATAAGACGAAATGAAGCGACAAAATGTAGCAATTAATTAATACAATGCCAAAACTACGTAATATTCATAATGTATGAACATATTTAAATAATTAAATAACAAAATGTATTGTTGGCGCCATTAGAAATGATACCATAGACACATTCCGCATACCAGCGTGTTTGTCGTAAGCAACAGGTTTTTTGATCATCTACACAACACAGACAAAGGAATTTCACAATCTGCCACATTCGACGATGATACTTGTTCATCTTTTTACACAAAAATAAAAAGGTTTATTTCCCTAACCGAGATGAAGGCGTCCGTCAAATTTTAAAAAGTTAATTATCGGATACTTTTACCATTTGGTGTGGCTCGCTCGGCGATACATCATACGGACGAATATAAATCACCGGTTGATTGATAGTGGTATACATCTCACGCTCGTTCACTAGCTCCTTTTTTAATCCGACACAAATGATTTTACACTTTGATGCCTTTTTGTGACGCCATTTCGCTTCGGAGTTTACGATTTGTTCAGAATGGATTTTGTTCACCTGAATTTGTTGGAATTTGCCCACGTTTTTATGTTACAAGAGCCTTTTGATCATATTGAATGGGTTTAGATTTAATAAAGGTTGTGTGGAAGCGTGCCGTCGAAGCTAGCCTTTATATTGTAAATGTAATTTTAATACTGTTAACAAATTCAATGTGTAATTCTACGCCAACTTTATGATTTTCTAAAAGTCTTCTAAAGCAAACGGTTTCATCCATTGTGGAGTTTGACCCGAGTATTTGTGTAATAAGAATTGAAATCTTTAAATCCAATATCTTCGTACGTGACCCCATGCTAGCACTTTCTGAATGGTACTACTTTGGAGTGCCATGAGGAAAAGTGCACGAGCATGACATAAAGTATCCATTTTAAGGGCACAATAACTTGATGAAATCTCCTTTCATCGCGATGTGAAATTTAATATTCACTACCGTACACTGTAAAGCCGATGTTTATAGTGAAAACCTATCAAGTTTCTAACAACTATTGAGCGGGGACCGTCCTTATACCTGCGTACAAAAACCTTTACTATAAGAGATTAGCGTGGCGTTTTCTATTGTAGTTGTACCCCGATTCTCATGCAAATGCGTGATAAAACGTGCGGAAATATAATTAGCTTAGCCGGTATCGGAGGGTCGTGCACCTTGCCAAATACTGGTTTATGTTTCACCTTTTAATTAATGTTTTGGTAGTGTTGTAAGTTTTGACCAGTGTCCAGGGATGGGGTGTTTTCGCGACGTTCCGTGGGAAGCGTGCGTTACGATTGTATCTTTATGTCGGTCGGTAAGAGTCTGTTTTTCCGAGAAAGAGGCCATTACACGCAGTACGAGAGCGTCGTAAGACATGTCACAGTTATTATGCTCACTAGAAGTGATATAATCTTTCGGCTATGACGCACACACAGGCGGTCTGTGTGTGCTGAGTTATTCACGTCGTCCAAAGCGTTCGTACTTCGTACTGATTGTTGACGCGATTAAGTTGGATCAATCTGTGGGTAAAACCTTATGAAACGTTATTTGTAAGTGTGTTATCGTTGAGGTCAGTTTAGTTAAACAATGTAGTTATTATTATTTGTGGCAGATTGACGATTATTTTTTTGCCCTAAATATCGCTCATTAAAACTAACGACATAACTTACATGTATTAATACCTAAACAATATTTCCTTTTTTGATTCCATGATTACAAAGTCAAAAGAATCATTTCCAGGTCACCCATAATCCTCAATAATAAATCATAACCGCAATCCATTAACAGCAGAAAGCAAAAACGTTACGTTTCTCACGCTTCAATATTTGCAATACTAGGACTGGTGTAATCCAAACAAACCCTTACGGTCAGTTGACCCACAATAACCAGGTGTCCGAATACACACCCTCTAAGAACCTACGTCTTTGTGACGTAGAGGCGTGTTTAAGGCGTAAGGGGAAAATATTGCAGTAATTTGGGCCCCTTCGATCATGTCCTGGGAACGTAAAGATGATGTTTTTGACAAGTTCAGGACAATGCTTATTGTGTATGGTCAGTGGTCATTTGTGCATGGATTCATTTGTGATGGTAGACGAAGCGAAAGGTTGAGGAAGCTTAAACGTTTTGTTGCTAAGTGAACTGTGTTTGGCTTAAGAAATGTTGAGTATAAGAATATGTTATTTAAAAAAACTGCCTCGTTGGTCTAGTTGTCGCAAAGCGCGACTACTGAGCATGAGGTATTGTGTTATTGGGTTTTCCCATTAGGAATTTTTCAGTAGCAGCCTCGGATGGCATAAGGCTCGCCCCCTATTACATAGGACTTAAACTTAACAGACGAAATGTGGATGTACTAATAGGAACACATCTGCCTAACCCTTCGACTATAACAGGCGTGATGTTATGTTGTTATGTAATTAAAATGAAACTTGATGCCTTCATAACCGTACATACTTTAACTAGTAACCTACTAACCTAATTAAATAAAGATGTCAAAGCTACCCACGATAGCAGCAAACTTTAAAAAAAAATGATTTGAAAATCCATCACTCAAATCTAAAACCGTCCACACCTTGCATATTAATCCAATTTATCCCAAAATAACTCTCATCATTTCCAAAAACAACACGGAAGACACTTTCCAATCTACACGCAAAAATCGCCCATTAAAATTCAGGCCGGGGGGACCTATCTTTCTAAATGACCGGCATAACACAAAAACTTATTAAGATATAGCAAACAATGAGAAGTGATTGATGCGCTACGAACAAAAGGTGCTTCACCATTGTTCAAGTGACGGGCAGACCCGAGGCATACTACACGTTCAGCTTTATGCACTTTTTAATAAACCGGTTTACTAATGCGTTTAATTAATCAATCCATATGTACGCTTTGTTTCATATTTGCATTTGCATAGAGTTGATAACTGTACCCAAATTATGGATCATTTATGCCCTATTCGCCTGTGATAGATTGATAAAGCACCAGGATTAATGAATGAAATTAAACGAACTGAAACACCGTTAGTATTTTAAGTATGGTTGATTAGAAAAGGATGCATTGTCATATATGTAGAAGAGAAAGCAGGACAGCTAATAATGAATGACACCATTGACGAATATATTAATATCAACAATAACCCTCTCTTAAATATCAAACCCTAACAAATAACAAACATTCATAAAAAAATTAAAAGCAAAACTGACCACTCATTTACAACGGTTACATAAACCAAAGATCGTACAACACACAAAAAACATATCTCTTACATCAAGTTCTATCACAATTAAACGTATTAGGTGGTAGCTTCATCCTCAATGGACCTTTTCAAAGCTTTAAAACGTTTTACAAAACATCCACCAACTATGAAACAATATTTAAAAAAAAAACTTACAAAAGATCTTCTCTAATCTCCGCATCTACCAGTTTGATATCTAAGACGATTACAAAGCGACAAAAGGGGCACACTTACTTTTTTTTTTCTATTAACAGTTAATCTCGTATAAAAAGGAGACTGGAGTTCGCACCTTTCTTTTGTTCTGAGGACAAACAAATCGTTTGTTGCCCAAAATATGACGGGGTCGAGAGACTCAATGTGGTCCTCAAGGGTTGAATGAGAGCAGCGGGTTACCGTGTCCTTTCCGGTATGAACTGGCCTCTACATTATCAAAGGGAGCAACCCTAATGTGGCAAAGGTGGGACTCGTAAAAAGTTTTGTAGGACTCACAGATACAGAGAACGATAATGAAGCCGACGATCATATTTGGAAAATAATAAATATTATGGATGGTTATAACGAGGTCCATATAAGAGCAGGTGTCGTTAAACCAGCCGTAATAGATTGCGAAGAAAAAATATTATTTAGAAACAAAAATTTAATGCGAGAGGTCGTCAAACGGGTGCCATTGGGGTCTATATGGGTTATAATAAGCGCCTCAGCGGGTGTTCCGTCCACGTTATGAACTCTTCAACCTCGGTGCCCTCCGTCAAGACCGTTTCCTTTATGACATGAGGAAATTACTTCGGTCGCGTGTTATCTTTTAAAATGTGCACCTGTGCCGTTCCGAGTTTTGAGTAAGTAAATAATTTTAGCTATATGCGAATTTTTGGTCATGATTATGTTTTGAAATGATCAAGAGCGCAATAACTTTTTGTTTTATGAGCAGCTGGTGAATGTAGTACGAAATGATATATGTAAGATAATGGCATTTAAGAGGACAACTACTGGACGATTTGGAAAAGCAAAAAGCATTAGTTACTCTGCAGTAGTTTAAATTTTCCATTGTCCGTTAAAAGTCAAAGAAACACCATATGCTGTTTTCACAATGTTGTATTCAATGGGCTGTAAAAAGCAATATTGTCGCACATAATAAAGCTGACAGTTCGTCAAGGTTCACTCGTTTCTGAACAGCCTTGACCTGACACAAAACTATTACTATACACGCAAATATTACACATTTAAGTAAACAAAAGATAAATTCTATTTCTCCATCAACAAACGCACAAAAAATCATCAAGTTTGTTTTTCGTTTCAAAATTGTTATCACTGCTTTTTTAAACGTACCTTACGAGGTCACACGAATTCCTGAATACCATCAATCACAGTGCTGTCTTTAAAACAATAACCAGCCATATTAATTCCATCGTAATAATAACCTATTACAGCCCATAACTTTATATTAACATTGATCGTCAACAGTTACTTAGAGTAGTGCCCTTGGGCAGTCTCTCCACTAATGACTCGACAAGATTAATGATTTCACTAATTATACTTGTGACAATCAATGTATCTTTAAAGCGAGCTTTTTGTGTTAGTAACACCGCATATTCTAGTATTATTGATGTATTATGTCATTTATCAGTAGCAACTAATAATTTTGTTGTAATTGTAACAGCAGATAAGGTCATGATTCAATCAAATTAATTTACTGTGGTTGTTAAATTTAGAATTGTAGATTTTAGATAAAGGAATGAAGCATAAACACAAGATACTAAAAAAAGGAAGAGAGTTCAATAGAACTTCAATCTAATGAAAAAGTAAATAAGGACTAAATTATATCAAAATCTACAAAATACGCAAATGTAAAGGATTCGGTGTGAGAACATTCATATTGTCATCATACTAAAGCAAAAAAACTTGCGAATTTATAGTATCTTATCACCTAATACTTACATACTGACAAAAAGTACCGGTGAACAAAAGAAAATTTCAGTTTAAAACGCGTATGAAATGTCTCAATATAGGCATGGATGTTAGTTGCTCATCTATCTACGTTGCCAATTTTGTTAGTATGTATTTACCAAAATTTTGACCTGGTAAACAAATTGAAAATTTCATGCTGACTTCTTTAAAATTTGATAGATTTTCTCATAATATTTTTGACTCACCTTCTCGCCTCATGCCCATTTTGAGACATTTTCTTAGCCTGCAGTACTGGCATTGGTTCCTATGGTGTTGGTCGATCGGACAGTTTCTATTTCCCCTGCAGGAGTATGTCAGATTCCTCCTCACCGACCTCTTGAAAAAGGATTTGCAACCTGTGGGAGAGATTTTACATTTGTAATGTTAATTTTTACACTTTCACTTCGAGCATCATCAGTTCGAAATACTTTTTTGAGAATAATTTGAAACATTTTGCTAAGGTGGTTCGGAATTCTACTAATATAATCACTTCATAAATCTGGCTTTGATGCGACACCATGTTTAAAATTCGGAAGTCTGTGCGTATATCATCATCAGAGTGTAAAATATTCGAGTCTGTCAACAAGCTCCCATATTTTGTGACCGTGTGCAAACATGGGATATCCCAATAATTTACTATACTTTATGATTGTCGGTAGTAATTATTTGTTAGCCTATTTTGTTAATATGCTTAAACCTATTAGCATAATACCATATATCAATGGCTACCCGATATCGAAATACGGCGATTTGTATGGAAGCGTCAAATATATACGAATTTATAAAACAGTTAAAATACCAACTTAACGATCTTAAGACAGTTAAGACCAATCTCATGAATATATTATGCGTAAATATTAGAATAAGAAATAATTTGCTTTAAAACTCGCTACATGGCGCCTTATTCAAAACACTATGATGTATGTTGAAGTTTTAGAGTCAATAAGGTTGATTGTCGTTTGGTGTTCTACTAGGAGATACTAAAACATAGAACTTAAGGCTTGAGATTTTCAATAAAAAAATACCTTATAAGTTAGTAGATATTCACCGAATCTCAGTATTTTTTTTAGAAAAATGTCTTCGTTGTCATATGAACGCAATCATTTATGATAAATTTTCACGTATACTAAGTATATGCTGCTCTTAAAAGCAAAAGGAGAATGACGAGTTTGCATGCAAATTGCGACCCACTGTTTAGGAACGTCGTACACTATGAAAACTTTAAGTAAGTTGTAAAACTCGGAAAAAAAAGTATATGCAAGGTAGAAAGAAGATAGAAGCAACTGAAACGCGTTGAAAAGAGTGCCCATGGAGTTTCTTGCTCCTTCTTCTCTATAGAGACCTACTTACGTTTTGGAACGAGCAACTAGCTGCTACTTTCTGACTCACTGGCCGACTCCTTGATAATTCAAAAGTCTCTTCACACTTTGACTTCTTCTAAATTCAGTGTAGAAGTAGTAGGTATGTTTGCTAGCTATTCAATCCATACTTATATTATAAATGCAAAAGTAATTCTGCCTATCTTTTACCTTTTACAACTAAACCACTAAACCGTCATTGATGAAATTTGGTTCGTGGTAAGTTGTAACTCCAATAAAGGACATAGGCTACTTTTTATTCCGCGACTTCGCCTGCGTTCGCGATAAATGGGACAATAGCTAGTAAACTAATAAAACACCGTAGTTGGGCGGCTTTGTGCGTTTGTAAGGATGTTATGCAAACAGCTAATCATTATGTATTGGTACTCATTTAAATATCAAAGACATTTATCCATGTTTATCTACAAATGTAAGGATCTGTATTGGTTACTTATTGCTTCAGTCTACTGTGAGAGCGATGTAGGTGAACTAAATGATGCTGAATAAGAATGCAATATTGATATAGACACAGTATTAAGAGTATTTTTCCGATTGCACTCTTCATATACAATTAGTGTACCTAGTCATATTTTGGCCGGGCCTTGAGTAGTTACTTGATGTTTAGTAGATAGGATAACGACACTAATATTTAGGCATTGATCCTCGCTTGCTCAAGGCATATTAAAGATTTCAGATTTATATGAATCAAAGTCCAGGTTTCTTCACGATGTTTTTTAGCATCAATGTCATTGATGTTCAAACTAAAGCAAAGCATATCTGATTTGAAAAGTCACATTGGTTCTTGCCTGGTACTAAACACGTAGCTTCATCCATGAGAAGCGGAAGATTACTACTGGGCTATCACTTGAAAATCTTCAAGTAAAGCTGCTATTAACCTATCGGCAATGATACTCAAGACTTCTTGATTCCCATCAACACTTGAAACTTATAGTTGTTTCAAGTTACATTGGGTACTCATTTTCTTTTATTCCAAAGGCACAGTAAATCGATACTTCTACAAATCGTGCGCAGACGCTCCATCTATCGATTTGAACCAGTGATCTTAGATTACAATCGAACGATTCGATATCTTAAACGTTTTGACTTCCGAAATAAAATCGGAGCTATAAAAATTATAGTTTCGTTATAAAGTAAACTTCTTCATTTTAATTGCTATCTGTTTAATTATGGGTGTTACGTTTCTTTTATGTGAAGCTAAAAATAGTCGTAAAGTTAGTTCAAGTATCAGCTTTTACGTTTTAACTAAGTTAAGAGTATATAATGATACTAGCTTTTGCCCATGATTTCGTCTGTGTAAATATCGGTGCTGACGAAGACGCGGCTCACAAAGTACCTTATGTCCTTTTTCAGATCCTAAGCTATCTCTTTATCAAATCAGTCTAGTGGGGCACAAGGGGCAAGGGGCTCTGACACAAGGGTGTGTAGGTTCGTAAGGCCTTACTACCCACACGATAAGAAGAAGAAGAAGGGGGCAATTCTACTAGTTTATAGGAACGATCGCAATATTTACATTAGGGTATTAGGTATTAGGGTTTTGACAGATTTAGACTAAGATTTAGTCTAAATCTGTCAAAACCCTCTTTAATGAACTTAGATATTTTGACATTGAATGTCGTTGAGATGGGATTGCGACTAGATTTTGAACGTAGAATTGGCCTTCTGTTGTTTTGCCGTAATAAGGTAACAAACACACACACAGACAGATTTACTTTTGCATTTATAATATTAGTATGACTGTTACGTAAAATATTGAACAAAATAAAGAATAAACAATGTTGCCAACAGTTTTTTTTTTATATCCACACAAAGAGTTCCTTATACAAATTACATACATTATGGTCAGTTGATAATGTTTAACCTGCGCAAATTGTTCGTAGGTACATAAATGTTTAAGTAACAATACTTTGTTCCTTATAGAGCAAGATACAGTTAAATGTTAAAAGAACTACGTTTCAAAGTACAATATCTTGTTTTTAGAGTTCCGTACGTAAAGGGTAAAACGGGAGCCTATTACTAAGACTCCGCTGTCCGTCTATCAACAGGCTTTATCTTATGAACTGTGATAGTTTGAGTTAAAAATTTCACAAATGACTTATTTTTGTTGGTGCTTTAACAACAAATAAGAAACAGAATAAAATAAATATTGATGGGGGGTCCCATACAACAAAACGTGATTTTTTTTTGCTCGTTTTTGCTGACTCGACTACGCGTTGCTGTGGCTTGAAGTAAGTAAAGATATTGAGATCAATAATCGAAATAAAAACTATCCTTTCTTTTAAGTGCGACCAAATTATACACAGTAAGCCATATTTCATTAAAAAAAAAGGTTGAGTAGTTTAGGAGTCCATCCCTGACAAACAACGTGACGCGTAATTTATATATATATATTAAAATTGTACGAAAACACAGCCGGTTTTTTTTCTTCTACGTAAATTATTCTTGTGTAAGTATTTACTGAGTATTTTTATATTGTTCGCAGTTACAAGGCTTTTGTTATTCAGTATGAATAATGAGGAAATAGTCTTTCGAAACTATTATACCTACATGTTTACAGTAGTCAATGAACATTCGAATAGGAAATATTGACTTTAAACATAAAATTCTCCATTTCATTAAATAATAGCTTCTGAAAAAGAAAGTTAAATCTCATCTTGTTCTCCATACAAACTTTGGACCCCCGTTTCATAGGGGATGAATTTTGGTAAATATTTTTTGAACACATGCCTTTTTTTTAGCTGGTAAAAATCATCAAAGGAATTCCGTCCTGGGTGGGGCAGAAGGGACTGTCAGACTTTTACTGACTAAAAAACCACCCTGTTCCTTCTGTAGCCCTTTGCGTTCCGGGGCCACGGTATCCTGTTAAGACGTCCCACAACCCCGGCAGGCGTTTGGCCCCATTGGGGTCCCTGTGCTGACAGCTCTTTGAGGCGCGCGCGAATAGAACGCGCCGTCGACCCGGGCCTGGTCCTTGATCGGATGGCGAGCTACCCATTACTCGCCGTCCGCAAGCCCGTGCCTGCGGTGGCCGGATGTCGTCTCTCGACGTCCGACGCCACACATGCCTTACGTCATAATAACTATATGCGTGCTAAGTTATAACTCATTGCAATCCGTTCAATAGTTTGTTCTGTGTGATGATGGATCAGTTAATCAGTAACGGTTACCTTTTGTTAGAAAATTATATAAATCAATAACCTCTCAATAAAATCAATAATCTAAGCCTCTTCTCATACAGAGAAGGCACGAGCATTGAACACCACGCTTGCTCAAGGTAGATTGGCGATTAAAGACTTTACGTTAATCATAAGTCCAAGTTTCCTCACTATGTTTTCCTTCAACGAAGTTCAAGATGAACTTAGAAAATTGGTACATATTTTCGGAAAAGTCACATTGGAACTTGTCCGAGCCGGGTAGTGATCCCACAGTCTCTTGTATGAGATGCGGGCGCCTTAACCACTGGACCATCATGACCAATTTAAGGATAACGATTGTACCTCAAGGATTTAATTGAACGTGTTGTCTTTGGTAAAGTGAACTTAGCAATTATAATTATCTCACTATTCAAAATCGTGACCATAGATTGGAAGATGGCTGAACTAGAGGCGGCGGGAAAATTGTTCTAAATTTAAATTTAGACGTCTTTAGAAACAGAACTATAATGCACTTGATTAAGTGTTGTAGACGATAAAGAAAAAAAAAAAGAAAAATTAAGTTTAAATACGAAGACGAATATTGGCAAAAGGAGGTGACACACCTAAGATTATGAAAAAAAAAAGATTCAACAGATTATTAGACTTTTTATGGTTCCGTACCCAAAAGATTAAATACGGGGCCCTATTACTAAGACTTCGCTGTTTGTCTGTGACTGGGCTATTTTGAACCATATTAGAGAAACACTTGATTTTTTTACAAACTGTGTATAACTAAGGCCGGTGTAACAACAAATAATAAAAAAAAAAAACAAAATAAAGGAGGTCCTTAAACGAAACGCATTCTTTGAATGAAGTGTTAAATACGTTTGCGTCCGACTCGCACTTTACCGATTTCACAGCCGCTATAACAATCTAGCACATAACAAAACAAAACCGTTATTTCAAAAATATCACTATAAACCGTCGACGCTAAAGAATAAGCAGGCAACTGAAAATTCAGCCAGTTTAGGCAACAAAGCGCAGTTCCCTGCGAGGTTTCTTGCTAGTTGCGCGATACCGTTAGAGGTTTGCTCACGTACCCGGCGCGCAGATAAGCCGCTGTGCGGTTACCGCAGGCTGTCGCTACGTGCGGCGGGTTAGACGCTCGTTCGAAAACGTCTGTGGCTTTTTTTAATGATTTTTAGGTTTTTATTTTTTATTTTCTCAAAAGGTATACAGCTGTTACGGTTTAATGAATGATTCCTGAAAGGATTGACTAAGTATTCATAATAATTTTTGACAATCATTACTGATTGTCAAAAATTAAAAAGAGATTTTTTAAAATAGGTATATAATACTAACAATTGTTTTTAAGAAAGTATTAATTACTGTTTATCAAAAATAAGTTTATTTTTTATTATTAAGAATGAATTAAGTAGCAAATAACAAACGGGGAATAGATAAACAGATTAATTGTTAAACCTTTTGCTTCACGACAAATTATTAGACATTTTTTTATACATGATAATATTAATAATTATTCTTCTATAAAAATAAAAATAAAGGCTTAATCTGTTGCTAAACACAAAACTCAAGAATGGCTGGACCGATTCGGCTGATTATTTTCTTTGTACGTTTTTTGATGTCGTGTTCGTTTTTCGCACAATGTCTTTGTGAAAGACAATTGTGGTAAAATCCACCGAAGAATTGAAAATATGCACCCGTACGAAGCCGGGGCGATTTACTGCCTTGAGCAACCGTGGTGATCAATGCTCGTGCCTTCTCTGTATGAGAAGAGACCTTTGCCCTGCAGTCAGTGGGACAATAATATGATGTCATTATTATTATAATTTTTTTTTATTATTAAAAAGTACTTTTAAATCTATCACTTCTACTCTCCGCGTTCCAACCGCAGCGTTTCCGCCGCTGGTCCGAGCACCACCTGTTCGGGAACACTGCCTCCCAATTACTACTTATCGTTGGGAACATCAGCAGTTGCAAATTGTATTCCACGCGAGATGATAAAGAGTGCATCGACATAAAGATTTGAAGTGAAAATAAAAACAATGGTACAGGCTTAGATTCTTTGACATAAATCCCGAGAATTGTTGAGAAAGTGAACTGGAAGGAAATAGATAGTGCATCGCGGCTGAACAGAGAATGGCTTGAGTTTATTTCTTTAAGAAGAATTTATACGACGACAAACTTGAAGTATAGAGGAAATACAGAGGAGAAGTTAACTTTTCTGATCTCCGATGGGTTAGGTAGAGTCCTATGTAATAGGGGGCGAGCCTATTGCCATCAACCGGGCACAAATCCAGACTTTGAGACTCCTACTTAAAATTCCTAACGGAAAATCCCAATAATATTTTTCCCGACCTGGAAATCGAGCCCAAGACCTCATGCTTTTCATGACTGTAGAGTAGCTGTTATTCAAAACATTTGAAGGGAAGCCGGTAGAAATTGAGCTGTATGGACCCCTAGCCAGTTCTAACGTCTTAGCAACGAAAATTAGAAAGACTGACATAATTAACATTCTGTCCAGCTAATCAGCAATTGGCAAACTAATATACACTAAATACTAACTATAAATTAACATTATTCTCCTAATAGAAGGGAATAAATAACTGTTTAATATGAACAGTCATTAAAATCATTAAAATACTGCTCATAACTTAGGACTGAAGTTGTAAAAGGAAGAGAAATTTTATGTAGTTATCGTGCTTTCATACTTGTTTTAATGCTTCGTAAAGGTTTCTGTACCGATGAACTTGAAATTGAAAGACTCCGCAGTTCACAACGTGTATTTCTCGCATAACAACACGCTTGTAATCCCCGAAGGGTTAGGCAGAAGTGTAGCCTACATTTCGTCAATTATCTTAAAGTCCCATGTTATAGGGGGCGCACCGATTGCCATTAATCAGACACAAATCCAGACTCTGAGGCTGCTACAGATAAATTCTTGATGGAAAAACCCAATAACACTTTGCCCGACCTGTGACCAGCCTGTGGCCAGTGCTCAGCAGTCGCGCTTTGCGACCACTAGATCAACGAGGCAGTTTGAACTAAAGCTACACATATCAGAAAGTACGACACCGGTTCTTATAAGTTTAATTTTACTATGAAAATATCTCTTTAATAGTAAAAGTTAAAATTACAAAAACCTTTTCAAAGATGCAAAAGCAACAACACTTTTGCAAAATGTTCGACAAGTGACTAATAGTAGGTAAAATAAAGAACTAGGTATGATATCATTAAATACAATCAAAATGTGAATAAACAGACAGGTTGCTTGAATGTCAACTTGGCAATGGTTGACGC
The DNA here is from genome assembly GCA_949774945.1 of Hoplodrina ambigua. Classification (NCBI taxonomy): domain Eukaryota; kingdom Metazoa; phylum Arthropoda; class Insecta; order Lepidoptera; family Noctuidae; genus Hoplodrina; species Hoplodrina ambigua. The sequence goes on from OX458979.1 coordinate 10,664,982, forward strand.
ATTATAAAGAAATAAACTCGTCAAGCGATCACTACTGATGCCTTGGGTTCAGTAGGTACCTGTGTTAATGAAAACAAAACTGTATCCGTCTTATTTATATACGATGATGGATTCAGAGATCCAATGTGTCTTTTTCAATTCGTGTGTACTTTCTAAGTTTATCTTAGACATCACTGACAACGTTCCGTGCTTCGGAAAGCACGTTAAGCCGTTGGTCCCGGCTGTCATACGTGGATCTTTGACAGTCGTTACGGGTCGTCAGAAGCCCGAAAAATTTGACAACCAGTCTTACCAAGAGGTATCGTATTACCCAGTTACTGGGTTGTGGAGGTCAGATAAGCAGTCGCTTCATGTCAAATACTGGTATTCAGCTGCATCGGGTTAAACTGGAAGCCGACCCCAACATAGTTGGAAAAAGGCTAGGCAATATTGTAAGTGTAATAAATCTTAAAGGAACTGGTGCCAAAGTTATTGACGTTTTGATACCACAAAGTAAAGCATTCCGTTCTATATGAGACGCTAAAAAACGCTAAATGGTAAGACACGCACACCTTGGTTCTTATATACTTAACCCTACTGTAACTACCTATGTCTATAAATTAATAATTCTGATTCTGATGAAAAAGAAGAAGTAGACATAATTTGGAGTATACATTTTAGCGTATGATCCAGTCGCTCCATGTAAAATACTGGTATTCAGCTGAATCCGGTTAGACTGGAAACCGACCCCAACATAATTGGGAAAAGGCTAGGCAGATGATGACTTTTTAGCATATGATAAAAATGATCAAGAAAAAGACTAAGATAATGAAAAAATAAACCATGAACAGCCACAGAAGAAAACTATTTACAAAAGTAACCTTAATGTGATAACTACAAATAAAAATGCAAGATTTAAAAACACTAACAGATACGCGGATCTCCATCAGCAGTAAAATGTAGTGTCCACAATTATTGGCGAACTAATGACGCCTAGATTACAGGTTACTGCTGACCTACATATAGCACGAGAGGTGACGTAACACTTGACCGTAATGGCGGGTTTTATGATGGATACGAGAAAATTTTGGTCAGGTTTCTGATAAATGACAAGCTAATATGTGGAATTTGAGATAGAAAATAGAAAGCTGATGGCGCTTAAATGTTTTGATAAGTCAGGTATGCAAGAGAATATTGATAGAAGTTGTGAACTAGATTTTGAATTGCACAGTAATGAGGGAATTTTAAAAGAGAAAAATGTATTAGTGTTAATTAGCACTGATTTTATTGGTTCTAGTGTAACTCTTAAGATCTAAAAAGCTTAAACTATTGAATTCTGTTAAACAAATTAATCTAAATCATGTCGTATCAATAGATATAGCTTCTTATGACTTTTTATACTCAATGTTATCAACCTGTCATTGTCACATTGCACGGCAAAGGCCTCTTCTCGTACAGAGAAGGCATTGATCACCTCTATAAGTCTAGTTTTCCTTACGATGTTCTCCATCACTGTTGTCAGTGATGTCTAAGAAGAACTTAGAAAGTATTGTGTAGTGTTGTACCCACAACTTCATGCATAAATGTCTGGCGTTTGTTTCACTTGGCCATCACGACATTTATGTAATATCTAGTCAATTTTCAATTATTTTTTACCTACAGCTAGTCATATAGATATCTTAACAAAAACACTGTATCTCAGATCACTGTTACACTGAAAAAAATACACACATACATAATTGCGTATTTGAACAATTTTTTTTTCTGTTATAAATGGTAAGATCATACCTATATAAGTTTTATAACCAAACTATTTTTTACTATTTATTTTCGCAATAGTCCAAAAGTCTTGTTGTGTGGTTATATAAACAAGATGTTTTTTAAAGCAAACATTTTTTTTTCAGTGTAGTTGAACGTTTTATGACCTGTCGAGTTCAAAGTTCGAAAAAGTGTAAGTGGCTGCATGGTGTCCCTTCCCATGCATCATGCATCACCTTTACGACTTCACTAGCGAATATTATAGCCACAATGAGTTATCACCGTAATAAAAGTCGCAGGGCTGTTGCGCAATGGGACTTGTGACTGACCGGGCATACGGACGACATTATTGTACAACACAATTGAATATTGCAGTTACTGAGTTTTCTTTAGTTATATCTAGAAAGGATTCATTGAAGAATTCAGGTTCATTAAAATTGCAATTATGCGCATACGTTGTCTTGTGATTTATGAATGAAGCCTGTGAGAGAATGAAGGTAACGGATGGTTTTGTGCGGGAAAGCGGTAACATTATTTACAGCCTGTCAGTTTAGAACGCTCTACGGATTATCGAGCACTGGTCGACATGGCGCGAGAAATTGAACTAATGTTTGACGTCACTTCTTCATATTTAGCTATAGGTATGTTCGGAATTAGGCTTTCATTACGGCCACTGTCCCCTAAACAAACACCTATACACCATAGGTGTGACAGACATCCCTCTGTGCAGAGGATGCATGGAGGCGGAAGAAACACCACAGCACGTGCTCTTGGAGTGCAGAAGCGTGGCAGATCAACGGGCACGGACTCTCCAATCGCCGGCATCACTCCCCGAAGCCTGCAACAGTCTGAAAAGACTGCTGACATTCTGGGAGGACCTGGGATGGTTGAAGTAACTCCTCGATAATATTTTCATACGCACAATAGCCCAATAAAGAGGCTAAGTGCGGAAACAGCCCAGCTAAACCACTCAAGGCCCGGCTGTCATACCGATAAGACAGAGCCATATAAAATCAATTGTGTCTCATTACGTGGGACTTGAGGAATTAATGTTGATGAAGCAGCACCATCAACAGTTCATTTAGTACTGGTTTAAGCTTGCGTGATTTTTTTCGCTCGCGTAATGTTACGTATTTGGTTAGGTACTGTATTTGGTTACTCCGTGTGTCGTACCTGATGTTATGTAGCCTTTATTTTATTATTTAGCCTCATGAATCTGGCTATCATACACAAAGAGACTGCCTTGTTGGTCTGACTGCCTCGTTGGTCTAGTGGTCGCAAGCGCGACTGCTGTGCATGAGATCTTGGGTTCGATTCCCAGGTCGAGCAAAGTGTTATTGGGTTTTTCCATCAGGATTTTTTTATGTAAATAAATAAACTGACTAAAAAAAAAACATAACTGGCGAAATGTGGGTGTACTAATGGTCACACCTCTGCCTAACCCTTCGGGGATTTTAGGCGTGATGTTATGCGATGTTTATACACAAAGAGAATTTTCCAATCCTACCGGAAATTCTAGAGATTTAAACAAACAAACAGAAAAGCTCTTTGGCTTTATTATATTAGTAAAGATAGATGAACCAGATGAATCACTAAGCAAGTGTAGTTTATCAGATTCTCATATCTTGATCAAGACAACACTAGATTTTTTCCCCCTTTTTTTTTAAACACTACGAATTTCTCCTGTATCGTGGGTGTGTTTACACACACTAACAGCCAGACCCGCAACAACTAACTGCAGGCCATACAATTTGCTTCGTGCGGGAATCGAACCCGCGACATGCAACGCAGCAGCCAATCGCTTAGCCACTGCGCCAACGAAGCCGTCAAAATAATTGGAATGCACACGACACGGTACGTGCCTCCAAGTAATGTGAAGAAAAAACCTCACTTATTAAGGAATCTCTTTGTACCTCAAGCCATAGACAAAAAATCAAATGCATAGACGAACGCAACTCTATTATCATAGATACGTCAGGTGGAATTTTAAATTTATAGGCATGCAAGTGTTGTTGTATGCCATAAAAATCCCATCAAAGTGATTAATAATAAATATCAGTCATCTACTCAAATGCCTTTATTGAGAACGTGACCTCGTCGTGTATTGCTTGCAATTCTGTAACAGGCAACATTCGAACTTAAGTATTGACATTTTAATGGTGATACAGAAAAAAATAAAATACATGTTCCGTTTTTAAGTTTGGAAAAATTAAAAAGAAAATTAGATGCTCTAAAACATTGCAAAAATAAAGAAATAATTAAACTATTTAGTTTAGTCCTTTTTTCTCACAAAACACAATTACAAAATTACTACCAGTACCTAATTCACAAAATTTCAAAATCAAATCGCAATCTCACATAAGCGACAGTCGATGTCAAATTTTGACAAAAATATAGTTTTAGTTTAGAGGCATTTTTCTAACTAAGATCAAAATGCGAATTTTCCTGTAATTATTAGATTTCAAAATGCACTACAGATGAGAATATAAAAAAAAACTGCAATATTATAATAATTTTGTCTTCTAAATCTGTATCAAAAACTAAAGTTATCAAAATAAAAGAATCGAACCCCTAATTTGATATAATAGGTATTTACAGCACCTGTCGGTGTTGCTAGTGTAATAAATAAAGATAGCTAAACGCCATTAAATCTTCATTTAGTGGCCAGTCTTGTTAGACAAGAGTTTCCGCTTTTCTTCTAGATTTATGGATCTGTGGCAGTAGTAGTGATAATTAAATGTAGATAATCTTGAATGTTTTATAAGAACTATAAAAATAATATTATTTTTATCTTCATTGCTTTACGATATTCAAGGAATTTGATTTCTTCAAACATTCATAAAGCCATATAGTTTAAGCATATAATTTTAAATGATTCGCTATTCCATTTTTAAACTGTCTCGTTTGTCTAGTGTTGGGTTTTCGGTTATTATTGGGTTTTCCATCAGAAATTTCTCAGTAGCAGCCTCGGCGCCTGGTTGATGGCAATAGGGTCGTCGCTTATAACATGAGACTTAATATATAACTGGCGAAATGTGGGTGTACAAATTGGTATACCTCTGCCCAACCCTTTAGGGATTACAGGCGTGATGTTATGTGTATAATTTAATTTTATTTAAATGATTGGACATTCCATTTTTAAAAGCTCTATAGCGCGACCTTTTTCTAAAAAAGCATAGACAGTTTTTCTTCCAATAAGTATTGACTTCCTAAACATTCGTAATTCAAAAAAACAGTTAATGAACTTACAACAAAACAGTATTAAAATCGTAACGATTCTTAAAATTGAATTAGAAGTAAATCAATTATTCGTGCTGGTCATTAATGATGTCCATCAATCATTGAGTTAGGACTCAGGTCGTTAGAGCCTTCGATTATTATAAGGCCAAGATCTCGATTCTAATATAGATTTGGCCTTGACATCGAGTGCAAAATAATATACTATTATTCGTATAAATATCTGTCATTTTAACTTTAATGGAATAATTTAGTTGTTTACGATTTAGGAACGAATCTTAGGTTTAAAAGACTTTTAGTTAAAAAATCTACCTCGCCTGCCGTGCGACTGCTGAGCATGAAATCTTGGGTTCGATTCTCAGGTCGGGTAAAGTGTTATTGGGTTTTTACATCAAAAATTTCTCAGTAGCAGAGTCGGATTCTAGATTTGTGCCCGGTTGATGAAATGTGAGTGTACTAATGGGTACACCTTTGCCTAACCCTTCGGGTATTACAAGCGCGATGTTATGTTAAGTTGTTTAAAAACTAGGATAGCGACGCTCTGATGTAAGTCATAAAATGTAGGTACCTACAAATTAAAATGTAAGGAGAGAAATAACTCGATAAGCTCATTATATGAAACAAAAACCAAAGTCCGAAATAACAAATAAATTATCGCAAAAATATTTTGCAATTTAAAATAGTGATGCGCTCACACACGTATAGAAATCAACATACATATCGATACTCAACTTCCTTTAATCATTTCATTAAGACACGAACGCACAAAAGAAGGAGTCTAATGAAAAATTACTCGCTTTAATGACCCATCGGATCGCCTTAATGATCTAGGTCCTGTTCTCGAGAATGTATCGGCACACACACGAACATACGAGCGTACAGTGTTGGCGAACAATTGTTAATAATTTTAATGTATGTAGATGGACACTTGACTGGTTTGAGAATAGGTTTATAGACGTACTAACAAAAGACCATTGTAACTGTCGAAGTTAATGTTAATATGCATTTTAATTTATTTGGGTTTCGAAATATTTAAGTCTTTATACGATAATCTTTTCTTATCGTCAAGTGTTCGTACAGCGACTACTTTTGATTTAAATAAAAATCTAAATTGTAAATTAATTGACTTTGTTACCCGACTGTTTTTATTTTATAATAGATCGGAAATAGATAACGATACCTACATTTTAGTTGATTTTTGTATTTTTTATTACTTGCATTTCCTTCACAAAAGCACCTCAGTTTTAATTTATGTGCTGCCCTCAGTCGCTTAATGAAGCAAATAATGAATATTAATACAATTTAACAATAAACTATTTAAAATGCGACGTAAAGGGCTGATGATTTACATTTAAATGTACCGACGGACGGACATCGGCAACCATTTTATTGTAAAACTCGGATACATAATTTTCTTAATCAATCAACGTTATGGATCCAACTTTTCTTTTTAAATCAACAATAAAATTAATTTACAATAAATTCCCAATAAAACTACTCACGTTTATCGAGAGTGGAAAATATAAATTTTGGATTTACGACGTGACAAACACGCGTACTCTTTAACAATATGGCGGCTTTTAAATTTCGAAAATGGCCGTTAACGTCACACGGTCGAATGTTTACCTTATTAAGGTGTAGCTAGTACTTGTTTAATTCACATAAATAATATATTAAAAAGAGTCAAATTTTCATTAAAACGCGACATGATTCAAGACGTACGAACGTTTTATTGACAGTTTTAGTGGAAAGAGGAGAACCACACACGCGCCGAACTTGGATTCAATTTAAAAAGTGGAATGAGATAAAAATAAATAAGTTCGGAAAGACACTTATGTTTAGAGTCGCTCGTAAAGATAGGGTTAACTGCCACGGTATCGCCGGACAAAACATACCATAAACTGACCGGTTGTAGTGGTCGATAGTGATGCCACCGCTTGTCGATAGCACGACGGCATTATTCATTGCTGTGATATTTATTTTGTATAATGAAATTTAAATAATAATTTATTGCATGTTTTGCGTCAGTACAAAGCGATGTTTTCGAAATAAGATCTACGAGGTGTGTTATCAAAGTAAAGGTGATAAAGCCAATGTTTTATGATTCAAAATCTATTCAATATTGTAATTTAAAAGCTTTTGGTTATTACTGAAGTGGCAAGATGGCGTGGAGTTTATTATGTCCAAACATCAGTAGTTAAATGAAAATTAATTTCTTTTAACTGTTTTTATACATCCACCTAATATTTCGAGAAAAATCGTTTTCAACTGTAAAATGTAAGAATGCATTACAGATTATATAATTTTCTAAAATGGTACAGTAAAAATCTTTAAACTATCGACAAAAACAATTCATCGACACCACACATCCCTTCACCCAGGTGTCAACTGCGATCACTATTGTCGCTCACGGACGCGAGCATTTAAGTCAAAAGAAGCGCTTCGGCCAGGGACTTTGTCGTTATAACGCCTATAAACATTTTTACTACAAGTTGACCTCAGAGACTGCACGGTCTCACTTCGACAGGGTTCTAATTCCATCAGCGGGGGGTCCAAGCGCTAATAAAGTGGATTTGTCGACATCAAAATAACACTTTATGAGCACAACACTAATGCGCTTTATCGATACACTCTTAGGGAGTTATCGTGTGATAGCACAGCTGAAATATTGTACAACTTATGTAGATTTGTGGTATATTAACGTACACGTTTAGTTGGATTTTTACATATTTAGTGGAGAAACAAATCTTTTTATTCGGATGGTAGCGACTTACGTTAATGGTGTTTAAGACCGCTTATTGCATATTACTTATCGGGTAATTCTTAAATGGGAAGTAATATCAAATAACCAGTAAATAGTGACAGTAATAACATCCAGTTTCTTGAATAAATAAAAGCTTCTCACGCGCTTTGAAAGATATAAATGTTTGAAAGGAGATGTGTCTTAAGAATATAACATGTTATTAGACGAAGTGGAAGAACTTCAGTATCAAGTGCAATGATAAAATAGTGTGAAGTGTTACAGATATAAGACTCCAAGCATTTATTTAACCTCTAGAAATTGTCCATAAGATAGACGAAAAGACTCATCGCGCTAAGGCCAATGAATTTACAAAGCATGCCCCCGCAGTAAATAAAATAAAACTAGTTTAATTTACGCAACAAGAGTCAAATACAAACAGAAGAGAAGGACAAGTATGTTGTTACTTGTCCTTCAGCAGACATGTTGTTGTCTGCTGCAGCATTGCCAGATATAATGGCAATCCAGTCTGCTAGCGATCATCGCAAGAATAGACCAATATTTGCCAAACATTCTACAAGTCCCGTCCACATATTTTCAGAATTACGTAATCATAATCCAATGACAGACAAATAGGAATGAATTTTCTAGTTTAAATTACATTTATCGGTTCCGAGGCGTTTGATATCAAAGGTCGGGACCTTACTGGCGCCAGGTCTGCCTATATCGATAACATGACGAAAATAGTTTGCGACCAATTAGTTTTGTAAAAAATATACCGGATACTTGGCTTTATTTTGGAATAATTTAAGTTTGAACTTTGTTGTTCTGTGATAAAAGCTTTGAAGTGAATGGCGTAGTAAAGCTAGTTTCGTTGATTACATTTGAATTTAGAGTCGATAAATTAGAAATGATTGGAACGAAGAATGAATTTTGAAATGCAGTATTATTTTATGTAGCGCACGAGTAAAACAACTCTGAAATAGGTAATAAAAAGTTGCAACAAACAGAAATATTTAAACAAGGAACGCAAAAACAGTTAAAAAGGATAGCGAAAATGGATCTAACTACCCAAAGAATAAGAATAAAGAACTAGAAGAGCGCAATCTAATGTTTAATGAACATTATGAGTAAAAGCTTAAAAAAGTCCAATAACTCCAATTCAAACCAAACGAGTCATACCCACGCAAGAGATGATGCAAAAAGACAAAAGATTAAAAAAAACAGCTATTACTTAACAGAGCCATCTTCTATCACTTCTAAACCTCCAACAATATCTCCGACAAGTATTTCCTTTACATCGTCAACATACTTACAAAATCCCTTATACATTTCATAAACCTCATTTGAAAGTTGACTGACAACCTGTAAGAGCCAGCTATCATGGTTGCGCAACCAACAAAAGCTGAAATACCAACGGAAACTATTGTGTGAATTAACGACGTTTTAATTCTGACAAGTTGGAAATACAATGCAATGGCCGTGTTGAGTGTGTGCAATGAATGAACAGACATAAGTGGTAAGTTTCTAGATTGTTTTAAGTGAGTTGGAACAGGTTGAGGCGGGCCAGCACCAGTTGGGAATCGCGGAAGGTGCGTACGTTCCCGTGACGTATTCCACTTTGGGCACCCGCTTATATTGCAGCTTAGAGAAAATAAATGTCCCAACACTGTACTTACTGATGCTTAGGTGCCAAATATGGAATAAAATAAATTGCTCCTCTTAAACACCTGCACCTGTGAAACATATTGAAAGCTACCGAATGTGGAATAGCCCCAAAAGCTATTTAAGCCGGTAATACCGGGGTGGTTTTTAGTCAGTAAGAGTCTGGCAGACTCCTCCGCCTTCCCCAGGGCAGTGGACATTCATGAGGATTTTCCATCCAGGAACAAAAAAAAGGGTGAATCATTGGGAAAAGCTTCTTTGCACATATTGCAAAAGATGTTTTAAAGCCAGACTCTGTATTATGTAAAAACTTAATTGAAAAGAGTGCCCGTGGAGTTTCTTACTCGTTCTTCTACAAAAAGACCAATAGCTACGATTTGGAACTCGCAACTAGCTACAACTTTCGATAACCGACATTTACACGGGCAAAAGTTAGTCCTTAATAACGATAATGCTAATAAATATTAAGATATTTAGCATCTAGCAAATTAAGAAAATGAAATATCTACTCCGGTTAGATTATAACTAAGAGATAAATTTCTTTTTTTGTCTCTAAATCTCTTTTTAATTTGACATTGACACTTAAAACCAGCATGACATCCAATAACGAGTTGCATTTTGTTTTGTGAATGTTTAACTAAAAATAAAAATAAATAAAACAGGTTATGAAACTAAAAAGTAAAAAAAATAACAACAATGAGAGCGTCCCTTTTGAAAGCATTTTGTTTACACGCGCATATCACGAAAGTATGGTTCATAAAGGTTGCCTCACCCGAGGACCGAGGGTCAAGGCTGAGAGACCAATGTAATGACTACACTTGATGCCAACTATTATGTCATCAGCGGGTCGGGTTACTATCGCAATTCTGGTGCTTTTTATATTTTTATTAACTGGATTTTTCGCGGCATTAAAATCAAATTTTACTTTTTTCGGTTTTAGTAAAATCCTTACTAATATTATAAATACGAAAGTAACTCTGTATGTCTGTCTATCTGTAACGTTGTCACGACGATTTGATACGCGGTAAGTTTGAACCCCAAGGAAAGACATTTTTACAAGGCTACTCTTTATTCCACGACTTCATCTGCGTTCGCGATAACCGACATTTATACAGACAAAATCGCGGGCAAAAGCTAGTTATCAATAGAACTAAGAAGAAGCTTTTAAGTTCACAGTTATTTATGTTTTCACACACAATTCACCATAAATAACATTAGACTTACCCGAAAGTTACAATCAAATAGAAATGTCTCCTAAAACACTATAACCTCATCGAGATAAAATAAGTTTCAAAATCCGCATAAAATGATTCCCTTATAATTAACTACGAGTATTTTAAATGAAACCTTGTCATAGAAAATATCAGTACCTGGTATGATTAGTCTTGAGTTAACAAAGTAATCAGATCAGTATAGAAAGCAGTTCTTCTGAAACAATAAGTTGTAAAGACGGCGTTCCCAAGGCACATCGCTTGCGGTCATCTACACCAGTTGTACGTAATTATTTGGTGACATGCACCTGTAATTGTGGTTTACGGTGACACGTTTCACTTGGTGCTTAACGATTTTTAGTTTTATTATTTTTAGATTTTTATTTTTTTTGAGCTGTGTTTTTATTTTTTTGAGTTGCATTTTTTTAAGCGGTATTACTATTTTATAGCTTGTAAATTATTTTCTAAACTATTTAGGTTTTTATGTTATTTTTTTAATTAAGAAGCAATTAATTTTGTTACACCAACGTAGAAATTAAAATCATAACTCAAAATGCAATTAAAATAAATTGTACAAAGTCCAAACACAAAGTACAAAGTCCTCTTACCGCCCTAATTCAACCCGAAGCCAAAACGGCATAAGTCAAAAAACAACAATATCGTGTAATTTGCATAAAAGTGAGCAACCCCTTATCTTAAGAGACAGACACTGAAAACTTTGTCCCATTGCATTCTGATTAGAAATGTCGCCGAGTCCTCGCAATTGACATTCTAAAGGTCAAAAGGGGAACAAAAATTATCATTCTTGTATAAACCTTCATAAAATTAATTCGGCCGGATTTTTAAATAACATTTTTTAAAGGAAATGTTTATGGGAAAATATCTAATACCGCCTACACGTACGTTAAAATTTACTTTCAAATTGAGAACATTACATAGTATACAAATTTTGTAAATCGTAATAATAATTCCATTTGATACGATAATTGGTGTTACGTTCGATCATCATCAATCATGTTAATTAATAGTCTCGTATCGCAACTTGTTTAGTTTTTAGTAACATGTCATTGATCTACTATCAACGGGCTTTTTTTATTTGCAAATTTTAAGGTTTTCCCATTGAAAACCGTGAGTTTTCAACTTTTCTCAAAAGTTTCGACTTACTACGCATCATTTGTCAGCGATTTAGCAAAGTTTTTCTAACTCAATATTTTGGTATTTTTTTGTTATTTTGGTCCCATTTTCTATAACCTAACCTAGTTCTACTCTAAAATAGCTAGTTAAATATCTTCTTGAAAACTTCTGAACACGCACCAAGATCCTACAGAACCCAAGTCCTCGATCACTCAAAATCAAAGGGACACGGCACACACACGGCTAATTTCCGTCGCTAAAACACTAGTTCACTTTCACTTCACACAAGATTACGTACCCTCACAAGTGAACTGGCCGTAGTGTTTCCCCGACGACTTGTCGCCGCAGACCACACACTCCACATTCTGGCCCTTATCCGTCGCGGAGGAGCCGCTTTGCGTCGACGCGGCCTGGCTCGCGGGCGTAGACGGCAGAAGCTCGTCTTCCCGCCAGCTACCGCGAAAGCCGAGTTCGAGAGGCGGGAGGTCAGGGGCTCTCGGAGGGCAAAGCCCCGGGCCTCCGACCCCGCCGTAAACTAGCGCTCCGTGCGTGATGATGCCGGTTGCCGTCACAGGGCAAGAGACCGCGCGACGCGCTTGTGTGTCAAGGGTCGCGGTTCAGGCGCGACTGAGCCGGGTCGGGCCAGGGCGCGCCGCGCCGCCATTGGCCCGGTGGCCTGCAGGGGCAGGGAGCGAAGGCCCCGCCACCTCGACCGCGGCCCCCCTCCCCCCGGCGCGGGGTGGAAATCTTTCAGCCGCGTACCGTCGGTAAGAAAATTCGTTGGGCGGTTTGGGCTTTATTGTTCCGACTTTATTTGTGCAACGTTTTTAGAAGAGTCGTGTTTTATTATGCAATGTATTTCTGTCTCTTTCTAGCTCTGTTTATGAATAGAGCGAACTTGTTTTTAAAAGGTTAGACGTTAGGATAACGACTTTATCTTCTGTTTGGGTACATTTTTTATCATATTTCTTTAACAAACCTTTTTACTTCATATAATCGGTTTTGTCTTATCATTTAATTGTAACAAAACTCAATTTAGTTATTTATTTTAACTTACTAGACTATGGAACACAATACCTTACGCTTCTCTTTTAAATCCAGCATTCCTTTATATCTACATTTTTTCAAAGAATATGTTAATAAAAATAATATTGCTCATATTTCAGTGCTTGCGCGTCAGACGGTACCTGAAAATCCTACTTTGTATCAACTTTCCCGCTGCCTCCATATTTCTGCGGGCTGATAGGCACTTCGTATACTTAACTATCCACATACAGGTGATCAAGTGGCTCGCCTTTTAACTGTAATGTATGTATTATTATGGCGGTTATTTTAACATTGTGTGCTTTTATGAATTTAGGTTATATTTTTAGTTATCACATTGTCGTTTATGATTATAATTTATCATTACACAAAATAGATTGTAAGGATAAATAGAATAGTATAGATAAACTAAAACAATGCTCATCGTCATGTGTTACCAAGTCAATGACCTAATAAAAAAATAAATTGCAAACCAATAACACATTATGATCTAATAAATATTCACTCACTGAATGAATATTTGTATTTTCGCACCAATACGTGTAAAGCACAATGGCTCACATTGAAACGCAAGTTACGTTATTTAGATCTAGATCAATCTAGATGGCCGGTAGGCGGCGCGTGCGCCGGGGGCGTGGCCTCACGCGGGAGGGGGGGGCGGTACTCCCGCGCACTTGACAGCGTGACGTCGACGCTGTTTGACGCATCGCCGACGCGACACTATGATTCGACAATTTTTTGTTAATTTTACGAGTTATGCCGTTTTTAGTATGTGGTTGTATGATGAGGTGGTATGAGTTTTTATTTAGTTTTTTGTTAGTTTATACTGATGTGGAGTTAGTTAATGTTTTCAGATGTTACTGTTTTCAGTTTTATGTTTCAGCAGCCAATGCTAATACTTTAAGTTTTTAGATTAGTGTTATCAATTTTGTAACTTAAAATCTTAGGTTGAAAAAATTGATTTTATGCAACCATTCCCACGGAATGACCAAGTTTTCAGTGACTGAAACAATGGTATTTTTTGCACAATATTTCACCATTTAAATTATGGATTGAATAAAACTATTCTAACTATAATACCTACTTAGCTCCAATTGGATTACAATATTGGAAATTCTAATACGAACTTAAATCAAATTACATTCACATCTTTTACTCTCTAGGGGCACTTTATCCATACAACATTGCACTAAAATGTATAGATAGGTACGTCATTAATTTATTAATGACTAATTTTTGCTCGCGACTGTGTCTATGAGGATGTCAAGATACCATAAAAGCTATGCCTATGGTTGTAATGTAAAAAAATCTTTCCTTTTTGATACCGGACCATAGCTTTCAGAGACTGCCAACTTCTCACAAAAAACTAAGAAAAGTTTACCACTCTAAAATATTATTAGTATAGAAGTAAGTCCTCTTCTTATCGTGTGGGTAGTAAGGCCTTACGACCCTACACACCCTAGTGTCAGAGTTTCTAAACCACCTCAAGGGTCTCTGACATGGTTTGAGTGGAACAGTAAGTCCATGTTTCCTCACGATGTTTTCCTTCACCGATGCCAGTGATGTCCAAGATAAACTTAAGAAAGTACATATGAATTGAAAAATTCTCATTGGTACCTGCCCGGATTTGAACCCACAACCTCATGCATGAGAGGCGGGCGCCTTTACTACTGGGCCATCACGACATAGAAGTAAGTATTACGCAATGTTATTCAACACAGTGTCATCATTCTGCCTTATAAATGAAAGGCCACGTGTTTACTTACTGAATGTTAACTGAATTGAGTTTGACTTATAGCACATTGATATAATCTACGTAGGTAAATGAACTAAAAAATATCGTGTAGGTAGTTAAAATATAATGAAAGGTAGAGCATGAAGATTTGACAGTTAGTTTTTAATTTCGATGGCATTTTGTCGATTTAATTGTATTAATCTGTCAAAGTTGAGGTCGAATTTAAACCATTAATTTCAACTAGGTTATTAAAAAGCATAATTCAAGAAAAATAATTGAATATAGTTGTTAGTAGTTGCTCCTTCCAAAATATCTTCTCCATACGAAACTACCTTTTGGAATGGGCAACTACATTCAATATTAAAATTTATCTTTTCTCTTGTAAATGACGTTCAAAAGTGCCTTTGATGGTCTAATTGAAATGAATGATTTGACTTTGACTTTGATAAAACTATATTTTCTACTTTATTTTATATTCATAAGGAGAAGAATGGACAAGAAACTCAGGGCATCAAAAAAGTCAACGAGGCAAGAGCCCAAAAGGTTGGTAGCATTGCCACGTTGTATGGCAATGCTGATTCCTTGGCCCAAGAAACGGCTAGCCCTCTGATAACGTGAAGAGTCGATCAGTTGCTTGTTGACCCAAAAAAAATAAATTGAGTTTAATTCTAATAAATAATTAAATTTATTAATACAAACTAATTCATTATGTCGAATATTTTATATTACTATCCAGCAATTATGTACAGTTCAGGGTATATCCCAAACTTGGAAAAGATTTAAAAATTAATCAGCATTAAACATCTAAAATAATTACAATTACTTGGAAAATTGAAAGAAATTTTGTCGTGAGTTTTGACAGAAGTAAACAGAATGACATACATAACATCACGCCTGTAATTCCCGAAGGGTTAGGCAGAGATGTACCAAACAGTACTGTGTGTGTTAAACAGAATGAATAGTTAGTAAAGCAAATATGACTTTAAAAGTAAATCAACTACATACCTACTTAGCTACACTATATTCTAAACCCTGGTTTCATTTGTAGGTAGGAAAAATATACCTATTGTTGAATTTCAATCATACACAAATCTCCAATTATTCCACTAACTATTCTTCTTTCTTTATCGTGTGGGCAGTAAGGTCTTACGACCCTACACACCCTAGTGTCAGAGTTTCTAAACCGCCTGATTTAAACCCACAACTTTATGTATGACAAGCGGCCGCCTTAACCGCTGGGCCATCACGACATTAAAATTAAACTATTTACTGGTATTTTTGAATCATTATAAGAAACTTTAACTCCTACCTAGCTGTTAAAGTTTCTATCTTTAACTGCGACATATTTTATTTATACGTAACTATAGCTTCTCCAGTCTTCTTTCTCCATACAAATTTTGGACCCCAATTTGAAATCCCTTGGCCCTTAAGGGGTTAATTGGAAAATCCTTTCTTAGCACATGCCTAAATCAAAATAACTGTAAAAGTCTGTCTGTCTATGTGTCTGTTTGTCAAAATCGCTTCAATGTTTTAGTCGTCTTTCACGACTAAACCATATATTCTAATAATATATACCCGTTGAGAATATTACCTACCTGGTAGTTTGTTGGCATAGTTAGTAACTTGCCCTTAAGTTCAGGGGAGACGAGCTATGCCCGGGCTACGTGACAGATGAAGGTTCAGGGCTGCCTCTAAACTCACAAACCTTTCTCATTTAGGGTATTCTCTTAACACAAGTTGTACATTTACTCTTTAAAAAAATGTCTTATGCGAAATTAGTTGAGGCTGCAAATATGTGTTAAATTTTTATGAATTCGGAAGTATGGATGGATGTAGGTATGTTTGTTACTCATTTACGTCAAAACGGCTGAACGGATCTGGACTAAGCTTGGCACAGAATATAGTCAGGAAAAATGAACGGTGTGATAATTTAGAACTAATGACTTAATTTTAAATTAAGCCATAATCACGCAGACGAAGTCGCGGCAGAAGCTAGAATTCTATAGATTTTCAAAATCATTATTTACACCATTTCTTTTTAATCTTTATAAAGTACCTAATACAATATATTCTTACTTCCTTAAACTACATAATATTGGTTAGGGAGATGCTCTCCAGCCTATTATTGTCCCACTGCAGGGCAAAGAACTCTTCTCATAAAAAGAAGGCATAATCATTGAGCACCACGGGCGATTTCAGACTCATATTAATTACTAGCTTTTGACCGCGGCTTGGCTCGCGTTAAAATTGATAACTTAGTTTACTCCTACGTTTCAAGTTTTTCCATACATACTTTGGACCCTCGTTTCATTCCGTTAAGGGATGAATTTAAAAATCCTCCTTAGAGGACGTCTATTAAATATACAACCTCCCTGCCAAATATCATCTATACACGTCAAGCAATTTTGAACATTTCGTGATGAGTGAGTGACCTATAACTTTTATACATTAAGATAAGTCCAAAGTTTTCTCACGATGTTTTCCTCTTATCCTTAAATAGACAAAAGCTTTTAGCTCTATAGGTATATACTGTACCATATAACCAACCATTTACCGCCTCAAAGCCTGAAGTAAATTTCCCTTTAAAAATAAATAACAAGAAGGCTTGGGATTTCACCCCTGAGGTGAAAGAGCGGGGGTGAAGTGGGCGAGGTGAGGGGGTAGCCGAGGGCGGGTCAGAGGTCGACCCCGCCCAACACACCTACGCATTTCTGTGCTACGTATTGTTACTTACAATAGTCTATAGATAATTGGCTGTGTGAGTGAATTTTCTTGAAGAGACATCTTTGAGTCGTAATGTTTCGTCTTCAGTACAAACAAGAGCAGATCCAGGGGGGTCATAGGGGGTCATGACCCCCCTCCTTCCTGGGCTAACTATGTCCTTTTAGTTTGATATTATTATAATCGGAAAGGAGCGTGTCCTGACTAGATTTGTGTTATATGACACCATCTGATTTGTAAGCTAGATTCGCTCTGAGTACAATTGGCCTATGGAAACCTTGACCATAGTAAGAACTCTGTCAGTTACAAATCATGTCAAAACATAATACATAACATCACGCCTGTAATCCCCGAAGGGTTAGGCAGAGGTGTACCCATTAGTACACCCACATTTTGCCAGTTATGTTTTTAGTCCCATGTAATAGGGGGCGAGCCCATTGCCATCAACCGGGCACAAATCCAGATTTCGAGGCTGCTACTGATAAAGTCCTGATGGAAAAACCCAATAACCCACTTTTCCTGACCTGGTAACCGAACCCAAGACCTCATGCACAGCAGTCGCGCTTACGACCACTAGACCAACAAGGCAGTCATGTCAAAAGTGAAGCAATTAGTGATAATTCTGTCAAAAGGAACTAACCCACATTAATTTTTTTTTAGTCATTTTTCGAAATAATTAATACTAATTTGACACAATATTTTGTCAAATTGAATTAGTTTCACGTCACATTGGGAGGTTGTGGGTTGGTTCATTTTGACAGAATTAAGATCAATTGACAAGTGACGTGTTAAATGTAATTCCAAAAGTGATTAATGTTTTTAAGTACTTCCTCTAGTACAATTACCATAGCTCAATGTCTAAAACGTTGGCTAGTTATCAAGAAATCGTGTGTTCAATTCCGTTCCGAATGAGCTGTTATGAGGAACCCACTGGTAGTACTTGGTGGGTGTGTTAATAGGAATATTTGTACAGAATCATACTGAAGATTATTTTATGTATGTTATAGTTTTTGAACTGCCTCGTTGGTCTAGTGGTCGCAAGCGCGACTGCTATGCATGAGGTCTTGGGTTCGATTCCCAGTTCGGGCAAAATGTTATTGGGTTTTCCATCAGGAATTTCTCAGTAGCAGCCTCGGAGTCTGGATTTGTGCCCGGTTGATGGCAATAGGCTCGCCCCCTATTACATAGAACTAAAAACATAACTGGCGAAATGTGTGTGTACTGATGGGTACACCTCTGCCTAACCCTTCGGGGATTATAGGCGTGATGTTATGTATGTTATAGTTTACAGGTTAGATAGAACATCACGATGAAAACTTTACCAGATCAATAAAATATTTCATATTCATATTCATTTATTTGCATACCATAATGTGTGTAATAGATGTTACATAAAGCTTAAAGCTAAGGTACAGATATGGACCCTGTTAGGGTACAGCCACATGTACTAAAATTAAAATTAGAAAATAAAAATAAAACAAAAAATCGATTCCGAAATTCTATTTCGTCAGATATCATAAAAGAAAAACACATGTATTTTATCAAAAAATGCAGCACCTATACGGTCAATATATTTGGAATAACCCATTAAGATTGTAATTTTTGTGGGGTCTAAAATCATAATTTTATCTCATAGAGGTCTTGTACTGAACGCATGATAAAAGTATTCGGTACTTTGTCTTTTTCACCCGTAGTATTATTTTTCTTTCTTCAACTTGTATTATCCCACTGCTGGGCAATGGTCTCCTCCATAGCCTTCCACTCTTCCTTATGTGTTGGCTTAAAGCCAAACTCCTATAAACATTTCCAAGTTATGACGTCAGCATTTCCTGGGCATCCCTTTATTATAAATGCGAAAGAAATATAAGAATGGCAATACCAGACTATCTTTAAAAAAAAAGGAACTATCTCTAAAATAAACCATATTCTCCATTCCTTTCAAGGCGGTACCGCAGTAAACTTATCTCCGGAGTTATCATCGATCGTGACAGCGGTGTCTGTATGTCATCCCCCCCTACCCCAACCCCCCCATTTGGGTGACTGAGTAATTGGGTGCAGGTACCCGGGTGCCCGAGACGTCCCCCGACCGCGCTGTTCTTTCTTTCTTTGCGTTTTTTTCAGGATATTTTGTCGTTTTTTTTGTGTTGAGTTTGGGGACTAGATGCTTAATTTAGGGAAGCCAATATTTGAGACTTTGTTTTTGGTGATGTGACCGTGTTTTTTAAGATAATTGTTTATTTATGAACAGTTAAAGTAACTGAAAGCCAAGTTTACTAATTATAAACGTTCAAAATCTAGTCGTTATTTTATTTCTACAACTGTCAATGACAATAAATTACAAGATTTTTTGACAGATTGAGACTGAGATTAGTCTGTTATTATAACCAGGCCAGTAAATGCTTGACCTGACTTGTTCAAATCAAATCATTTATTGCAATCCATGATGTAGGTACACTTACAGGTGGTAAAATAAAAATAGAAACAATCATGGACCCTGTTGGGCACAGCTAATTTTTAAATAAGTAGAGAGAGAAATATTTTATATTGTTGTTTGTTAGTCAGGTACAGTTGAATTGACGACCAAATAAGTGTAAATTACTCCCTAAATCTTCAAAACCAAAAAAAATAATATTAATTTAATTTAAATAGAAAGTCTCAACTAAACAATTGCTTGACCGTACCACGCACAGATTTAAATCCCTTACATCAGAAAAAAGAACCCAACGTTCCGCCGCTTGAAGCGGTCCCCACCGAAACGACATCGACACTAAAAAATTCACTTACCGTAAGAAATAAAAACTGTAAGACAGTCACATTACTTCAAAAGTACTTTACGTTTTGTGGGACACATAAATTGTCAAATAAAACGCACACAAACACATGTCTTATAATGTCACATGTATCAATCGTCGGACTTTGAGATACTCGTAGCTTCGCCATTCAGCGGCTACTCGCGCCGGAATGTAATGGTAGCACAGACATTTTGTTTGGGAGAAGGTGTATTTTTGAGTATCTAGGTGTCTGAAGGACCTAAGGGTCTTTCCTAAGGGTTCAATAACATAACTCCAGGGCCTGTCTAAGTAGTCAACTAGATTGACAAAAGGCAGTGCTGCTCTGTAAAAAAAAACTCATATTAATGGGACAGTCAAAGTCAAAGTCAAAATATTTATTTCAATTAGACCATTATTTACAGGCACTTTTGAATTGTCAAGGCAGTGAAATTGAAGTGAGCTATCATCTCAACTGATGAAAGACATTGACAGCCTGTCTATTTAGTAAAAATGTCTCTGGAATAGATGTAATGAGCTTGAGGTGCGCTGTTAAACCTGTAGGCAACACACCGTCAGGTTTTTTACATTCAAACATTATGAGTCATTTTGATTTTTTTACAAAGTAGGCCTGTTAGATTGGGTACTAAAACTCGATGATATCATAAACGAAGTTATTACACTGGAAGTAAAAGATCTTATAATGAGCTTGAAGTAAAAGAAAAACATAATACGAGTAGTAGGAAGGTATAGAAAGCTGAAGAAGATAATCTTATACTTACAAGACAAACTATCAAAACCTGACGTCACCACTACAGATTAAGTACTAACAAACAACCATAAGTAAACTTTACAACAATGCCAAATATTCACAGTAACACTCTGAATAAATCAATCAGTCTCCATTACAATTTACACTAAGATCGATACGATAAAACGACGAAAGAGTATCAAGCATGTCAGCGTTAAATCACGTGTTTGTTGTTTTGTTTGTCTGTTGGTCCGCTTGTTCCTTTGTTTGTGTGCTACTGGATAAATTAAGAACGTCTGCCAATGTGTCTTGTCGGGTCTTGTTTGTAAAAATGATGTATTTATCACCTTTTACTGTGTGTTTTTGACGCTGCATCCGTTAATGTTTTTGTCGTGTGCATTTTGGGTAATGTGTTTTAATTTAGATTTGAGTCAGATTCAATTGTAGTGTGTCTTTAACAGAAAGGGTTTTTAAACAATTGATTAATTTAATCTTCTGACAATTTTGTGTCAGTCAAAACGAACTGACATACTTCAAATCTTGCCCCATTATTCAAGGTAATTAGGTATAATGATTTTCAACAATTAAAGCTGATTATTTTTCATAAGTTTCAGGTGTACAGTCTACAAAAGATATAGGTATCCAGGGTCGTCAGATATAGTTGAAGTTTTTTTAGAAACCAATGTCTTCGATTGAAACTTAATTAATAAACTGTTTATTATCTACTTTTTAAATCGAACGATCGACTGACGTACGATCGATCGTTTTTTTTGGTTTTTCCATCAGGAATTTCTCAGTAGCAGCCTCGGAGTCTAGATTTGTGCCCGGTTGACGGCAATAGGCACGCCCCCTATTACATGGGACTAAAAACATAACTGGCGAAATGTGGGTGTACTAATGGGTACACCTCTGCCTAACCCTTCGGGGATTACAGGCGTGATGTTATGTAATGTGTGAATTTCTCAGTAGCAGCCTCGGAGTCTAGATTTGTGTCCGGTTGATGGCAAAGGCTCGCCCCCTATTACATGGAACTAAAAACATAACTGGCGAAATGTGGGTGTACTAATGGGTACACCTCTGCCTAACCCTTCGGGGATTACAGGCGTGATGTTATGTTATGTTAAATCGAATTACATTTGAAAACATCCATCGGTTTCTAAGAAAGTTTCAACTATATCTGACGACCCTGCATACATATGGCTTTTGTCAACTGTACATTACTTGTTTTTGCTGGATAGTAGGTAATATAACCTAATTGGAATATCAAATTAACGGATTGGCTCATTTTGGGAGAATAAGCTCAATTATTCTTAGTAAAAATTGATGAACGCTTTGTAACATAACCGTGGCTACTACTAAAATTCCTCAGTATAAGTCGGTCAGTTATTTTTCTTCAATGATAAGACATCGGTCTGAGGTTATCTGGCCACCCCACGTGCTGACTCCATGCAAGCTTTATCACAAATGTTCGTATGTTCTTCCCTGTCTTATATAGCTATAGTTATGTTACGAATAAGGAAAATGTTTTATAGGTTTGTATGTAAAAAAGTCGCTTCAAAGTAGGTATTATTTTTATAAAAATCAAATAATTTATTTTATGCAAGTACTAGCTGATCCAGCGAACTACGTACCGCCATTTTTTTTCATACGAAAAATAGATAATAATAATAATAAATATCTTGGTACTACTCACACACGACTATCTGATCCCAAGCTAAGCAGAGCTTGTGTTATGGTAACCAGACAACTGATGTACATGCTTATATAATTTATAAATACATACATATTATAGATAAATCACACCCAGACACAGAACTAACAATCATGCTCATCACAGAAAGTTTTGTCCTGGTGTTGGCCGATTCTCAGACCTATCCGTGCACACAAAATTTCGGTCCAGCCATAGCGGAGGAGTTTGGTGACAAACACTGCGACAAAAGATTTTTTTTATGTTAGAAGAAATTATTATCTATGTTAATATAATTACTGCATTTAACTACATACTTCGTAAAGTCAATGCAGTGGACTGCCTCGTTGGTCAAGTGGTCGCAAGCACGACTACTGTGCATGAGGTCTCGGGTTCGATTCCCAGGTCGGGCAAAGTGTTTTTGGGTTTTCCATCAGGAATTTCTCAGTAGCGCCTCGGAGTCTGGATTTGTGCCCGGCTGATGGCAATAGGCTCGCCCCCTATTACATGGGACTAAAAACATAACTGGCGAAATGTGGGTGTACTAATGGGTACACCTCTGCCTAACCCTTCGGCGATAACAGGCGTGAAGTTACGTTATGTCAATGGCGTATTTATAAAGAAAATAAATACATAATAAGTAAAAAAGAGATTGGTACATATTTTTTTGCCTGAAATCCATAAAGGCTTCGCAGAAATCTATGCCCACGCTTTTATACGCAGCGTTAAAATTCAAAGTTTCCCGGAAAAAAGTAATTCTAAAATCCATGGTACGGTCAGAGGCTCTCAACTATTGGTCGCGCTCGAGTAACTCGTTCATGATCCGATTTTACGCACGGACGCCCGGGGCCCGACGACTCGCCGCGTCTGCATTGCGAAAAAAATTGCCATAAAAATAGATCCGGTTGGCTTTTTTTTCATTTCCACTGAAAGATGGACGGATTGAAACAAATTGGAGTTTACTGTAAGAAATCTGTGCATTGTAGTCGCTATTTTAGTAATTTAAAGTTCATTGACTCTATTCTCAGAAATATACGATACGTATTCATTTAACATCATCATAAATAGAATTCTACCACCTAAACTGTTTCGAATAAACACAACAATAACTTAATGTGCATTCGCGTATTATCATCCATTGAATTCGTGCATTATTAGCTTCATAATACCCTCAATATTAATACCTCAAATATGCTTCAGTTATAATCCTTCAAAAAAGCGTCATCCCTCACAATCCATCTAATAAAACCGTAGCGAGTTGTACACAATATAGTAGCGCGGCGCCACCGTCGCATTGTGCGGAGGCGACCAATTGTGCAGAACCCCTGAGCTGATCACTTAATTGACTAGCGAGCGAGAGCTTTTAGGGGAAACGATACCTACAATCTACAATTTCACAACATCCGTCATACATTACCGCTGTTGTAGAACCATACTGCATTACATACAGTTTTGAGCCAGTAATGGTTGTTGAAATAAAAATTATGCAGTTTTTATAGTACAGGTTGTGGTATAGGATTAAAATGCAGTAGAAATGAGATTTGTTGGCAAGTGATAGGATTGTGTGGGAGCGTTAATGCCACTTAATCTGAACGATTAACCCACTGTTGATTCGCGGTTGAACACAAAGAGAGGCAGTCGGGTGCATCGAGAGTTGCTAGTTACGGCAGTTATTAGATTCGGAATGAGAACCTCCTTTTGAAAGATTGGGTGGCGTTGAAAAGAATATTAAAACGCATCCTTTGCGAATAAAAGATCTTTGGTGATGATGAAATGTATTTCAGAAGAGTATCTCATAAACATTATGTACTTTAAACATCTGTATAGGACACATACGTCGGAAAAGCAGAGCTTTGAGTTCCACGTAATCGATGTCGTCGATTTAAGCTAGTAAGTAACAAAGCTGAAAGTTATTCAAGTGTCAAAAGTACTCTTCAATGACTCCTTTAATTTTAGGACAGTTTAGTATTTGCACTTTTACTTACATTATATACTATGATATTTTTATCTGTGCTTTTACCGTTAGCATCTTATTTTTTTCAAAAGTGCCTGTATTTTTGGTCTAATTGAAATAAATGTTTTGACTTTGAATTTGACTTTACCTACGCCTATATTTATTTATGTATGTACAGTGACAAGCATAAACATGTATAGTTATACAATAGCAACAATATAAAGAGATTCCAACTAAAATATTGATTCAAATACAACATATTTTATTCGTATTTTCATAAGAATAACGAATAAAATATTTTGAATCCCTTGAGGGATTTAAAATATTTTATTTATTTTATTTATGTAGTATTAATACTACGAGATAAATAACTATCATCTCAAAGTTGCAATCTACTAAATCTATCAAATTACAAGAAAAACGCTTTTAAATATTTGAAAAAATTGATTTTTTTTTCCATAAACATATTCGTGCTTACTACTTTACCTATAATTACATATCTATAGCTAGGTATATTAACAAGAGGGCAGATAACATCCCAATAGTACAGATCACCCTTGACAGCATCATATTTCCCATGAGGCCGGATTAATCAATGCACCAGTTATTGTACTTGACCGCACCATATTGTGTTTCCATCTTTTTTGGTTTCACAATCAGAAAATTAGATAATCAACGTAAAGATTTTATTCTCTTTAATGAAACATATTTTGCCTTTCTTACATAAAAATCTGGTGTAAAAGGAATTACATAGTTTTGTTCGATAAATGAGACAATTCTAGTAAATTTACTGAGTAGAGACGTAACATCATGCCTGTAATCCCCGAAGGGTTAGGCAGAGGTGTACCCATTACTACACCCACATTTCGATAGTTATGTTAAAGTCCCATGTAATAAGGGGCGAGCCTACTGCCACAATGTTTTTATTTAGTAATTTTCTGAGTTATTAGAAAACAAAAACATTTATATTGTAACAAAGATTCATAAAAATAATCATCAATAATTAAAATAAACAAAACATCACACTAGGGCTCCTGTAACATGGGTGCGTTGACGAACACATAAATAGACATTATGTAAAACACTAGCTGTCCGCCGCGGTTACACCCGCGTCTTTGGTTACTCCCGTAGGTCGTAGCGTGATGATATATAGCCTATAGCCTTCTTCGATAACTAATCTACCCAACACTGAAATAATCATTCAAATCGGACCAGTAGTTCCAGAGATTAGCGCGTTCAAACAAACAAACAAACAAACACTGCAGCTTTATAATATTATAAAATATAGATTACACTGGTTATTTCCCTACGATATTTAATCAGACATTTTTACAATTTAAAAGTCACTTTTCCAAACATTTATTTCAATAGCACGAAATAAAAAACAACAATTTCTCTTTTGCCATAAAAAAAAAACCAGTGTGCTTATGACCACACGACTGAAGTGAAACTTCTTTCGCTCCATCTGTATGTATTTGGCTATGAGAGGAAGAGAGAAAGAAAATGTGCGCGCGCACTGCTGTCTCTTGCTTATATCCCCCACTTAACTTCCGTTCGCCTTGCCCGATCACACTTTTCGTAACGCTTACGTCACGCGTTCGCCAGCTTACTCCCCAAGTCGAGCGTGCGTAAAGAAGTTTCACTTCAAAATATCTTCATAAAGATAAGTTTAAGTAACAATTACATAAAGTCACCCTTTCTGTCATCTTCACATTTTTAACTTAACCCCCATCTCGGCACGTGGATAAGGGTTATGGTTGTCATTACCATTATTAACCCTTAAACGGTTACGGATGCTGAGACTTTTTATTTTGTTGAGAACTCGTTTTTTGGAGTTGAAAGATTAGGGCAGGGTTAAGTTATCAAAATAAAAATAACTTACTTTTTCATAAATAGAACTTTGTAGAAGTTCATTTTTAGCTAAAACTGATATTTTTTGAAATTTAATAAAAATAATTTTAAAAATAAACATCAGTAAAGTAAAAAAATTCTGTTATAATTATGCTCTCATGACTTACAAAAAATAAGCTCTGTACTCCTACATTACATTTCAAAAGAAAATATTATTATTTGCCCTACAAACCTACTAAAAAAGTTGTCAAAAAACAAACTCATCAAAATTCATAGCCACTGAAAACTTGAGACACCAACAAAAAACGTTCAACAATGAAGCCAATCAGCCTCTTAGAAACTTTCAAAAACGGTATTAATTTTCAATGAGATTATTTACAAATCCTCGAACACAACGTCAAAGCTTCAACGGGGCCTGATCTGTCAATATTGTCACAAAACATTACGAAAAAGGTAAAAAAGATAAAAAAAAACTTAAAGAAAAAAAATTCTATGAATGTGGCCTAATTTTCGCTCTCAATACCCACTTTCTGTGTAAGCATTGAGGCGTTACATAAATTAATTCTTACATACTCGGACCATTTTTTTTAGTAAAAAAAAGAAACACGGAAGACCGTTACCTTTTACGGTTTTTTTTTCTTTTTATTTATGGTGTAAAAATTGGGTTACTTATCGGGAGCGTAAAGTCTATTGTGTGTCGTGGGGGATTTTTTTGCAAAAAAAAGTTTTGACAAAAATGTTATTCCTTTTTTTAAAATTTAGAACACGTGATAGAAAGAGGCGGTTGGCACGAGTATATTGCGATTAGAAATATTATTAATAGATCTTGGATAATTCGTAGTTATTAATGATGAAATCATTTTAAAGTGATTGATCGTGGTTTAACACTCCTTAGTTTTTTAGTAAAGTAAATATTATACATCATTAATCTTTATAAGCCTATATCTTAAAATAGTTCGACTTTGCTAAATACAAAGTAAGTAATAATAATAATAATATGTTTTTATTTTTATATTACATAACATCATAACATAACATCACGCCTGTAATCCCCGAAGGGTTAGGCAGAGGTGTACCTGTTAGTACACCCACATTTCGCCAGTTATGTTTTTAGTCCCATGTAATAGGGGGCGAGCCTATTGACGTGAACCGGGCACAAATCCAGACTCCGAGGCTGCTTGCTACTGAGAAATTTCCTGATGGAAAAACCCAATAACACTTCGCGACATACTTAAAAAAAATACATATCTCTTAGAAACCGTTTCGCTCGTCTTAAGTATTTAGAAAAAAAAAAACATACTACAAAAACGTTACACGATTTATGTTCTAGTAGACTGTTACATAGAATATAACGTCTACTAGTCACATAGGAGAACGTATACTGCCCCGACCACATACAATCAGTCTCGGACATGTATTCACTTCATTGTGAACACCAAACAAAACAGACAGACATGCTTTTTTATACAAACTAGATTTGAAGCATTCAAAAGGACACAGGTCACAGGTCACCATCGTATTTTTCGTCCAAAGAAAAAAGACGTTACGAGCAACCCTATAGAAAAAAATATAAGTAAAAAAGGGGCTTCTTCTAATATTGTGAATATTGATGAAGAAAGGAATCTGGTTTTGGATATTGAAGATTGTTGAAGTTTCATTCAGTGCGCATGTGTGGTCCCACGGGGTGAGTTCACGTGGTTGAAATGTGCGCTGAGAATCGCGGATCGCGCTCAAACTTGATTTTGAACTGAAATTTCTTTACAAACTGGATTTTTTTATGGGAATTTAGACGTTAAAGAAACTCATTTCTGTCAATGACAATTCAATTATTATTATTAACTTTAAAATTTCATATTTGACAGTTAAAATTCAAAATTTCGAACTATTTTGACAGTAGCGCTTATGTAAAAATAAAAATAACTGTACCCAATAAAAGATAAAAACTAACTGGTACTTACATAAAGGGGCAAAATGTCTTCAAAAAAATAAGGGTAACCATCTCGTTTCCATCTTAACAATACGCACGCGATAACTACAGAATCCTTGCGCACGATTCATGTACCCTTTAGCCCTGTAAAAGGGATAAAAAGGGATTGTGCCCGAGATAAACGGGTACAATAGGGGTTGAGGTATCTCGGAGGTGGGTCGTATTGATCCCGGCACGCGTTCACGGGTTAACAGAGGCGGCGGTAGGGTTGGGATGCTGCGCAAAGGCACGAGACGCGACGGGTTTAAGAAGTATTTGAAAAGTGGTTTTGGTGTGTTTTGGGGTGCTTTTCAACCCTTCTATTGGGTTTTGTTGAAAGTTATGTTTGATATTATTAGTTACGATTCATGATAATGATATCAATAATTTTACTACGGTGCATATTTTTGAAAACCTACTTAGTAATAACTTACGAAAAATCAAAATATTCAGTTTTAAACGATTTGGCACACAAATAAATTGGTTTTTGTAAAATATAACGGACCGGAACAGTAGTCAATAGAAATAAATTTCATTTTCTTTGACAAGTTTATGACTTTCATATGACCTTAACGTCTGCCATATGAGGTCACTAATTAACTTGCGGAATAAGAAAACATGCTAGTGGGGTCGTAAATAAGTTTATATGTCAAAAAGAGGCCTGTTAGTGATTCTGCATACCTACCTATTGTTAAGATATTTTAGATTAAATAGCATTTTATGCAAGGACGAGATAAGTCTTGTCAGTATGACAAAGTATATTAATATAGTCTTCTGCCAAAATGCAATGTTGTGAAAAAATTACAAGCCAATACATCGACCGCTTTCCAAGTTTTGCCAACGTACATTGCGACATACAAGCTAAATTTTAAATAGGTAACAACTAAGATAAATACTTTAACGTATTCCAACCATTGGCATCCTTCATAAAAACAAATTCACCATTCTAAAAATAAACGCAACCCATCAATTTTGTTTACACTCAAAGAAAAATTAGGTTATTTATAAAAAAAACCTGTCAAGTCCGAACCGGGATTCCGATAAGATTGACTTAACACCTTAAGACAGGTTGATAATCTTTAAAAACAAAAAACCGCCGCAAAACCGTTCACCACTTACAGGAACCATAAAATTTTAGGAAAAAGAAGGGATGAAATTAGCAAAAACTGTCGTAAATTTGTCAATATGACCCCGCCCCGGCATCGAGAGGGTTCGTTTTTACAGTTAGGTTAAATATTGAGTGACATTTGAAGATTAATACCAGAAACTTATCTATGCAAAAATGTCGTTTGGTTTGGCTGTAGAATAAACTTTTAAAATGAAATTAAAATGGCTGATAGACTGGTTTATGTGGGCAATATAATATTTAGAGGCATTTCGACTTCGCATTGTGATGAATATGAACTTTCTGAGTTTATCTTGGACATCACTGACATCGATGAATTGAAACATCATAAGGAAACCTGGACTTGTGATTACCTATTATGCGTGGTGATCAATGCTGATGCCTTTTCCGTATGAGAAGAGGCTTTTGCCCAGCAATGGGACAATAATAGGCTGGTATTATTATTTATATGGGATGGAAAATCACATGTAGTACTGTCTGGTATGTACGTTGGATGTATTCAAATGTTATTTAATTTAAAATGTAGTTAATAAACAGTTAATTAATTAAGTTACGTTTCAATCTAACACATCCATAGGTTTCTAAGAAAACTTCAACTAGGTATATCTGATGGCCCTGGATACCTAGCTCCTTTGTTGAGGGTACATAGATCTCTAAAGGCGTCGTTCACAGCATCACATGAGCCGCACGCATCTGGCCATTCAATAACTGAATCCAAACTTATATCGTAAATGCAAAAGTAATTCTGTCTATCGCATTGGAAGAAGTCGAGTATACTTTTCATTCATTCGTGTAGACGAAGTCGTGGGCAATTTTGTTACAAAGTTTATAGAAGCTACTAGCGATCATTTAAATTATTCTGTTTTCTGTGCTTTAGAGTTAAAGTCTAAGTCAAATCATTTATTTCAATTAGACCATCAAAGGCACTTTTGAACGTCATTTACAAGAGAAAAGAAAAATTATAATATTTAATCTAAACAAAACATAACATCACGCTTATAATCCCCGAAGGGTTAGGCAGAGGTGTACCCATTAGTACACCAACATTTCGCCAGTTATGTTTTTAGTCCCATGTAATAGGGGGCGAGCCTATTGCCATCAACCGGGCACAAATCCAGACTCCGAGGCTGCCATTGAGAAATTCCTGATGGAAAAATCCAATATCACTTTGCCCGACTAGGGAATCGAACCCAAGACCTCACAGCACAGCAGTCGCGCTTGCGACCACTAGACCAATGAGGCAGTCAACATGAGAATCTGAACATGGTTTTTTCTATTTATAATTATATGCAGATAACATTACAACTATACTATTTGCGACACATAATTAGTTATCCCGACCTCGTTCTATCAAAACATAAATGGAAGACCTTTGCACACTATTAGACATAATACCGCGTGTTTATGACTGAACTGGCTTCAATCAGATGACCCCACCACATTGTACAAACATACATATAACGTAATTATTAACCCTGAGATTAATGGTTTCAATTATAATTGAAATAGTATGAATAACTTGTAATTAAATCGTGTTTACTCGCTTACAGCAGGGGTAGTCAACCTGTCGATCGCGGTTACTAGTTCAGTCTATCGCAAGTTGGTTCATTGGCCGATTCCCTTGGGTTCGATTCCCAGGTCGAGCAAAATGTTTTTGGATTTTTCCATTAGAAATTTCTCAGTAGCAGCGTCAGAGTCTGACTTTGTGTCCGCTTGATGGTAATAGGTTCGCCCTCTATTAGGTACGTGGGACGTAAACATAACTGGCGAAATGTGGGTGTACTAATAGGTACACCTCTGCCCAACCCTTCGGGGATTGCAGGCGTGATGTTATGTATGTATATGTTATGTTCGATCGCAAAAGCAACAGTAGGTCGTAACTAGGGAAAGTCCTCAATTATTTTTGTGATACCCTCTCAATAAAATACACTTTTTTACTGGTTTATTGATGACTAATTTTTTAATCGTCAGACAACTTTTATAGGAGGGATAAATACGGAGGTGTTGTATGGTTTTATATAGAAAATATGTCAATCTGACATAATTATTTATTCTATGAATAAAAGTTATCTGGCTATAGAAAAATCAGCCCTAAATCAATTAAAATTTTAAGTAATTTATACAAATGAATAAAACAAAAGTCAAAATAACACTTTTTTACAAAATAAATATAAATGTGTATACAGAAGTTTCGTGTAAAAAAATATTTTTATTTTACACAATTTAAGAACTTTTTAATTATAAGATTTACATGTTTTTCACTAGCTATTTGATTTTCACTAGCTACCATACAATAGAACAGTCTCACGCGGTTATAATAACACTCATATTATTTTTTTCTCAAACGAAGTCCTCTCTGATCTCCCTGTTAATCAATCACCAGAGGGTTGCCATATAAAATAATCTCGCCCCAATCAAGGGTAACATATTCGCGGTTCAAATGCTTAGAAAACAATATAGCTTTTGTGTTGCCACATAAAAGAGCTTCGTATCAATTTCTTGGTTATTAAAAAACCATGTCAATATTTCAATTCTAAAAACAAAACACAAACGAAAATAGTCTTTACGAGAACGTGTTACGGTTTATTGGTATTTTTTGTAGCAGTAAATATAAAA
Source organism: Hoplodrina ambigua (assembly GCA_949774945.1). NCBI lineage: Eukaryota > Metazoa > Arthropoda > Insecta > Lepidoptera > Noctuidae > Hoplodrina > Hoplodrina ambigua. The sequence continues at coordinate 10,696,925 of OX458979.1, forward strand.
TTGGGGCCGGGAGCATAATTTTGATATGAAAAAGGATACTTGAGCCAAATTAATAGCTTATCTGTGATCTGTAGTTTGGTTATTATGTCACTCATTGCGTGGGCTTTCAGTGTAGTCACCTTTTGTGGGAGCAGGGTTGCCCTAATAAAAAAATATTGAAAAAATGATAGTTTACGTTTTTTTTTTCCAGAAAACAGACTGTAATTATTTTTTATAAAGGAAAATACGTAATTATTTTTGTTTTGTAGAATTAAACGGACTGATAAGATAAAAATAACCTCATTATAATTTTAATGTTATTCCTTGAAGTAAACTACGGAGAGGAAAATAACATGACTAATTTTACTTTTTGTTTGTATTTACTGTATTTTGTTTTTGTACTTATGTACTAAATTATTAAACTCCATCTTAAATGTATATTTAGGTAGAAAAAAAACTACGCATTAAAACTTTGAAATCCACTAAACCGATGCACTTAGTATCCATGCTTAATAATGTAAATGCAAAAGTAACTCTGTCCGTCTATTAAGCCATCACGACTAAACCACTGAACTGATCGATTTTTAAGGAATTTAGAAATTTGGTTTGAACCCAAAAAACGATATAGGCGACTTTTTATTAGACTTCGTTCGCATCCGCGTTAACCGACATCTACGCGGACGAAGACGCGTACAAAAGCTAGTTTTTAATAATTCATAAAAAATATTTTAAAGCTCATTTTTTATTTTAAACAGTATGCATATTGGTAATTAGGCATGAATTCAGAAAATAGTAACACAAGTACGTTCAACCCTAAGCTACCCCGGGGTTGTTTTGCACCCCAGCGCAGGGTTATCTGGCACATCTAGACTTTTGTTGTCGACGTAATCAGAGCCATATCGATGAGGATTATTAACTGATGGGGTCGTTTTTACCCACACGCGGTTTTTGAATGTGTTAACATACATTTTTTACAGCGAGATATTTTTTTCTGCGTTATTAGGCAAAATGTATGAGTGACTGGGCAAATAATGCCTCAGGATCGTTGTTCTCAATATTCTAAGCATAAATAATGAACACACATCAGAACATAGGTAGTCAAGCGGTCGACTCGGTCGGCTGACCTATTCTGAGGCGAAAAAATTAATATTGCTATATAGGTATATATTATTATAACGTGGCAATGCTGACTGTCTTTTGGGCACTTTCCTTTGATAAAGAATTTTTTGGTGTCCTATATAAGCTCTTCTTCTTATTTTTAAATTATTGTTTATTTATTTATTTAAGTAACATGGAAGACCTACATAACATTATTTTTATTTATAAGTTTTATGTCATTATTACGTAATAATACGAATAATAAACCTAGTAATATCGTTTTATTCTGTGATCTTAAGCGGCCGTGTCAAATCAACTCACCAAATTCCTGCATGTGTCAGAATGAACAAAAGAGAAGCAATATAATGTCACTTGGACACAACGAATAAATGGGTCAACATACGCAAATTCTCAAATTCACACTACCTTTAATGCAAAAATGTATTTTCCTAAATAATAAATATGCATCGATGCATACGCGGAACTAATCCGTGTCGCTTCCGAATTCTCAACAATAAAATTATGTCGTCCGAAAAATCCGTAAATCGTAAAAATAATTCGAATATAAAATTTAGCCGTCATGGGAAACGTCAGCGACTTCACGGTTTGCTAATAAGGATCGTCCAGATGCAACAATGGACACATCGATACAGAAAATGACATATGTTTTGAATACGAAATGTCATCTTATTTTTTTTACATTGCACTTTTTTTTTTAAATCCCGTAATGCGTGAATGGCCGAGGGGGCCAAGGCAATTATATTTTGTGCCAAGTTTACGCAAGGAGTTCGGACAATGCATGCCTGCACTTTTGTGCGGTCGTCTGCACCGTCTTTATTATGCCGACATGTTTTGCTTTCGAATTTGGAACGTAAGATCGTTATCTTTTAAAATTGGAACTTTGACGGCGATTGGTATGAATGTTTATTTGAATTTTAGATTAGAGCTAGGTAGGGTGGCGTTTAAAATTTAAGGCACGTTTATTGCACTTATTCTCGAATTATATGTGGATAGTGGATACGCAAAATGTTGATAATACAAACTGTAAAAATGAAATAAAATGCTAAAGAATATTGTTTTAATTGTTCTACACGATTATCTACTCTGTAAAATATTTGTTTTTTGTTTATCTTGTGCTATTTTAATATTGTAGTATACAATTGACTGGGCTATTTCGAAATTATTATTTTTTACGTTTAATAACCACGAATGAAATTTGTTAAATCATTTATAAGCTAAATATTATCGAACTTACCAGAAATTCGCGCTCGCAGCTGGCACGTACTTTTCTGTCCCCTGGTCAAGTAATCTACAAGGACCAAAAAAAAAGATAAAAATAGGGAAATGTTTTAAAATTCTCAGGGCGTGAGATGCTCTCTTTTAAATAGAGCTTGTTAGTGGTCACTCCACATCTTTTTTTACAAATAAAAAAAAAGTTTTCAAAAGATAAGCAAATTGGTAAGCTATTCGCACCGAGTGGCTGTGAAAACATTTTTTGTGTTTTCTTAGATGTGCGTCTGTGGCTTAAATATTTATGGGGATTTTTATAAAAAATGTTTACCGGTCGTGTTGTCAGAAATGTATATTTAAATTGGGGTAGCTATGTGTCAATATTTTTGGCAGCTATCTATGGTCTACTGTATTAACACTATGAAACGAGTAGGAAGAGACTTTCTTTTCATTTATACTAATATAATAAAATTGAACAGTTTTTTTGCTTGTTTGTTTAAATGAGCTTATTTCTGAAATTACCATTCGGACAGATTTTTTTTGATGATAGACAGATTCATGCCATGTCACCGGCTCGTAGAGACCAAGATTGGTGTCCCGAAATGGCCAGACGGGGACGAGGCAGACCAAGAAGGAGATGGAGAGACGACTTGGTAGACTTCCTCGAAAATTGGCGAGACGTAGCGCTAAATCACGATAGACGGAAGACATTGAGAAAGGCCTTTGCCCAGCAGTGGGACACTACGGGTTAGTTATAATAAAAATAAGATTCATGAGAAATAGTATAGGCTATAAACATCACGGCACGACTCACGGAAGTGGAGCAGTAAAAAAAAAGACATAACGCGGCTAAAAAAAAACACGCGGACGAAGTCGCGGACATAAGTTAGTAACGTATATTTAAAACTGCCTTGTTGGTCTAGTGGTCGCAAGCGCGACTGCTGTGCATGAGGTTTTGGGTCCGATTCCCAGGTCGGGCAAAGTGTTATTGGGTTTTGCATCAAGAATTTCTCAGTAGCAGCCTCGGAGTCTGGATTAGTGCCCGTTTGATGGCAATAGGCTCGCCCCCTATTACATGGGACTAAAAACATAACTGGCAAAATGTGGGTGTACTAATGAGTACACCTCTGCCTAACCCTTCGGGGATAACAGGCGTGATGTTATGATGTTAAGTATGTATATTAAAAAAAAAGACTGCGTAGAAACAAAACACTATCGACTAACCCATCTTCGTCGAAAAAAATCGTAAAGTACCCCGATGAATATATTAACCCCAAAATGAGGCATTTTAGTGCAAATATTATTATATATTACATCAATATCGTACCCCTATCCATCAAAGAGGGTAGGAGGGACACTATTGACATAAAATTTACGAGATTAATATTTACAGAGACGACCCTCTTAGTGCCTATACGTTATAGAGGTATGCATGCACAAGTATTGCGCTTTCTTTAAGAAATTTCTTATGAAAAAGTTTTAGAAGAGCTCATTCGGAAGACATGCAACAAGAAGACTTTATCCATAAGTCTTTTTTCTTTATTTATTTATTTAAAATCTGTATGCAACAAAAGTACAAAAGCGGACCTAATGCCCTAGGCATTCCCTAATAGTCACCAAAGGTGGTAAACTGTAGGTACCTAACTGAAAGTATCATTTGCGTGACATTTCAATTCAATTTTTTTTTCTATAAATACCTAACACGAAATGACATAATTTTATTCTAGTAAGCAATTGCGTACCAGTCAATGATAGTAAAACTTTTTAGGAAAGATTAAAAAAAAAATTGGAATATTATTTATATTAAGCGAAGCTTACAACTATTATAAACGCGAAAGTTTGTTAGGATGGATGAATGGACACCTGTTACTATTTTACGCATAAATGGCTGAACGGAATTAACTGCGATTTGGCACACATACAGTAAAGATCTAGTTTAACACATAGGATGATTTTTATCCCGTTTTTGGGTTTCCGTGGAATAACTAAGGACTTTGGCTTTATTTTACGCAGACGAAGTCGCGAGCAGAAGCTAGTGATACACATTTCGATGTGTAAAAGGTTATAACAAGTTTTTATTCTAGAAAATCGTAATACAAACTGCAACAAAACAAAAAAAATAAATATCGCCCTATCATTGCGAATCTCCCTATTTTTTCAAACTATCGGGTGCATTATTCAAATGTCCTAAAATCTATAAGAATAAGCCGTTGTCCGGCTTCCCCGGTGTCCCCGCTGTACGTTTCTCACGGACATAGCGACCACCGTATAATTTCGCTATAAATAAAATTGCACTGTAAAATTTCTTGGACACACGTACGTAGTTGAGGGTTAAGATGGCAGTGGATTCTTTTATTATTATTTGTGATTTAGTTTTTGTAAATACTTGCACTTGAAAATAATACAAGAATTAGTTAGAATAGAATACGTGTCGGACTTAGTCAAAACTAATGAAATTAAATAAACAATTCTAATCTTACTTAATATTTTTTTATCATCCCTGACGACTATTATTTCAATTTATTTTTCTCTTATCAAACAAAAACAGAAAACAATTCAATTGGTTTTCAAAGACAGGATACATTTCTGGACAAAAAACATAAACGCATCCATTACACCAATAAAATGTAAAAAAAAACAACAGTCTGTGAGTCCATTCCATAGTTTTCCTTAGTCAGGTCCGTTGGATAGTAATCACGGTGGCTAGCCCTCGGACCCAGTATGGATATCAAAATATAAATCGTGAAGGTCCACCCATCGAATACCGCTAATACTTCCTCTATGTGTATTTTATTTCCATTTGAATAAATTGTTAGTTATTTGTAGATATATTTACTTAAATATTATTTCGAATTTGAAATATAAAATAATATATATATGGGCAAAAGGACCAAAATGCATCGTGACGATATGATATTTCGCCACGAATTTGGTCTTTTTCGTGTCCAAAGGTATCGAGTTATCGAGAAGTTTGATTAAGTTTGAATACTACCTCAACTGAACGAACCTGTTAATAATGAAATTCAAATTCCTCATTAACAAAAATAAAAAAAACCGGCCAAGTGTAAGTCAGAATATTTAACAACTACATGTTATTGTATGACAACCCGTTTACTTTTTGTTTATAATTTGTCGTTATAGCAGCCATAGTAATTTATACTCTGTGGAAAAATTTATATAAATGTCTACCTATTACAGTTGAAAAGATGTGACAGACAGACAGTGAAATCTAAGTAAATAGAGAGAATAAAAAAAATATTATTTTAAAAGTTGCAAACTTCACTTTTTTTTTAATCACAGTTATGTAGATAGGCACATAGTTACTTAAATAATGCTTTTAATAATCGATGTAAACAATAAGACATTATTCACCAAAATGGCTTACTAATCCATGCCATAAAAATTTACGACTTTCTGGCAACTGGCAAAAAAATCCACCAAACTGCGTAAGTGGCATAAATATGACATGGTGTTATCTTCACACTATCTCAATAGGAGGCCGGCTCAATGGATCAACGAACAACCCTTTGACGGCAAGCGATGGGGTACGAGTCCATTGTCTGTCGAGGTACGACTGTTTATACTGTCCGTCATATTAGATAGGACAGAAGACAAACAAATGTAATGAACGTGATCAATAAATCTGTATTATATGCAGCTGGATACCAGTATTTTAGATGAAGCGATGGCCTATCTGACCTACATAACCCAGTAACTGGGTAATATGATGCCCCTTAGTAAGACTGGTTGTCAGATTTTTCGGTCCAGACCCGGAATAGTTATTCCGGGTCTGGGCCGAAAAATCTGAGAACCAGTCAGTGCATCTGCAGGCAGTGTAATAAAATTATGAGCATAAAATAGTTAAATTCCGTTTTAAACCATTTAAAAATTTTAAACCATTACTAGGTGTATATTGATCTAACTCATAAGTTATAGATACTAACTGATCTATGTTTGCTACTCTTTCTGGCTTAAACGTCTCAACGGAATTAGCTAAAAACTGGCAAACACAAATCTAGCTTAACATAACGTAAACATACATACATAACATCACGCCTGTAATCCCCGAAGGGTTAGGCAGAGGTGTACCCATTACTACACCCACATTTCGCCAGTTATGTTTAAGTCCCATGTAATAGGGGGCGAGCCTATTGCCATCAACCGGGCACAAATCCAGACTCCGAGGCTGCGACTAGCTCTAGCTTAACACATACAATAATTGTTTTGTGTTTGTTCCCTTTAGATAATTCAGGAGTTTGACCTAATTCAGAAGTCTACTCAGACGAAGTCGGGAGCAGAAGCTAGTAATTCTATATTTTCTGCATAAATATAACCCATAACATAAACTAGCCTATATGCTAAACCTCCATAACTTCACGCTAAAAATACAGTCCATCCAATATCTATAATGGACACAATCCTCCGCTTGACTGACTCTTTCCCTTAGAGAACTCGTAAAATTTTATCTCTAACGCTTAAACCAAAGCTAAACACTCCCCCTCAATATGGTAAAGTTGCTGTTTTATAAAATGTGAAAGTTATAGGTGTTCTTGATGGACTGAGTTCAGTGGTGCAGAGCGACATTAGGTACTGTTATGACGTTGACTGAATCTGTTTATTTTTAGTTGTAGTCATCAAACCATCTGTAGTGCTATCTATTCTGTGAAAATCTCTCTCGGTAGAGGAGATGGACAAAATGTGCTCCAAGTGTACAGGAATTCTATTAAATAACAACAATTTTATATCTACAAACTGGGGTACAGGTAATAATAAATAATAAACAATAAAAAAAATATTATATTGGTCATCTCCGTTTAGGCTAGGTGATCTGTCATCCCACTTATTGCTAGGGAATGAAAGCTCGCCTCAAGCTCACTTTACCTTGATTTAAATAAAGTTTAATACATTTAAATAGATATACTTAATGAAGAATTAATTAATTATTTATGTAAACAAAAATGAAGATTTTGGGATAGACGAATTTAATACTTACTCGTGAAAAAATGTAAAATAGCCGGTTTATACTATAAAAAACTAAAGTGCGGTGAGCTATCATACCACTCATGCAAGAACACACCTCCACACACCAGCACACCTCATCTTAAGCACATTTTACCAAAATTCACCTAGAAAGATATACCTACAGAATGTAATATCCTGCTAAATTTTTTTACAAAAAAATTAAAGCATGCTGTTACCAGTAATATCACCTAAAAATCAAAAGATTAAGACCACAACATTGTTCGGTCCAGAACATCTTCATATTCCAACCTCCATTTCAATCCTCGAGGGTATAATGATTAAAATAGCGATCGTCCAGTAATCCACATTGATTGATGACCAACCCGATAGAGGATATTTTCCCATTTTTTTCCCAAATCTTTGTTAAACAGGGGCCGGGCATAATAAGTACGGATCTGAAGTAGATTTGATGAATTATGTTTGCGATATGAGATTTTTGTGGTATTAAATAAATGTAGGAGCTAAAAGTATTGAATACTAGCTTGTGCCGGCGACTCTGCCTGCGTAGATTTCAAAATTGAGCCTAAGTGCTAAATTATCTCACGGATAAACAAAAACGGGATAAAAACTAGATCAATGTAAGAACAAAAAAAAAATACCAGTTAAATCCGTTTAACCCTATCAGCGTGAGAATAACAAACATTCTTCCATTCATCCATTCATTCATTAATCCACACAAATTTTCTCGTTTATAATAGTAGTAGGATTGGAATGTTCCCATCTTTTAAGTTTTTTCTTTTAGATAATTGGCATCAAAGTTATTCTATGCAAAGCGCAAAATCTAAACTCAAAACCATTTCTGGGATGTACAATACAATCATAACTGTATTTCACAGCATGTATTAACAATTATTAATAATAATAAAACACGACTCGAAAGACCAAAAATAAAATGCATTTGAGCATTAATATTTGAGATGAACCCCAGAAAAATAATATTTTCAACAAAATTTCAAATTTAAATAAAACCAGAATTCAAATTCACGCAACCCAATAATTGCGTATTGTAAATAAAAATTTACTGCAACGAAAAAAATAGCCATAGGTCAGTTCTGTTTGCATCACCTGCTTAAATTTGAATAATAATACGATGACACTGCACCGCGCGACAATGGCTGACCGACAGCTCACAAAGCCATGTTTTCTTTCACCGAAGGGCATATTCAAATAGGGTCCTTTGATCCGAATGCATTCTCACGCATCAAACGGTGACCTCTAGTCATTCGCGATGGATTTATAATTAATGTTCATGCAAGTCCTTCTGTCCGAATTCGCGGATAATGGTCGCGGACAAAATTTATGCGTGAATAGAAAAAGTAGAATTTCTTGAATATTGATAAGGGGCCCTTGAGAACTGTCCACTTGTTGGTCATTGTGGACTCGACCTTCCGGTTTGTTACGTTTTTGTAGTACGCAGTGGAAATGATTAATTGTCTATAAGTCCGTTAAGTTTGAATAGGATTTTCTTATTGTTACCTTGACCTTAGGTAATATATAAAAAAAATATTATACTTTGTAGAAGAGTAGACGACACGTAAATTCTCATGACATGATCTCATTTTAGAAATAGAATTGTTATCATTGGCCGTAATAAACTTTAAGTAATTAATTGAGTAGTACATCACGAATCAATTGACATACTTTTTATGAGCTGTCAAAACGCGACACCCTCATAGATTTTGTATATTTTTAAATACACATATATTATGTAGGTATATACTATTATAATACATTAATTGCCAATTCAATTGACTATTTATATATTTATTTCAAATTCTAATTTTACAATTAATTGATAATAAATCGGGTTTTCAGAGCTACAATAAAATATTGCTTTAGAGAAGTTGTGTTTTGGATTTATTGGTTAACTAACTTCACACCGCGACCTTGTTCACGTGGTTTACGTCTTTGACTACTGCTTCTCTCCTGTAGGTCGTATAAATATGTTTAGTCTATCTCTATTACTCGTGAATCCAGCTATCATATATAATATTATGCAAAAAGGTATTTACCATTTTAGACTTTTATTTAAATAGACAAACAAAAAAATCGCTTTGGCTTTATTACATTATATGTTAGTATACAAGTAGATGGTTTTTCACTACCCTTTAAATAATGTGACGTCACTAGCTACGTTCATAGGTTCCTATTTTAAACTCATTGATTCTCTCGGATCGCCTTCCGTTCAATTTTCTCTATATTGCTCGACTGTCAAGCGCTCAATAGGCAGCACAGTCCAGGCAAAGCTTTTGTAATATGGTTGGCGCTACCTTGAGTCAGACATGAACACCTTCCAAGCTATTGTAGTATACGTAGTTCCTCGTATTGCATCATTTGTATGACTATTTTCGAATATACGTGCATTTTAATTATTTAAGTATGTATATCAGTTGTCTGGTTACCATAACACAAGCTCTGCTTAGCTTGGGATCAGATAGCCGTGTGTGAGTTGTCCCAAGATATTTATTTATTTATTTATAAATAGATTCTGATATTTCAATCTGGGACTTTTTTTTCAGTATACGATTTACTATAGGTACTAATTTCTGCCCGCGACTTTGTCCGCGTCAAAGTTGATATAATTATTATCCTACTAGAACCGTACATTTACAAAAAATATCTTAGGCAATAATCTATATATCCAAGTCAAACTTTTTACAGATCCGTTCAAATGTTCTAGCGTGATTAAGTAACAAACATCCATCTATCCTTACTTTCGCATTTATAATTTAATTTAGTAAAACTTTATGCACATGTAAAAAATACACTGTACAAAGGCGGACTAAGCGGATAATGGTAGTAAGACTCTAAGGCGCCCATCAAACTAAAACTAACTTTTAGGCTTCACAAAATCTTTAAAAATTTACTACGTGATTGTACTTTTTGTGCAATAGGTACAAAAAGTACAATCATGCACAAAACTATTTATAACACTTTAATTATCTAGTGAAAGAATAAATAAGTAAATAGTACAATCGTGAACAAAACGTCGTTAGCGCGGCAAAGCGTGTATTTGTCGGAAATGTCCCGCTTACGATTTATGTCGACAGAAACTGTGGCGAGGATTTGAAACTCAAATAAATACAATGACGTGGTAATGTGGACAAGCCCGCGTGTTTTCGTTATCGATATTTTTTTTGTAATAGTCGTAAAAAAATATGGATTACTCAGAAGTGATATTTCGATATCTTGCATAATGAACATAAACATTTTTATAAGATGTTTTTAAAACTTGGCATAATTATTGGGAAGATGATAAGATAAATACTTACAAATAACTCAAGATCAAATGATATTATGTAGTCTAAATATTATTTTATTATCATCAGTAACTGTATCTAGTATTGCACCAGCGCTTTTTAACTATCTTTTGCCCGCGACATCGTCCGCGTGGAAGTCAAAAACCTCATTAGTTTCGAGCTGTCGCAAAATCCGTTCTTAACGGATGTGAACCTTGACAATTCAAAAGTGCCTGTAAATGGTTTAATTAAAATAAATGTTTTGACTTTGAATGAGTGAACTTTCGCTACAGACATCAATTAACTCGGTATTCGTGTGATTTTATTTAAAAAGAAACAAAAAAAACTTGATGACCTTTATATTTTTTATCAGAATTACATAGATTCCATTTTCAAAATAAACCTTATCTATAACCTTATAAAAACAACACAAAAATCTTTTCGCTTAAAAACTTTCGACAGAAAATATCGTCACGAACTCGAAACTTCCCGGTCGACACTCAAAAAACCATTCAGGAAGATGTATCTCAAAAACTTTAGCCGACCGTAGAGTATTTATGGAAATCTAAATAACACAGAGCTTTTTTTAATTGTACGGAATGAGTTTTTTCTAAGCGTATTTTATTTATTTTCGTTTCGAAAGTGATTTGTTCGACAGTAAATATTGCGGTGCTACGTTGCCAGTTGACTGTGATGTGTAAATGAAGTGTCTCTCGTAAACGTTTGAAATACTAAATATGGCTCGCTGGGGACAGATTTTTTGGTAAAATATTTGAAATGACTGTGTATGGATTTAGATTTTTGACGAAAATATTTTCGTTTTTTTTTTTTATAGTTGGTGATTGACGTTTTATATGGGGTGACATCAAAATTGTCGTATGAATCTGCTTTAGTTTTTAAAGCTTTTGCCCGCGACTTCATTCGCGTAAATGTCGGACCCCCATTTTCTCCCCTAAGGGGGTGAATTTTGAAAAATCCTTTCTTAGCGAACGCGGACTTCTACTAACTATAAATTACGTCTCTGCGAAATTCCATCTTTATTTATATGTCAAGCCGTTTTCAATATTTCGCGATGACTGAATGTTTGACCTTTCGCTTTTATATATTTAGATGTTAATAACTTTAAGACGATTATTTTGCCTGCAAATCAGTATATGTAGGATTCTATCTTGTTCAGGCCGTGAGTTTAGAAATGAGTAAAAAATCAATAAGAAAAGCAATTTTAAACATATCTACATAATGATGAATGAGGACTTAAACCGACGATGATTAGTTTTGAAAAAAGAATTAATGGTTTCATAGTAAAAGTACAGGAAATCGTTTCTTTGGGAAAGTTGTATGTTATCATGAACACAATAGGCTAGATGACACCACCAAGCAATTAACGTACTTTTTATGACCTGTCAAAACGCGATCTTTACCTACATAGATTTTGTATGGCAATATCGAACTGTGACGTCACTTATTTGGCTACTCAATTGACCAACTATTTATTGATTTTAACCACAAAAAAAAACTAATTTTACAGTAAATTAAAATCTATCGGGTTTTCAGGGCTAAAATAAAGTGTTTCAGTAAAAAAGTTATAAACATAACATAACATCACGCCTGTAATCCCCGAAGGGTTAGGCAGAGGTGTACCCATTAGTACACCCACATTTCGCCAGTTATGTTTTTAGTCCCATGTTATAGAGGGCGAGCCTATTGCCATCAACCGGACACAAATCCAGACGTCGAGGCTGCTACTGAGAAATTCCTGATGGAAAAACCCAATAACACTTTGTCCGACCTGGGAATCGAACCCAAGACCCCATGCACAGCAGTCGCGCTTACGACCACTAGACCAACGAGGCAGTCAGAAAATCTAATTTTACGGTAAATTAAAATTAATCGGGTTTTCAGTGCTAAAATGAGGTGTTTCTTTATATAAGTTTTGTCTTGGAATTATTGGTTAGTCAACTACCCATGTATATAAGTATTGACCACTAATTACCAGCCATACTATATACCCACGATACCTATGTACCTATGTACAAAAAGTAAAACATAAAGTCTGCCAGTACCTATTCCGACTCCGACGCACACCGTCCACGTGCAACCGACGAGAATAAACCAAACTAGTACAGTCGCATACAAAAGTGCTTTCATGTTCATTGAACTAGGCTGTATTATTAGAGGGAGTTTGAAACTTATGCTCAGCATTTTAAGCTATAGCGGTCTTGTTTAGAAGGAATCAATCCATAAAATTATCGTAACAATCAAATAGGAATCTTCGGCCTTCTAATTAGGTATAATTTTAGAATAACACCGAACATTTATTTATTCATTTACTTAGTACACCGATAGATATACATACAGAATAATAATGGAAAATAGTTCTCTATGGTTCACGATGAGTACAAACAACGTCGACTTGAAATTTTGCCAGTATCGTAGGTGCGTATGTGATTTTATATAAACCCACTTATTAAACAAACAACCAGACTCGGAACAACTGGTCACAGTCACTTGAAATCGGTCTAGTGCGAGTTGGACTCATCACGCGTATGAAATTATCGCATCTAGACGTATACTAATTTTAATGAAACTTTCACAGCTTGAAAGCATATCAGATTTAATTAGAAGCTGGTATACATTTTGACTGCCTCGTTGGTCCAGTGGTCGCAAGCGCGACTGCTGTGCATGAGGTCTTGGGTTCGATTCCCAGGTCGGGCAAAGTGTTATTGGGTTTTTCCATCAGGAATTTCTCAGTAGTAGCCTCGGAGTCTGGATTTGTGCCCGGTTGATGGCAATAGGCTCGCCCCCTATTACATGGGACTAAAAACATAACTGGCGAAATGTGGGTGTACAATAAATGAGTACACCTCTGCCTAACCCTTCGGTGATTACAGGCGTGATGTTATGTTATGTTATCATCATCGTAAATCAAATACCTAGCAACAACCACCTTCCAATTTTCTTCCACACAACAATTAATTTCCTAAACCCCAATCGATTTCTCCACGCCTGTACCCGTACCAGACGCTCCAAGAATAGAAATCTCTCATCCCACTCTATCTCTCTTCTTTATCCGCGTGACGTCACGAGCCGCCATTGGTCCGTCACCTTTAACCCCTCCCATGCACAAAAAATATCTCCCATTAAACTGTAAGAGATCTTTCAGCTTCGAATAGATCGCCGAAGTGCTATTAATGTAAAGTCTTATCTTACGAGGAAAATAAACTTCGGGTTTTTTAGGAAACGGTTGAAGATAATGTCCTTTGCGTGACTTTATACTATGTATTTCTGGAGATACGGCTTTTGGGAGGATTTTGAGATGGAAAATATGGGATGGAGTGATCGTATTTTGACGTAAGTTCAACAGTTTGTATGTCTCGTTACTCGTTAGTCTAATGATCGCAAAAAGATTCCCAGGTAAGCAAAGTGTTATTTGAGTTTTTTCATCAAGAATTTCTCAGTAGCAGCCTCGCAATCTGGACTGGGGCTCGTTTGAGCCCCCTATTACATGGGACTTAAAACATAACTGGCAAAATGAGGGTGTACTAGGGTACACCTCTGCCTAACCTTTCAGGGATTACAGGCGCGATGTTATATTCAACAGTTTGTTACTGTCTATTTCTGATTGGATCGCGCAGTAGATTGCCAAAACAAAAGAACACGGTAAACAACGTCACAGACAGTTTGTCACCTTGTCTTGAGATTTTGGGTAATGTCTTGAAGATTATAACGTCCATCCTCTTAATCATTTCATTCGAATAAACAACGTAGGAAGATATCATCATTTAAAAAAATAATCCGCAACAAAATAATGATCAAGTTAAACACGCTAAACTTTGAAACTTAAGGCTGGATTGAAAAAAAAAATCTCTGTTCGTCAGATTCGTGAGTAATAGTATATAGGCTATATAGGCTGTATAATATCACGCTACACCCACAGGAGTGGAGCAATAACTAAAAGTAAGATGTAACCTAAAGCGGGTAAAAAACCACGCGGACGAAGTTGCGGGCACAAGCTAGCATACAAGATAATAATTATATAAACTCTATTAAAAAAACAATTATATTTTTATAGTTAAATTAAATATGTAGGTACTGCTGGTTAAAAAAAAGTTCTCATTCGACCTATCCATTGATAAAAAGACACTGGCAAAACATCACTCATTCATTCTAAATTTCAAAATAAACCACGCAACCGCCAGATCTTTCGTCCATGACTTCTGACCGGAGTTAATGGATACCGAATACTGATACCAGCTGTCAGAAATTTGAACTTTAGTGCTATTTTCTTAGTGAATGTTTTAAGATACGGTAATCTTATCGCAAGCTTTCGGCTACTGCAGTTTGTAATGTGTTTCAGAAGCAGTATTCGAATGAATTTTAAATCGATTGTGTCTGTCTGTTCGTTTTAATTTGGGTTATATGGAAAACAGCTGGTTGGAATTTCGATAAAATTCTTAGAACAAAAGCATTACATTATTGTCGTTTTCACTGGACATGGTGGTGGTGGACAATGCCAAAATAACGACACATATAATATTTTTTCAATAAATCTGTTAAAATCCCGCCAATTTTCCACGGTAGGGGGAGACAAAATATTTGAATTCAGAAACCGTGCAAATATAAAGCAATAAATTGTAATAAGTTTAAAAATGGAACGTAGCCCCATTACAACTATGGATTTGATGCGTTCCGCTACATTGAGCGCGGAACGCGATATATTGCGCATGTAACCCGATTTAATGCAGACGCTTTGCTAGGCTTTAAGCGCTTTTTTGGTAAGCTGATGTAACTTTTAAGTAAAGTCGGTAAAGCAAATCGGTTTTATAATGATATTGCGGTTTTATATAATCGGTAGAGTACACATAACCAAGGCAAAACTGTTTAGAAAACTACAATCGCACAATTATTATAAATGCGAATATAAACTAATATAAACTAAGTCACGCCTAAACGGCTGAACGGTTCTAGATGAAAGGCACAGAGATAGATTATAGTCTGGAATAGCACATTAGGCTACTTTTTATCACAGAAAAATTAGGTAACGGTTTTCGTGTGATATAAGCAAATCTTAGTTGTACAGAATTTCTTTGGCCGGCGCACCGAATTAATCTAGCTCTGCATAGTTGGTCTTAAATTCACACTTAATCGAAATTAGAGGTACGAAAATGCAAGTCAGTTAAAAATTTTCTTCTCCAAAAAGAAGAAGAGTTAAAAATGTTAACTTAAATAACTATAAAGTACCTACTTCAAAAACACGATAAAAGCAAAGAAAAAAAAAACCACGCTGACAGGCCAATTCGAATTTTAAACCAACAATGAATAAAATAAAATAAAGTCTATTCAGGCCAGTATTATTCAACTTCCCAAAAATGGTTATAAAACTGACACATCCCCGTCTTCACGATTTGGTATCGCAACATTATCACAAACTTACATTTTACATACGTTTATGCTGAAATTCACCATAACACAACTAGATAAGTATCATTTTCTAACAAAATTATGTTTCTGGAAAGCATTTATAACTTTGTCGTTGTGTCTGTAAGTATGGAAATAATATGGCGGGAAGACTACGAATTGTCTTGTTATAAAAACGTGTGTTGCCATTTTTTTTAGTTTTGCTCAAATTCTGGATATTTTGATATTTTATGTCATTATTCTAATATGGTATGGCTGACGTTGATGGCTGATTTTCATTACAAATTAGGTAGGTAACTCTTAAAAGAATAAATATTTTAAGTACTAAGAATATTAGCATTTTTTCAGTGCAGCGTTTCAGTATGTAAAATCAATGGAAAATGTGAAAAGTATTTTTTTGTCATTCATGTATCATCTTTATATATTACTATATTTTCTGTACTGTGTATTCATATGTACTATATTTTCTGACCTTAATGAGAAGTATTAGGGTATAGTATAGCTTTAATTTAATAATAGGTCTATGATGCGGGGAACCGTGCAATTTTGAATTTAGCAACTGGCAACCCAGTTATAAGGGAAATATGTTCAGCAGCAATGAATTTTAATGGCAGCTTTTAAGACAACATTTATTACGAGAGCGTTATTCTATTTCTTCGTAGGATTCCTTTTTTATTTTCCAACGTTTTTATGTGATTTTTATAGCTACTTATGTGGTTTGTAAAATAATACACAACTAAAGCATTACGAGTAGTTTCTTTTTTAAATATTTGTTTTTAATTTTTTATTGCTTTATGGCACTTAAGAATAGAATTCAAACTATTTGATATCTAAATGGTGAGAAAATCAGATTCATTAAGTCTCTAAAAATAAAAGCTATTAACTTTATTATAATTAATAGATTTAAGATAAGACTAGAAATACCTACTGAAAAAGTAAAAAACAATACTCTCCACATCGAAATATTTGTTCTGTGCGGGAATCAAACTCGCGACACTCACACAGCAGCCAATTGCTCAGCCCTTGGAGACGGAACCCTGAAAGCACCATTATAGTTATACAAATTATTTCTGGTACTTACACAGATACCATATCAGGGTATTGTGAAGTGCCCTTGGTTAGTGGAAGTGGTATCAGTTCTCAAGTGTCCGGCGAGGAAGTAGCACGTGTCCCCTGCAGTGTCCGGTTACCACTGAACTTCCGGACAGTGTCTTATTGTTGTATTCCTTGCATTTCCTTTTAGTTATTTGGTTTAGATAACTGATGTTAATTGTAATCATGGTCTGCTTTATTATAAACTGGAATCAGAGGCTTAGTATAGAACCAACTTTTGTGTCTAATATGACATTCAAGAACTGCTTCGTTGGTCTAGTGGTCGCAAAGCGCGACTGCTGAGCATGAGGTCTTAGGTCCGATTCCCAGGCCGTCAAAGTGTTATTGTTCCCAAATTTTGCCAGTTATGTTTAAGACCCATGTAATAGGGGGCGAGCCTATTGCCATCAACCGGGTACAAATCCAGACTCCGAGGCTGTTACTAAGAAGTTCCTGATAGAAAAAACTAATTAAAAATATTTTTAAAAGCAAGCTTTAGTTTAAAATTATTACAATATTGAGTATTGGACATTGTATTGCCATCAGAACTAAAGGTGTACCTATGCAAAATATCAGCTCAATCGGATACCAATAAATGGTCGAAAAATGGTTTGCAAATTTTGAAAGGACAACTTACTTACATACTTATACGAACAGTGCAAGCTAAATAAAAGCTTGTAAAAACCAGGCAGACCCGCGGTATTTGCATTTCCTATTCCCATAACTTACTTACATACATACCTATCAGCATATGGGTATTCTCCATGCGTAATGTGACGTCACCTTTACCCCGAGGTATATCTTTCAGGAACCATTAGAGATGTTCAAACACCCTAATGGCGGAACTCACCCCTAACCTCACTTCCACTCTCACATTCTTGTAGTTTATTAATAAGTTTTAGTTCATTTTCTTCATAAATCACTTGAAAATTTAGCTCATTCAAAAATAGACTTTTTTCTTTTATATTAAGATTGAAAATCGCTTGTATGATTTGTAAAAACAATCGATAAAAAAAAATTGAACTTTAGTTGCAGTAGTAATAAGACTTAAAATCGTTTATAATAAAGATATTAGTTGAAACAGTTTTGTTAAAGGACATTGATTCTTAACTCTTGCAGTTAAGAGTTTAAATTACGTAACATAGAAGTAGATTATGTAAAAAAACTACCCATCTGTTATGAAGACTCGTATGATAAATATTATCAACACAGATAAGTAAAATATTATTAGTTAACAGTTCTAATTTATTATTTTCAGGAAGAAGATTAGATGAAAGGATCAAGAAAAAAGGAGTTCTTATGAAAGATGACATCATCAATAAGAAGCTGATCCAACGGGATCTTCACGACCCTCAGTAATGAGGAATACGACGCGAGGAGGAGGATGAGAGCTCGAAGAAAGAGAGACAGGGACAAAAAAGTTCTTACTATGATACAAAAACTATCTTTTTATCTTTAGATCCACCTCTTGTTGTTGATACTCGTAAAATAAAAACACTTTAAATTACCAATTCTTTTTCTTTCAGGCATTACCTACAGGTTACCAAAACCAACTTACTGGAAAGAATCCTCAGATTAAAAAGAACGATTCCTAAATAACTGAACTTTTTTTAGAATAAACTGGAAAGTCTGTAAACATTCGACACTTTTTTTAGAATAAACTGAAAGGTCCTCAAATATCTGACGCTTTTTTTAGAATAAACTGAAAGGTCCTCGAATATCTGACACTTTTTTTAAGAATAAACTAAAAGGTCCTCAAACATCTGACGCTTTTTTAGAATAAACTGAAAGGTCCTCAATTATCTGACGCTTTTTTTAGAATGAACTGAAAGATCTCCAAAAATCTGACGCTTTTTTAGAAATATTAAAAAATCTTTAGGCCACCACCGGGTACTCAAGTTTTGCGTGAAGCCTTACAAACGGGCGGTTAAAGACGGACAAACGTAAGGAGGGGGAAGGGAGGGGTAAGAGGATTGCGTTTGACATGTAATACTATTGCGGTGACTACTCCTGTGATTGTGAGGTGACCATGTTGGTTTAGAACATCAGCTGGTCTAATCCGGAACATATCTCTCAGTGAATTTAAGTAAGTTGAGCTCAAAGTGAGGTCATTCTACTTGATACACATCATTATCATCAATATTACAGCTGTAGGACGTCCACTGCTAAACATAGGCCTCCCCTACAGATTTCCAATAGGACCAATTGGTAGCGGCTTGCATCCAGCGCGGTCCCGCGGTCCTAGCTCATACTAGGAATTGGTAACTCACCTCAAGCTCACTTCTCCTAAAGAGCTTTCAGAATAATCCTTCTCAGTCATCGGAAAATGAAACTAAGTACTAGGCCATGGCCTTTATAATCTTAATACAGTTGTTTGTCAGTGATTGACTCCTAATCCACTTAACCGATTGTAATTAAATTTGCACACCGTGTGCAGTTTGATCCAACATTCAAGATAGGATAGTTTTTATTTCAATTATTGGTCTTAATATTTTTTTATTGCAAATCTGAGCAACAACAACGCGTGGGCCGGTCAGCTTGTATTAGTATAGATATCAAATTAAAACTCCTTGGAAACCTACATCTTTTAATTTATGATTCATTTTCAATTTTGATTTGTCCGAGTTAACTGGTCACCCTAACAAGAAGCCTCGAAGCAAACGGAAGTTAAGTTACCAAAGACGGAAACGAAATCGTAACTTTTTCTATTGTAGACATAGTTGTGTGTAAGTCGGTAAGTACCGTGCCCTAGTGATAGTTGCTAGGGCTTCGCTATAATTAGATTCGGTCTTTGGATTGTAATGTCTCTGTCCTTCATCTATACTTATAAAATAAAGCTGATTTTTCGTTTATTTGTTTATAAGCGCTAATCTCTGGAACAATCAGTCAGATTGAAAATATATTTTTGTATCTGACAGCCAGATGCATGAGGAATAGTTTATGATATAACATCACGCTACAACTGTGCAGCAACTCCAGTGCCACAGCAGTGCAACAACAAATGCACAAAAGACACACATAATTTTTTTTGTATATCGTGCGTCACTTTCACGTGAATAAAAAGTATTTCTTTCTTTTCTTCTTGTTTAAATACTTTAATTGAAAAATCCCTAATACTTGCAACTTACTGTAGAACTATTAACTTTACTTCCTTGTGAATTGCTGACACCAACAAGGTTTATTGAGAATCAATCGCAGTAACATTTAAAATAAGTATAACGAAACCGGGAAAAAATAAGAGTGAAAGCATTTATTTCAATTAGGGCATTTATAAGCACTTTTGAATTGTTAAGGAGTCGGTTAGTTAGTCAAAAAGTTGAAGCTAGTTGCTCGTTCCAAACTTAGGTAGGCCTCTATGGAGAAGAACGAGCAAGAAACTTCATGGACACTCTTTATAATAAGTTTAAACGGCACGTGATCCATTGTAAATAAAGAAATCATAAATCAACACCATTTTTTTTAATCATAGACAAAAAGCATCAAAGATAACCGTCATTCGAAGTTAAACGCCTATCAAGCTTTGCACAATATTCCTCTACAATATAATAATGACATTACAATACAATTCACAATAGGAAAACATTAATGACCATGTAATATACCCATAAAAAGTTGGTCGCATGCCAACTGTGGGTGGACATCGTAAATCTGTCAAAAAATTCAAAATGGCTGACCGCAGCTGTCAATGAGTATTGAGACGTCAAAATACGAACAATTTTATATTTACTGCCAGTTCAATCTAGCTAATTCTTAATGTGCGGGAATTAGGTTCATTTTTCTGTGTTGTTTTGTTTTTCATCAGTAAAATTAAGTTGGTAATTGGAGATAAAAGAGACATTGGACATTACGGGCAGTGTCACGGTAATTTCTGGCGGTGTCTCGTGTGAAAGTAGTTACATTTGTAACAATTAATTTTATGGATATTTTTGTACAATTGTCGTGGAAATCCTGGACATGTGGGTGGGTTTTGTTCCGGTACTTTGATGTCTTGGCACGGATGTAATTTGTACAATGAATGAACTGTAGACAAACTATATTGTGGGTAATTTTTATTTCAAACTAATTGGATATTTAGTTTGCTAATAAGATATTTTGTAAAAGAAGAGACGTATCATTCAGTAAAACGATTCAAAACACAAGACTATTATTAACTAAAGAGGTCTAAGAAAACTAAAATGCGTGAATTCGAATAAAACAGAAGGGCAGCGGTATAAGTAGTTGTTTATAATTATGACAAAATCACTAAGGTTCTGCAAAATTAGATTTTTAAATAAATCATTTTTTGATTATTAAACAATGATAAATGAAACACCGAAACATACATGGAACTGTTTAACTTAGAAAATATTTCTAATAATTTTTTGTTCTTATTTTTAATATTATAGATAGTGTCTTTTATTTAATGCAAAGTTCCATAGATTTAAATGGTTTTGTTTAGTATTTCGTTACGATAAAAGCTCAGGTAGGTACCATCGCTCTTGACTTCCCTCGAATTCGACTTTAGAATCCGTAGTTACCCCCTAAAATTAGTAAGACAAAGTCGACGACGCGGCGCGGTATTAATCTGTGAAGGTTTGCCATCAGCTAATGATTTATTGCACTTCATTGAGCCATTATCGCACCTGAGTTTTATTGAACTGTCTTTGAATAAGAAATTCCTTTTTTTATAATTTAAGGTTCTCGTAGATACGTATAAAGTCTTGCTAATATTATAATTGCGAAAGTAACTCTGTCTGTCTGTGCGTTTGTTACGTTTTCACGACTAAACCACTGCACACATTTTGATGAAATTTGGTACGGGGTACGACATTTACGTGGACAAAGTTACGGGCAAAAGCTAGTATATCTATAAGTAATCAATCAAGAAGTAAGAAGATGCACTCGGAAATTAGGTGTTTTTTTATTTTATTTTTAGACTAGGTACTTACCTACTGGCCATAATTATAATTTACTATATTTTTTTTACTATTGTTACCTATGATTTGATAATGTTGCTATTTCCAAATATTTGAATCCATTACGTACTCACGTAGTGTGAATTCATTTGTTTTATTAGTTTTTTTTTTATTATCACATTAGCCCTTTTTCTGGCTAAACCGTAATAATATGAAACGTTTATCTTACTCTGTGGCTTAATGAACCACTTTCCAATAAACATCTCAGAAATTATGATTTCAAATCTTCAAAAGTAGGAAACGTCATAATAAATTAAGTTTTAACACCCCTTATCAGTAACAAACCACCTTGTTTAAGTTTTATGACTTATTTTATTGAAATATTGGAAAAACACTTAAACACATTTTGTGGGCTATAAAAGTTTTATAACCAAAAACTTTTCGGAGATATTTTAGACTTTCAAATACGAAATGGAGTGTTTCCCTTATCTTTTAATAACGATTATGATTATGATGTAATTTCTCTAAATAATTGTCAATTTATCTTTTAAAATTAGGTAGAATATAATCTCAATTAAGTAATTTTCTTGACTAGCAAAATGTCTACACTTCAAATAAAATTACCATCGACCCAAATTCAAAAATCGAACTTCAAACCGATTTCAAACAATGTAAGGACATTCAAATAATCGAATTCTATGCAGATTTTGTAATTAGAACACATGCGACCCATTTCGTGGGAACCAGTGAACAGGTGACGTTCGAAAACCAAATGTTTTCGCTGACAGCGTACAAATCACGCATCAGGAAATGGAAAAAAAAGTTTGGACAACATTCCCATAGACAAGCAGTGGCTAATAAGTGGGGTGGCGATTGTTATGGGACTAATTATTATTGGTTATGGTAGAATAAGTGTGTTATAGTGTTTTAAAATTGTTTGTAATGTATATTTTCTTATTAGTGTCAATTAGATTCCATTTCTAATGTTGGATTATTGCTCCATTTTAAAGAAATTATTTTACTGAGAAGATACAATGGTGAATTTTGTTTAGCTTATGGTTAAGTACATGGAGTATCTACTATCACCACCTCTAGTCTACTTCTAACTAAGTATATGATGACGCGATTGGCTGCTTCGCTGCGTGTCGCGGTTCGATTACCGCAAAAAGTACCTAAATATTTATACATTTCTTCAGATGGTTGTTCTCAAGTCTGGCTGTTCATGTATGTGAGATTATGTTTGTAGCTGTGTTTTTTGTACAGAAGAAATTCCTAATATGAGACATTTTTGAAGTGAAAACTTCTTTAGCGGCGTTGAGCACTTTTTCTGTAATGGGTATAAAATCTTAAACTCGCGTCAGGACACGTGACCTGATCGAAAAAGCGTAAGACGGATGGAGAGTAGACAGCTATCCCCTCTCTACGGCGCGGCGAAAATGTATGCCTGGGCCTACTGTTTCGTTTAGGCAGCGCAGGGCGCTTGCGCGAATGTTCGTGTATAACTTTTTAATGTAAAATAATTGTAATAGTTTTAAAGTGTTAAATTTTTAATGTAACATAAATTGTCATGTTTGTGTACGATAGCGCAATAAATGAATATTGTATTCTACCACATAAATGATAGTACTTTTATACTGATAAAGCAATTGGTGCAAAATTATTCCCTAACCATTCCAAAATATCAAACATGCTCAACGTTAATAATCAAGTTTTCACTTCTGCCGGCACTCCCGGAGTGCAACCCGTCTTTTTTTTTTAATAAAGTTAGTACTGGCTCAGTAATATTTATTGAGCCTGTACTATCCCGAACTGTGTGTAAATCCCGAAGGGTTAGGCAGAGGTGTACCCATTAGTACACCCACATTTCGCCACTTATATATATATTTTTGTTGACTATGACTCTGTTTATTCCTATATTTTACCGCAACTCCCAATAATCACTAGATTAGGGTGCCTACCTACTCATGCTTGCTCGTATGATTTACTCTCTACCCAGTGCGCCAACAAAAACAGTTATTTCCTGGTTAAGGTATATTGGTAGAAATGATGCGTCTACCGCTCCCACGGGATCGAGTTGCGAGATACAGGGTGTGTATGGTAATTTCAAGAAACAAAAAATATTTTCCTTCAAAGATTTGTATTTTGTGGTTTGTAAAAAAAAAAAAAATTTAAAACACATCCTACTAATCCTACTATAGTATTATAATTTATAAATGTGAAAGTTTGTGAAGATGTTTAAATGTTTGTATGTTTTGTTACTCCATTTTTGGAACCGTAGAACAGCTTAAGATGAAAATTGGCACATGGATAGACCATTACCGGGATAAAAAGTATCCTATGTTTTAACAAAGGATACTTTTTGTGTTCCCTTAGGATCGTAGTTCAACTATTTACGGAAAGTTACTTTTTACACGGGCAAAGCCGTGGGCAGAAGCTAAGAAAAAATAATATCCTCCCGATCGAATTTCTGCAGGTATCCTAGATTAGGTAGGTACTAAAACTTTCACAAAAATGAAATAGGTACCTATTAGATACCTGCCTTCTCATTTTGTAAATGTTTTCTTATCCAATAAGAAAACGTGCGTTATCTATTACGCAATAATTTATATTTTTCTATTTAGAAAAAACAATCATTTTAATTTCCATCAAGAATCACAAAATGATGCCTACTTACTCCAAAAAGAAAAAATAAAAACAAATTCAAATTTCGAACCAGCCTGTATCACTAGAGCCGTGAAAGTATGCGGATTATGCACAGGTGGTTCCGCCCCTCGGAATTCCGTACTTTTTGTATGAATTCCGCTCACTCTGTGCAAGGATTTCCGAATTGAAAATAACTTTCTTTAATTTGGCGTTTGGTTCCAATACGAATGTCGCTAATTGCAGTTTTGGAGCTGTTTAATTCATGCATGCTGTTTTTTACTAATTAATTGGTTTCAAAATTCTATAGATATTATAACGACGTTTTGTGTCTGATAAGAATGTTCAATTGAAAACTGACTAAGTAAAAAAAAAAAACTAATAATCTTTATTGGTTAATAAAATACAGTGATTATTGAACAATGAACCCTGGCCTCCACACTAGTGTTGATTCCCTGTGTTGCGGAGGTCAGTCTCTTTCACCAGTGATACAGACAATGGTGCCGATTCCCTTGGTCACAAACTAAACTAAAATTAGACTATTTCCATCTTATTCTGTCCAATAAAATAAGAAAGAGACTAATGTAAATAAGAGCTGTCAAATTTAGTCCATCTGACACATCCATACAGTTATAGTTGACATCTTAAAACGTGTGGATTGAAAATACGGTGAAGTTGAAGGCAAAACTAATTTGACATCTCTAACTTAGTTCTTTAATGTCACGGAATGTCACCGTCCTTTCCTTTCGCTGTATGTTAGTAAGAGATGTCAATTCACTAAATTTAGTCTAGTTTGTGAACAAGGGAATCGGCACCAATATGCACAATATAAACAGAAAGAGCAATTGCACAGTAGATTTATAAATAAATGTAAGAAGAGAAAACAAAAAAAAATAAATAAAAAATAAAAACTTGGCTTCTGGCATTGGTTTGAGTTGTGAGTGTGTATGTGTGTGAGTGTGTATCTGTGTGAGTGTGTGTGTGCGTCAGTGTGTGTGCGTTTGAATGTAAGTGTTAGAATGTTTGTTAGCGTGTAAGTCAAACAACATAACTTTATATCTGAACTAGCAGAATTAAGCTCCTAAATTATCCTACGGGAAAATAAAAACGAGTCAAAAATTATCTTATGTGGTAGTAGTGTGCAGTAAAAGCTATATAATTCCATTTAAACGTGAATGAGCAGCAAACATTCATTCGTTCATCCTCATAAACTTTGACCTATAATATTATGTAGTTACCATTGCATTCATATTTTTTTTCATTGACTGCCTCGTTGGTCTCGTGGTCGCAAGCGCGACTGCTGTGCATGAGGTCTTGGGTTCGATTCCCAGGTCGGGCAAAGTGTTATTGGGTATTTCCATCAGGAATTTCTCAGTAGCAGCCTCTGAGTCTGGATTTGTGCCTGGTTGAAGGCAATAGCCTCGCCCCCGATTACATGGGACTAAAAACATAACTGGCGAAATGTGGGTGTACTAATGGGTACACCTCTGCCTAACCCTTCGGGGATTGGCGTGATGTTATGTATGTATGTGAGAATTTCATTTATTTTGAAACTGAATAAGTCCAATAATAAATCTCAAAATTGGACTTTATCTATTCAGTTTTAAAATCTCGGTTTCTTTATTTAAAAATTAGTTTATCATTCGCTGTAAGCTGTCATCACGGAGGGTTAAGATAAGAAGGGCTTAACCGCTCCCCCGATACGTTTGTTGAACAGCCGCTAATCTGAAGATTACAAGACTTTAGGGTCCGTTTCACCACCTCCGAATAAGCTCCGAGTAAATTAGTTGGCAGATTATTTCATATAAACAAACATAAACTATCACGACACTCAAGAGTGGAGAAGACAAATAATAACAAAAAAAAAAACGTAATATTTAAAAAAAACATATAAGATTAATTATTCTAATTAAACTGACTGTTGCCTGCCTCGTTGGTTTAGTGGTCATGGGTTCGATTCCCAGGTCGGGAAAAGTGTTTTTGAGTTTTTACAAAATATTTCTCAGTAGCAGCTTCAGAGTTTCGATTTGTGCCCGGTTGATGGCAATAGGCTCGCCGTCTATGACATGGGATTTTAACAAAACTGGCGAAAGGTGGGTCTACTAATGGGTATAGGTACTTCTGCCTAACCCTTAGGGGATTACAGGCGTGATGTTATGTTAAAATGTACGATCTTTTACAAAACGCCTCATTCTATTTCTTATTCATTACACTTACTGCGTTTTAATACGAATAAAACGCAACCATACAAGTCACAAATGTTTACTTTTCACCCATCGAAATCATCCTCAACAACACCTAACAAACATAATCACATCATCACGCATTCGCACAAGATTAACACACAAACATACACACATAAGTAAGTACACAAACACAACACAGAAGGCGATCTGATCGCATTACGAATAATCCTCTCACTATCGAAATGCAAACGAGATCCGAAAAAACCGCGAGTCGCATCCCTATCCGATCACTGATGCGATTTTCTGCCACTCGAAGACTTGACAATCCGAGTCGTAATCGACGACCATTTAACTTAGACCTCCCCTGTCCCCCCTACTATGCAATTTTAAGGAAGTAAAGAGGTAATTCAGCGGGTTGGTGGAGGTCATGATAAAATGGTTTTGCTATAATACGGGTTTTACACCACTTATCGACACCCCGTTCCGATTTGTTATCCGATCTTTATTTGTGCTTAAAATGTTTGGATTTCATTCGAGTTATGTGTGATTACTTTTTGGGGTTTTTTAAATTGAGATGCTTTGGTGTAAGCATTAGGTAACAAAACATAATATCACGCCTGTAATGCCTGAAGGGTTAGGCAGAGGTGTACCCATTAGTACACCCACATTTCGCCAGTTATGTTTTTTTTTTTAGTCCCGTGTAATAGGGGGCGAGCCTATTGCCATCAACCGGGCACAAATCTAAACTCCGAAGCTGCAACTGAGAAATTATTTTGTAAAAACTCAAAAACACTTTGCCCGACCTGGGAATCGAACCCATGACCACTCAGCAGTCGCGCTTGCGACCACTAGACCAACGAGGCAGGCAACAGTCAGTTTAATTAGAATAATTAAACTCTTATGTATTTTTTTTTAATAAAAGCTTGTAAAAGGTACCCTGGTTTCAGTTATTTCTACCAATGTATTCAAAGTCAAAGTCAATGTCAAAACATTTATTTCAATTAGACCATTTACAGGCACTTTTGAATCGTCAAAGAGTCGGTCAGTTAGTCCGTAAGTTGAAGCTAGTTGCTCGTTCCAAAACGGAGGTAGGTCTCTATGGAGAAGAACGAGCAAGAAACTCCACGGCACTCTTTTAAATTAGGTTTTTACAAAATCTTGGTTACATTATTCCTGTCGATTCTATATGTGATCACAATGAAGATGAATATAAAATAGTAGTAAAAAATTATAAAGAAATTAAAGCCATAGCAGTTAAGAGATGACCAATCCCAACTGACAGCACTCGTTATTTGCAGTGTGTCTACAGGTTGTGTTAGTAAATTAGCGCGGGTATCGCGGTTCAATCCCGCTAATTAACTGCGCGCCTATTTAGGCGGATTCACTAATATTTGAATGGGACACAGAGTTCAATACGAATGGACAAGAACTGTTTTGTAAATGAGGACTTAATTTTATTTTTGTTTGTGTGAGTGTTAGTTAGTCAGGAATAGAATCAAGTGGATTATTTGTTTCAAAAATATGTATAATATTAAACACTTAATAAATAAGACTACCTACTACAAATACATATTAATAATAAAAGTAAATTTAAATTGACTTATTTATTTTTGACCTTTTAGTTTTAAATGCGCCATCTTGTTTTTTGTGAAGATGTTTGGATGTTTGTTACTCAATTACGCGTAAACCGCTGAACAGATTTGGATAAAAATTGGCACATAGATAGACCATTTCTTGGATTAACACATAGGATACTTTTTATCCCGATAATGTGTCCTTAATATTATGAATACCTTGCATGTCTGATTACTCAGTTTATGTACACGCATGTTTGACAAATAAATTATCTTTCTTTGTTTCTTTCTTTCATGGAATAATAGTTCAACTTACTTTACGGAAAGTTAGTTTTTAGACTTCACATTTTACAGTACACTTGCCTTCAACCCGGACGAAGTCGCAAGCAGAAGTTCGTAAACATAACATCACGCGTATAATTCCCGAAGGGTAAGGCAGAGGTGTACCCATTAGGACACCCACATTTCGCCACTTATGTTTTTAGTCCCATGTAATAGGGGCGAGCCTATTGCCATCAACCGGGCACAAATCCAGACTCCGAGGCTGCTACTGAGAAATTCCTGATGGAAAAACCCAATAACACTTTGCCCGACCTGGGAATCGAACCCAAGACCTCATGCACAGCAGTCGCGCTTTGCGACCACTAGACCAATGAGGCAGTCAACAGAAGTTCGTATTGTAATAATTATAATCGTATCCTCTACATTTCCGACTGCTACAATATTTAGTCTAGGCCGCACAGCAGTGTTTGTGGCGCGTCAACCTGTCTCACTAATTACGACTAGCGTGGTTCACTTCCCGTAATTAACTGGTCGGCTTACTGATTTGATATTGTTTTGTATTGTACTTGTATAGCTGTACATATTGGGCAAATCAATCAAGTACAAACGTATGTATAACATAGCCACTAAAGAAAAATGTGTCGTGATGGCCCAGTGGTTTAGGCGCCCGCCTCTCATGCATGACCCATGCATGAGGTCTTGGGTTCGATTCCCAGGTCGGGCAAAGTGTTATTGGGTTTTTCCATCAGAAATTTCTCAGTGGCAGCCTCGAAGTCTGGATTTGTGCCCGGTTGATGGCAATAGGCTCGCCCCCTATTACATGGGACTAAAAACATAACTGGCGAAATGTGGGTGTACTAATGGGTACACCTCTGCCTAACCCTTCGGGGATTACAGGCGTGATGTTATGTTAATGTTTTTTTAACAAAGAACTATTTGACAGCACACAGCTAGCAGGTACATAAACTACCTACCTACCGACATTTTATAAAAAAAAAAAACCGTAATCCTTCCAATCCTCCAATATTTTCCGATAAGCTCACTAGCTTACAATTTGCGTCAACCGTTGAGCAGTGTGCCCGGATCAAAGGACGGCGGCCGGATGAACGGGGATGAATGGGGGACGAACGGGATGAAAGCGGATCATCCCCTTACAACCTTAGCTTGTCTGTTACCGGATCTGATTGAGGTGATTAAAAAATAGGCATTTATTTTTTAATGGAAAGTAGGTAGGTAATAAGTAACTGGATTTAATTATGGAGATTTAAAATTTCATTCTTGAAACATGTCTATAAGATACTGATTTTTAAGCGAGAAGTGAGTATGTTTATTAGTTACGCTTTCAAGGCTAAACTATTAAACCGGTGTTGATGAAATTTGGTATGTTTAAAGCCCAACACACACAGAAAGTTGGAGCAGGACGGGAGCGGGACGTGAGCGTGACGTGAGCATGAGCGTGACGTGGGCGGCACGTAAGCATGTCGTCGGGTTGTATTCCTTGTAAATGTATAGCTGTCAAAAAAAAAGAAAGAAAGAAAAACTTTTTATTCTCGTGAAAGTGACGCACAATACACAATAATATACAAATAATACCTATACAATATAAATATAAACAAAATACATACATAGAAAAAAAAAGTCCGTGTCAGTGGCCCTTGAGGCGGTTTAGAAACTCTGACCCTAGGGTGTGTAGGGTCGTAAGGCCTTACTACCCACACGATAAGAAGAAGATAGAAAATAAAAAATTAAGTGTCCTGACCGGTAATTTGCGCCACTACCGCGTCCACACACTCCACGCTCACGTCCTGCTCCTGCTCTCTATATGTGTTGGGCTTGAGCTGGAACCCCGAGAAAGGACATAGTAGCGGGTAGAATCTAGTATGAAATACAAAAAAAAGAAAAAAAAACATTCGCATCGAGTTGAGAACCTCCTCCTTTTTGAAGTCGGTTGAAAACAAATAGTACACAAACGACACAACATGGCTTTTGTAAAAAGTTAAATAAGATCCCTTTTGCAAAAAAAAAAATAACCCCAGACCTACAAAGTAAATACAGTGTAGGGTTGTAACGGAACCTCGCTTCCACCTCCGTAAGTGCGGAACTTCCGCGAGAGATCGTACCTCCGCATCCGCATCCGTAAAGAAGAGTTGTAGGTTTATTTATGTTGACATACGACTCGTGAGAAGGCCGCTCAGTTGTGTTGCGAGCAAAATGGTAAAGATTTTGGTCTGGCGTGGAATATAATTAACCTCTTCTTAATTTGAAAGAAAGAAAGAAAAACTGTTTATTCACGAGAAAATGACGCACACAACATAAAAAGAAAAAATGTACATAAAAGCAAAGTAGAAACAAGTTATTTAGTATTTTTCGATTACCAGTCAAGTTTGTATAACATGTGCCTATTTACACGACTGCCCCAAAAAAAGGAGTGTTATGTGTTCAGGGTTAATGTATGTATGTATGTATATATGTATGTATGTGAGATTATTTTTTAAATTAAGACTTTTTGACTTTCTATCCTTACTACTACAGGGTTATTTTTAATACACCAGAAACCTGAAAAGGCATTATTGTACTCATCATTATGAACAACTTTTTACATGGAACCAACCCTGTAATCATGAAGAAAAAATCTGCTGTTTCATAATTATGATTATGTTGTATAGCATTTTTGTAGGGAACAGCTGTTTTTTTTTCTTGATTTCAGGGTTGGTTCCTTAGAAAAAAATATTAATAATGATGAGTACAATGACTTCTTATCAGGTTTCTGGTATTTTAATAATAAACCTGTATTATAATTATACTTTCAAAATTTGGTACGGGGTAAATTTGAACCCCAAAAAGCTAGTTTCTTTAATAAAACATGAATTTTATTAATATTTCTTTCCACTTCCATTTCTATCTACGCTTCCGTTAACCTCCGCATCGCGCCTCTGCTTCTCCTCCTTCTCTATCATGTGGGCAGTAAGGTCTAACGACCCCACCAACCCTAGTGTCAGAGTTTCTAAACCGCCTCAAGGGCCTCTGACATGATTTTGAGTGGAACAGTAAGTCCAAGTTTCCTCACAATGTTATTTATTTATTCAATAACTCAAGTCCCACGTAATGAGACACAATTTATTTTCTATTGTTCTGACTTACCGGTAAGTCAGCCGGGGCTTGACCGGTTGAACTATATGCAACGAAAAGGTACAAAGGCGGACTTAATGCCATAATGCTTTATGCCTCGTCTTGTTTTCCTTCACCGATGCCAGTGATGTCCAAGAAAAACTTCAAAAAGTACATATGAATTGAAAAAGTCACATTGACGGGCCTGTTGGTCTAGTGGTTAGCGGCCCTGACTGCTAAGCCGGAGGTCGTGGGTTAGAATCCCACCCGTGACAAACTTTGTGTGATAAGCATGATTGTTAATTCTGTGTCTGGGTGTGATTTATCTATAATATGTATGTATTTATAAATTATATAAGTATGTTTATCAGTCGTCTGGTTACCATAACACAGGCTCTGCTGCTTAGCTTGGGATCAGATAGCCGTGTGTGAGTTGTCCCAAGATATTTATTAATTTATTATTTATTGGTACTTGCCTGGATTGCGTCTGCTACAACCCTAATACAGTGCATATAGGCTTCACCCACACACATTGTATAAACGCTGTACGTTCGTACGTATAAAGCCTACATACAGCAGGTCGAGATCAAAGGGAAGGTCTAATGAGGGCGGGAGCTCTCTGCTGTTTGATGTCAGTTCAGACTCGTTTGTGAATGAGCTGTTATTATAAACGCTGGTTTGAATGTGGTCTTATGTTGTGACTGAGTCCTTAGAATAAGATTTACTATTTATTTGAGGTTACTTTTTAAAATTAATAGAAAACAATTTAAAAAAATAGTTTATTTTTTACTTTCTGAATTATTTCTATAAGTTTTTTACATACCTAATTACCTATTGGAGCTCTTCACTACATATACAATCTTAGATCCTTAAAACTACGCAACGGATTTTGCGGACGGGTCGCTATTATCATTTTTATTTTATTTCCTAAAAAATAAAGCTAAAAACATACAGAATGTAGTGGCAAATCAAAGTTATATCGATTTATGTATTTTTTTAATTTTAACCCTTATTTTCTCCTTGCTTACGGATCCCTAACTTTATGAAAATAACTGCTGATAATGAAGCTTTCCATAGGCGAAAAAAAAATCGAAATATGAGTTTTTCAGATTATTCACTATTCACGTTTTTCTCTTTTTATTTAAGTTACTTTAGACCACTGTAAATTTAGCAATAACTATTAACCTTTTACCGCTTCTAAAAACTTATTTAGACACTTTTTAAAACCTAACGAAAAGCAAAAACCCTGCAAATCTTAATAACTCAGCTAAACTACACGATTGCGAATTTTCAGCGCTTTTCAGGGCAAGTAACAAGAAAGCGGCGTCTTCGTGCTGAAAATCAA
Organism: Hoplodrina ambigua; assembly: GCA_949774945.1. Classification (NCBI taxonomy): domain Eukaryota; kingdom Metazoa; phylum Arthropoda; class Insecta; order Lepidoptera; family Noctuidae; genus Hoplodrina; species Hoplodrina ambigua. The sequence goes on from OX458979.1 coordinate 10,730,033, forward strand.
TAGAGCGAGGGGTGGTGACCCCGCCCCGCGCCACGCGGTCAGTCCCGCCACCTTGACATTACAGGTCGAGCTAAATCAACGATTTACCAGTATTGCCAGGCTATTTGGAATGTTGTTGAAATATGTATCTTGATTTTAGACTGTTTGAGTATAAATTTGCATGACTTCTGTGAGTTTTGATCTGTTGCCTGAAATTCAGGCTCATAATTGAGTTTAGTTGTCTCAAAACTAACCTACTTTCGTCAATTTTATTCTCATTTTTCGAAGTAAATAAAAAGTAACTAACTCTGAATTTCTGGGTCTAAAAATCTTCTATACAAATAAATAAAATTAAAGTGTGTGTTTGTAAAGTCAAAATATGCATACCAAACGAATATACCAAAAAATCATTTTTTGAATTTTTGCCAATCTGTCTGTTTGTTCCGTGTAATCTCCGAAACGTCTGGACCAATTGTGACAAACCTTTCACTGGCAGTTAGCTGATATTATAAGGAGTAACTTAAGATACTTTTATATCAGAAAAAAATGAGGTTTCCGCGCAAAATCCTACAATACAAATTATTCCACTAAGTAGGCATCCATATTTTTTCTACGAAGCGTTATATGCGTAGCAGGTCAAAGACCGAACGAAGCCGTGTTAAGTAGGTACCTAGCTGAGCTAAAATATTCCTCATTACAATGTAATAAGGTTGAATAAAGTTAACTGCATTGACACTGCTTATTTCCATACGATTGTGCATAAACGTTGGTCGATACATAGTTACATAACTTAAGTAGATTATAGCTTCCACATAGGTAATGCTTATGTAGATATTGAAATATACTAACTGCCTCGTTGGTCTAGAGGTCGCAAAGCGCGATTCTCAGGTCGGGAAAAGTGTTATTGGATTTTTTCATTCGTAATTTCTCCGTAGCAGGCTCGGAGTCCGGATTTGTGATCAGTTGATGGCAAAAGGCTCGCCCCCTATTACATGGGACTTAAACATAACAAGCGAAATGTGGACTACACCTCTGCCTAACCTTTCGGGGATTACAGTAGTGATGTTATGTGTTTTATACTAAGTAGGTACTTACCCAAAATATTCTTCTTCTCGTATCGACACGAACTTACGGGAACAGCATTTCGGCATTATCACGGAACCATTTTTCATCTACCTAATTATTCTAATATAGCGACTGTTAAATTTATTACGGATCCCTTATTTTTCACAGAACATAGTATATAGCACTCAGGGATAACGGAGCTTCTTATTACCGTATTATTTTTTTAGAATTAGTACAGTAGTACCGGAGATTTGCGCGGTTAAACAAACAAAGTCTTTAGCTTTATAAGATTATAGAATAGAAGTATTATTGACGTTTCAGCCGAATTGAGCGAACAGTGGTCAGCGATAAACTGACAGCGACGGAAAGTTGTTTGTGAAGCGAAAGATTCTTCATCTACCCACATAAAGATGTTCTTAAGGTGCATTTACAGAGACAACCTAATTAAGAAGAAGTTAGATTCTTTAAATAAAAATTAGATTAGATTCCCGGGCAAAACATCGTTGCTTTTTTCTTGATGTTACAGAAACGTCATTGTTAACAAAGTTACAAGAATTACGCGTTTGATTTATTTCTGTTAGCGCAGCATTCAATTTAATTATCATTAATTTGTTGTCGGTTTGTTATTTATTATTTAACTAGCTGACCCAACGAACTTCGTACAGCCACCTTTTTTTTGTTTAATTTTCTTTCATGAACCTTCTCCTTACAACCCGAGCCCGAATTTCAGGCGACAGATCAAAACCTACAGAAGTCATGCAAACTTGTACTTAAACGAACTAAAATCAAGATACATATTTCAACAACAAAATTATAATAGGAATTAGTGAAATTGGTTCATCTGTTCACGTGTGATGCCGTCACCAAGGGAAATAGGGATTCATTTTTAAATGATTGCATTAATTAATAAAGCTAGTTTTTTTTTTGTTTTAAGATATCCATTGTATTAGAACTGTATTAAATAGTTATAATAAGTTTAATTTCCTGTTGTAAACTACCAAAAAAATAAATAAAGAGATAAGATATGAACATACACATACATACATAAACTCACGCCTTTTTCCCATGGGGGTAGGCAGAAACTACAGAACGCCACCTGCTACGATCCTTACATACAAAACCCCCTCCAAACAACCAACCTTCTTCCTCCTCCTTATATGATATGAAATGATATCATAATAATGATGATGATAATGATATGATATGATGATTATGATAGAGATACGTGGGTCGCTGTTGTGCCGTCTCTCATGGGGTGTTGCAACAGTGACCAATCGTTATTTCTTGTTTTGTTTTTCTTTTTGACTGCCTCGTGAGGTCTTGTATTCGATTCCCAGGTCGGGCAAAGTGTTATTGGGTTTTTCCATCAGGAAATTCTCAGTAGCAGCCTCGAAGTCTGGATTTGTGCCCGGTTGATGGCAATAGGCTCGCCCACTATTACATGGGACTAACATAACTGGCGAAAAGTGGGTGTACTAATGGGTACACCTCTGCCTAACCCTTCGGGGATTACAGGCGTGATGTTATGTTATGTTTTTCTTTTTTGTTTAGTATCAGTGCTTACTAACGTATACCTAAGTTTTACTAACAGTGTGTTGAGTCTTGGTTACTCGAATAAATAAAATTCTATTCTATTCTTAATATATCAGGGTATTTTTTTTATTACTTACCTGCAAAGTTAGTTTGACTTAAGTTTTTACCTAATTTCAGCCACTATCTATGCGTAATAACGAGCGGGGCGGCTCTCAACAAAAAATTTAGGTACTTCCACCTCTAAAACCTCCACTTAGAACTAAGTCTTCACGCTTTCAGTAAGTAATTACGCAAGGCGTGACCCCACCAATGACGCGAGGTCACGACCCGGGCCGTGTCACCATTGGCTGAAGCGACACCCACACATTGATAGCGATTTGATGGGCTTTCAGCTATGTTAGGAGGTTTTCAGTTACTAATTTACGATCACATGTATGTATAACGTAGTCGGTACGTGGTTTAGCGAGAGTTTTGATTATAATGATGGTGTCTTATACATAAAATAGTAAATTTCTGAATATAAATTTAAATATGTAAAAGCGAAAAGTGAAGGTCTTAATTCACTCATGATGAAATTTTAATATCGAAATCCGCTTGATGTATACAGATATTTGTCTGGCAGGTAGATTATAGTTAGTAGACTTAATATATTTTTTAAAATATATATTTATATTCCCGATGTCCAACACTTTTAAAAATGATTAACTAACGTCCTATAGGTTCTCTAAATAAATCACGACGTGCTCCTTTTTCACCTGAAAAATTAAAAATCTATACTATCTATACTAACATTATAAAACCATAAAACAAAGATTTAAACATTTATACTACCTGCCTAACCTACAGCTAGTCTATTGTTCTCTATGATAAGTTCTCTATTTGAAAAAAAGCTAGTATCTAAAGACCAAAATTTAAAAAAAATCCGCCGACGGCGGCCATCTTAGACCGATTTTCATCAAACATAGCTAATAACACTTCTAACTATACATAACAATAACAAAATCAAAATCGGTTCATCCTTTCGGGAGCTACCACATACAGACACGACAAACTTATAATACCCCGTCGTTTTTGCTTCGGGCGTTAAAAATAACCAAAAAAAGAAATACCGTGTCCAGTTCTTACTTTCATCTTTTCTTTTCCCCGATATCAACAAAAAACCGTTTATTATCATAACCGCTATATATTTCGGTACTCCAAATGGTAAGAGATAGTATTCACTGTTCTCTAGGGATGCTTTCCCTCAGAATATGATTTTTTGGGGGTATTTTAACATCATTTTATTCTTATCTATGGTGCTTGTTGACGCCGTATACTTTCTGCTTTGTCTATGAGTGTTGACGTTTTTTATGGAGGGAAAACTGACGTTTTGGTAAGAAAGATCTCGAACTAAGCAACTTTTTTTTTGTTAGAATTATTTTGTTTTAAAATGTTAGGAAAAAATAAATTTTATAAACGACAATGTTATCAGATGTTAGATATTATTTTAAATAATAATATTTACAGTTCATAATAGTATCATATCTTATATCAAATGATCAACATGGGATAAAACACATTAAATATTTTAATATATTTATTGTGACACCAAACTAAGCTAAATAATACTGAGATCATAAGTTGTGAACGGAAAAGACACTGGTGACAAACCAAGAATATATCCTAATTTAAAGATGAATGATGTGTATTATTTCTTCTTGACACATAACATCACGCCTGTAATCCCCGAAGGGTTAGGCAGAGGTGTACCCCCACACAGATTAGTACACCCACATTTCGCCAGTTATGTTTTTAGTCCCATGTAATAGGGGGCGAGCCTATTGTTATCAACCGGGCACAAATCCAGACTCCGAGGCTGCTACTGAGAAATTCCTGATGGAAAAACCCAATAACACTTTGCCCGACCTGGGAATCGAACCCAAGACCTCATGCACAGCAGTCGCGCTTGCGACCACTAGACCAACGAGGCAATTCTTCTTGATTGCCGCAAAAGTATTAAAAATGGCTACAATAGGGATACGCAATACCATCTCTCCGCTTCTTGCAAATATGAACTGCAATATATACTATATACTATACCATTAAAACCTTATCTTCTATCTTATACATAAGATAAAAAACATATCTTACGGGTAATACCTATCCAGAAACTTATACAGTCCTAATAATGAATGAAAACGTGCTGCACGACTGCACCCAAAATAAATCTAAGCAAATTCTACCCAAACTTATTTAATGCCTAAAACAAAACCTCTAAAACCTCATCTCATAATGAAGGAAACATACTTCATCTAAATACCTATCGTACAATAATTTTATATTAAAACGTATGATCTCAACGCTCTTTATCACCAACGATAGCTGTACGTAAACAACTGCTCATTTATAACGTTCATAAAAGCTTTATCTTACTTCGCTGACATGTCTTGTGCTTATCGGCAGCTTGTATACGTCCCCTGGCGCTGCCTGGGGAGTGAATGTTATTTTTTTGGGATAAGTAGTTTTGTTTTGTAAAAATCAGCGTTACTTTAGTGTCTAGATAACCGATAATATAACGATATTTAAATTTTACTAAGTCATAGGTATTATGCTATTAAATGATTTTTAATCTATGGTCAAGTCGAGATCAGGGACAATTTCTGTATTTTTAAGAACATATTATACTAATCTCAGTCTTAATCTGTCAAAAAAATAAGTTAAAATATTGCCAAGTTTTTGATATTGATTGTCGTTGATATGGAAATGCATTTGCATTTTGAACGTCGCCGTTGTTCACTTAGCGGCCCATAGACTTTAATAGTCTATGGGCCATATAAACTAATAGATCTATGAAGATTTAACAGGTTTACTTACTTTGCAGAGAATATTAAAAGCTAAATATTATTTTGGTGGTTAGTCTATGGGCCATAACCTAATAGATCCATGAAGATTAGCTTTACTTACCTATCAAAATATATTAAAAGCTAAACATTATTTTGGATATAGGAAATAAGGAATCAGGCACGAAAATACAAATAAAATCAACACAAAATATGTAAAAAGTTTATTAAAAACAGAGCAATATTTAAACATATGTCCCAATTAAAATACAGACGTGATAACCACTTGAGTGATGTCGAAATGAACGTGCATGATAAACTTTGACAAGAGCCCTGATAACAGTAAGTAGGTACGGTATATAATGTAAATAATTATGTAAAGGAACTATGTATTGTGCGTACGTATTTATTTAGAACACAGCCGCTTAATAGCATTATGTAAATACGTAAGAAAGAAGAAGAAAAACTGTTTATTCACGAGAAAATGACGCACATTACATAAAATAAGAAATAAAAATTGTATGTACATAAAAGCTTGTTAGTTTAAATCTTTAAAATAATATAGACAAATATAAATATGCGCTACTACCGCGCAAAAGGGCTTACGATTAACATAATGCCGTGCCCAGATCACGGCATTATGTTTGGTGCTGGTTTTCAGTGTAAGCCGACGGCGTGCCCCCGTCTCGGACTATTGATGAAACATCATTCAACAACAGTACCGAGGCACAGCTTAGGGCAATAACTGTCGCGGACGTGCATCTAGTAGGTACCTATGTATATAAACAATGTTGATATTAAAAGCAGACTTGTGGAATTTGGTTGGTATACAATTTCAATTTCATGTTGATAAATAGTTGATAAAGTTGAATATACCTACCTAAGAAAGTAACAATTTTTTTCCACCTTAAGCAAGCGTGGTGATAAATGCTCGTGCTTCCTTTGTATGAGAAGAGGCCTTTGCCCTGCATTAGAACAATAATAGGCTAGAGTTATTAACAATTTTGCTTTAAAAAAGTACGCTATGTATCGCTATACAAACATATAAACTCACATCATAAACAACTAGACCCGGATCTGTAGGTCACATAAATATTTTGTTCAATACGGATATGTTACTCGAGACACGCAGCGTAGCAGTCAATCGATCAGTCACTGCGCCAACCTTGTCGGCTTAGGACAACGTTATTATATTTTATTTATTTATTTATTTATGATCTCCAACAAAGGATACACAGATACATTACATTTGATACAAATAATTGTTTGAGTTACGTGTGCTCCTTCAATTACAGAAGACCACATAATGCACAAATAACTAGGTAGATACAAAAATAATTTTGATGATAAATTGTATAAACTAAATTAATTAAATTAAATTAAGATGTTACAATTTCAGACAAGTTATGATTAAAGCAAGTCGAGAGTCAAACAATAAAGTAAAATAAAAGAAAGAGTAAAAAACTGCTTTTTTATTTTTATGTGATGTGTACGTTTGTTTGATATACTCGTAAACAAAATTAAAATTTGCAGTTCTATTGACAATTATTTTGTTTTTGAGACATACTGGGTCGGTATACCTATATCTGAAGGAGGATACGCCGCGTATCGTCAGTCGCGTAACGCAGAAACAGTCAAATATAATAAATAAAATATCCAACCATTCACACATATCCGATGATGCGTTAGTGCGTCGACCATACTAAAGACGATACGTTCGATGTATCTTCCGTCAGATGTAAACCGACCCAGCATAAATATGGCACTTCGGTAGTTACTTCAGGGACAGAGATTGTACCTAACCGACCTCATAACTTCTAAATGCTTAAAGCTTCAAACAATTCTTGCTACCTTAAAAATTGACAGCAGCTGGTTACAGTATGAGCTGTCAGCACAGGGACGAGGCCCCCAACGGGGCTAACGCCTGCCGGGGTTGCGGGACGTCTTAACAGGATTCCGTGGCCCCGGAACGTAAAGGGCAACAGACGGAACAGGGTGGTATTTTAGTCAGTAAAAGTCTGACAGTCGGAGTTATTTGATGATTTTTACCACATAAAAAAAAAAAGAAAATGCTTACAGTATGCATTTGCTGTTACATTCGCTTTGTGCTGCATAAGAACAGCTATCAACAAACCAGATGTGGTGATGTTCTAAAAACAATAGGACACCTGTTGTCATGTTCTGGTTGCCGTGTTTGCACTCTTCAGGAATTGATGGACGCTACTGACGGCGTCAGGGTCGTGGCCAACTAAATTTAAACTGTAATCGACAAGCTAAAAAGAACAATCGAGATAGGCTGTTGCCCAAACATTTTTAAGCATATTTTCAATAGTTCTTCAATAAATTGTGATTATAAATAACTTCCCAAGTACCTAATCATTCTGTGCCATGTTTCGAAAGGTTTTCCGTCGCATCATCATCTCTGCTTTCTCATTTTGAAACATTTTATTTCCATCTTTTCTTTCCAGGTAAAGATTTTCTATTAATAATACGATCACTTAGTTCAAAACCTATATCCTGCCTACAATCGTATCCGTAAATAATGTATACCAACCAAAGAAAAGGTACTTCCAGCTAAAAATATACAGGTATGCCTTAATCAAGGAATAGGGAGGTAATTCCTAGGCTACGTTCAAAGCCTTAATTAAAACACTGCAATCCAATCCAACACAACAAAATATTCTTCTAAACTCCGCACTTTCAAGTCACTGCACTTTTCAACTGCATAAACATTTGAAGGGTTATCAACCACCACACTGCCGTCATCTTAGTATTGTTAGAAAACATCCCAGCGTCACTTGGTAACATTTGAATAGTTTTCTGTTTGTAGTATTTTGACAAGATGGAACTTTTAAACTATCAAATTTTAACAACCCCTAAGCGACCACCAATTACGTGTGTTTCAAGTTAACTGGATTGACAAAACGGACCAAAGACGCTTTATATAGGTAACCTTAAGCTTGGCCCTATGCTGGCCTAGGGTTACAAATGATACACTTTTGCTGGGGTTACAGTATCACCCCAGGTCAACCACACTGACTGTATTGTTTCGTGATAAATTAAATGAGTTTTGCTTTTTATACATTATCTACCAATGAGGTCGGATGTTGTTTTTGAAAGTTTTAGTTTTTTTTTTAATTGGAAACGGAGGGAATATTGCATTTTAAATTTGGAAATTGATATTGTTCGGTTGGTACAGTCTTTAGAAATATTGTTCTTTTTTTTGAAATAAATCTTTGGATTTTGAAGTATTCTAATTTCAAATAATTACAAGGTCTAGAAGTTTGCTCTGTCAGTTAAAGTGACTATATTCTTCATCTTACCACCAAGTATGTCGGTAATGATAACGTTGAGTAGTTCAGCGCCCCGTATCTCGAGTCATTGACTTGCATAAGGGTATCTTTGTGCAGTAAGTAGGTAAGAACATTACTATAAGTTGGTACATTCATCAGTTACTAAATAAATAGCATAGGATAAGAAATATCCGCCTGTTCATTCACAGAAAATCGAGTCACCCAGGTACCTACCTACCGTACCTATTAAATAAATTTACTTAGATCAACAAGTCAAATTCCTACCTATTTGGTTACATAATTTAAAGAAAATAAATATGTATTAATATAAGTACTTACTCACCTAAAAATGATTCACGATACTAACTTTATTCTGTGGAATGGACTGCGGCTTCCGGAACAGAAAAATCACTACAGTCTGTGAAGCGATGGACGTAAACAATCAAAATCAGGCTAAAAACAAAACAGAGAATTAATGTAAAATATGTGTGTGTGTGTGTGTGTGTGTATGTTAATGTAATAGTAAAAAACTTACCAGCTTGTTAAATAAAAACTAGACGGTGGATGGAAAACAAAATTGTCTTCTTCAATGTAACCAATCACTTACTATTAGCGACATCTAGCGGACTTTTAAAACTACTTTAACGTGAAGCGCTGTTGCATTTTCAATTCGTTGGTACATAATTCACTAGATGTCGCTGAAATAATGTTCTTTTCAAAATCTAGATGGCGCTGTTTTAAATTATACGAAACTGAGCGCGCTTGTTTTAGGTCAATACAGCTACTTTTTTATAACGCATATACGCAAACTGTAAATTCATGCAAAAATCTTACCCTATTGCTTTCAAAATCGGTGATTTGTATTTTTCACCTTTAGCTGCCTTTGCAGTGCCTTATCGGCTACACTGATAGCACATACAAACTGCAAAATCATCTAACAATGTCTTCCAAACTAAAATAAACGAAACAAAATTTTACTTCTATCATTTTATTCATAGTTTACACATTACATGTCTATCTGACTCCTTAACAACAAAGATACAATGATAGATAACAAAAAAAAAACAAAACATCAAAAAGAAATGCAACACAATAGACGACAAAATGTACGTAGTAAAAAAATCAGTTACAAGACTAAAAAAAAATGTTCTTACACACTAAAGGTCACTTCAAGAAAATTTACATCAATTTTGATTGGCATTGGGCACACACCAGCCCTTATTTACCTAGACCTTTTGTTATTTTAGCACAATATCATAAATCTATTGGCAGCCACACACATGCACAATTTAGGAATATTCTTTATACTGTATGTAATTAAGACTAGTTTCAAAACATTCAAAATCTAGTATTATATACACGTTCAGATTAGAATAGATTATATTTTACTGTACAAGATTCACCATCACACATATTAACAGGATTACATTGTCCATTTCTATTGCATAATAATTTGGCATGGTTTTAAACAAACCTCATTAATTTTATCAACTGCTCATAAAAATTTACAACAATTATTCAACAAATTATTTGACCGCAAATTGCATTGGCGTAGTTTGCTCGTTTATGTATTTAATCGCACGCGCCACGTTCAGACAAAACTCATACTTATTTATATAGACAGTAACACCATTGTAATAAACTAAGCAGCTTTCAAAACTCATAAAGAACTAGTGTGTGCTATATTTAGAAAAACATCGCAATAACTATGTACAAAGTCAGATCGAATTATGTTAAATGTCAACATTTACCTACTTGTACATAATTCCAGTATTACCCTTAACAAACAATCATACGAACCTTGCTCCCTTCACAGAGATCAACAAGTGAACTATTCTGTAAAAATCTTTTTGTTGTGTTTTTAGTCTCAGGGACTAATTTGACGGCCCTATATGTCAAAGTTCATGTGCCGAAAGCACATATATTTTTATATTTGACGCATGAAGTTGTCAATTTCAGTCTCTGGGATTAAAAATCACAATCAAGTGAATTTATACTTCAATCAAGATAACATAAGAAAAATCACTGAAAAAACGACAGTTATCAAACTTCGCAGGGGCGTAGCTACTACCGTATTAAGGATGGGCCCCCGACCTACAGGGGCCCCGAACCTGCAGTTAGGTAGAAGGGTCCTGAACAAAATTTGATACAGAGCCCGCCTAGAGCAAGCTACACCCGTCTATTCATAATATAATAAAATTGATGAGATCTCTGGAATTACCAGTCAGATTGGAAATATTATTTTTGCATATAATAGTAGTAGTATTGTTTTGTCTAGTTTGTTTGTTATCTTGAATGGACTTTAAGTAAAGTAAGAAGAAAATTCCTAACATCAGTAAGATGATAGCTCACTCCAACTAAATTCATTGAGAGAAATTCTACAGAATAGACCAGCTGTTCACCGATATCTCATTAATACCTATTACACAATACACTGATTTGTTTAATTTTATAGTAATCAGGTATTTCCTAGCATCACCTACCTCGATTCCTACCCTCTTTATTATAATCTCATTCATAATTATAACTTACCGTAGAAATTTATCAGGGAAATATTACTTGTTACATTTGAGTAATGCAAGTGACTGTTTTTTTACTTGGCCAGCTGAATTGCTATAGATTGGACTCTTTCCATGGTTCTCATGTCTTAGGCATTTCATTATGTATAATATTCTACAGACCGATTTCTATCACGGTGGCTAATCTCAATGGAGACAAGTACGCAGGAGATATTATTGTGCACAAGACAAGTGTAAGCACAAACACAAGTATAAGTTTATTTTGGATATCATAGACTAAACCTGTCTGAAATCGTGCAACCGCCTAGAGAAAGCGTTGAGATCAATCATGCCTTCTTTGTATAAGGAGAGGCCTTTGCCCGCTATGGGACAAGAATAGGCACAAAAAATACCACTTGCATTTAGTCAAAATGTAAAAAGAGCCTTATTTGAACGACATGAAAGACACAATTTCAATATTGAGAAATCAAATATAATAGAATGTCAATGTGAATTTGAAATAAACAGTAATTATTAACATCGAGCCTCCTTAATCCTAATTTTGTGACACACATAGTAACATGTCAAAATTTTATACAAAAAAAAATACTGTCGAAAATCCATGATTCAATCATTATTATTATTATAAAGGAACAAATGTCAAATTTAAAGTAAGAAAAAATTAACAAACTGATTTTATAACTTACCAAGAAACCTCATACAATGGTGCTGACTCCCTTGTTCACAAACTAGACTCATTTAGAGAATTGGCATCTCTTACTGACATACAGCTAAAGAGAAGGACAGTCACACTTACAAACTACATTTACAGATGTCAAATTAGTTTCGCCTCCAACTCCTCTCTTCCAATTTTTAATTTACATGTTCTAAGATTATGTCCACTATAATTGTATGGATGTGTCAGATTGACAGCTCTTATTTACATCCGTTCCTTTCTTGTTTAATTGGAAAGAAAAAGAAAGAAACAGTCTAAATTAAGTTTAGTTCATGCATAATAGAATCGGCACCAACATTCCTACTTTTTAGAGTGAAAATAAAATCAATTAAAAATAAATAACAATCAAGACATGATCCTTATTAATATATTGTTCAAGATAGTAATTTAAACATTATTATTATTAGCTCGCTTTGGCTAAACATCGATTTTAAATCGATACAATTTTAATTGATGACGTTTATCAACTCTATTCACAGAAATGAAAATTTTTATATAAATTCTTACAGCTAGATGAGACCATATATAATAGAATACCAATTTATTTTCTATTAGATTATACTTAGCTACCTATATTATCATTCTTTTAAAGTCAGCAAGTCTTTGAACTTTTTAGTGTCACTTACTATAAAAACAATGATTCATGCAACTTGAATCCCATTTTGACAACTGAATTTTATCCTGGAAATAAAATATCGGGATTTTCGCTATTAAACAGTTGCCCAAATAGGATTAAGCCGTGTGTATGTAGAAAACCAGATACATAGTAAGGCCTTGAGTAGAAATTAATGTATTTATTTAGTCAATCAGCGCGCACCATTTAGCGATATTTAGTGCTGATTGGCTAATCCTTTCACCACAATGGCAATAAAAATTCTAACAGATATCAGATTGGAAATCAGTCGCAGTATGAACCTTTCAATGTACAAATAAAGGGTTTATTTGATCTTAACATGAGGCTTTCGAAAAACAAATTTGAGGTAACCTATTGACTGATCATGATTTTCTCAAACCAGGGGTTTCCAAAGTGTGCGCTGTAAAGAGTTATGAAAGGCCCCACGAGGCGTTACTTTTATCCACACTCCTGAAACGAACCTTCGGTTTACCGGCAAAATGAACAATTCAAATTACGCGCGCTGCATGTGTCGCTCAATCGCTAAATATAAAAACTCAGCTTCATATACTCGTAGTATCATTGTACCGTATTTCGACTAGCTAAGGCGCCGAAACAAAATACTAAAAATGTAAGTGCGGCGCAAACCGTAAATCTTTTGGAACCCCTGACCCAGACAGTCTTACGACCAACAACACAAGCATGATTCATCATGAGAGATTAAAGGTTGTAAAAATGCGGTTGGCGAAAGTCATAATGGAAAAATGCTTGGGTGTTTAAACCTGTTGACTAGTCGAAAGCATACCTGTTGTGTTTCTACTAAAAAAACGCAGGTGCGCACAACCGTACGTGTATTTCTACGGCGAACACACCAACTGTGTAGCAAGTCGCACTACGGGCTTGGCGTATAAATGTTCGCCCGCAGGCAACGGGTTATATCGAGCACTCAGAAATGGATGCCAGTTGCATGTTACCCATAGAATATGTTGCAGTCCATGTCTATACAGGCCGAAATTTCGCGACTAAACTGTTTAACAATAATAATAAGTCCATATTACGCACATTTCTTAAACATTATTAACGAGTTCACTTATCCTGCACTTGCTCGCAGTACAAGTTTCACACTTAAACATTTGTTATTTAACTTTATAAGCTTACTAACCAGTGGTCTAGGCAGCGCAATAAGTTGTGAATAAAATATTTATTTTGATCAACTTTCGCTTAGAAAAATAGCAACATATAGTTATAACATTTGAAGCTAAGCATTTATTTATACTATAATTATATAAACTTCTATATATCATAAGCTGTTATCTATACTTGTCTATACTCTGTAAATTTATGCCTAGCGTAACCAATATACTTTGTACTTTAACAACCATGTACAGTTGGCCCATAAACATGTTGATCATTCTTAGAATCTCGGCATTTCTCATGTTGCGAAATGACAAGTTTAAAAGTGATCAACATATTCGTTTAACGAAGCTGCCTAAGCCACTGGTAAGCAAGTTATTCGTCTGTTTCACTTCACTAACACTAAGCGTCACTGTCGCGTCACCTCAAGTGTCAATTATCACGTATTATGAGGATCTTTTTGAAGTCCCAGGATCATTCTGGCTCAGTGAACATAAATGAAAACTTTTCGTGGGAGGTGGGGGCGATGACGCGGGCCTCTATTAGGCTCTGCACGACCCAGGTAGTGGACACAAGAGGGATGTTGTCTTGATTCGCTTTGTTTTGTACTTCGTGGGGGCAGTCCCACTCGGTGACCAGCGCTAGGGCTCCGGACATGTTGAGGTCTTCCTCGTTGACCACTCGAGTGGTGGCGCCGGCGAGGGTGCACACTCTCTCCCAGAACTTGACGAAAGTGTCCTGATCTCCGCACAGAAGGATGATTTTGTCTTTGAAGAATGTTGCGTTGCGCTTGCCTGAGGGCGGCACCTGGGATAATATTATACGTTAAGATATAGAAGTTTAGTGTGGAAACCTTATTGATCATCAGAGATACATATAAATAGGATCAAGAAGACTTCTAGGTGTACAATTGGTTAAAATAAACTTTAAACTTGAACAATTATGATTTGGTTAGTTATGATTGACCAGCAATGAGTAATTAATGACGCCGCTAGTCGAGCAACAAATCGCTGAATTTATTTTAGTTTGACGCCGTCTCAGATTCTTGGTGACGCTGTGTAAATACTTTCGAAGATTTGAATTTTGGAAGGGCGCTCCATGTTATCGTAATTTATCTCTACTGTATGTAACATAACATCACGCCTGTAATCCCCGAAGGGTTAGGCAGAGGAGTACCCATTAGTACACCCACATTTCGCCAGTTATGTTTTTAGTCCCATGTAATTGGGGGCGAGGCTATTGCCATCAACCGGGCACAAATCCAGACTCCGAGGCTGCTACTGAGATATTCCTGATGGAAAAACCCAATAACACTTTGCCCGACCTGGGAATCGAACCCAAGACCACCACCGCCCAAGACGAACCATGCACAGCAGTCGCGCTTGCGACCAACGAGGCAGTCAGTCAGTTTGTTTGTTTTTCTACTGTATGTATCTTTAATATTACTTACCCAATTAATAAACCTCTGTTTAAGAATAGACCAGCCGGCCGGCAAAGCGAAAGAGTCGACATCGTGCAGAGTATTTTCGATACAACTCATGATGACCCAGCCGTGAGACACTGAACGGATATCCGCTGCCAGGCACTGGATGTACTTGGCAGTCAGACAGGGACGAGGAGCGATGAGCTTGCAAACTGCGTACTTGTTTTTTGGTACGTCGTCGAAATGGCTGGAAAGAGATTCGTTTGTTTTTAATTATTTGATTTAGTGATTTTTATATAAGGTACATTGCATTCCGTGTAATTAAATATGTATGATTTTTTAAGCAAATAAAAAATTGTAAAACATTGATTTTAAATGAGTATGTATGGAGTTTCTTGCCCATTCTTCGGTATACAAAACCACCTTTTGGAAGGGGCAACTAGATTTAATACTATTTTTTTTTCTGTAATGACGTTCATAATTGCCTTTTAATAGCATTGTTGAAATAAATGATTTGATTTTTACTTTTTGTTGTTTTAATGTGTGTTATGCTGTACCTATAGACAATGTCTGAAATAAATGTTTATTATTTATTACACTCTAAGAGCACTTACCAAGTCAAGAAGTTGACAAGTCGGACCTAAGTTACCTAAAATCTAATAAAAAAAAAAACTCCTAGATAACATACCATCACGCCTGTAATCCCCGAAGGATTAGGCAGAGGTGTACCCATTAGTACACCCACATTTCGCCAGTTATGTTTTTAGTCCCATGTAATAGGGGGCGAGCCTATTGCCTATTTATTATCTCCTAGATAAGTCACTTGAAAATCAATACTTACTGGATAAGTGTAGGGTTTCTTTAAATTTTTCGTTTTTTCCATGTATTTACCTGTACACGATCCCTCCGCCGGCTTCCAGCTGTTCCTTGAGCCGCTCCTTGTTGAACGGTCGGTCGCAGAACTCCAAGTCTTCAGTGTCTGTGCCGGCTACGGAAGAGGTGGTCTCGCCATCTTCTTCCGAAGAGTAGTGGCGGGTCTCAGCGCTTTGGGTGGCCTGCAGAAATAAAGATTTGATAGTATAGTAGATGTTTTAATTAAAAATAGTACTCTATTTCACTTATTTCGATGTGTATGATGATGTAAATGGCGACGCTCTGACATTACGTTTGGCGCAGTGGCTAAGCGATTGGCTGCTGCACTGTGTGTCGCGGGATAGATTTCCTACGGGAACAAATAGACAGCTTGTCACTGATATTCCTCCGTGCCTCGGAAAGCAAGTTGTTGGTCCCAACTGTCTTACGTGGATCTTTGACCGTCGTTACGAGTTGTCAGAAGCCTGATAGTCTAGACAACCAATCTTTACCAAGGAGTATCGTATCACCCAGTTACTGGGTTATGGAGGTCAGATAGGTAGTCGCTTCACGTAAAATACGGGTATTCAGCTGCATCCGGTAAGACTGTAAGCCGAACCCAACAAAGTTAGGAAAAGGCTAAGCAGATTGATTGATTAAGCCAGTTTTTCCAGATCTAGCTGATTGTGTATAAAAGTTTATGTTTGTGTTTATGTTTGCACTTATGATACAGAAAAGAACCCTTTATGGTAAAGTCGATAAAAAAGGAGAATAAAATAATTACTTTATCAGTAGTGGCGGTGCGTGTCCGTCGCGGCGTCTCAGTACACGTCAGCAAGAAGTGTAGTCCCGCGAACAGCTTGGAGTCCGGTCCCGGTATCGGTCCCATTTTAGATACTGTATCCTCATCGTTCTCGAATTTAGTCAGCTTGGAGTTCTTCTTGCCGATGTTCTGTTTAGATGCACCTTTTAGCTGCAGTGGACCGGCTGCGGAGAGAGATGGATGTTTAGCAATTTTGTGACTTATTTCTTTAAGGATAAGGGACCTAATTATGCTAAGCATATTATCAATTAATTTTTAGTCAGCCTAAAGGCAAAAGCTACGATAGCCTGAGTGCCTAAAATTATTTTTAAAAAAATCTAGTACTTAGTCGACAAAACAAAAACATCGTGAGGAAACCTGGACTTACTGTTCCAATCAAACCATGTCAGAGGCCCTTGAGGCGGTTTAGAAACTCTGACACTAGGGTGTGTGGGGTCGTAAGACCGTACTGCCCACACGATAAAGAAGAAGTACATAATTTAAGTGCTAACATTGAATTAAAGCAAAATTTGGGACATGTATTTATTTCTAATTAAAAATTAACACTTAAATATGTGACTAACGAGTTATTTTATGTATTCAACTGGTTTCTCACTTAGTATCTCACCTTTAACGCCGTCAATCTTCCTGGGGGTGCGCTGTACCTCAGGCTCGACGCCGGCCACCTCCTCGAGCCTGACGGGTGGAGCTGAGTTGCTACTCTCGCTCATTTCACTGCTTTCACTCGCCAAGCGCTTGCGACCAATGGGCGTGCTTTTGGTTTTTACACCTGAGGCAAAGAATTTAGGTTAGAAAGTAGCTAAATGGTTTTTTTTTTCAGTACTACGTATAATCCTCACTTTATTTTGGTAAACTTTATTACCAAAGTTACTTTACAATAATTTTTAGGTTTATTAATGAACTAGATTTTGCAGCACGCGACTTTGTCCGCGTAAGTGTGTGACCCCTTTAGGGGTAGTATTTTGGAAAATCCATTCTTAGTGGACGTCTCCTAACTATAATCTACCTCCGGACCTATCATATTTATACTTACAAGAGGTTTTCAATATTTCGTGATAAGTGAGTGAGTGTGTGTCAAGCCAAAGCAAAAGATCATTTAAAATTATAACCGCCTTATTTCAAATATTCTTTGGAATGTAAACGAAAGAAAAAAGTAAACTTATTTTTGTTTCTGCGAGATATTAAATCTTTGAATATTTAAATTAGATAAATAATTATATACAGGCTAACCTTAGTTCATTAGCAATTTCTTTTTATTATTTCTAAAATATAGAAACATTCAAAGTTGTTCATATTCTTATATACTTTCGACGCCAGAAAGATTACAACAAATGACAAGCTACTATAATTTAAAAAATTAAAAAAAACGACTGCCAATTTGCGCATATTTGTACTTTGTTTACTCGTCAGTTTTTTTTACGATGTTTTTTATTTACAGTGTTATATATTTTTTAGATTTACTTGTCAAATTCTAGACGATAAACAGAGACACGGCCAGATTCATTAAAAAAAAAAATTGAGGCTGGTATAAATTTACGTTTTAAAGTGACCACAAAGGATTCTTTTTATTTTTAACTAGCCATGTTACTCGGAACGATGCAAGGATTGTAACGATACCCCAAACATCTAAATCGGTTCAGGCGTTTAAAAGTTATGGTGGAATAAAGAATCTCACATACATATATACATAGGTACATACATACATTAACCCTGAACACATAACAGTCTTTTTTTTGGGGCAGTCGTGTAAAAAGTCACCTAATTTGGTATGACAATGTGTAAATAAATACTTAAAAACACTTATTGATAGTAGATAACGAATAAACATACTAGATTGATAACTACAAATACTATTGTAATATTTATCTATACAATATTTGTATAACAGCTACTTGAAAAATACATCAGTTACCGCTACGACTTTGTTGTCATGTCAATGTTATCAAGACTTTTTGACCTTGACCAATACTTATCTATCCATCATTATAACACTAGCTTCCGCTCACGACTTCGTCCGTTCACGAAGTTAAGAGAGTTTACGCCGTACGCCATTACATACAATTATACTAACTTCCAAGTTCAAATTTTTGGAAATAAATGAACCGATTTTAATGGTACTTCCTACACTACAAGATACATAGGTCTAAAAAGTTAGTTTGAGAACATTATCAAAGTTATGACACTTTGATAATGTTCTCAAACTAACTTTTTTAACTTAAAAAAATATATAATTTGAAATCTCTGTTTGTTTAGAAAATCTAAATTCAGTATAATTTGGCTGTAACACATTTTTTCGAAAATATTCTCGACTAACTTTTTAGAAGGGAAGTTTTTAAATTGCGCATCATATTATGACTATATCATTCGAACTATCTTTAAAATATAGTTTGAATAAAATTATTTACACATTAAATAGTATATTAATAGTAAAATAATATAATAATACATACAACAATATCTTTATAAAAATGAATAAAACATAACCTAAATAAAAAAGTAGCCGCCCGAACAGGGACTTGAACCCTGGACCCTTGGATTAAAAGTCCAATGCTCTACCGACTGAGCTATCCGGGCCGTATCAAGCTAATCGAAATAGTAGTGTGTAGTGAACAAACTAAATAAATATTACTGAACTATGACGTTAGTTAGTTTAATGGTCGCACGCGCAACTATTAATCTCAAATTTTGTTGTTTTACGCTAGCACTATAACACCTGCTATCTCTATACCACCTTTGGTTGACTGGTAGAAGGCAATAAGACCGCTTTTATTGCTTATTTGTTGCGTAAAGTTGTAATAAATGAATTAGTGTAAGGTCCTGATTTCAATGTCCATGTTAGGAAGTGTTTTTTGAATGTTTCTATTTCTACAATAAATTGATGTTTTCTGCCCGGATTTGTGTACAAATGGCAATGAGATATTGCATAGGACTTAGGGGGTATTTCACCAACAAATTAACAATGTAGTCTTTAACTATTCAAATAATTTAAATAAGATCTAGAAATAAAATAACATTTGAAACAATTTTGGAAAAGTTTTTCAGGGGATGTTATGATGTTGTGTTATGGATGGATGATGAAAGGATGTTAATGATTCGACGCATTACAGTAAAAATAATATATTTAAAGTAAAAAAAAATACAGAACACACAGCACACAACATACAAATAAAAAAAAAAGAAAATAGAAATGAAAGACAGATTTAGAGTGCATTGCGAGCGCGGCGTTTGCGTGTACTGTCGCTGGCGTGGCGCAGGCGGGAGGGGTACCTCCCGTGAGCGGCGCCACGACTAGCACGCGCACACGCATCTCCATAAGACCGAGACCATCGTCATAAGACACAATTCATTATTATCATTATCACTATTGATCTATACTAATAAAATAAAGCTAAAGACATTTTTGTTGATTTGTTTAAATGCGTCTACAATACAAAGTTCAATAATCGAATTTGTTCAATGATAGGTTGGTGAAATACCCCTTTAAAATGGCATGTAGGCGTAGTATGTCTTTACCAGCATTACCAGGTTACGGGTGAATCGGTATTATTCTATGAAAGCGAAAGTAAAAAGTTTATTACAGTACGATTCAAACTTGATGGCGGCTCTGAAGTTAGCTGCGAGTACAGTCTGCGCAGGTAGAGTCAAGTCAATAATAGTTTAGTCGTTAATTACCTATTATTGTGTTCTGCGCATCGGAATGTACGATGTTCCGAGCCGCCATTAAGTTTGAATCGTACTGTATACTTATATTTATTAAATATTTAACCCTTTGACTGCGGGAAAACATACCGTTGTATTTCTAATAAAAAAAAAGCGAGAACACACACACCGTATGTTTGTCTACGGTGAACAAACCGTGTAGCCAGCCGCACTACAGGCTTAGCGTAGCGAAAATCCGCAGTCAATGGGATAAATATTCTTGTGAGTACATTTAAGTACTTTTAAAAATTCCTCCTTTTCTTTTGTAGTTATAAGGCCGCGTTCACACCAAACGCATAATCAGCCGCCGACTAAGAGCTCTAAGTCCAAAATGTATGAGCAATTATAGTCAGCCTCCGATCTACTGATTGTGACGGCTGACTGTCAGCGGGCGTTGCGTTGGTGTGAACGCGGCCTAAAACTCAGCACACAAAATCTCTAAATAGGGTAGATGACACCAATTAATTGACGTACTCTTTATGACCTGTCCAAACGCGATCAACCGATAGATTTTGTATGTCAAAAGACAGCTGTGAAGTCACTTTTGTACCGACTCAATTGATTTATTAATTTGAAAGCAATAAAAATGGAATTTTACAGTTAATTGAAAATTAATCGGGTTTTCAGTGCTAAAATAAAGCATTACTTGAGATGTTTTGTGTTTAAATTATTGATTAATGGTGTCAATCGACCCTAATCTCTTTAAAGTTAGAGTAAACAGGCTTCTTCTGGGTAAGCTCGCTCCATCGTAAACTTTGTCTCTGTCACCTCTGACCTAGACTTGAGTCAAGAGCAAACCCATCTTAAACTTATATAAAAAAAAAAAACTACCCAATTCCCACTGCTCCCTCGCAAAATAGGGACATCTGGCATCACTGCCATATACCTACTCGTTCGGAATAATGGCCGACGTGTTTAGATTATTACCTGAAATACCAGATGTGGATGCTTTCGGACTCTTTGGTGAGGTGACACGTTTGCGCGCGCTCGAACTGCCTTTGTCTCTGCTACGAGCACTGCGAGGTCCCTGAAAATTTATTTTTGCCTTTTTTAAAAGTATTCTTAAAAATTTGACTGCCTCGTTGGTCGAGTGGTCGCAAAGCGCGACTGCTGAGCACGAGGTCTTGGGTTCGATTCCCAGGTCGGGCAAAGTGTTATTGGGTTTTTCCATCAGGAATTTCTCAGTAGCAGCCTCGGCGTCTGGATTTGTGCCCGGTTGATGGCAATAGGCTCGCCCCCTATTACATGGGACTTAAACATAACTGGCGAAATGTGGGTGTACTAATGGGTACACCTCTGCCTAACCCTTCGGGGATAACAGGCGTGATGTTATGTTATGTTTATGTCTTAAAAATTTCTGGATATACAATATACTGGCTACACAATTGCATGAAATTCTACTTTTCGACACATACATAACATCGTGCCTGTAGTCCCCGAAGGGTTAGGCAGGAGTGTACCTATTAGTACACCTACATTTTGTCAGTTATGTTTAAGTCCCATGTGCCCCAAATAATTTTACTTGCTATTTCAAAAACTAAAAATGTATAGCCGTCTAATTTTAAGTATTTTTTTATTTACCTGTATAATATTATCAAGATCTAGTTCCCTGTTATGCCTGCGTCGCGGCGTGGACGGTGCGGACGGTGAGTGCGTGCGCGCAGAATCCTTGAGCGAGCGCGCCTGGTCCTCCGTGAGGTAAAGCTCGCTAGCTGTCACCATTACAAGGGTGTCGCTGAAAGGAAACATATTGATTCTATTAATTATTATACGTCTGATTATCATGTCGGCTCAGTGGGTAAGGTGGCGTCTCATACATGAAATTGCTGGTTCAATACTGGGTACATACTTATGTGACTATTTCAATTCGTACATACTTTCTATAAAGGAAAACATCGTGAACATCAAAAAACCAGGACCTATAATAATTAATTTAAGTCTGGAATCGCCAAACTGCCTTACGCATGCGTGGTGATCAATGCTCATGCTTTCTCTGCATGAGAAGAGACTTCGCCCTGTAGTGGGACAATTAGAGGCTGGTATTATAATCATCTGTGTTCGTAATATCCGACATTTACGCGAAGTCGCAAGCAAAATAAAGTACAAAATAACTCACCCATCAGTAGTACATTTGTACGTAACAGTTCCACTATCATTCTCTTCAACGCCAAGCACCAACCCAGGCTCATAGTTCTGCTCCTCATCCACCATAGCGTACACCGACTGCCCCTCCAAAGGCAACGTCTTCATATCACCGAAAATTATGAAATCGTCCAACAAAATCTTGCTTTGGCCATCGTCGAATTTGATCAAATATTTGTTTGGCTCAGTTATCTCTAACACTTTACCTGAATAGTAACGTTTGTCTACCCATTTGGCCAACACGACCGTTTCTGGCGCAAATCCTGGGTATTCAGGCTTCACTACGGCTTTTTCTACTGGGGTGGCCGGCCGCGGGGACGTAGGTCGCCGCTTCGTCTTCAATTTGCTGACAGATTTTGGCGTAACAACCAAAGACGATAGAGGTTTCTCGTCTTTGGGAGACTTCACTGGGGAATCCTTTCCATTTTCGCCGTTAGTCGGCACCATTTCTGGTGAGTTCATCCCGTGCATGTACTCCGGCTCTTCGGGCTGGGTAGGCAGTAATGCCCGCTTAGTTTTCCCGGCTATGTGCCGTCGACCACGCACGCGAGTCTTTTTCAACGAGCTCTTCGGCGTTGCCTTATCGCATTTGTTTACTTCATCTGGACTAGCGTTACCATTGCTCATGGTACTATCATTAGAAACAGATGTTTGAATACCGACAGAAACTTTATCATCACTCAGCCCCATATCATCTACGGAAGCCTCCCGGATATGCGATACTATATCTTGTAGCTTCTTCATTAAGGCGTCATATCCCTTGACTGATGTTGCTGGGTTTGCGATAGATTTCCGCGGCGGTTGCGGTACAACGAACGCACCATCGCTGGTCCGGTTACTAGATGTTGATGTTGAACTGACTGTAGATGCGAAAGAGGTTCTATTCGGCAAGTTGATCATGCCACCACTGGTAACGCTCGACGGAGAGTTGCTGACAGACACATCAGCCATGTAGGGATCCATCGTAAACCTTTTGGAAAGTCTCTGGTATTCCCGACACATGTCCATCCCAAGATCATTATCGGTTCGGACGACATAGAGGGACATAAATTCGTTATCTTCATTATGACTGATATGGACGTCAAACACTGGTATATGGGGCGTGTTGATTGGCAAAGAATGGCCATTAGGAAGCGGCGAAATCGTCGATGGAGTAGCATTATTACTGGACCTGAAAGACTCATTCTTCCCTCTCTTGATCTTAATAGAGTTAAGCTTCGCCATATCGGGAGTGCTATCACTGTCTTCAGCACTTATTTTGCCATCCACAATCTCAGTAGGGGTAGATGAGTCTCCGTTGGACAGTTTCGAAATTAATTTGGAAGCAACAGTGGGAATATGTTCTGGGCTCTCCAAGTTTATTGACCCGACACTATCAGTGCTTTCTTGGTCCGTTGTCTTCTCTATATGATAATCTTTGGATCTCGGTTGCGAGAAGTCGCTCTGATCTGAGTATTTGTACTCTTCACTTTTAGTATCACTTATCTTTTCGGCATTTGGTTCTTCTTTTCTATTCCTAACAAGGACAGGGTTGCTGTTACTGGGTGTTTTTACTGATATGCCATTTTCTGCGCTGTCATGGTTCGGCGAAAGTTCAAGATGGAAACCCTGGGAGTCGTCTAACTCCGAATTTTCCTCGACTATAGTTTCTGGGACTTTTGGTGGAGGTATTTCTGCTACGAACTCTACGCTGGGTCGCGAGCTCGAGCTGTCGGAGATAACTAAAACTTCCTTCGGTTCCTCTTTGGCCAGTTCTATTTGTACTTTGCGCGGTGTTTTTCTGGACTTGGTGATATCGACGCTGGCTGGTCTAGATTTTGGGGTCTTTGGTGTTTTAGGTTTGCAAATTTCAGCACTGTTGGATCTTTTAAGTCTCCTAGGACTTGAGCGGACGGGGGTGCGAACGCGGGACGTCGATGGAAGTTCCAAGTCTTCGATCTTCCGTTTAGTTGCACTTGTGATCTCGGATACTTCATTGTCGAGGGTCTGGGTGGATACAGCAAATTCATCGTCGACAAGTTCTAGCTTTTGGATTTTCGCGCTGTTGTCTGAGGGGTCGTCCGAGAGTTTTCTTTTAGGTTGGGAGGTTGGTTCTTCTGTAATTTACATTTTACATTTAGTATTGTGGTAGGTACTTATCTTTTTTACAGTTTATTTGTATGTTTGTCTTACCTGACTTTGTATCTGACGAAATAACTTGTATGTCGTCAGTTTCACTGCTAATAGCCTGAAAATTGAAAATATATTTTTAAGACACAGAGTTAGATAAGTTATGCCAAGAATTTTCATAGATTTGATAATTTTATTTATTTATTAAAGTACACCGACAGCATAAACATTAAGCATTGATAGTGAACTACAAAGTACTTGTAACAAAGTTTTATTTCTAACGTACACACTGTTTAGAGGTATACAGAGCATTCTCAATATAATGTAGAGGACAAAACTGCTTATAAACTAAACTAGTAAATAAAACTAAAACTAACTGAGCAAAGTCAAGACAAAATAAAATAACTAAGATAAAAATTATCACAACACAGGCTCTCCACAATTTGGCACAATTTATTGTATAAGTAATTTTTTGTTAAGAAACTGGGGGTACAGATAATAGACAAAAATAGATTAAAATCTCTTTTATAATTCAAAATGTCGTGCCACATTCATTTTGAATTTGAATTCATTGTTTATGCTAAAAAAAAAACTGTAAACAAACCACAATATCATCATCAGGTTCATAAACCGGACTATCTGGGAACAAATTCTGAGAATCATCCTTATTTTCCTTAATCTCCAAAGTGTCTCCTGTGGCTTTCACAGAAGGGACTTCTTCAGAAGAGATTTCGGAGGCTGGTGCTGAAAAAAAAAATAACTTAATGTAATTTTGTTTATTCTATTATATTGTCATTTTTTTCATGAGAGCCATTCTCATACATCACGCCTGGTATCCTCGAAGGGTTAGGCAGAGGTGTAACCATTAGTACACCAACATTTCGCCAGTTATGTTTTAGTCCTATGTAATAGGGGGTGAACCTATAGCCATCAACCAGGCGCAAAGCCATTCATTAATGCCTAAAAATACAGGCTTAAAAAAAAATGCAAGTGGTTTAACGGACTTTCTTGTTTGTCAAGGATAAAGAACCCAAGAGGCCCATTATTTTAAACATAACTCTGCTTAGTCTAGAGCAAACTAGTTTTATGGGAACATGTTGCAACTTGTCTGAAACAGAGTCAATCGTCTTGTGTTATGTAAAGCGTTCTACATTCAAGGTTCTTATTACTTGATTTTTTTAATATGGTTTTTGGGACGGGCTAGTGATTGGGAATTTTTTTATTACATTTAGAGTACCTATTTATTAATATAAGGATATTCTATTTTAAATTTTTCTATTTCTATTTCATATAACAAGTTACACAAATTATAATTAATTATTAATATCAGCCTAGCCTTTTCCCAACTGTGAGGGTCAGCTTTCAGTCTAAAAAGATGCAGCTAAATATGTTCATAATTTATTTACTAACTTTGTTCAACATTACGCAAAATATTAACTAGACTGCCTCATTGGTCCAGTGGTCGTAAAGCTGGACTGCTGAGCATGCGGTTTTTGGTTTGATTCCCAGGTTGGGCTTAATGTTATTGGGTTTTTACTTCAGGAATTTCTCAGTAGCAGCTTCGGAGTCTATGACTTAAACATAAAATGAAATGTGGGTGTACTAATAGCTACACCTCTGCATAACCCTTTGGGGATTACAGCCGTGATGTTATGTGGGTATGTATGAACTAGAAAAATCAATAAATCTCTATGAAATAAAATATAAAATTTTAAAAAAAATTGAAAATAATGTAAGGACAACATCTGTGTTTTTATTTAAGATACCTACTAAAATGGTGCTTATTTACACCCATCAACGATTATTACAGTATCTTGTACCCAAAATGTATTGAAATTGTAACCCATAAATGATTTTCTGATTAATAATCACAATTCTATGCACAAATCTAAGTATTTTTAATTATATTTCAATAAAACAGATCCCAATAAAAAAAGTAAACCCGTATCTATGCTACACAAGTGGCACAATGAGTCCAACTTTCATTCTAACCTTAAAAATGAAGTACTACATTACTACAAACACAATTTATTCAATATAGAAATACGCATATTATCTCCAGTCATTCATACGTTGATACGACACAATAGCTCAGAAGAAATAACAAGCGCGACGATAAACTAAAATGTATTTGTAATTCAAAAATAGATCAGATACAAAAACCCTATTGATGTTTGGATTATAACACGACCAAGAAAAATTGGACAATACAATAGCCAGCGATAACTACGTGAATCTAATAATTTTTATAATATTATCATTATTCTCGGATACAGAATACAAGATTTAATCAAGCATTAAACATTCGTATATAAATTTCATTCAAATTTGTAAGAAACAGCGAAAATATCCAATAAATCTTATTAGACTGAAAGTTACATGACGACTTTTTAATTTCGGTCGGTTTATACGAACGAACGTCAAACATGAACGTGAATATAAAAAGTAATTACTAAATGAATACTACCGTTACCTGACTCTGGTAGGTTACACTCCATTTCAATGATAGTATCCTTGCTTTCTTCCATAGTTAATTCAATCAAATACAGGTAATTGATCCAAAAGTGGCGCGAGTTAACACCGTAACATCTGTCACTTAGATTACGTTGAGCCTCCTAACATTTCTAAGTAGTTAATTATATATACGAATTAAACAATGGAATAACTGGAACAAATACACTTTGAGATAACAACAAAACGTAGGAAACTACGAGGAAAACTATATTTTTGTAAATTTTGCGAACAAACCGACATAAGCAGACCGCTCGCTTGTTGATCCGGCCTGAGTTGCCAGACTACCTTTCATAGCTTTACTTACAGTTTCTACCAAATTCTACCAAAACTAATTTTGTTTTCTTTCTAGGAAGGTAAAAGAAATAAATAAATAGTTGAATTTAATAAAAAAAAGTTTTAGCGTAAAGTCATTGTTTATCATATGTTTTATCGTATAAAATTTAACAAATTCTACATAATTATATCAGTCAGCAACACCAAAATCTTCGATTCGGAAAATATAAAAGACCGCGAAAACGCAAATGCCATAACATTTACGCTTATTTTTGGAAGTGCTTACAAATATGGCTACAAGCGGAAGGGCTGCTCGGCTTCTAAAAGCGATGGATCTTCTAGCGAAAAGGACTACTTTTGATCATGGTGCTGTTCTCAGCAAGGTACGGTATTATATTGCTGTATGTACTTTGTAATTAGGATTTTCTTTAAAAATATTTTATTTTAAACTTTAAGTGCAAATCATTTAGACCCAAAAATACTAAATACTACTCTAGATTGGAAAGGAAAAAATACAAAGTCAATGAAAACCAAAGACATTTATATTTTAATAATTATCGTGTTTAGATGCATTTACAATTTATCAACGTTCAAAAAACCACATTGATAGTGTCTGTACATGCTTATTAAATACTTGATTTATTTTCTTATCAAGTTCGTATTAGTAGCTATCAACTGCATTCAACCTGATAGTGTAAAATGACCCAGAAAGTTATATCCTAATTCGCAAAAAAAAAATGTGTACATGATAAAATTTATAATCAAAATATTTTTCTGGTTGACGATAATGCTAGTGCGTAGAATCTAGAATGACAACATTGTACTAAAGTCAGCGAAAATAACGTTTAGGGCCCAATTTTGTTTGTCAATAAAAGATAAGTACTTACTAAAACAACAGAGATATTATTGCAACAGTAGATAAGTGTTGGCAATATTACAACAATACTTTTATAAAATTCGTTTCAAATATTTTTGGGTAAGTAGGTGCATTATACGAAAATGCCGAGCATTATTAGGTACGTTTTGATCTGACGACCTTATTGTATGTTTAGGTAGGTACCTTCTTTACTGAATTCATTTATAATGGCACTGATACCGATCTTAAAAATGATGCAGTTTAGATTAAGATTTTTTTCGGTACGGTATTAGTTGGGAAATAACGTTAGCATCAGTATTTTTATAAAGTGAGCGTGATATTTTCAGCGCACCGTTTACCACTTTGCAGACTGTAATCTCTCGAGATTATAGAAGCACTAAGATAGCAGCATCTTTCTATGTGCTGAACAAACATAGCTGCTCTATATTAACGCTATCCAAAATAATATTTTGTTACTGTTTATCACAGTTATTATCAGGTATTAAGACCTCTAAATGAGGTAAAAATAGGAGCGGTTTCAACCTTAGATTCAGCAGGCATAGTGTATGTGGGCACACTGCAGTAGCGGTGGTAAGGCCCGTGTTGAAGGAATGTCTGGAGAGGCGTCATGGTTCCCTCACTTTCCGGTTGACGCAGGTGCTTTCTAGACACTGATGCTTCGAGCAGGATCTGTATCACATAGGCCCGGAGACGTTGTGGTGCCTTGGTGCCATCATTGTCATGGCTGCCTAGAGGACACGCAGTGTCCGAGTGCCCAGCTTGGGCAGCGAAAAAATGCAAGTAGCCTCTCGCTCTCGGACTTGGTTTTGTCCAGGTCGGGAGCGAGAGTGCTTGGGACGCCATCACGAACTTCTGCAAGGTAACAACTGCCAAGGAGGCGGCGGAACGGGAGAGGGAGGCTACATCCTTCAATTTCACCCGCAGCAGACAATTCAGGCGCCGCTCGTATTTATGAAATCTGTGCGGCCATACTGTGTGACGGGACGAGTCCCGTCCCGCCCTGTGTTGGTGGCGAGTCAATACCTGCCGGGGTGCGGAACGGCCCCCGTGTCCTGGTCAAAGGTAGTTGGAGGAATACCATTGGAAAACTAAAAACAGAATGATTTTGTTAGAAGGTTTCGATAAAATATTTGTTAACTCAATCAAGACATGTAGATACCTACACAAGGTACGAGTATATTTATGTATCAAAGAAAAACAAAGAATCTATTAATGACAGCAATATATTATGAAGGATACACAGATGTAATAGTTATGATAAATAATTTCTTCAATTATTTAATGTACTTTTCTGCAAGTCTATTATGCAAATACACGAGAGTGATAAGTAATTTGCAATTGTTACTATGCACAACATTGTGCTTTGTTAGTTATGAGTGATCATGGGGGCTTTAGTAGTTAAGTTTTAAAAAAATTGGTTAAAAATTGTATTTATACTATGAACGTAACCAGGCGTTGCTTAAATTGACTTTAGTGAAAACGTCATTCGTTACACTTACGCAAAAGACATTACTATCTATTAAAAAAAAAAAGACGTTGCTATAATTCCATTGATTGAAACGGAAGTGGTTGTTTAGGTATCTCTTTCCATTAAGCTTTTCCTAACTACGCGAGCTTAACTTTATTGAAAATGGGTATTAAGCATCTAATTCGCTACACACACACACATGTCAATGCCAACCAATAATCCCTTTAGTTACTTAAGACAGGCAAAATAGGTGTATATTAATTTTATTTTTAGGTGAAATTGCAATTGGTTTCAAATGGGACATTTCAAGGCACATTTACTGTGGACAGAACTATGTGCAACATGGGAGGATCACTGCACGGAGGCTTCATTGCAGCCGTGACAGACGTGTTATCGTTTTACACACAGCTCAGCAACACTGATAGCAGATTGTCTTGGACCACCAGTCTAAATATCAAGTAGGTACCAAAATAATAATTCGGAAAATGAGACATTATTTAAAAAATATTTTAAACATAACATCACGTGTGTAATCCCCAAAGGATTAGGCAGAGGTGTACCCATTAGTACACCCATATTACACCAGATATAAAAAAAAACGATAGTTGATTGCAAAACTAATTAACAATTAGAGGTAAAAGTAGCAACTCACCTGCAGTTATTTTTTTTGAACCTGTTTTTTTAAGTTATTTATTATTGTCAACAGTTACGTCGGTTTAGCTGGTGATGGTGAAAAAATAAACGTGGAGACTAAAACATTAAAAAGCGGCAATTCTTCAGTGGTAGAAACGTACTTTCACAATGAACAAGGAAAACTTATGGCAAAAGGCACTACATCGTTTCTGACCGCAGCTGATAAATATCAAGGAATAATTATGGATCTCCTAAATTTTGATGTATATGAAATATAGTTGAATTTATCACATTTATAAAAATAAATTTGGCTAATTGTGACAAATGTGACATTTAAAATAAATAAAATCGAATGGTAAAATAAAATTGTTAATAACTACCATTTTACTATTATTTATTGTGATAGCCACCCTAATTAGGCTCTTCAAAACCAAAACGTTTAAAGTTTTTTTTTATTATTTAGTAAATCATTGCCAATAAAATTGAATAAAAATAAATATGAAGTGTGGGTGTCTTGTCTACGGCCTTGAATAAAATTTCTTGAGAAAACTGTTCATTCCTATACATACACAGATGGCGGGACTGACCACGCAGAACCAGAATGTAAAAGAGATTAAGTCAATTATACGTTATACCAACCACGAATGCAACATTTTATGCAATACTAGGTACCTATGAAGAATTCGAATATGTACAATTTGACTACCTAACATTGAATACATTCATTCAAGGACTTTCCTAATACTTATGATAATATGAGACACTGATGAGTTCAGTCGTGTTTTCGTTTAGGTTTAGGGGCCTAGGGCACCAGCACTGAAATACAATATAAGAAAAATTAAAGGGAGTCAGGTGAATTGAAATAATATTATGATAAGTATGTCTGTCTCTGTCTGTACCTTCCTCAAGTCTGTGCATTGTGCAGTCCAGTCTATCCAGTAAAATTACTTAC
Organism: Hoplodrina ambigua; assembly: GCA_949774945.1. Lineage (NCBI taxonomy): Eukaryota > Metazoa > Arthropoda > Insecta > Lepidoptera > Noctuidae > Hoplodrina > Hoplodrina ambigua. Next base: position 10,761,468 of record OX458979.1, read on the forward strand.
ATAATAATAACCTTGGTTTGATGAAAGCGGCGCTGTTGGTAAACAAAGACGAAAAATCTTTGCAATTTTTATAGTGATTTGTTGTAATAATATAGAAACAATTGATTTTTAGTGCCATTTTCTGTCACTGGGTTAAATATTAAAGCTTTTTACGTGCGTAAAAAAGGCAAATGTTTTTTCCGGATGAATGACCGGCCGGCATAAGCTAGGTACTGTAGGTGCCAGCGAAGTGCCAACTTCAACGAAAAATTATTTTACCCGAAGTCAACATTTTATTTTCAATGAAATACCTGAGTATACCCGCGTTAGGTTAATTTTCGAAATTACCCACATATTTTATGTAATTTATTTGTAACTTGTCGACAATGTACGGCAGTGGTATTTTCGTTTTTGGCGCTAAAACATTTTACAAAGAAACGAGACGAGATGCCATTACTGCTTTGCCACTGGAGATGTCTTGGAAAATATTTTCGTGAGTTACTTGACGAAGGAGGTTTTATGTATTTTATAAGTAAACTTTTTTCGTAATTTTTCTTTTGCATTGTGTTTAACCGTCCTTGTTTTTTTAGTGTATAAATAAATGGTTAGTATTATTATAATTAAATGAATGAAATATGTAGGTACTTTATTAAAAGACTTGCGGGTTAGTTTCAATTGTGATTGCCGGGTACAATTCCAGAGTTGGGCTAAATATAATATTATTAGTTTATTTTACAATAATTATAAGAAAATCAGGCCAGAAACTGAATTTGTTACTGACTATTATTTCAAAATATTAAGTTAAGGATAATACCTACCTACTCAGTTGCAAAATTACGGAAGAGGATTAATTCTTTTTTTTTGTCTATGCCTACAGTTATTTAGACAACACATCACTACGAATTGCAGCTCACACGCACAAAACATGGGCGCGTATTATTTCAATGAACAAAAATCTAAGAAATCGACTCAACAAATTCGAACTTGCAATTAAACTAGGCTCTGAAACCTTAGCAAAGTTTTACAGGAAAAATAAAAGAAAACTGCGTAAAGAAAAGGGAAAAAATTATTTGCCACTCGGCAAAACTATGGGTAATACAATTTTTCTGCTATTATAACACGATTTGTCCATTACTTAGGTACCTTTTAAAGGTTTGTTTTTATATTTAATGGTCTGCAAAAATTCTAAATAAAGACGTCTGGAACTACCATTTTGGATTTCCATTGGTAGCTTTTCGCATGGTAGTTTTTATAGTTTTTTTTTCTTTCAGAGTGTGCGGCCGAAAAGACAATTCTAAAATCAAAAAGGGGAGGCGAAGAATTTACTGTGTACACAAAAAGGTTCAAACTTTATTGAACTAAACTGACATTATCATAATTAAATTGACTGCAAAATTTTGTTTACTTAGATAATCTTGAAATCGGATCTGAAGATTAAACCGATATAATCATACTTACTATCAAAATATACTTACGAAAATACATAATCTTAAATATTTATCTCAGACTTTGAATGACCTTTTAGCCAAGAACTGAGATAAGCGAGATATAACCTAACTGCAGTAGTACTGTCAAGGACAAAATATATTTATAGTTACCTACTTAGACCGTCGTGATGGCTTAGAGTTTAAGGCCTGTCAATCCTGTCATGTATGAGGTTGTTGGTTTGCAACCGGGCTAGGGGAAGTACCAATGAGACTTCTTTAATTATATTATATGTACTTTCTGAGGAATATATAGTGAGAAATCCTAGATCGCCAATAAGCTAATCCTAGATCGCCAATCAGTTTTGAGCAAGTGACACCACACTGGCTCAAAACAAATTGGCGATTTCAGAGTTTGAGTTATTGATCACCATCAATTTTTTTTTATACTACTTTTTTACGTTGCCGATATATTCAAAGTCAAAGTCAAAACATTTATTTCAATTAGACCATTTACAGGCACTTTTGAATTGTCAAGGAGTCTGTCAGTTAGTCCGAAAGTTGAAGCTAGTTGCTCGTTCCAAAACGGAGGTAGGCCTCTATGGAGAAGAACGAACAAGAAACTCCACGGCACTCTTTTAAATTAGGTTATTCTGCAAGAAACTCTCTTTTGAATTTCGCTAAGTGTATACATATGCTTTTGTCCTTAACTATACATGTACGACGATGCGATCCATACATTATCGCGTGAAGTAAATTGTAAAACATTTCATGTGTGAACCGACCCGACGTGATATACGAGTATAGACGACGGTTGCGTTTCCACGCACATTAAGTTCATGGTGTGGAAATATACCGAAATTTACATCAAAATACTTTATTTATTGGTGCTGGAATGCTTTTTGGAAATGAGAGCTACATGTCTTCATTTAGATGTTATATTGCAATAACTGAAAAGTAAAGTGTTGTCATGTTAGAAGTAACTTCTCTTATGTCGGTACTTACTTTGGTTAAATGAAGGTAGGTATAGTTTTTTTTTTAATTATATCTGTCGAAGAAAAATTCTGAAAACTAAAAAACGAACAATCATAAACAAACTTAAATAAACTTGCTTATACTTAAATTATATCCTGGTTTCACCTGCATGCATGGTTTCTTTCATATCATTCTTCACACAATCCTTCAACATGCACATTCATAACTCTCTTGGTCACATGCGTTTCCTAATTTAATAATCGTAAAAATAAAACATAAATAGAGGACTACTAAGTTCCAAAATTATTTTCTTAAAATTTTTATTAAATAAAATGAATATTTAAAGGTAAGTTAAAAGCATTTACCTCCACATGAACCCCGTACTTTATTCGAGGCCTGAGACTCCAAGGTGCTGTAAGGAAGTCACGTAAAAAATTAAATAAAACTTTGCTCCACTGAATATTAGTACGTGCAGAAAAAGATTACTCCAAACTTCGTTCGAGTATCTTTATTTGCGTAACTTTTTTATTACTTTTGACTGCTTTAGGTGACTTTTGATCTTATACCGCGTGACATAATGCGTATTGTTTTATGGTTTTATACATTCGCCTTGATAACATTGCTACTGTATTCGAACGAAAATTGTAAAGGACACTGCTCTTCCGGAATTAGTAAGATGATGTTCCAAACTGAATAGGTTTTTTAATACTTATTCTATTATTTCTACTGCAAAATGAAAACTATCCATCGAATACATTTGAGCGCGAGTAGATAGTAGATATTTGCAATCTGCGCCTATGCGCGTCTAGTAAAATAGGCTTTATGTAGTCAAATCTCCATCAAGGTACATTATAATTAGCCCAAACTGTCCCAGCGCTGGCCAAAAACGTCCCTCTATTCTCCTCATTGGTCGTAACTTTGCGCTTCGACTTGCAAATCCACAAGAAAGCCGACTAAGTCGTCCCGCCATCTCCTTCGTGGTCAACAGCCATCAAGGTAAGTATAATAAAATTTAAATTCAAAACGGACAGTGTGTAAAGATGTGGATAAGTAATTAGTTTGCTTGTCATACCCCTGTCACAATATTTGGGGGACAAATCTGCCGCGCTTATGATAATTACAGTAAGTCACATTTTTGACGATATTGAGTTGTATATATATTCGGAATGTAGAGATTGAGATCTACATTTCTGTATATTTAAAATTTGAAAATGTGGCATAGAACATCAAATAAGCTTAAGCATAATTACAGTAAGATACGTTTTGCGTCAACGCATACTTATTATGATTGCAGTATGGGCACATACGGTTGATTTTTTCATATAGTTAAACCCATTTCCTAGGCAATGCTACAGTAAGTAATCTTGCCATTATCATTTAAAAGTTATGAGTATTTTTTACCAAGTACCACAGAAACATAGTAACAGTAAGTGACACTTGTTGTTATTATATTAAGTGTTGGAAATAAATCATTATCATACTAAACCTTAACATATTTACAGTAACAGCATATATTATATTAATGCTTAAGAGTTTCGCAACGTATTAATGTATTATCTTAGCATAAGTACAGTATGTGGAACTTACTGTGTATATGATAAGTCAGCGAATTAAAATATATATTTGTACGCATAGACGTAATAACAGCAAGATTCAGTACTGTAATTATGTTTAGGAATACTTAAATTTATGCGTAGACTTGCCTGGAACAAATAAGGTAAATACGTTACTTACTGCAAATATTCTAAAGCCTCCTCTACACGTCTGCAGATGCATCCGCAGATGGATCACCACGAGCTGTCCACTAATACTGTCTACTAAAGCTGTATTATTGTTGATTAAATATGTATAGGACTGATGTTGTTATCCTAAAATATTTTCTTAATGTAAAGATAATATTTTTGTAAGCCTACATTTTACCGCCCAGCGAGAGCCTACTACGGTGATGGTCGAGGCTCTTGGCTATTATGCCATTGGCCGTTACGACTATCGGCACAGTGATTGCTGTACTCACATCCCACATGTCGACAACCTCGCGAGCCAAGTCAAGATACTTCATTTGTTTATCTTTCTCAGCCTTCACGAGGTTCCCGTCATGCGGGACTGTTATATCCACAATCACTGCGCGACGCTCTAATCGATCTATCACCACTATGTCAGGCTTATTGGCAACAATAGTCCTGTCAGTGATGATAGATCGATCCCAATATAATGTGATATTGCCATTTTCAAGAATTGGGTCGGGCACATACCTGTAGTAGGGTACTTCCGATTCAACAAGACTGTATTTAAGAGCAAGCTGCTGGTGGATAATCCTGGCTACTAGGTTCTTCTTCTTATCGTGTGGGTAGTAAGGCCTTACGACCCTACACACCTACTACTAGGCTACTAAGTTATGTCTATGCAAGTAGTCTCTGTTAGCCAGACGAGAACACCCAGATATAATGTGCCGGATGGATTCCCCGGGACGATGGCATGCCCGACAAATGTCAACCGTACCGTCCTTCACAATATATCTCCGGTAGTTGTTCGTCATTGCAACTTCGTCCATAATTGCACAGACAAAACCTTCGGTTTCCCCACAGAGGTCACCAAAGCGCATACGATACGGACGCCATAAAGTCAACATCAGGCCCATGTAGGGCCCGGTAGTAGCGCCCGTGAAGCTCCTTGCTCTTCCATACCTCCATGCGATCATTAGTATCCAATACTACAGGTTTGCGCCAGTTCTCGTTCACTAAGGAGAGCGGGGTGAGGCCCTTGTCTACTAAGACTACATCTCGGTGCATCCCCACGTCGGCTTTTAGGAAATACTCCCTGAGACTGCATATCTCACGGTTGTGCAGGGTCTTAGCATTTAAAAAGCCTCGACCTCCGCACTTCCGCGGGACATACAGTCTCATTACCGATGACCGTGGGTGATGCATACGATTTGCGGTCAACAATGTGCGGACCCTCCTATCCAGGGCATCAAGTTCCGTCTGAGTCCATTTGAGTATGCCGAAAGAGTACATCAAAACCGGCATGACCCAACCGTTGAAGGCGCGCACCTTGTTTCCGCCTGACAAAAGACTATTTAATACTTTATTCAGGCGGCCAAAGAAGCGCTCCCTCAACGATTGTTTCATATCGGCAGCATTGATGCCTAACGCTTCCGACCTACCCAAATATTTGTAGGTCAGAGGACTCAGACTATCGCCCTGAAATATACCACGTTCTATCCTTATCGGTTCGCTGCTCTCTCGAATCTGCCTACATCCTGGATAGCGAAGGAACGTCCTCAATTGCTCCATACATGACATTAGGAAGGTGCGTAAAGTTTGAAGAACCGCTCCTTAGTCCCACGGGACCCATTCCTACATCCTTTATTATTTTTGTATGAAGAAGTACAAACACGAATTTATAAAAAGTTTTAGGGGAAAAACTGTAAAGGTGTTATTTTAGAAACAGTGCTTATTTTATTTGGTCTACGATTGTTTCATGTACGGAGCAGGTTGTACAAACACGAATTGTTTTTTTTAGTTAGTTTATAATCAGATTTTAAAATGCTTAAAAAATAAAAAATAAACGGAACTGATTATACAATTTGTACTATTAATAAAGCTGTGTACTTCCTACATTAAACTGTGATTTCATAAGATTTTTTTTGTTTCATTATCTACAAATAATATTAAGGAATAGTAATTAATTATGGTTCCGGTGCTTTGTGGCAGAGAATTAATTTTACATATTGCTCCTAGCTATAACTACAGTAAGTGATTAAGTTTCATTAGGCAAACTGTGTAATTTTTGTTATTCTATTTAAACATTTATGTCATTTTGTAATCATTGTTGCAGTATGTACTTCAAATTAAAGATTGTTACAGTAAGTCACACACTTACTGTACCAATACTAAAAATACATAATTTTTTTAATTCTTGGTTCCTTAACATAAATATTTTTTTAAACTTTACAATTAAAATATTAATCCTAATTAAAAATTAAAATATAGAAAGTGTTAAACAAACCTATACTTATCTTAAATATTTTAGAAAACTTAGGTTTAATTTATATTTTAGGAGGAATGTCAAAATTAAAAAAAAAAACTTTAACCGCCTTTTTCTCGAAAGTGTCTCCAGCGCACTTACTGTATATATCACAAGCACGGCAGAAATGCTCGGGAACCAACAAATTCAGTGCGGGCGCCTCCTGTGATAAATGGTCGCACACTTCATTAGTGAATGAGGTTTAATGGCGATAACTCGAGCACAGACTATAAAGTAAATCGATTATTCAATTATCGAATAGATAGTGTTGTTCTAGTTGTTCTATTGTGTAATGATAGTCTATACTCTGTATTATAATTGATTTGATTTTATTCAGATACAATTTGTATTCATAGCGTTAAATGAAGCAATGAATATTTATTTGTATGCTTGGATGTTTGGATTTTTTTTAACGGCTGAATATACCTACATGTTTTATTTTCGCTTTCTTATTAGGCTATGGTCAGTATCTAGACGATGTCACCGGCTCTTTTTATGTTATTTGAAACATAAGAAATTAAATAGAAAAATATATCAAAAGACTCGTATTAACATGTAGGTCAAGATCCATAAAAGTAGATTTCAAATGTCACACATCCCGGAGTCAACGAGATTCCAAGATGGCGCCGGCTTCAAATTGACACATCCGGCGGTGCTTTGACGCGGGCCCTCGCCGGAAGCACACTTACAGCCTCCTGATATCCACTCCACTGAAGACTTCTTCCTGCTAAAGAGTCTCCCTCTGACGAGTTGTGTGTCGATCTTTGTAAGTGAGATCTATTTTGTTGTGTGTTTTTCGTCGATACTAGGCCGTTTATGTTTTTTTTTTAAATGATGTTATGAAAATTTTGATTTTTTGGTATACAAACTTTTTTTCTTCTGAAAGGTGTTGCAGTCTACTATAATTATCGTGGCAAGATAAATCTGGAGGCCATATTCTACTAATTAAAAAGTTCAAATTCATCTCAGCTTCAATCAATGTCAAAAAATAATGTAAATTAGAGGCATTTTTGACAGATTTTATTGCGATCGTTCCTAAAAGTTAGTACAATAGATTGTAAAGTAAATCGTTACATACACACAGACCTATTGCAATATGCAGAGCAAGCAACGTGCAACACGAGGATTGGTCTAAAAATATGTCTAGGCGTATCTTTACTCCAATAATGTATAATGGTTATACGTAAAGAATAAAGAACTTTGCCTAAAACAGGACTTTATTTTATTGTATTAAGTTTTAATTTTTTTTCGTAAAAATGAAAAGCTTTTTAAATAGGTTATTTTTTTACTTAAATCCAATCTATTTATACTAACCCATAACCATACTTCCATACTAATATTATAAATAAGAGAAAAAATCTTTGTTTTTCCGTCTGTTATGCTTTCACGACTAAACATCTAAACCGCTTTTGATGAAATTTAACATTAAAAGTGTGCTTTTTTCAACGTCACCTAACAACAAACAGATCAAAATCACAAAATTAAAAAAAAAACAACTCTCCTAGTACAATAATAACACTAAGGAAATAACAAAAAATAACTTGCCCAAATTTCGCCAAGTTATAACCAAGTTCTGTTTTCATGTTCAAGTTAAACTGTATGTGTTTATGTAAATATATAACTTATACAACTTGAATTAGCTATAACTAACCTTGTGTTGGTTTAGGCCAGGAGGTACCTACTGGGCAAATGTTTGAAGGTGTTAAGTTAAATCACCGGTGTAACGGTCGTTCATGGGTTTTAATAAATTACTTCACCCTTATTTCGTAGGTACTAGGGTGCTTTTTCATCTGGTAGCTAGTTAATTTTGTGATGGCTTAGAGGTTAGCGCCTGCGTCATATGAGTTTGATACGGGGCAAGTACTTACTTAAATGTTTTTTTTTAATTCATCACGTAAGTACCTACTTTCTTCTAAGATCATCTTAGGTGCGGTGAAAGGAAACATCGTGACAAAACCTGAACTTATAATTATTAAATACTTGATAAAAAAAAACACTCTTTTTTTTTTGTTTATATTTGACAGTATTTCTGTAATCTGTACACACCATTTTCAAAGAACATGATCACCCCATTACGTGTTACTTCCGGGGGACGTCTTAACAGGATACCGTGGCTCCGGAACGTAAAGGGCAACAGAAGGAACAGGGTGGTTTTTTAGTCAGTAAAAGTCTGACAGTCCCTTCCGCCCAATCTAGGGTGGAAGGATTCATTTGATGATTGTTACCACACCAAAATAAAAAAAAATACGTATTATGTACTTACCTCCTTGGATTTGATGAAGATGAAAAACCATGTAGATAAGCAGTTATTGTTTAAAATTAAAACTTCGAATATAAACGTTAACTCAATAACAGTAATACAGCACATTCTTGGCATATTTCACTAAAATGAAATATATATGACTGTGTGAGTCCTGACCCGAGAGGAATTCATATTAGCTACCAATGGTTGGGCAATTTGAAAATATCTGTGCTACGTGGGAATGTTCTCGTATCTGAAGAATCGGTTGAGAAGTTTTGTTCTTGCGTGATTTCTATAACATAATAATATCCACATTCTTCGAAGGAATCATTAAAAGGGAACGTTCGAGCAGCTGTCAAAAATTCAAAAAATGACATGACTTGTAGATATTAATCTGACAGCTGTCAAGTAGACATCACTAATCAATTGACATCTTTTTTATGGGCTGTCAAACGCTATTCCCCCGTAGATTTTGTATAGCAATAGCTTACTTATTTGCAGACTCAATTGACCAACCATTTATTTATTCCAAAGCAACAAAAAATCTTCCGAGGTTGCGGGACGTCTTAACAGGATACCGTGGCCCTGGAACGTAAGGGGCAACAGAAGGAACAGGTTTTTTAGTCAGTAAAAGTCTGACAGTCCCTCCGCCCCACCCAGGGCGGAAGGAGTCATTTGATGATTTTTGATGATAAAAAATAAAAAAAAACACTAGGCTATATAAATTTTATATGACTGAATTTTTCATACAGAATGATGTTCAAAATACGAGATATACCTAATAACTGGTTCAAAGCTTAGACGCAAGTTAGAACTCGTTTTAAAATTAACCAGAATTCTTCCACAGCCTGTTGTAACTTCATTATTTAAATACAATATACTTAATTAGGTAACCTTTTGACTGTTACTTAATTGGAAGAAACTTTTTGACCTTTTAATCTAGATAAGTTTCTATACCTAGGCTCGTTATCTCTTCCAGCTATTTTGAAAGATGTTTTGAATGTCATATAATAAACAATAGCCCCACTTTGATAAGAGTACCAAGAAAAAGTAAAAAAGGTAAAAATAATGTGGTGATTTTGGTGAAGATGACTTTGATGGTTCTGACGATGTCTCTCGTTATGTTTGTGTAACATAACGAGAGACATCGTTAGAACCAGGCGGCATTATTTTAATGTTACTTTGTAATTTTCACTGTTGGATTGTCAAGCTTAAAGAGCTTAGCAGAGTGTTGAAAATCCAACGGAGTAAAACACAAAGTAATCTTAAAATAATACTGTTATTAAGACAGAGGTAGGACCAGGTTGGCGACGCGTTGTGTTCCACGCGCGCTCAAACAGATGTCAGCATAGTAGACGGGGCCTTAGCGGGCCCCGCCAGTGCTTACCAGGGTTACGGAATTGGTTCGAAAGACTCACCGAGGCCCTGGAACGCAAAGGGCATTAGGAGGAACACGGATGGGTTTTGGTCAGCAAGAATCTGACATTCCCTTACGCTCCGCCCAGAGCGGAAGATTCATTGAATGATTTCCCATCCTTAAAAAAAAGGAACATCATCTTTACCATGGTTCCCATGGTTCTCATTACTTACCAGCACTATCAGAATGTATAGAACAGCTAATTTTTTTTTCTTAATTGTCGACGACTAATGTTACTGCGGACGAAATCACGGGCAAAAGCTAGTAAATCATATGTGTACAAAAACAGTACCTACAGGTACCTACTGTACAAAAAAATAAGATAAACTTACATAGGAAAAAAATATACATACCTAGCAGAATTGCTGATTGCCGCCTGCTTATTAAATTACATAACGGTTTTTTTATATTTTATAACTAACAATTTGTAGGTACCTACATAAATTTAATTAAATCCATTTTAATGTCTAGAAAATAAGGTGAGTGCCCTGCATTAGCTGACCCTTTCTAGGAATAGGTATAAGGAAAGATGGGTTAAGTAATGTTGAACACTAAATGTCTTAAACCTACTAGTTCTTTTGTACTTTTTAAAATTAAAGGCTCATTACATACAAGTGATCATTTAATTGCCATGTATTTGTAAGACATCATTGTTAATGCACTTAATACTACATAAAAATTAGATAACAAAGTAAACTTATGCAGTCATTGAGATATAATATCAACTAGCTGTCCACCGTGGTTACACCCACGTCTTTGGTTACTGCTCCGCTCCCGTAGGTCGTAGCGTGATGGTATATAGCCTTCTTAGATAACTAATCTCCCCAACACTGAAAGAATCATTCAAATCGGACCAGTAGTTCCAAGAAACAAACAAACAAACAAACACTGCAGCTTTATAATATTAGTATAGATCAAAGGGAAATCAAAAGAAACACTAGTTCAGATATGGCAATATGAATTCTTCTTTATTTATATGTAACTTGTTATGTATTGATAAAATTTAAGCGTAAATATAAACGTCAAAATGTATCTTTTCGCCGCGGTCGCTCTTCATCCGAAGGTTTACGAAGTTGAAGCCGAGGCCGCCTTGGGTCACGTTGGCAGTCGCTCCTGAGTGTGTCAAGTCGTACGCGAGGATACCCTGGAAACAGGACAATGTTTGATCAAGTGGACCATAAAACTCAAGCTTTTTCAACTTTTTTGTCACTGGCGCCAGTCTGAAAGTGTCACCAGTGACAGAAAAGTTGAAAGGGAATCGTTTGTCTTGGTATGGGCATGTGAAGAGGAGGGATGAAACGCATGTGACCAGGAGAGTTATGAATATGAATATGGATGGATGGAGAGCAAGAGGAAGACCAAAGAAAAGATGGATGGATTGTGTGAAGAAGGATATGAATGAAAAGGGAGTCAGTGATTGCATGACGGCTGACAGGACAGAATGGAACAGGAAAACGTGTTGCGCCGACCTCAAGTAACATGGGACAAGGGCAGGAAGATGATGATGATCAACTGGATCATACATAATGTAACTAGAAGTGTGTATATTAAAGTTTGACCGGAACAGCCGTACCGCTGTTTTGCGCCGAGGTGAGGCCGAAGAAAAAAGAGTATCAGTTCAACGTTTGCGGCAGACTGACGGGGCGGCCGATAACAACCCCCGTTTCGCGACCAAGGCCGTACGTTGCCCATACGTGGACCAAGCCGGAAAAAAAAGTAACTGTTATGTTACTACCTCGACTGCCTCGTTGGTCTAGTGGCCGCAAGCGCGACTACTGTGCATGAGGTCTTGGGTTCGATTCCCAGTTCGGGCAAAGTGTTATTGGGATTTTCCATCAGGAATTTCTCAGTAGCAGCCTCGGAGTCTGGATTTGTGCCCGGTTGATGGCAATAGGCTCGCCCCCTATTACATGGGACTAAAAACATAACTGGCGAAATGTGGGTGTACTATTGGGTACACCTCTGCCTAACCCTTCGGGGATTACAGGCGTGATGTTATGTTATGTTACTTTTTTTTTCCGGCTTGGAAAATCCTCACGGATGTCCATCGCCCTGGGGGGGACGGAGGGTCTGTCAGACTCTTGCTGACTAAAAACCACTCAGGTGCTCCCTTCTCACACTTACGCCGGGGATCATGGGTACGTACGCGCCTTCCGCGAAGATAATAGTTACTACGCCAAGTAAAATACAGAATGCCTATCGTAAAGTAGGCAATTGCATAATTTATTGGGCGCTTTTTAAACAGCGTTATTTATATAACCGCTGTAATCTAATGTCATGTCGATAACCTTAAATAAAAATGTTATATCACAGATATAAACAACAAGAATGAAGTAACCAGGATTTTTTAAAAACCGTTATGAAATTGTGTCTGTGGAGTTTCATGCTTTTTCTTATCTATAGAGACATACGATTTGGAAAGAGCAACTAGCTTCAACTTTCTGACTAACTTACCGAAACCTTGATAATGCAACATACCATAACAAAACATCATGCCTGTAATCCCCGAAGGGTTAAGCAGAGATGTACAAATAAGTACATCCACATTTCGCCAGTTATGTTTATGTACGTAGGTAATTGACTGCCAAGCTGCTAATGAGACATTCCTAATGGAAAAACCCTATAACACTTTGCCCGATCTGGGAATCGAACCCAAGACCTCATGCTCAGCAGTCGCGCTTGTCGACCACAAGACCAATGAGGCAACGAGGCGATTGAAGAATCAAAAGTTAAATAGACTGTAATTTATTAAAAGTTGCAGCTGGTCGGTCGATCAGGAAGTGAACTGATCGACCGACCAGCAAAACTATGTAGGTATCTATCTCAACTTTAGACTATTGTCTAAAGTTGAGATAGATACCTACATACTGTCGACACAAACAAGACATTTTATTTCCTTTTTTTATACTTGAGAACTGGTAACTGTTTGATGAATGCGTCAATATCTTTCTTGTACGGGAAAAACATTATCTTTGTGACGTTTTAGTGAAACCCCGCCTTTCATGGAGATCCCCTATGTAATGAGGACGCGATTACAATTGTTTTTATATTTTCCTTGTGAATCTAAATGTCTGTTACGTATATGTATGGGTTTAGTCGGATACATTTTTACAAAAAATAATTTACTAGCTATCCCCGACAGCCTGTTCATAAATTAGAGATTTGGCATCTCTTACTAACTTACAGCAAAAGAAAAGAACGATGACATTTAAGAACTAAGTTAGAAACGTCAAATTAGTTTAACCTTGAACTTTGCCGTGTTTTTTATCAACGCGTTCTGGCATGGAAGTTTCGAAGAAAAATTTAAATTGACAGGTCTAATTTATTTCCGCTTCTTTCTTGTTTTATTGGACAGAAAAAGCTATAAATAGTCTAATTTTAGTTTAGTTTGTGAACAAGGGAATCGGCACCGTTGTCCTGTCTAAATTCTTAAGTTCATACAAAAATCAATTTTGTATGAACTTGGCATAAAATACCTGTATTGCTGTTAGAAAAAAATTACATAATTATACAATACTTCATCTACCTATATTAATATTAATAGCTTTTGCCCGCGACTTTGTCCGAGTAAATTTCGGTAATCGCGGTCACAGACGAAATCGCGGAAAAAATTTCCAATGTCCTGTCATTTCAATTCGAAACGACACGTTGCGCCATCTATGATCATAAGAACGTTATTGTGATTTCCCTCCAAAACAGTACTTTTTTTCGGGATTAGAGGTACCCTATATACGGTCCTGTACACCTGGCAACGTATATTCAAAATTTCAGGATGATCGGTTCAGTGGCTTAGGCGTAAAATGGTATCAAACAAACAAACAAACTTACTTTCGCATTAATAATATTTGTTAGGATAAAAAGGTAAAGTTTGTGATGCTGTAGGGGGTAATGTCTTAAGTCTTAATCCACTGAACCACTGCTATAGGTAATATTTTATTATAAAAAAATTAGAGATCTGTATAAAAAAATCACGCGAGCAATGTCGCGAGAAGAGTTCTGGTTTAAAATAGCTTTACAATAATAAGTAGGTGCGCGCACCGGAAGACGGAGGGTTGGCAGGTCCCCTACAATGTGGGCCGATGACCTAGTGGGAATTGGGTACTTGACACCAACAATTCAATTGACATTCTTTTCATGACTGTCAAAACGTGATTATCCAATGAAGTTTGTATGGCGATCGTAAACAGGGTCCGTGATTTTTTGTATTGTATCTATTATTTATTAACTTAACAAAAATAACAATAAAAAGTAACTGTCAAAATTTATAAAAAACGAAAGAAGAAAGGAAAGAATCAAGAAAAGGGCAATAAAGGGCATTATAACTATTATAATTTATAATCCATTTTTCTGAAATAAATCGTTTTAGAAGATTTTTATTTACCCCTGTAATCGTACATTATGGATTGCAATAAACAATTTGAGATTTAAACTATAACGTTAAGTTGTTCATATATTTGAAAACAACTTAAAACTAATTTTACTGTTCATTATTAATTCACAGGTTTTACAAAGCAACAAAAAAAATAGTTGGATAACTTTAATTACTTTTAAAATTGCGCAGAGTTACCGGACTTATGCACAGCTATGCAGCATCTTCCGGATAAGATGATAATAAATAAGGTCCAACCTTTAGGTGTAAGAATAAACTAAAAACTTTTAAAAGCCTCACCTGAATAGCACGTCCTACATTGGAAGGCACAGCCGGCAACGAGAAGTACATATTCTCAACCCTCTTTCTGAATATCTTGGAACCGTACTCCACATCATGATGGTAGACCATCGGCCGAAGAACGTTGGTACCCAGGAAGGTATGGACGCACTCCACATACGCCACAGCAGCTATCAGAAACGCTAAAGTGCACAGCTTCATTTTCAAATTATAAAGAAGACAGAGAAAAGTGGGAACGTCCGACCGCTACGACGGTTAAAGAGCGAATGAATAATAACATTGTTTATGTACGTTTTTACCTTTTAATAATCTATGTGTGATAAACTGGGTGTCATCGTTTGGACATAATTATTCAAAGTTAATTATAATTATATGTGGCATTGTTATCTTTATGATTTTGGTCTAGTTTATCGCGAACTTGTCCGTGACCACGAATTTTGGTTCTGGTTGTTTACTTAGATATACGGTCGCTGTTTGGTTCCTGGAATATTGAAAAGTTTAGGTTACTTCTGTCGATGTTGGTCTTTGATAATCTAAATATATAAAAGCAAAGGTCACAGCAAGCACTCACTTATCACGAAATATCGAAAACCGCTTGACATAAAGACGTTTGGCAGGAAGATAGTTTATAGTTAGTATAGTCGTGAGCTGAGTAAGTATTTTCCAAATTAATCCCCTAAGGTGGTTATATTTATTTTATGTGGCTCTCTAATAATGAGTACACTATTACATGTTACATGTTATGTTACATACGAAACTAAAGTTTAAGTGCCCCATCACTTTAAGGAGAACACTGCATGCACTATGATTTGCGCATATAACGCGACTTAAAAAAAAAGAACAACAGATAAGGAATACAAAATTAAAACTAAAACTTAGACTAAGAATTATTCCCTTCCGCCCCACCCAGGGCGGAAGGAGTCATTTAATGATTTTTACCACCTAAAAAAAAAAAAGACTAAGAATTATACATCTTAGGTACATATTTGATTTGATTGAGATGAAAAGGGGGGTCTAAAGTTTGTATGGAGAAATCAACTGTGACGCGGACGAAGTCGCAAACAGAAGCTAGTACTTATTACATAAGCGACAAAGATTTTAACTGCTGGACGTATTGAAGCATTTTCGCTAGTTGAAGGCTGGTACTGTGGTGAGTGAATGATTATGGGTAACTATTTCGTACATAGTACGTACATATGTACCTGCGTACTACTACTGACGCTTGTCAAGTCTCATCTTTCGTTGCGCGTATTATAATCACAAGCCAAAAAATCTCCGCGATACTAATGAAGATCGCCAAAAATTCCTACCGTTGTAAACCACTCAAAAAAGCTAAACAGTAAATATAAAAATGAAATCCGATGTCCTGTCAGTTTAGTTTTACCGCGCCAGCTTCGGTTCGGACTCTCTGCGGCTAGGATTGGCTTGGAAATAACAAAATGGTAAAAAACCGACTCCACCTGATAGCGTGTGACAAGACCGACAGACGCGACAGTCGGAGGCTGCATTTACATAGAAGTGTTGTTTTCCTCTCGTATTTTTGGTGAACTTTTCCTCATAGCATATAATTTTATGTATTTTACGGGACTTTTCCAAAAAGTCATTGACTTATATCACACTCAGATGAATTAACTTGGGTTGAGCGATCATCATTATTTATTATTTATTTATTTATTAAAACTTTATGCACATGTAAAAAAATACACTGTACAAAGGCGGACTTAATGCCTTAGGCATTTTCTACCAGTCTACCTTAGGGTGATGCAGAGACAAAAACAAAGTAGGTGCACAGATACAGAAAATTAAGAGAATATATTATAATAATAAATACATATATACATACATACAATATATATAAATAGTGGGGATAGAGATAAAATACATTCATTATCATGATTAGTTTAGCCGAAAGACGACCACTGCTGGACATAGGCCTTGATTCCAAGATGAGATCAATAAAAACAAAAAGGTAGTTCACATAAAAAGTATATATGTATTACAAAAAAAAAGTATACAAAATTAAGCATAAATATAAACATCGTAGTGTAACGGCTTGGCGCGATCGCTCTTCATCCGAAGGTTCACGAAGTTGTAACCGACGCCACCATGTGTAACGTTGGCTGATGCGCCGGAGTGCGTCAGATCGTAGGCCAAGATACCCTGAAAAAATAATAATATATATATATTTCTTTTGTTAGCCTGTTCTGTCCCACTCCTGGGCAAAGGCCTCCCAATAATATTAATAATACAGAAATAGCTTAGCCTCCTCCCAACTATGTCTAACCGGGTGCAGCTGCATACCAGTATTTTACATGGAGCGGACTGCCTATCTGACCTACACAACCCAGAAACTGTGTGATACGATACCCCTTGGTAAGACTGGTTTTCAGACTTCCGGGCTTCCGGCGACCCGTAACGACTGTCGGGACTAACGGCTTAACGTGCTTGTCCGAGGCACAGTGGAGACTCGGTGTGTAAAGATGGTCGGCAAGCGTAGCTTAACCTGATTGATCGATCCGTGCGGCTGTTATTATTTAGCCACGAGCACATCGCAAAAATGCACCACAACACGCTCAAAATGAAAATTACTATTATTGCAGTCTCTTTACTATAATAATATACAGGGTCATTGAAAAAAAAACAGCTGATCCCTACAAAAATTCTACTTATGACGATTGTAATGTATATAATTATTTTTTTCTTGATGTTAAGGTTGGTCCCATTGTAAAAGTTGTACATAATGATGAGTACAATGACCCCTTTTCAGGTTTCGGGCAAATTTTCAATGACCCTGTACTTATATAGATAAGCTTAAAAGTGTAAACGCGGAGTTGTCTGTTCATGTATGATATGGCTTATTACTATCAGGATAATATCCTCAGTTTATGACAAATAATTCACAAATTCATCACTATTAGAGAACAAATAAATACCAACAAATTACCTGAATACTTCTCAAATAACCATGGACAGGCAGAGTGAAGTTCAGATACTCAACCCTCTTCTGGAAGATTCTCGATGAAAACCGAGCCTCCTTATGGTACACTAGCGGCCGCATCACATTACTCCCCATAAAAGTATGACCACACTCCACGAAGACCACAGCAGCGAGTAATAGCACTACACTGTAAACCTTCATTTTGATGAATTTTGTGTTCCTCTGTTCTTTACACTGTGAGGTCGGTTTCACGAATGATAATATTTATGTGAACTGTTATATTTTACCTGTTATCGTCTAATTTTGGATCATTAGAACCTTTAATTAGGGTTCCCTAACAGTCCAGCGGTTAAATGTGTAATAATTGTCTATTAGTAAGTTTTAATTGAATTTCTAATGTTTTATTAATTAAGGTGAGTGCTGACTTCTTGGAGCAATAGCGAGGATATTATTAGTTGACTGCAGTTGTTATATAGGTATATTTTTATAAACATAACTTGACTCTGTATAAATTGGCAATAAATATATCTTTTTTTTTTCTTTGATTCCATTTTTCATTAGCGCCATTGACAGGTAATAATTATGTTTTACATACAAAGATTGCGTTTTTTTTTATTGTGATTATCAATCCGTATGGTGACCATCAACTCTTCCAAGAGAGTTGAAATTCCCGCGCACTAGGCAGCTAAGGGACGCGTACGCGTCTCATACGAAATCGGCGTTTTCTATGGACAAAAGCTGAATGGAGCTGAATAAGTGTGCGTAGTCCCTTAGCCACAACGTCCATAATATTAAGGCAATGCTAAGCCTCCTATTGCGTGGGCTTCCATGAGCCACCATTTACAAGAAGGGGCACACACACACCAGCGCGAGCGGTTTGTGTTACTATAAGTAGTATGGCATGGTATAATTACAGGTTTGTATATCTAGGATACATAAATTTAAAAAGGAAATTGAGAACATTTTCGAAAAATTGAATTACTGCTAAATTCGACCGATTTGATAGAAACAGAGATTACCAATTATCTTTTCTGAAATAAGACATTTCGAAAAAGTTTTTCGATATCTTTTTAGACCTATGTGACCTGTTTATTCGTACAATTTTAATGAAAAATAAGGACTTGATATTGTGTATGTTTGATTGTTTT
Source organism: Hoplodrina ambigua (assembly GCA_949774945.1). Taxonomy (NCBI): domain Eukaryota; kingdom Metazoa; phylum Arthropoda; class Insecta; order Lepidoptera; family Noctuidae; genus Hoplodrina; species Hoplodrina ambigua. Next base: position 10,780,286 of record OX458979.1, read on the forward strand.
AAATGATCTAATTGTATAGCAAACAGTCATGTCAAATGTTATGAGCAGAGGTCGGAATTAAGTAATTATTTATGTACGTGGATCGAAATATTGATATTAATATGGATCTTCCCGGGAATATAATAGAATTCCGTGTGGCCAACAATATTACAAATAAATAATAATAAAAACCAAAAGAACAAGACAAATAAAACAAAGATAATTAACATACAATTTATTTATTTACATTAATTCACAATACAATTTTTTTTTTATTTACGTTGCCACACATTAGGAAAATGGTTTAACATTAAATTGTGTAAAAGTAAATTACTTTATTATTTAATAAATAAAATGATCTCTATAAAATTAATCTCGGGATTTGAGGCACATACACTTTATTCTCTCGCTGTATAAAATCAGTGTACCCAAGTACCTACATAAATAACTCTATCTAATTTCGACCTCTGGTTATGAGTAAATATGATAAGCTAAGTACTAAGTAATATACTACGATTGTAAGAACTTTTGTAACCATATTTATCTGCAAAGAAAACAATCTTTATCATTAGGAAATGCCGTACGGCGTAAGCGCTCTAAACTATCTCATAACAAAATTCATTAGTTGTCCTAATTGCCGTGTTATCAGTGGAAGCGGTCCACATTGATATGGTTAACTAATCTTCTATTAATTGCTTTAAAAATAATGTTAATACCGGTTAGTTTTGTTCATTTAAATGGGGCTGTAAGTCAATAGTTTTATGGAGTAATGGGTGGGAATTCTTGTACCCATTAGGGCGCGGACGATGCGTCAAGAGAATACCGGGTTCCCGATTTATGGAAGCAGTAGGAACCGTCTGGTTTTAAGCGGCAAGAGTCCGACAAAGCCCTCCGTTCATGTGTCTATGAGAATTTTCACTCGAAAAAAAAGGCAAATTCGTAATGATGTGTTGTCTAAATAACTGTAGGCATAGTCGAATTAACCCTTCTCGGGCGATTTAGCAACTAAGTAGTAGGTAAGCGCGACTGCTGTGCATGAGGTCTTGGGTTCGATTCCCAGGTCGGGCAAAGTTTATTGGGAAACCTAGGAGTCTGGATTTGTGTTCCTGGTCGATGGCAATATTCTTGCTCCCTATTAAATGGGACTTAAACATCTGGCGAAATGTCGGTGTACTAATGGGTACACCTCTATTGTTGGTAGAGTCAAGTACAAAAAAAAAGTACCCAATTGTGAATTAAAGATTTTTTTGTATAACAAATCAGCGTTCCGAAATTCAAAACTTACTTGTAATATAACTTTGTTATCGTAAAAAATACAACATATTAATATTTATAATTAGCCGTATTTAAAAAAAAAAAAACAAAATTACGCAAGTTAATGTAGTCAAAATAACAGCTGACTACTGACTAGCTTCTGCCCAAGATTCTGTCTGCGTAGACTTCTTAAGCCAAAGTAAATTATCCGACAGGAACACAATTAAGAGGTAAAATTATCCTACGGGTTAAGCTGGATCAACGTCTGTACTTGCACCAAATTTTTGCTCATTCAGTTCAGCCGTTTAAGTGTGAAAGAGAAACAAACAAACAAACTTTCATATTTATACTATTATGGAAAACCCACTATTACAACTTCAGCAGCCGTGCTTGCAAGACTCCTTGATAAATTTCGTGCATTTGTTGAAATACTTGCTTGACTTTAAATGGCGCTTTAGTGGCGCTGTTGGTAAATCGAAACGAAACGAATCATTGTTAATAGTTTCAACAGATTATCTTTTACTCTTTAACGAAGGTTAGTTCTGAGAGACGTGTTATTTTGACCTAGTTTTTTCACCATAACTTTTTAGGTTTAACAATTTTTTTACTTTACCATCATGTTTCAACAATTATTTACAATAACATATCTTTTTTAAAACGGATTAAATTAACTTTTTTTAAAAATCTCTCCTAACACACGCATACGTTACAGTTCGGTGTGACAGTCGGCCAGTTGTTTTGTAGGAAAAACTTCACGGACTGGTTAGCCGGGAGGTATCAAAATATTTTGCCAAAAATAGATTTGTGGGCTTTGTGCATTGCGATACCATATTTTGACTGGTGACGTAATATTTATGATGAATTTTTGACATTCTGATAAATGCAGCATGTTTTGAAAATTCATATTTTTAAAAATGATATAACGAGGCTGCTTAGAATGAAGTAACTGCCTCGTTGATCTAGTGTTCGCAAAGCGGTACTGCTGAGCATGAGGTCATGGTTTTGATTCCCAGGTCGGGCAAAGTGTTACTGGGTTTTCCATCCGGAATTTCTCAGTAGCAGCCTTGGAGTCTGGATTTGAGCTCGGTTGAGGGCAATAGGCTTGCTTCTCTTACATGGGACTTAAACTTACTAATAGCTACACCTTTGCCTCACCTTTCGGAGAATACGGGCGTGATGTTACGTGAAGATTCTTTGATAGTAACGTCATAGTCACATTATTATTTTTTAATCATTATAAATGACACATTTACAAAAGGTTCGCCACCCCTGCAATAGACCAACAAAACACCCAACAAATCGATACTACTTCTAAAACGGATTTTCTACTCTGAAACGATACAGATTTTCCGAGAGTATTCCCATCAAAGAAACCCATTGTTATCAACCTTATCAGGGTCACTTAACATACAAATAGCTTCACAATACGCGATAAAAACTTCCAACAACGTTGTACTAGCGTTTGGGTGCTCAATTTGCTCGCTTTAGCTAAGACGGGCAATGTTCAACAATGGCCACAAGTCTCGAGCAGGTATGGCTAAAGTTGTATAAATTAAGTTGCCAACTTAAATTGACTCGGCTATCACTACCCGGGGTTAAGTTGGTGTTACACTTAGTAATTTCTAGATTTATTGTTGTTATATTTTTGTATTTGATAAGTATTTTTTTTGTGCAATTTAATTATCACACACTTGAAATAATTAAGCGGTTTTACCCGTGTTGAATTACGCCTCTAAGTTAAAGTCAAATAATTTATTTCAACTAGGCCATTATTGAATTGAATCTAGTTGCCCCTTCCAAAGTGTAGCATTTTATGGAGAAGAATGGGCCAAAAATTCTATACCTACACCTTTAAAAATCAATGTTGACAATATATGCATACAGAATCATACACTGCTATTTACCTTACATAAAATCTACTAGGTACATCATAATGCGTAAGTAGCTAAATATCTTTGAATACTACTCCGCTTCCATGGGTCGTAGCGTAATGTTACTATAACCTTCCTCAATAAACGCGCTAGATTTTAAAAGGATTTTTAAAACGAGTCCGTATTTCCTGAAATTAGCGTGATACTCTATAGCTTTATATTATTAGCTTTTGTGTTTTTTTGTACCCGCGTTAAGGTACGACCCTGGTTACTGCTTCGCTCCCGTGGGTGACAGCCTGTATGTTATATAGACCAAAGTATTCCTAATGAATTTGGCTATTATATACAAAAATATACTTTCCAATTCGACTGGTAATTCCAGTGATTAACGCGTTTATCAAACAAAAAACCCTCCAGCTTTATATTTGTATGTTTAGATATGATAAATCGTATTTTGTGGAATTCATTACACATAACAAAAATATCTGTCTTATTTTCCTCGAAGAGGTAGGTTAGAATAAAATGTAGGTAGTATAAACAATATTGTTGGTTTCACACGATTCTGAGATTACCGGGGACGGTTACAAGGTCATTTTTTGCTTGCATGCGGACGGATGATTAAAGAAAGCAATGCCTATGTTTTACCAAAACGGATTTTTAGTAGTTATTGTAATGATTTTGATGACCAACTGACAGCACTCGTTCACGAACATGAATATGACATATGGATCGTTCAAAACTGGAGAGATGTGACACGGAACGTGAAAGATGAAACAAGTGGAAATGCAAACAAAAACAAAAAATATATGGGCCCAACAAGAGTTGGCGACATGACCTAGATACTACCTCAAGGGGTTGATTCAAAGTGGCGCTTGGACCTGGCCATGCTTTTATATGGCAGAGGCGAGTGGTACTGGCAACGCAGGGAGGGGTCGCCTTTGGAAGACCTACACTGACCTTATTGGTGAGGTTCTTCAGAAAGGGCCGGTGCGGAGTACTCGTAACAGGCGTGCTTGTGTGACGAGATGTATGAACGTAGATCTTCTTTCATTGTCGTGTGGGCAGTAAGGTCTTACGACCCCGCAAAACCTAGTGTCAGAGTTTCCAAACCGCCTAAAATGCCTCTGACATGGTTAGATGGTTAACGTAGATGAGGCGAAAAGAGTATGTTAGGAACGTGGCGGTGGCGTTCTGTGGTTTCTGCCTGGGAAAAAGGCGTGAGTTTATGTATACAGTATGTATATTCCTTTTACAAATCACTATTTCTATTCTAAATATTTAGTGCTCCCTCTCAGTGTACACCTGTCCTATATACTACCTTAGTCAAAGTTCGATATTGTGCGGAACAAACATTGTTCTATAGTTGACTTGAATAATTGTTAGTTGCCTGTATCCTTCGTGAGACATTGTTGATTTAGACGAAGTGTGATGATTGATGCTGTAGACGCGATTTAGGTGATGCTCGTGTTGCTGTTACAACAGTAACAACAGTTGTTGTTGCAACACAGTCACACAAAATTAGAAAGAAATAAAAGAAAGAAAATCTATTTATTCCCTCGAAAGTGACGCACATAACACAACACACAAAAAAATAAATTACAATAGCTCAAGTTAAAAAACAAAATAAAATAAATATTGAACATACATAAATGGAAATATATGCCACCACCAGTTAAACGCCCACCAGTTTCATTTACACCCCCTCACTGATTCTCATTCGCAATTCGCCATGAGAAAATCGACAAAAAAAGCTTGTAAAAGGAGATTAAGGCATTTATTCCGGTGTCATTATCATCATCAATTCAGCTGATCGACGGCCACTGCTGGACAGGCCTCCCCTTAAGACAGGGACACAATAAACGGTCCTGTGCTACGCGCATCCAGCGGTTTCCGGTGTATACAGGGTTCCGGGGTTGCGGGACGTCTTAACAGGATACCGTGGCCCCGGAACGTAAAGAGCAACAAAAGGAACAGGGTGGTTTTTTAGTCTGACAGTCCCTTCCGCCCCACCCAGGGTGGAAGGAGTCATTTGATTATTTTTACCACAGGGTTATTTTCAAATACCAACATCCTGAAAAGGGGTAATTTTACTCATCATTATGAACAACTTTTTCTATAGAACCAACCCTGAAATCATGAAAAAACATCAGCTGTTTCATACATTATGATTGTGTTGTATAGCATTTTTGTAGGGAACTGCTGTTTTTTTTCAGCTTTCAGGGTTGGTCCCATAGAAAAAGTTGTTCATAATTATGAGTATAGTGACCCTTTTCAGGTTGCTGGTGTTTTAAAAATAACCCTGTATTCATTCTCTGTATTTTAATTCCAGTGTATGTTTTTACATCGCTTGGTATCTACTATTCCTATAAATATAAAAGTACTGAATTCAATAAACGTTGGTATGTAGGCCGGTATTTTGCAACTCAGATTCTCAACATTCGTTTTACCACAATACTTTGTGAGCAGTGACCGAAAACTACCTGCGTTCAAATAAAAATAAAAAGCTGATTTTTCACTTCCTTTTTTTTTGCAAAACCTAATAAGAATTCTCTTGTAGTTTTGGGATGGGACCCGATAGCACTTTTCAGATACGAAGCCCTGAAAATCAAAATCGGACCATTCGTTTGTGAGAAACGGTGCCACAAAAATACACATACAAAAAAAAACATAGAACGATTGAACGAAATTTTTAACCCCCCAAGCGTAAACAAGTCCTACCAAGGTTTTTACACTTCGGGGGTAAAAAAAAAATACAATTGAACGCCGCCCCCCTCCTTAACTTACCTTTCATATCTAAACGAGTGCAATGTTATTTCCATTGGACCATGCTACCCTGCCAAGATGATTGCAGTAAGGAAATTAACTTTAAAACTGTGCGATTTTGGCACTTGCAGCCTCCAGATAAGATCAGTAGCTATTTTTGATGAGCTTCTTCTAGCTGCATTTATAGTTGAGACACTATTTTTTCATTGCCTATATTAAAAATAATACCAGTCTATTATTAACTCACTGCAAAGCAAAAACCTCTTCGAATCTAAATGACAGCCAGACTAACGACATTACTTACGTGCTGTCCGAGGATAGCGGGTGTCACACCATCTACATACAGCCGAGATGGCCCAATGGTTAAAGCGCCCGCTTCTCATGCATGTGGTCCAAATCCGGGCAAGTACCAATGTGACTGTTTCAATTCATATGTACTTTCTAAAATTTATCTCGGACATTACTGATATCGGTGAAAGAAAAGCATTGTGAGGAAACCTGGACCCACTGTTCCACTCAAACGATGTCAGAGGCCCTTGAGGCGGTTTAGAAACTCTGACACTAGGGTGTGTGGGGTCGTTAGACCCACCCAGAAGAAGACCATCAACTTCCAAATTCCGAGCTGCTGCAGACAAAATCTTCATAGATAAAGTCCAATAACACTGCTCCACCTGGAAATCGAACACCAAAAGCAAACGTTCATCAGCCGTTCTTGCAACCACGAGCCCAACATCCAATAACAATACCTCCACCCATCCAGCAAGATAGATAGCCATGATAACACTGAAAACATCCAAGTTCCAAACTGAAAACTTGGACCAAGAAACTTCTAAAGAAAGTCGGTAGATTGAAGCTGTTAATATTAAAATCGATAAGAAGGAACGCTTCTAAAGTCTTGAACGAGCAAAGAGAACTGATTTTGAAGTTGTGTTAATTTTGTTTCAACCGATTATCGTGGCAGTAACTTCTGTGAGGCCTGTTAATTGCTGATAACTGCTGAAGAGTTCGCCATGTTGATTGTTTCAGGCTACATTGCGCATTGGCAAGTCGTTTGAGTTTGAATTTCGAATTAGTATTATTGCTTGTGATTTGCAGAACAAAATTTGTTAAGTTTCTTACTTTGATTGTTACTGTCGTTTCTTTTTTGTTGAATTTGGAAGTGTTTTTATTATTCTGTGACCAAAGAGTGTTAAATGATTATATAAGTTTCCGTTGTCTGTCTTTACGCGCGTCTGTCACAGGGTTGTATGTTTTGAATCGTACCCCTGGGAAAGACTGGTTGTCAGACTTACCTACGGGTTTCGGAATACCCGTAACGACTATCAAAGATTTACGAATGGCAGCCAACACCAATAATGACTTTACGAGGCACGTGTTGACAGTTGACATAAACTTAGTACGTATTTTTTTGACTGCCTCGTTGGTCTAGTGGTCGCAAGCGCGACTGCTGTGCATGAGGTCTTGGGTTCGATTCCCAGGTCGGGCAAAGTGTTATTGGGTTTTCCCATCAGGAATTTCTCAGTATCAGCCTCGGAGTCTGGATTTGTGCCCGGTTGATGGCAATAGGCTCGCCCCCTATTACATGGGACTAAAAACATAACTGGCGAAATGTGGGTGTACTAATGGGTACACCTCTGCCTAACGCTTCGGGGATTACAGGCGTCATGTTATGTATGTATTTTATTTTTATTTTAGCCATCTCTCGGCTGTTTGTATCTCCACCATCATCCAAACTTCGAGCTTCTTCTGAGACTTTTAAACGAAAAACACCAACAACGCCATTAAACACCATTCTATACCATGTTTTACGCAAATAAATGTTTGAACCAATAACACTTTGCCCGACCTGAGAATCCAACCCAAGACCACGCTGAACAGTCACGCTTTCGACCACGAGACCAACGGAAGTTTTCAATATACCTAAGAGTAAAAAATATGAAATTGCGGCCATCGTTACTTTCAGAAATAAACATTACCGTAAAATGAAATGGACTGGCAAAGATAGCAACCGGAAAAGTTGGTTTCAACATAATTTTTAACGTAATTAAAACTGTTATTGCTTCGGGGACCCTTTCCTTTATATTATGTTAAACTCTGTTTTTCGCTTTAAGATTTTAAGCACTAAATGTGATCTAACTGGTCCCCTGAGATGGTATCTTGTTAGATTAGCTAAATACTATTGTGGGTTCTTCCATTTTTTGTTACGTAATCACCCTTTGTTTGCGGATGATATAATTTTAATGGTTTATTCTTCTTTTTTTTTTGCGGTAACGGGTTTCTTGTGTTTTAATTGTTTTACCTAATGGTAAATGAAAGTTTAACTGTTTTTATATTTTTTTACGGATACTAGTTACTGTAGAGACCCTGGCTGGTTGAGCCATATGCAAACTATTTGTTATTATGAGATAAATATTATTTTTATATTTAGAATAGAAGCAGACCGCGTGTCAGCGGCTGTCAAGTCTAGGCTAGGAATTAGTAATTAATAATTTAATTTACAAGTGAATACAAAGTTTAAAGATCAATAAGTCTTTTAATAATGGTCAAATATCCCGGTACAAGTAACAACGCCCACGTCTGGGGGTTACAGTACTTACAGTTATCTGTTTACCAGTACCGAAAGTCAATCTATTGATTTTCGTTTTGTTAATGTATTGTAAGTAATGAAAATGAGCTTAGTTTTTCCAAAACCCACAATCTCTTATTGATTAAATTAATTATCTACATCTTCATTTAATGTTTTGTGTGACATTACCATCTAGCTATAATTGCACATCCAATTAAGAAGGTATGCTTATAATAGATCAAAAAATTATTCAACGTTAAAGAACCATTTTTTTTAACGTGGCTTGAGGTACCATAGAACCAAATTATAAAATAAACATTTATTAATAAAACAAGTTGTAGTACAAACTAGCTATATCACGCGGTTTCTCCCGCGCTGAGTTACGTATTTGGTTACTGCTCCGCTCCCTTGGCTGAGTCGTAGTGTGATGTCTTCAGCTTAGCCTATTCCGCATGAATCTGGTTAACATTTATACAAAAAGATTTTTTCAAATCCTAATTGGTAGTTCCAGGGATTAGCACGATTGAACAAACAAACTTTTCAGCTTTACAATATTAAGTATAGATTAGATATCTTATTATAAGCCACGTCTATCACCCTAAAGCCACATCGTTTACAAATCATGTCGCGTCTCAAATAACTATAGATTATGAACTGATGTAGGGAAAATTGCTTTTCAAATGACATCCTATAATGTTATTAGAGATCCCTTTTAGAGATTTATTTACAATAAAAACCCTATTTTATGTGAGTGTTTGTGTATTTTTTTCGCGGAATGGCGGATAAAGATTTTCATAATACGATATTTATTTTGTAAATAGGTTGTAAGTTATTTTGTTGACTGGTTCTGAAGTTTTCTATTCCAACCAATACTTTAATATTATAAAGCTGAATAGTTTGTTTGTTTGACCGCACTAATCTCTGGATTTACTGATCCGATTTTGAAAATTCTTTTGCTAATAGAAAGTTAAGTTATCCCTCAAAGTCTGTATCTCGACAAATAACTGAGTTTGGAAATTAATGTTTTTTTCTATTCTTTCTTTTCTTTCCTTTCCTTTCTTTTCTTTCCTTTCCTTTCTTTTTTTTTCTTTTTTCTTTCTTTTATTTCCTTTCATTTCTTTTTTTTCTTTTCTTTCTTTTCTTTCTTTTCTTTCTTTTCTTTCTTTTCTTTCTTTTCTTTCTTTTCTTTCTTTTCTTTCTTTTCTTTCTTTTCTTTCTTTTCTTTCTTTTCTTTCTTTTCTTTCTTTTCTTTCTTTTCTTTCTTTTCTTTCTTTTCTTTCTTTTCTTTCTTTTCTTTCTTTTCATCCTTCTCTTCTAGAACGAGCTGTTTATAAAGCCCTCAACTCGTACTAATTACTTACATGTTTTTTTCGCATCTAAATAATCAAGTTATTAATAAGACCATTCACACCACAACACAAACCAATAAATCACCAATTAGTACTAACATTGTAAACAAACAATATGTACAGAAGGTGTTCGGTAACTACACGTGGTTATAAATGTTTAATGATATGGTCCTAAGGGACGGGCTGTTGGCACATTATCAAATATTCCACTCCGACACAAATTGACGGTAACAAACAACGGATGTTGTGTGAATTAGGTATGGATTTTCTAGAAATAGAAAACATTTTGGAATAAGGTCCTAGAGCCGCAAGCCCTATGTCATTTTAAGAGCGCTTACGACTTTTTTTTTAGGTGGTAAAAATCTTCATATTAATCCTTCCGTTCTGGGTGGGCGGAAGGGACTGTCAGACTTTTACTGACTAAAAAACTACCCTGTTCTTTCTGTTGCCTTTTACGTTCCGGGGCCACGGTATCTTGTTAAGACGTCCCGTAACCCCGGCAGGCGTTGGCCCCGTTGGGGGCCTCGTCCCTGTGCTGACAGCCCTTTGAGGCAGCGTTTACGCCTTACGGAATTTCATACAAAACTTTTAGGTGAGGACTTGATTTTTCGAAATGAATGAGCCGATTTTAATAAAACTACCTTCACATAAGCAGGATACATAAGTCTTAAAGGTTATAGAGCGTATATCGTGTAATCATTTATTTTTTAAAGAGAAATATGCAACGTTTAAAAAGTTCTTTTTAATGGTCTAATTAAAAAAGGTCTAATTAAATGATTCGCCTTTGACTTTGACTTTAAATTAACCCAATAAAGCCTATTTTTAAGCAAAAACGACGGGGGCATCGTAGCTCCCGAACAGATGAACCGGTTTTTTTGTTTGTAAGGTGAATTAGTTGGGAGTGTTCGATGAAAATCGGTTCAAGATGGCCGACGTCAGGGTATTTTTTATTTTTTTTGTCTGTCTGAGGCATCTTTTTTACATAACCACCCAATCTTTTGCACGTCCCCCACAGAAGGATAGAGGTTACAAATATGACCCTATCGACCTTTAAATGGTCAACAGTGATACGAACAGAAAAAACCCTTAATACCAAACAGCGATACAGTATTATTGCTTACAACAACAATAAAATTTGTTTTATCGCACCAATATCGTGCGTTTTATTTGTCGCTGATATTCGCCGGGTTAGCTCTGGGTTGCCAGCTTTGAAAGTTGCGATTTTGGAAAAATTAGGGGTATTTGAGCCGGAATGGGACTAAAACATAACCAGCGAAATATGGGTGTACTAATGGGTACACCTCTGCCTAACCCAGGCGTGACGTTATGTTATGATGTTATGTTCAATTATAACTAACAAAGCGAACGTTACTTAGTATTCGATTTTAAAAAGCTGATCAACTATCTAAGCAGTGAATGAAGTAAGTACTTGAAAACAAAAATTGCACATGTGAAACTCACACATGTCATAATTAGTGCAAACTTTAGTCTTATGATTGTAAAGCCCGCTTTCGACAGCCAGAGTTACTTTTGTAACGCAGAGTTACCTAGTTACTAACACGTGCTCGATATGTATGACATAATTATTTGTAATTAAACCACGTGATAGTTACCTACAGAGCTAGATGTTTTTAAAGGCATACCAATGTAAGAAACATAGATTTTTTTGTGGTTTTCCGGAGACTTTGTACCATGATCTGGCAACACCAGCTTAGCCATACAAAACGCTCGCGCCCGCGACGTTTATAGCAGTAATTATGACTGATTTAGTGACTGACCAGCCTGCCTCAGTGTTGCCCGTTTATCGGAAATGAGCGAAAACAATATTTATTGCAGTCCTGTATGTTATTGTCTTTTAGAATGTGTTCGGCCCAATATTACGCCACATAATTCTGAATTGTTGACGTACCGTTAAAAGTTATGTTAGGAAAGTGAAAACAGAGGGAATAAAAATGTCTGACTCAGTATTGAAACATTTTTTAGACAATATTTTATTTTGTAATAGATTAGGCAGAGGCACATTGAGGTGTCCATTAGTACACCCACATTTTGTCAGTTATGTTTAAGTCCCATGTAATATGCCTATTGCCATCAATCGGGCACAAATCCGAGGCTACTACTGAGAAATTCCTGATGGAAAAACTCAATGACATTTTTGCCCGACCTGGGAATCGCATGCTCAGCAGACGCGCGTTACGACCACTAGACCAACGAGGCAGTCAAGTCGAGGCCGCGTTACCAGTTACACAGGCTTTTATAATAGATTTAGTACTGAATAAAAACTAATTAAATAAAAAATCAGGTTGGTACCTAATATAATCTACTTGAGAAATTAGTCTTAACTTTATAATTATTAAGATGTATAAAGTAGTCCCTAAGGAAGTTATTATACGCTATAATTACCGCCTAAGCAACGTTAGAAGTAAGTGAGAGTACAAAATAAGTAAATCCAGAAGGTTGACCACCATAAAGTTGAATCATTTATTTCAATTGAATTAGTTGAATTGAGAGTTGGATTGTCGTATGGCACCAACAATTTTCTTTTCTTTACTTTCTTTTCTTTATTTAAAAAAAACGAGGAATTTCTCTTGTATCATGGGTGCGTTTACAAACATATAAACTCACATACACAAGCAACCAGACCCGGAACTGACCCAGATCTGTAGGCCATACAAATATACAAATATTTGTTCAGTACGGAAATCGAACCCGCGACATGCAGCGCCGCAGCCAGTCGCTCAGCCACTGCGCTAACCGTGCTATCAACTAAAATCACCATCAGATTTAAAATTTAAATTATGTACTTATCCCTTTTTACAAGCTTTTATTTAGCTTGCATTGGTTGTATGTAAGTTGTCCTTTCAAAATTTGCAAACCATTTTTCGACCATCTGTTGGTTTGCGATTGAGCTTAATTTTGCATACATCTTTAGTTCTGGTGACAAACAATGTCCAATACTCAATATTCTAATAATTTCAATATGGCTGCCGTTCCAAGATGGCGGATTACATTTTCTTTCTCAATACACTTGATATGGGTATCAAATGAAAGGGCTTGAAGAGTAGAAAATGATAACGTAACATCACACTAAAAAACTTGTTTTTAAAAAGCTTTTTTTACCTTCAATTTATTAGAAACAAAAATACCTATTCAGCTTTTACTTCAGCATTTTCTTTTTGTTTAAAAATCAACCTTTACAAACCTTTCTGATATGTGATTCGTTCAAAGTGGATATTCTGACTTGTTTGTTGAACGATTACATCTTATCTAGTAGTAAACACTAGAAAGTTGTACCCTAGGGTTGCGTAACAGTTCTAGATGTTGCAACTTGGAAGTTGTAAGCACTAGTTATGTTGCTAACATAAACATAACTAACAATTTGCTAAACTGTGCGGCTAATCGATATACTTGGTACTGAAGTTGGGTTCATCCTGGTATTATAATAGAAATGTTTGGGATTAATACATACATATCACCTTATTGGTGAGGTCCTTCAGAAAGGTCAGGTGCGCAGTACTCGTAACCGGCGTGCTTGTATGACGAGATGTATGAACGTAGATGAGGCGAAAGGAGTATGTAAGGATCGTAGCAAGTGGCGTTCTGTAGTTTTTGCCTACCCCCATGGGAAAAAGGCGTGAGTTTATGTATGTTTGTAATACATACATCTGCCTAGTCTTTTTCCATCTATGCTGGGGTCGGCTTTCAGTCTAACCGGATGCAGCTGAATTCCAGTATTTTACATGAAGCGACTGCCTACCTGAACTCCACAACCCAATAACTAGGTACCGGTAGACTAGAACCAGTGTACACACAGTATAAAAAAATATTTTTCACGCAATCAGGTTTACTGACATTTTTTACTTCTTATTTTTAGTTAAACGCTTTTTAATTATAATTATAAACAACATCGCAAACATAACATCATGCCTGTAATCCCCGAAGACACTCAAATTTCTCCAGTTTTGTTTTAGTTCCATTTAATAGGGGGCGAGCTTATCATTGCCGTCAACGAGGCACAAATCCAGACACCGAGATTGCTACTGAGAAATTCCTGATGAATAAACCCAACTGAACACTTTGCCCGACATGGAAATCGAACCCAAGACCACGTGCTCAGTTTACAGTCACAAGACCAACACAGCAATTTTTAATGATGTTTATAAATTATAATTAAAAAAAAATACCTACAATTAATTTAAGAAACTCTTTTTAAAAGGTATTTTATTTCTAATGCAAAATTCTTTCCAAGCTACGTCATGGATTAAAGTACCAATGTAAATGTAACCGTATCAAAAACTAGTCTCATTTAAAAAACTTAGCTTTCAGAGTATCAACAGCAAGCTTGGAAGGAAATCGATAATTTGAATTAAAACCTATTTCGTATAGGATTAGGTTCATTTTATAAGATGAAGCGACTTGAAATAACTTTAATTTAGTGCCTTGGGTAAGTTTTTTAATGTATTTGATCAATTGATCCCGTTAACGTAATAATAATAATATTATTATAAGCCTATTATTGTCCCACTGTGAGGTAAATGCATCATGCAGAGAAGGCACGAGCATTGATCACCTTTCTTGCTCAAGGCGGATTGACGATTTCAAACTTATACTATCAATTTCCAGATTTCTTTCACTAATATCAATGACTAGCTTATGCCCGCGACTTCGTCCGCGTAAATTTCTGTTATCGCGGACACGGACGAAGTCGCGGAAAAAAATACCCATGTCCTGTCATTTCAATTCGAAACGACACGTGGCGCCATCTATGATCATAAGTACGTTATTGTGATTTCCCTCGGAAACAGTACTTTTTCTCTGAATTAAAAGTACCCTGTGTTCGTCCCTGTACACCTAGCAACGTATATCCAAAATTTTAGGATGATCGGTTCAGTGGCTTAGGCATTAAATGGTAACAAACAAACAAACAAACAAACTTACTTTCGCATTTATAATATTAGTTAGGATTTTTAACATGAACTTAGGGTGTAGACATTAATTTAAAAAAAAAGTCGAGTTGATCTCATTATTTTGCATGAAAGGCGGGCTTTCTTACGTTTTCTGAAAGTTTATTAACCTTTTTAACAAGAAGATAAGCCATGTCCAACTCGCATACGTTTCAGCAAAGGAAAATGTATGTTATTTTGTACGTAATAAAACACAATATGTAATATTTAATCCTTACTTAAAAACTACAAAATCAAGTTTAATAAGTAATTATCAAAACACTTAATAAATAAGAGTGAGTACAATTTTAGATTATTACTATTATTACACAACTATGTTGCAACATAACCCTTGTTTGCAGTTGTGTAAAAAAACTATCATCGCTAATCTCTCATCGCTCAAACCTATCTCTAGTCTACTCTGAATATCGGTGAGGATTAAAAGCGAGCGTTCTGTAAATTTATTAATCGTTCCTGTGGTCCGCGATAGCGTCAGTCCAATACTGTTTGGCGTACTTTAATAATTTTGCTGTTAATTATGGAATGTTAATAATTTGTCTTCGCTTTGGCGATGAGATTTATTTGTGTTGCGGAGTAACTAAGAGTTAAGTTTTAGTTTGTTTTTGAGTTGTTTTTTTACTGGGGCTTTGATGAAGTAAGAGAAGACGATTATAGTGTAAATAATATGGTGTTCTATGGTTTAAGAAATAAGGTTTATTTAGGACCTGGCAATAAAAACACACAAATTACTGGTTCAACTATACAAAATCAGAAATATTTGAATGTGTACTTTATTTTTACTAATAGAAAGCTACACTATTTGACATCCAAGCGAAGTCATCGAAGGAAGAATATATACTATGCATACAAAACCGGAACTCGGAAAAATATCAGAAATAGTAACAATTATGTTATGTTGTAGTTAGCGACTCGACAGAATGGTCGTCGATGTGATTCGCTCAATTGATTGGTTGCCGCAGGTTCAGGGCTGGCACCGCGTTGCTTTAGGGAAAAATAATATCGAAATCTGGGCTTGGGAAATTTATTTGGGAATCTACTTTTACTGCGTAAGAATTGAATTAGAAAAACAAATATTTAAGTATTTCCTGAAGTTGTTTAAGTGAAAGGAATTGCTTGTTTAATTGTGTGTAGGTGTAATATAAATATTCGTAAATTTTTAAGTAACTCTGTTTGTCTTTCACGACTAAACCACGGAACCGATTTGGATGAAATTTGGTACCTACGGGGTAAGTTTGAACCTCAAAAAATGACTTAATCTACTTTTTTATTAAGCGAATTCATATGTGGCCACGATAACCGACATTTACGCAGACGGAAATCGCAGGCAGAAGCTAGTAATAAATAATTATGGTATGAGAAGAGGCCTTTGCACTGCATTGTGACAATAATAGGCCGATATTTTTATCATTATTTTACAAACTATAAAACAGAGTGTAAACACCGTTATCCTTGAAACCAGTGGTTTGGTTTCACTAATAGAACGTAAATTCAATGAAAAAAAAATAACTTTTTTTTTTTAAAGTAAAATCTTCATTTTTCCTCAAAATTATTTCACCCTATATTACAATGATGTAATTAGTTAAAACTTATGTAGGTTGTTATGACGGCCGGCCAGTGCAGCAGGTCAGCGCCCTTTGCGGTGTTTACGTAACTCGGGCGCATAGTATCCATGAATTTACGGACGGTGACGGACAGATTTTTTTTTAAATTTGTGAAAGAAAACTGTTTATTTATTTTTAAATTCAGATAAACATGTTTTATAAAAAATCAAGTACCTATAGTTTTAGTGACAACGGTGTTTACACTTACAGCCTGTATACAAAAAATAAATCCAAATTCCACTGTTACTAAAACAAAGACTTCAATATAATAACAACGATAGTGACAACCCTATATCTTTATGATGAATTAAGCAAAAAAGAAGCAAATAACGTCTCCATATAATATTACGGGCATGATTCAGCTTGTATAAACGTTATATTAATATATATACAACACAACAACTGTCTACGCATTTCTACGACCGTTTAAGTACAGTTGACAAACCCGTGTAGGTACAATAGGCGCTACGAAAGATGAGACTTGACTAATCAAACAAACTTTATTATTTCGTGATAAATATTGTGATATTTTTAAGAATTTTAATCTAAATGTCATCGAAATATCCCTGAATAGATACACAAATTATGGATAACTATTTCGTACACACAAAAAATATCGTCTGTGCAATTTAGACTATAATCTATCTCTGTGCCAAATTCTATCTAGATTCGTTTAGCTTTTCTAGCGTAACAAATATTCACCATTAATTTGCGCAGCTGTGGGGCACCTAATAATGTCTTATCTATGATTTGTTTAATTTTTTATTGTCTTTTGTTATTATTTTTATGTGCATATGATTCGTGTGAATAAACCTTTTTCCTTTCTTTCTTTTTTTGCCCACACTTTTGCATTAATAGCAAGATGAAGTTCACGCCTGCAAACCAAACTGTTTTGCTGACTGTACACGTGCTACCTATTTATGTTTTGGTAAGTAATGGAAGCTTATTATTAAACGTTGTTGTTCGTTCAGGTCATGAATTATTTAGAGATATTCTCGTACATTTGTTAAGAATTTTTCTGGAAGGGGAATGAAAAATTATTGAAATGTCTTTGGTAGTTTTCGATGTTACAACGTGGAAATATTTTAGTAGAATATATATTATATTTTAGCTAACAATGAATTTATCATCCTTATTAGTAGATAAATAACAGCGTAATTTTTATTTTTCTATTGTGTTTACAAGCAAGGAGTTTACGAAAAACCATGACAAAAATAATATACAATTATAATGTAAAAGTTTATATGTTTTGTTATGTTACTTAATCACACTTTAACGGTTGAGCAGAACAGATGCTGTATGTCACACATATGGCCCAGATAGCGTTCACAGCCTATTAAAAGAGGCTTCCATAACTTTCTTTTTGATTTCCTTATATGACCCTGTAAATACACCTTGTAAATACAGATCTAGCATGACTCATAGAATAATTTTTAAAACGTTTTTGTGTTTGGATAAAATAGGACATTATTTAATTATGAAATTTAATTTCTTGTTTGATTTTTCGAGCTAAATTTTAAAGTCTACTAAGTCGCGGGCAGATCCTGGTCTTGTATAAAAAACTGAAAGAAATTATTAGAAACGTTCTCGTCTAAAATATATAATTTATGATTTTAAAATAATAATTTATTCTAAAAGTTTGGTTAAATTAATTTAAAACTGCTATACATTTTCTTTTTCAAAGAAAATACATAAATTCAATTTTTAATGTAACTTTCAAATCTTTTGCGAATCTATTCATTGCTCCTCAGGTGCTGTTAGAAACTTTATGTGACAGTTGTGAACGTGAATAAAATAATATTTCACATTTGTAACATTTCAAATAATATTTACAATGTATATTTAGTTTAGAGGTGTGAGATACAGGGTGTAAAGTTTCTCATCTTTTTGATGTAAATGGAGGATCTTCCGACCAGACGGGTGGTATGTCTGGTGGGCTACTGCCCGTCGGTTGTTGTTGAGATTTTGTAAGCTAACGTCGCGGAAAACTTTGATTGTATTCAGTTGTAGTTCTTATATTGAAACCTAAGTAAATGTCTCGTTTAGATTTAGTAGGTACCTAGATTCAATTTTGTTTAGTTCTGTGTTTATTTAAAAAATCTGACGGCCAGTTCTCGTGATTAAAAACGTTCAAAATCTCAATGCTAAAGGGTATTGAGGTAATAAGAGGCATTTTTTAAAGATTGTGACTAAGATTAAAATGCGAACGCTCTTAAAACATTGCACTTTGTAACAAGAGCATTAGTTAAGTGCTAAATATTATTGTGGGGGACTAACGAGATGGAGAACAAGAAGAAATTTAACCAACCCCGGTAAGCGTAGCTTAATCTGATGAATTGACCCACACGTGTAACTGTAGCTGTTATTACTTAGCCTCGAGCACCTCATAGTCATAGTCATTCAACGAAAAATATTATAAAATAACCATAACGCAACCAAATATAACATTCCATTTGTAAAACATTTCAAAAATGTATCACAAAAATGTTCAACCCAAAATTGTATTGTATTCCAGCATGTATCGCCCGTTTATATTTACGGTTCGAATAAGCCAATCCGGGTCCCACTGACATGGGGTTTTTATAAAAAGGGTGTGAAAAGGGTCCCTCAACACATCTCGGCAGCGTCAAATTATTGTCAACGTCATTATTTTCCACGTAATTTCCTTCAGCTTTCAGGTAAAACATGTTTTTTTCTTCGTAAATATTTATTTGTCTGTAGCTGCACGATTTTGTTGTGTTACTTTTGTTTTTGTGCTTTTTTGTGGTAATTTTACTGAAGTGTATTATTGAAAGTTCAAAAGGTTAAAGGTTTGTCAAGGATCAAAGGTTATGTTTTTTTATTTCGTATTTTTTAAAATTCTATTACAATAATCAATGTATAAATATTTTGCCCGTTCTTTTAATCCGTTTTCTTGCCACGTACATACTTTTAACATGAAAAAAAATTACGTCTTACAAATTAACACAAACTCTGCAAGCAATCTAACATTTCCGAGCACCCGGCTGTTACATTTGCAGATATTTTGACAAAATCTTTCATTATTATGACAAACTTCAAAGCCGACAAAATTAATTTCCAATGTTTCTTTTTCATCTCCTTCAAGTTTTTCATCAAGTGTCTTTGTCTGTTCCGAGATTACTCATTTCACAGGCAAATACTTACTTCTTTTTCCTGTTTTAATCTTGTTTTAATTTAAAAAAATATCCCCGTGTCGCAACCTAGCTGTGCCTGTCGTTAATTTGATTTTTGTTTCGTTTCATTTTACGTTTTCCCGCCCGCCGCCATTTTGTGCAGTAAATGATATTGTTTACTGACTCGGTTTTCTTTGTATTTACTAACAAATCATTCTGTAAAGTGTAGAATAATGTTTGTCAAGTTATATACTAGAGCAAGCAAAGTAATAAATACATTAACAAGACAGTTTCATTCAACATCACAGCTCAAAATAATCTAATATTCTGCTCCAGCGACAGAGTACACATTACTAAATTTCTACATTACGCTACCCATTTGCGAAAACAAGAAATAACAAGGATCAGCTAAAATGTCTGCGAGTATAAACTTATTTCTCTCATAACCTAACAATTCCATTTCCCGCCAAGATGCGGCCGGCATCTAACGAACTGTCACATTTTCGCGCCAAAATGAGCGTCGCCATAATTAGGTTCAGGCCTCACTACCAAGATGTGGAACGATACGCAGTATCGGGATACTCAATTTTATTGAATATTTTTGCAAAATAACAGCATTTGGTACCGAGATGCTAAATATGTACGGTCAATATCCACGTATTTTCCGAAAACGACTACTAAAGTTGACGTTTACGTTACATATCTACTATTTCGGACTGTCTAGAAACTTAATAGATATTCATTTATTTTTGCTCACTGGTTACAAAAACGTAGTTCTCCATTTAGCGAAAAACGTCCCAAACATAATGACTTTGTAAGGAAAGTTTTATACCTATTATTTCTATAAATTTCAAAGGCTTTCCGTGGCGAAAGGTCAATGGCCTGTAGCGAATTTATTTACTTTACAACTTCTAAAATTTATAATTAACCAAAACACAAAACTTATAAATAATAATAAAATTAAAACGTATGTATGTATGTACAATCTATACATATATTATAACAAAATCGTAGAGACGTCAAAACTGTACATTTAATATTTTTGAAAAAGAGAAAATGCATGGGTCGGTTGATGATACTAAAGCCGAAAATATTTTTTTTTTTAATTTTTGTCTGCTTGTCTGTTTGTTTGTTAAAGCATCACGCGAAAACTGCCGGATAGATTTTATTTATAATAAAGAAGGAAAGGGGTAAGATCATAGGGCATCAAAAATCTCGTCCGCATCGCTATAAATGGGACATATGCCCAAAAGGCTGGCAGTATTAAAACGTTGCATTATTTATATTTTTAGTTGATGGTGTATTTAAAATGGTGTAACTATGTTTTTTAGTAAAAGTAGTTAGTAGATATTAGGAGACGTATAAAATAAAGGTTCATCAATGAAACGAGGATGTTTAGATAGGCGGGAGGTGCGACCAGACTTAATAAAATTCGTAAGCTTTAAAATCGAATCATATATCGTTAAAATTACCTACCAAGTAAATGAAATGAGTATTACGTGGTACAAATTGCACCAAATTCAGAAGAGACTTACAGAAGAGAGACAAATCGAAAATGAGACCTCAAGTAGCTCATTTGCCAGGACCAACAACCCAAGATAGAATGGACCAGGTACAGAAGAAGAGCAGAAGTACTGACTACCATTTTTTCAATTGCGGTAGCTGTTAATCTGAATTTCCAATGGGAACCGGTCTTTCGTCTTTATCGTGTGGGCAGTAAGGTCTTACGACCTCACACTCCCTAGTGTCGAGAGTTTCTAAACCGCCTCAAGGGCCTCTGACATGGTTTAGGAATCGAGTTGTATGGAGTCCACTGAAATCTATTATAATAACAATAGTCACAGTATCTTGGTACAGGGTCGTAAGATTTCCATAATAAACATCAGGCTAGGCCGACGGATAAATAAAGTTCATTAGATACATACGAAATTATTTAATTACCACTGTCTTTATTAGAATTCGCAACGTTTCGGAGGATTTTCTTTGATTGCGTTACGTAATGCTTGCTTGGAGGTTTTGAATATGATTAGGTATTTCGTTGTTATGGTTCTTGTTGCTCTAGGATTTCTAATTATAATGTTCAGATTAAGTAACATACTTTTGTCTTACTTACATTATATCAGGGCGCCTACCGCCAGCTCTTATAACAATATTATTTTAATATTACTTTGTAATATCTGTTGTTGCATTTTCAACTCTCAGCGCCGATCCGAGCGTTGAAAATCCAACAGTACGGAAGGCAAAGTAATATTAAAATAATATTGTTTTTAGAGGTTGTGGTAGGCCCCCAGATACGTAATTCGAATCTTAAAACGCATCGACTGCCTCGTTGGTCTAGTGGTCGCAAGCGCAACTGCTGTGCATGAGGTCTTGGGTTTGATTCCCAGGTCGGGCAGTGTTATTGGGTTTTTCTATCAGGAATTTCTCAGTAGCAGCCTCGGAGTCTGGATTTGTGCCCGGTTGATGGCAATAGGCTCGCCCCCTATTACATGGGACTAAAACCATAACTGGCGAAATGTGGGTGTACTAATGGGTACACTTCTGCCTAACCCTTCGGGGATTACAGGCGTGATGTTATGTTATGTTATGTAAAACGCATACTTTCCACTTCCCACACATCTTTTTTTGAACTTTAAATTGCATGTAAGCATGACTGTTATCTGAAATTACTAGGGATTTTATAAACCTTAAGGCCAATTCTAATAAAAAGAAACGATCAAAATCTCATCTCATCGACAAACTCTCTCAAAGAGTCTCAAAATGCCAAAAATTTAGATTATTTTTTGACATTTATAAGGACTGAGCCTAAATTGCGATCTGTCTTAAAAGTTAGAAGAATTCTACCGTGTATGTAATTATGTATATTGGTACATTATTGATACATAATTGAACTAAGTGCTTTGTGTTTGTGATATAAAATAAAATAGCCAGTGAAAGTTTTCGACGGGTTTTGTCTCAAACCACTCGAGACAAAGCGTTTGGTTTTACGATTAGGTCTGGGAGCTGATCCTGTGAGGATAACGATCTTCTGCAGACTATAGCCATTGATTTAACTACTTGATTTCTACAGTACATTGCTCTTGCATTTTTAACTGTAGACTTAAGATTTTATTATTATAATTTTTTTTGACTGCCTCGTTGGTCTATTGGTCGCAAGCGCGACTGCTGTGCATGAGGTCTTGGGTTCGATTCCCAGGTCGGGCAAAGTGTTATTGGGTTTTTCTATCAGGGATTTCTCAGTAGCAGCCTCGGTTTCTGGATTTGTGCCCGGTTGATGGCAATAGGCTCGCCCCCTGTTACATGGGACTAAAAACATAACTGGCGAAATGTGGATGTACTAATGGGTACACCTCTGCCTAACCCTTCGGGGAATACAGGCGTGATGTTATGTTAGGTTTTATGTTATTAGATGACAAACAAAGCGCAGTCCGTCTGAGGTTATGTGGTCAAAATAAAGCAGTAATGTCTCATGTGCCTGTAAATCCATTATCACTACATCTCGGAAGGTGAATGATATACGTGTGCAGATAATCCAAAAAAGATAATATCGAATCCAACCAGCAATAGTTAGACCAGAATTAATAGACGGACAATTCGCGAATTTTTATGAACGTTCCTAATTGAATCTGTCTGAATCTGTCTAAAATACATTTTTGACATTGATTGTCACGGAGATGAAGTTGTGAATAGAATTTGAGCGTTTTTAATTAGGATAAAATTGGCCTGCAGATATAATTTATTTAAATATTTCATTTTAATTGCAACGGTTTCGGTTGAAACCAAATACGGTTTAAATCATTCTTTATTTCTCAACGAAACAAGTTCACAAATCACTTGCGAGGAGAAATAAGTCATAAAAAATAACATAAGATTGTAATGATGCGCGTAGACGGTATTCTTAAAATAAAATACAAACATTTTCGGATTGGGAGGTACTTCTAAAAAACTTTGTCATGCGAGTTGCTTATTACGGGCAATAGCTGTTAAACAGACAAATATACATAAAATAATGAAAAAAAGAACACAAATATACATTTAAAACATAACCAACTCATCACTTTTACAAATTCTTTTTTATTCTTTAATTTTCTGGGAAGTCAGAAGACAATAAATGTAAATAGAAAAACTGTGAACACAGTAAAGTTTGAATTCTCATTCATTTAAAAGCATCGCACAAATAATTATTCATTACATAATCGTCTATTTCCCTTTAAAAATCTATTGATATAACTTTTGTTTTTATTTAACTAGCAGATGTTCTCTCAAATTAATTCCCCTTTCATTCCGTATATAGCTATCTTTTATTTTTCTATCATCTACTTCAGGGGGAGTGTCTGGTTCTGATTACTGTCTCTGACTGATTTGGGGGCTTCATTCATACTATGAATAGGGGCCGTGTACTTGGGTACTTGATAATTTGGACTCGCTTTGTGATTGCACCGCTTTTGCGTTGTGCGAGTACGTTTAGTGCAATCTTCAAAGGTTTTGATTACTTCTGAAATTGTTGAGGAATAGGGGATTAGAAATTTTTATTTTTAATTGAACTTTTTATTCTTATGATATTTTTTCGTAACCTTTTATTATGCTTTACATCTATAGCTTTGCGTAAAATCAGACACTTTTGATTTGATTTCAAAAGTAAATCTAAATCTTATACTGACCAGAATTTCTATTATTTTATATGATGTATATTATTATTTCCAAATCAATTTCTTCTTTCATCTACTAAACTTTCCCGTGTAAGAAAATAAAGCTTTCCATGTAAGGTGAAAATGCATAAGTAGATCATACATCCAAAAACACCTTGAAGCAAAATGTTCTCCAAATCTTTTCCATACACCGACCAAAGTAGGGGTAAATAATAAAAAAAATCTCTAAACACAAACAGGCTAGATAATGCCGGGTATCTGTGATGTAGGGGGAGTTTTACCCGAATGACGTCATGGGGTAAAAAAGAGAGATTTACCCCGACCAAGACGCTTACAGACGCGTTGTGATTGATGACACGTGCTTCCTGAAGGCGTATTAGCAAACGATGGTTGAAGTGATTTGGAAATAATGAGGATTTATTGTTTGAAAATATTAGGTTATCACAATATAATCATTACTGCTATCAGAGGGCTTTTATTTTCGAACTTCATTGATTTCCACTTGTGCCGAAACTTAACTCGAGACTGAATTGCTAACACCAGGTTTAATTACAAAATGTTAAATAATAGGTTCGCCCCCTATTACATGGGACTAATAACATAACTGGCGAAATGTGGGTGTACTAATGGGTACACCTCTACCTAACCCTTCGGGCATTACAGGCGTGAAGTTATGTCAAGTAATACTTATGTATTATTTGTAATGTAACTTCATGTTATCTATTATAGAAGTATAATAGGTTAATAGTATGCAATAGTAAATACCACACTATCGCATTATGTTAATCCTGTTATAAAATTGTTAAGGTTATTAAAAATAAAGGCTTAAGTTTTTGGCACAAGTGGGCCTCAGTTTCAATAAAGTTATTGGGAATTAGGAATAATAGTTTCAAACAAAATAGCCTGAGGAGCCATTTTTATATTACAGCAATTAGTTTCACTACCACCTTTCTGAATAAAGCTAATATTGTTACTATTTTATAAATCAATACCAAAGAAAAAAAAATACTTTAAACAAAAATCCATAATAAACTATCGTTAAAACCCTATCCGAATTCAGCACAGCCAAACCGATTTTTGTAACTACGCAACCCAAAGCCATGGCTGTGACGCGAAATGAAAGGGTTAGGTGGCTAACACGCAATCAATCTGCTTGTCAGTCAGTCTATCTTTTTGTCTGTATTTGATATTAATTTCTATTGACGTTGATATTGATTTACATATTTTTATGGGGGATCTAGATGAAGTTATGTGTGAGTAACGGGAAAAAATACGAAATGTTGAGAAACATTACTTAGCTCACGAACTCAAAGTTAAAATCATTTATTTCAATTAGACCACTACACAGACAGAATACCTTAGGTAGGTACTTCACAAGTCTTAATGAAGACTAGCTAAGCACGTGCGAGATATTATAATGCACGGTCTGCAGGCAAACACAAGCACTCACTCTTGCTTCACTCCCCAAAGGGTTAAGCAGAGGTGTACACTCACATTTCGCCAGTTATGTTTAAGTCCCATGTAGGGCGAGTCTATTGCCAATAGCTGGACTTGTAATCCAGACCGTGTCGGCTTCTAAGAAATTCCTGATGGAAAATCCCAATGACACTTTGCCCGATCTGGGAATCGAGCCCAAGGCCTCGTGCTCAGCAGTCACGCTTTGCGACCACTAGACCAACGGGGCAGTCTGATAATACGGAAATCCACGCAACCGGGAAGAGATTTAATGTTCAAGGACCCGTATACCATCAGGTTTCAAACTCCGGGTCGCTACAAAAAAATTCTTAACAGAAGAATCCAATGATGTTTTGCCTAGAATCTAGAAAATCGAACCTCAGTAATCACGAGACCAACAATGCAGAATGACAAATTCTCACGAAAACAGAACACTTTTGAACAAAAAATCACAGTTTTATTTTCCAAACCAACTCATCCTTCGTTTCAGCAACAAAGTGTGAAACTCCATAAAAAGGCGCCAGCAACAGTTGCCAATATAAACGTTCTAAAACGTTAGTTGCGTACAATTGCAACAAAAACAAAACTCGTTCGTCCAGAAATTGCCGTCACATTTTTTAGTTTTAAGCCTGGGGCCATTAGATTAGCGTTTGATGACAAAATCTAAATACATAAATAAAAAGCGAAAGATCACTCACTACAAAATATCGAAAACCGCTTGACGTATGAAGATGAAATTTGGCAGGAAGGTAGTTTTATAGTTAGTAGGTGTCCGCTAAGAAAACGGGCTTCAAAGTTTGTACTTTCATATATGTATAACTAAATGTTTTGTACCAATTTTTAGGTATAGTTAGTCAATTAATGTAGCTACCCGTACAAGTAATTGTTAAATATATTTTTATGGAGTATCTTACCCATTCTTTTCCATACGAAACTACCTTCTGGAATGGGCGTTATAATTAAAATGTATAATAAGTCATTTGACTTTTGACTATGACTTTTGCCAGGAATTACGTGAGACGTAATGACATTACACGAACAAATCCGACTCGCACTAGGTCAGTTTTTTAAGACATTGTCTCAAAAAACTGACCTAGTGCGAGTCGGATTTGTTCGTGTAATGTCTGTGCACTCGTCGGATTTTAGTACGAAATATTTTACACTACATCCAAAAAACACGTTTATATTAAGGGAAATTTGTCTTCCTATTGCTATCGTCTGCTTAATACGGTTCAAAAGATACCTACAGCCCTGTGATAGACGAACGGACAGACGCGGTGCCTTAGTAGTGCAAGTCTAAAGTCAAAATCCAACAACAACTTATTCCAAATAGTAGGAAAACATTGGCGTATACTAGTTACAGCACATTTTATGGCCTTGGACGATAAAAACTAAAATGTACAACATAAACAACAATGTCCTGTGCGGACCGCGAACGGACAACAGATTAAAAATAGCTGGAACTGAAATAATAAGATGCATTTTGGATCAGGCATCAACAGCGCCGCTGAACTATTCCGCCTCGCGAAAGACTGGGCTGGGTTGGGCTGGGCTGTTAGAGAATGCCTAAGGCATTAAGTCCGCCTTTGTAGTTTTGTTGCATAACGTTTAAATAAATAAAGACTATTTGAGGTTTTTCCCAACCTTCAGTTATATTTGAAGAGGCTACGAAGAAGATCTTGAAATAAAAAAGCTAATTTTAATTAATTTACAACGTTCAAATCCTGTCGCAATTATGATATTGCGACTAGAATGATACGTTAGTTGCAAATTACAGGCATTTTTGACAGATTGAGACTGAGATTAGATTGCGATCATTTCTCAAAATTAGTAAAATTGCCCCCCAGAAGTGGCATCATTTACTTTTTTCTTTAGGTACCTTTATTTGACCTGTTTAACATGTGGCATATAAAAAGAACCTTCATTAGTGATGATAATTAGGTACGGCACACTCTGTGGAGTAATTACATAGCCTACAAAGGATTAGCCTGTATAATTACACAAGCATTAGGTAATCATGACAGCTTTATAGCCCTTGAAAGTACGATCTCAGATGTGGTAAAAGTAAACGTCACAGCGTTTGGTACGAATTTCCTTAATGTGGTTTGCGGTAGGAGTTAACTGACAGTAATCGTCACGTAAGGGAAAAGCGTTACTCTTTTTGAGCTTTTTTGTTTGGTCGTTTGAGCGCGCTAATCTCTGGAACTGTCAGCCCAATTGAAAAAATCCTCGATTCGTTATCGTTATCCCTCTCCAGGCGACTTCCACTTTTTGTTTCCGTCTCTTTTTATTATAAACGAGCGTGTGTACGTGCGTGCAAGTATTGAGATTCGAGCAGCAAGCATTGTGCACGGCCAGTTATTGTGGCCTTACTTCTAAACACTTGTTTTAACTACTTACTTTTTGTTATTTTTTATTTCGGGGTGGTAAATCCACATAGTTGTACGGTGGAAGAGCATTATTTTTTAAGGATAGGATATCATTAAATGATTTCGTCCGCTTCGGGCGAAGCGAAAGGAAGTGTAAGACTTTTACTGACTAAAACCCATCCGTGTTTTTCCTAATGGCTTTTGCGTTCTAAGGCCGCGGTAACTTTTTTGTTGGCAGGTCCGTCAGACTCATCATCTGCCTAGCCTTTTCCCAACTATGTTGGGGTCGGCTTCCAGTCTAACCGGATACATTTGAATACCAGTATTTTACATGGAGCGACTGCCCACCTAGAAACTAGGTAATACGATACCCCTAGGTAAGACTGGTTGTCAGACTTGCTTCTGACGACCCGTAACGACTGTCAGACAGGTCACTTTTTTATCTGGCGGGTCTGTCAGACTCTTTCTGACTAAAAGTAAACTGGGTGTTCTCAGCAGGGGAGCGTACTCGCCTACCGCGATGAATACCGTGTTTGTTCAGACGTTTAGGGTAATCTCCGAAACCACTGAACCAATTTGTAATCTATATAATTTTTTTTTTCCGTAATTTTTTATTTCTTTTGTTTTATATTTGTGTGTCCCGTTTATATCACTTTTTAATAATGTGCATCACACAATATTAACTGTTATTTTTGTTGACTTGTTTAATTTGTAGGAATGTCTCTCTAATTTTTATAATATTTTATAGTAATCTGTGGAAAATGTAGTGAGTAACATATTTATCATAGTTTAGTGTGTAAGCTTTATCATACACATGTAATATGTTACTGTTTGTTTTTCCTTAAATAAAAAAATAAAATTAAAATAAAAAAATACCACATCTAGTCAAACTTTACATGTTTGTTCATCGTAAACTTGTCAACACTGTAACCGCGCTATTTTTCTTGCGCTTTCAGGATTATTGTTGTCATACTTTATTTATTCTTTGTTTGCCAATAAAATATGGTAATGACAGCTTTTTTCTATACATTTTCCTTTTAAACTTTACTTTGTTTCATTTCTTACTTGTTTTTAGTGTGAATAAGTTTTTAAAGCTGAAACAACACGCCTGTAATCCCCGAAGGGTTAGGCAGTTGACCCATTAGCACACCCACGTTTCGCCAGTTATGATTAAGTCGCAAAGATAAATCGCACCGTATATTTGGCCCTTTATATCGTGCATAGTACAATACAACTTGAAATATAACTTGTCTTTTAAAAAACATGCAAATTTTTAAAGACTTAAATGCTCAAGCAATGCTCGAGACTTTTCTGTGTGATCAGAAGCTATTAGGCTGCTATCAATAAAACTTGATAACGTTATCAGTGCAGCTGTATCCATAATTCCTATCACGACCCTAAGGCATGCTCAATCCCCATAACCTAAATACCCTATCAATAACACTCGCTCACAATACCATCGAGTACAATAACCCTAATTCAATAATCGATTCTGCAGTAATCGAATTATTTTCCGCATCGATTATAGTCGCTTGTGTAACGTGTTGCCTGCATTATGACACATAATAGATAGATACAGAGAACCAACTACATGCAGCGAATGAAAACAGGTGCACGCACACATCGACGCGGCGTGTGTGTGTTATACGCATTTTTCAAATGGAACTGTAGTCGTAAAGGATGACTGAGTTTGCGTGATTCCCCTTACGGATCTCTAACTTTTTTGAAAATATGATATAACCTATGTTATTCAGGATGAATGTAGCTTTCTAATGGTGAAAAAAAATTTTGAAATCGGCTCAGTAGTTTTTGAGTTTATTCAAAACAAACAAACAAGATACAATTTTTTCCTGTTTATAGTAGTAGTGTAAATTATAATACTATGAACATATGTATGTATATTCTATAGCATAGCCTGAAATGAGCTTAGTAAAATATGTCTGTTCGTTTACACTTGTTGTATGTTCCCGACCTTCTGTGCCTAACTATCTATTATGTGGCCGCGGTATACAAAGCTGGTGGTATCTAAACGTTAACAAACGCGAGTGGGAAATAAGCTCACATGTAGTGTCGCTAGCATCCCCCTAGAGGGTAAACGAACAGGTTAGTGTGGGGAAAAGGATTTGTAATTAGTTGTAGCGAGTTGCGATTTTGTTTTGTATCGATTAGTATGCATTTTTTACACGACTGCCCCAAAAAAAGGAGTGTTATGTGTTCAGGGTTAATGTAACGATAATATTTTAAACGATAACTTTTAAATGCCTGAACCGATTTAGATGTATGGGGTATCGTTACAATCCTTGCATCGTTCCGAGTAATATAGGCTAGTTAAAAAAAGAATCCTGTGTGGTCACTTTAAAACGTTAATTAATACCAGCCCCAATCTTTTTTTAACTGTATCTGGTCTTGCCTATGTTTATCGTCTAGAATTTGACAAGTAGAATTAAAAAATATACCTATAACTCGTTAAGTGAAAAACGTCGTTAAAAAAAAAACTGATGAGTAAACAAAGTACAAATATGTGCAATTTTTGCAGTCGTGTTTTTAATTTTTTTAATTTTATTACCCCCTACTAAATACTACCTTACTACCTTATTTAATTTAACGAGACTGATACATACTTGAATAAAATGAGTAGACATTTAATTTATTACTAACACTTTCCTCGCGACTACGTTCACGTGATTATTCTTAAGCATCCTGAATTTTTTTGTAATAATATATAAATATTTATTGACACTCACAAAAAATTACGAGGCTTTTTATTGAAAAAATAATTTTCTGAATCGGTTCAGTAGATCCAGAGATTACATCATACCTCAAACTTTATCTCTTTTTAATTAGTATGATTAATCCGATTTAGAGTTTGAAAAGGTTCATTGAAATATCTATCGATTCCTGTATAATCGATTCTATATTTGTTCGATTTAAACTTGTTTCATCCCAGCCTTAATTTTAAGGACGTGTATGTACTAAGCCTGAGCTCTTTAGGGAATACCTTAGCGACGGTTTAAATATATATTTAACTCTAATAAGATCTAGTACATCTAAATTGACCTAGTTCACATCGTGATGTCGAAGTGAGCATAAAACAGGAAAATACGTGAGTTATGCCTGTATGTTTGATGTTTTTGAGAGACTGTTACACTTGCGTTATCCATACTAATATTGAAAATGCTAAAATAACTATGTCTGTCTGTCTGTTATGCTTTCACTACTAAACCACTGAACCGATATTGATGAAATTTGGTACGGGATACATTTGAACCCTAACGAAGGTCATAGGCTATTTTTTAATTGATTTCGACTTTGTCTGCGTCCGCGATAACCGACATTTACGTGGACGAAGTCACAGATATGAAATTTTCACAAAGTGTTCTTTATGAAAATTTTAAGTCTATACCTGTTACGGTGTAACGGTCGTTCCGTCGGTTGGTCGGTCGGATACGGTTACGGCCCAAAAAACGTCCCAAGTAAGCCCCAAGTACGTCCCAAGTAAGGGACAAGGGCAGGAAGATGATGATGACCTATTACGGTGTATGAGATCAGCCCGCTGACAGACGAACACGGAGACTTAGGAATAGAAGTCGCGGCAAATGCTAAACAAAAATAGGACATAAAAATAAAAATATACTGCCGAATTGAAAACCTCCTCCTTTTTGAAGTCGGTTAAACATAAAAGGAAGTTTCTATCAATGAAAATCAATCAGTTTAGTCAAGACTGTTCAAATATTTAACCATAAATTAAACATCGTTTGTGTCTTTAATGAAACTACAAAGAAATCGAAAGACTGTTGACTTTCGCGCCTACCCCGACGAGACATTTATGCTGATTTATTCACCCTCATAGATCTATGGCTCTGTTTTGCCATAAATTTCCATCCACCATCAACTATTTATGTATGATTGTAGTATTGAGATTTGTTGTTTGGAAAATAAGGAAAAAGAAAAAAGGCAAAATGCTTTTGGTATTTTCCATATTGAGGTAGTTGAAGAAAATTGTGATCGGATTATTTATTTCATGGTGCTGCTAAATGGGCTTTCTCTCGGCTGTGTGTGGCTGCAAGATTGCCACCAATAATCGAAAATGTGGTTATTTACATATTACATTTAAAGTTTATATAGTACTTTCAAATCTAAATATACTCGTATTTATAAAAGTGAATGGTCACTCATTTAGTCATCACGAAATATCGAAAACCGCTTGACGTATAAACATGAAATTTGGCAGAGAGGTAGTTTATAGTTAGTAGACGTGTGCTAAGAAAGGGTTTTCCAAAATTCACCCCCTGAGGGGATGAAACGGGGTCCAAAAATTGTATAGAGAAATCAACTTTTAAGAAGATTAGTATCTTCTTAAAAGTTGATTTCTTCATCTTCATCAATAATTAATCATAATAAAAGAACTTACACATAAATTCACGCCATTTTCCCATGAGGGTAGGCAGAAACAACAGCACGCCACCTGTTACGAATCTTACATACTCCTTTCCCCTCATCCACGTTCATACATCTCATCATACAAGCACGTCGGTTACGAGTACTGCGCACCAGACCTTTTTACACGACTGCCCCAAAAAGGAATGTTATGTGTTCAGGGCTCATGTGTGTATGTAAGTATATGAGTTTCTTTATTCCACCATAACTTGTTAAACGTCTGAACCGATTTAGATGTATGGGGTATCGTTACATTCCTTGCAGCGTACCGAGTAACAGGCTAGCAAAAAATAAAAAGAAACACCGGTGTGGTCACTTTTCAACGTAAATTAATACCAGCCTCAATTTATTTTTTTAATAAATCTGACCGTGTCTATGTTTGTCGTTTAGAATTTGACAAATAGATTTAAAAAATAAATAACACTGTTAATAAAAAAACAGTCTTTAAAAACAGCCATCAAATCAGAATGTAAGTCCCGATACTCCTTGCAGTGTTTACGTAACAACCACCCGTCGACGGTGACTGGAACTCTTTTTCCATGCAAATACATCATTAGGTTCGACGATAACAATTTGCTGTGGAGCCGAATTTTAATGCATGATAATGCCTCCTTCGATAAACGTCGTGATGTTCTCTAAATCTTTATCGGAAATTTCGGTACTGTTTGCTTCGTGGATTGAATTTAGGTTTATTTGGTACTAAGGTTTTTTGTTTTGAAAGCTGTTATTTACGATTGGAAAGTCTAAAGAAAATGTGTCATCGTAACACATCATTAAACGCAGTTTTTTTTTTGCTTTATTCATAACTTCATTTACCATCTATAAAACAACAATCTTAACTAATATTATAAATGCGAAAGTAAGTTTGTTTGTTACCATTTTACGCCTTAGCCACTGAACCGATCATCCTGAAATTTTGCATATACGTTACCAGGTGTACAGGAACGAACACAGGGTACCTTTAAATCCGAAAACACATACTGTTTCCGAGGGTTATCACAATAACCTTCTTATGATCATAGATGGCGCCACGTGTCGTTTTGAATCATAATTTTAACTAAATAATTGAAATGACAGGAATTGGGTAATTTTTTCCGCGACTTCGTCTGTGTCCGTGATAACTGAAATTTACGCGGACGAAGTCGTGGGCAAAAGCTAAAAATAAAATAAAGCGACTCGATGTGAGAATTGAAATATTTCTTAATGCAACATTGAACTGTATTACTGCAATAATGGAGTATTTATTACTTTGCAAAATGGATGCACGAATCTCCCGCGAATTGGCGCGTGGCAGTGCTGCTGGTAGACGCGAGAAGGCGTGGTATATCTTTCTGTCTGAAAGAGCTAGCATACTGAGCATCCGTTTTGGAACGAGCAACTAGCTTCAACTTTCGGACTAACTGACCGACTGCTTAAAAATTCAAAAGTGCCTGTAAATGGTCTAATTGAATTAAATGTTTTTGACTTTGACTTTGCATAGTTTGAAACTACCTTAAAACGTGTCATAAACCCATCTAATGGTGTAATAATTTGAAACTTTATCGCAGAGTCGAACAAACTGATTGTTTTTTCTTTTTTTCAAATGTTTACTTAACTCCTATAAAAGAAGACAATTTTAACTTCCGCTAGGAACCTTTTAAGGCTCTTTTTGCGATTAACAATTTTGTATATAATTTGGGAATAGAAAGTTCTGTCGGCCTTTTAGAGAGATTTCATTTGTATTTTCTAAATACTTATAAAATCATTAAGTTGCTTCTTATTTCAAAGTGTTATTGAAGTATCTGGTTTAACTTAGGCTAGAGGCGAATAAAATTATGTAAAGTCAAATGAATCTTGCTGTTAAGAAAAATATAGATAATTAGGAAGATTTTAAACAGTACAGTAAAATTGATTAAAAAAGCACAAGCCAAAAAACAAGTATGAAATCTCAAAAACGGCTGCCGCTCAGCATAATGCTGTGGTCCTGTGTCTGACCGCGTCCGCAAGTTCTCCGTTCCGGTGTATAATACCTTTTCATATTCTAACCCCCCTCCCGCTTAACTACACAGTCACTCTCAAACACAACAAAACAACCCGCTCGTATCCCCCACACCATATTTCAAAAAGACACATCACACAATTCAACTCAAAAACCACACGAGCAAAGTGCAACTTTGAACTTGTTCGCAAAAGGCTGACGCGGACGTCTCGACGAAAGATGACTTTTAACGAGAATATCCGAATGAACTTTGTGCAATTAGTGGCGGAACCGAATGGTAATAACCCTATAGTTAATGATGGTGTCGTAATTAAAGCATATGGGATAGTTTTATGAAAGGAACGGCGGCATTCATAGAATAATGAGGGTTGGGTTGTGAACATTTTAATGGTTTGAAAGTTTTGTTTTTAGTGCCGAAAGCCGTTACTTCCGCGTGTTCATTTGGCGGGTTTTTGATTGGAGTAGTTTATTTTCTTGCTCTTAATTAATTATATGTAGATTTGTATGACTGATTGTCATGACATTAGGGGTGGTTAAAATGATTCCCATTTTTTGAAGTAATTGTATGGAATTTGGACTTTGGATGCACAATTAACTATTATTGCTGTATATTAATATTTCTGGCATATTGATTTAGCTTGATGATAATAATTGAGAAATTGTGTTGACTTATTTTGACAGATCTAGGCTCGATATTACGGTTTTAGACATTTTTTATTCTCCAAAGATTTAAAAAATCACTTACAGAGAAAATACAATATATCTAGGTAAGAATACATTTAGCCGATTGGCGAAGTGGGTTGTATTTGACAAATAATGTTAAAAAAAAATTAGTAATAGTGGGTAGATGCAATTAGAATATTAACAAAACTAAGTGCGCGACGTCGTTTGCGCGTCGTGCAGCGTGTTAGTGTGCGTGAGTGATATGATGTTGTTAGTAAAGCCCATTACACAGAATAAGCGTAGCGAGTAAAATAATTTGATACTTGTTAGCATTGTTTTTTTTTTTTTTTTTTTACTTATTATCGCTATTATAGATGATATTCGACATTTGATCCACCAATTTTGTTTTCACCATTTTGATTACCAATTATTGTATGAAAACCTGGTTCCCCAAACTACGTCATAAATGAGTGGTGTTTTAATTACGCGATGGAGCAATATAACTGTGGAAATTAGGAGTTCGCGTTTTGACGCTTCCTTTGTTAACATTCGGAAAGTCTCGGTTCACAGTTTCCTCTCGTGTATGATCGTTAATGTTTCCGCGTTGGATATTGAAAGCTAGATTCTTTCGATTCTCGTTTGGATAATATATTTTCATCATCTTTACTTTTAAAAATACCTTACTGGCACTCTCTCCGCGACTTTTTTACGGACCTCTAATTCTTTTATAGTCACATATAGCATAAAGCACTCAGTGATAACTTAGCTTCCAATTTGCGAAATAATTCTTCCGGTTTGATACCGGTACCTACCAATGTAAAAAATTAAAAACCAACCTACCAATGTTCATGTAATTGTAGTTTTTAAGTAATTTTGTATTTTGACATTTTAATTTGTAATTTTACTGTTTGACACATTTTTATTGTTTATTTAATTAATTACGTGGACATTTATGTATTCAGTTTGTATTTTGTACTTACATCTCTATGGGTCTTGCCTGAATTAAATGAATTTTATTTTATTTTTATTTTAATGTGACTTTTTCAATTCATATTATACTTTTAAAGGTTATCTTGGATATCGTCTTCATTTAGGCTCTTTTTCTCAAAACTTATTTTTTAATCTATGTAGTTTTTCAGGGACTTTTGTAAATTAATAATGGTATCGATTTACAAATCAACGATCACTGATAGTGTTGTGCAAGACATATACCTACCATGATCCAAAGGCAGGCTGAATATCTGTAGGCTTATCCGTGAAAGGGATTAAATACGAGCGTCAACTGTAAGTCGATTAACACTCGGCACCGCGCATGTTACTGTCCGGCGGTTTACCTGTGTTAAGCATCAACGGATTTCTTAGAGGCCAATGAGACACGAGATCCGCTACACCGCCAACCGCGGCGGTGCACGGTGCCGTTTAATCGCCTAAAGGATCGAATGCTCCGTCAATACCACGAGTGCACCTTTTAAGCAGACTCGCATCGAAGCGGAATTGTTTCACGGAGAAAGTTAACGAATACGGAATTTTGATGAACCCATACTCAGACAGTTATTTTTGTAATTACAACTTTAAATAGGAGACTGATGTTAACGAGGCGACGCTGTGCAGTTAATTGCGGTTGAGGTTTAAGATGTGTGGTTAAAGTTAATTTGAAGATCTTTCGGTCTTTTAGAACTAAGGTAATTAAAGAGACTGCCTCGTTGGTCTAGTGGTCACAAGCGCGACTGCTATGCATGAGGTCTTGGGTTCGATTCCGAGGTCGGGCAAAGTGTTATTGGGTTTTTCCATCAGGAATTTCTCAGTAGCAGCCTCGGAGTCTGGATTTGTTTCCGGTTGATGGCAATAGGCTCGCCCCCTATTACATGGGACTAAAAACATAACTGGCGAATTGTGGGTGTACTAATAGGTACACCTCTGCCTAACCCTTCGGGGATTTCAGGCGTGATGTTATGTTATGTAATTAAAGATTAGGGATGGTAAGCTTCTTTAAACTCCTGACTGAATTTCGGTCATGGCAGCCAATCTTAATGAAGACTAGTCAAGTACGCAGGAGATGTTATAATGCACTTGTGTAAGCGCAATATAGGTGCACTCCCTCTTCCCTCACTCTCATAGTCCGATGGGATGGCCATCCGACACGACCAGGGCGAGATTGGCGCAGGACCAACGGCTTTACGTGCTTTCCGAAGCTTGGTATCATACCACCAACTTCGTACTCTAGGGTGCTGCTGGCAAATTCCTACTGCATAAAACCTATAACACTTTTTCCCGACCATAAAACCCTGCCGCGCGCTGGGTTTAAAGGAAGAAAATAAATAAAAAAACTGAAACAGATTTTTACAGAATCAATCGGCTGATCACTTTTCCAGGAACGCGGCGGTATCACGCCGCGAGTTCTTGGAAATGAAATTCAAATCTTACTAGGTATTTCCCTTTATAAATGTGAAAGCTTGTAAGGATGGATGTGGATGTATATTTGTAACTCTTTTACGCTTAAACGGAATAAGCTAAGACACACACATAGATACCTTTTGATCTAGTCAGCTAGCATAACATGGACTTAAACCTCGTATTTGTTGTCTAGCAGGATATTTAGGACTAAGGTTTAATTCTGAAGTTTACGCAGACGAAATCGTAGGCGAAAGCTAGTTTAAAAAGAGTACTCAAATGCTCTCGCTTACTATTTTAAACTTCGTAGAAATTGTTTTAAATAAATTTAATATCAGGAAATACAGATCAGAAAAATATAGGCTATCACCAACTTAAAGAACAGTTCACGTACCCAATAAATACACGTAGAAATATCAGTACCTACATCATCTGCCTAGCCTTTTCCCAACTATGTTGGGGTCGGCTTCCAGTCTAACCGGATGCAGCTGAATACCAGTATTTTACATGGAGCGACTGCCTATCTGACCTCCACAACCCAGTAACTGGGTAATATGATACCCCTAGGTAAGACTGGTTGTCAGACTTTCGGGCTTCTGACGACCCGTAACGACTGTCAAAGATCCACGTATGACAGCCGGGACCAACGGCTTAACGTGCTTTTCCGAGGCACGTATATATATATACGTGCCTATAAATATATATACATATATATATATATACGTATATATATATACAAATATCAGTACCTACAAGAATAAAAAATGGCTTTTCAATATCCTAAAACATAATTCAAACATTAATATCTTCAATACGAATTCATGATAGTGATAAAGCCTGGATCAGTCTAAAGTGTGGAGGTTGAACACATAATCCATATTTTATGCCGCTTTGGAGGTTCAAACTTGCTTTATATGCTTTATGTTTGACTAGCTGGCTCATCCGCGTGAAACATCGTGAGGAAACCCGGACTTATACCAGCAAACTACTGTACTGTACTTTTTAAAGTTTTTCTTGGACATCACTGGCATCGGTGATGGAAAACATCGTGAGGAAACCTAGGACTTACTGTTCCACTCAAACCATGTCAGAGGCGGTTTGAAAACTCTGACACTAGGATGTGTCGGGTCGGTGCGGAAGAATGTTCTGAACGCCCCCGTGCCCCGGCGAAAGGTAATACGACATACCCCTCCGCCTTCCCCAAGGTGGAGGCAGACCACGAGGAATTCCACGCGAAAAAAAAAAGGGATGTGTCGGGTCGTGAGACCTTACTGCCCACACGATAAAGAAGAATACTGTACCACTTAAACCATATCAGAGGCCGTTGAGGCGGTTTGAAAACTCTGTCACTAGGGTATTAAGACCTTATTGCCCACACAATAAAGAAGAAAGGTCCGCGTGGTTTTCCTTTCCGCGTTAAGTTACGTCTTTGATTACTGCTCCACTCCCGTACGTCGTAGCGTAATGTTATATAGCCGATACTATATCTCATGAATCCGACTACCATACATAAAAATATTTTATTTAATCCGACTGGAAATATCAGAGATTTGCGCGTTTAAACTTGATCATTATTTCATTGCTTTGTTATTTTAAAACTGTGATTTCTTCAAGATATTTATTGAAATCAAATTATATCAAGGACAATTTTGTTCAAAATTAAATACTTGTGATGACATAACAGAACATCACGTCTGTTATCCCCAAATGGTTAGGCAGAGGTGTCCGCTTTAGTACACCCACACGTCGCCAGTTATGTTTAAGTCCCATCTAATAAGGGGCGAGTCTCTTGCCATCAACCGGGCACAAATCCAGACTCCGAGGCTGCTACTGAGAAATTCCTAATGGAAAAACCCAATAACACTTTCCCCGACCTGGGAATCGAACCCAAGACCTCATGCTCAGTAATTGCTCTTTGTGACCACTAGACCAACGAGGTTTGTAATGAATAACGTATTTATTTGGATAAGGATCAAGCTTAATCTATTTCAATTCAACAGAATACAATGTGGATACTACCAATATAAAAGGCGATTAAAAAGTTAATCACACAAATTGACTATACATTACCAAATGATAAAAATGTTCAGCAAAAAAAAAGGTGAAAGCAATACTTTAAAAATTTATTGTAACATCTGGCGGCGAAAATGGACATAACAGTTTATAATGAACTAATTAAAAATGAAAAATGATTATGCTTTCAATGTTTCATGGCGTTTTAAGATTGTTTTTAAGAAAGATATTTGTTTTTATTTGGAGAGAAGAGTTTTCTTGTACCTAATTGTGTTAATATGCTTTATTTTTGAGGATGCTTTTTATGTTTACTTAGCTGTTTTATAAGAAACTAGCTTTTCCCCTCGACTACGTCCGCGTGGAACTTGTTTATAGCGAACTTGTATACAAACTTCAACCCCCCTTTTCACCGCCT
Organism: Hoplodrina ambigua; assembly: GCA_949774945.1. Taxonomy (NCBI): domain Eukaryota; kingdom Metazoa; phylum Arthropoda; class Insecta; order Lepidoptera; family Noctuidae; genus Hoplodrina; species Hoplodrina ambigua. The sequence goes on from OX458979.1 coordinate 10,820,137, forward strand.
TAGAGGTTGATTTCCGGGATAAAAACTACCTTCCCTGGGTCTTAAACTATCTCTATACAAAATTTCACCTAAATCGATTCAGCGGTTTAAGCGTGAAGAGGTAACAGACAGACAGACAGACACACTTTCGCATTTATAATATGAGTAAGAAATGTATGACCTTTTACTCTGCTTATAGGTGGCGTGAGTTTACAATTAATTCTGACTACCTTCTTGTAAATGTGTGCTTTAAGGCCACAACCAGTGCGGGTTAAATCTGTCGTGCGCTACAGAAATACAGTAATTTGCAGTCGCTACAATCCGTTTTAGGCAGGGGTAGCCAATTTAGAAAGGCTCAAGATCGACTGCGATCTACTTATTACATAATCTAAACATAACTTCTTCATAAGTTAAACATTGAATCGTATTTTACATAATTATTATAATAATTTACCTAAAGGACAATTAGACATTTTTTATTTTAGATTTTTTTTTTTAAGAAAAATATAACTAAATAGATAATTTTTAGTAACTACTTATATAATTATGATCATAACATCTGGGATCGACTCGATTAATATTAGCGATCAACTGGTCGATCTCGATCGACTGGTGGGCCACCCCTGGTACAGTCAGCAAAACAGATACCTAGGTATGCAGGGTCGTCAGATATAAGTAGTAGAAGTTTTCAAAGAAACCGAGATGTTTTCGAATGTAATTTAATTTAAAACGTAGATAATGAACAGTTTATTAATTAAAATTCAGTCAAAGTCATCTATAACTATAACTTCAACTATATCTGACGTCCCTGCATACCTATCTGTTTTGCTGTGTGTACATGGTATCCTGTGAAATTAAGTCGTTGTTGTAGAAATCGAATTTCGATGAACTTCAACGTGCTTAGGTGCTACCTTATGGCGTAGTAAATAAGTACGATATTGCGTCGCTATATTACGAAGTAAGCACAACATCGTATCAGGGTAGGTTCCATAGTTTCGCAGAAATAGCTATTTTTTTCGCTGAATTTTAATCGAAACTATTCTCTCTCAGAATAATTTAGGGTAATCTTATACACTGTGTCAAATACCGAAGTGGTCGCGTTTGGAACACATTTTTCCGCTATATATTATCTGTGAAAGTAAACTGGAAGGAGACATTGGAATGCGGAACGATGTCCCACTGCGTGCTTTATTGCGTTCTACTCTAAGTTATGGACTCTAGTTGTAAAAAAAAAATTGAGATATTTCTTATGAGTCTCTGTTAGGGGTTGAATTTGCTGTTTAGTCAACCACGGGGTACGCGGCGGGGTAGCGGGGTAGGCTTCAATGCAACAAAAGGTAACAGCTTTCAGGTACACGAAAGTGTAGTACCTTGGTTTGATCCAAGAGTTTGGAGCCAGTCAGCTACGCATTATTAAAAGAAAAATATACAGATGTCATGGATATCTATAGACATCACCAGCGAAAATGACGCAAGTTTGCTACAGATACTTAGACATATTAGGCTTCTACTATGAGCCCTGTCGGCGAAAAGTCCTGTCGGCAAAGCGTCCGGTGTCGATGTTCAGTCTGTCTGTCGGCGTTGTGTCTATCGACGTTTAGTCGTACACTGAATTTGATCTGTTGGGCACATTCATTCAAAATATGAAATCTGGCTAAAATAAAACGCCTCACACAGTTCTCAAATCGCTGTCACTCAAAACTTGGTACAACCCCTAAGCTTGCATGACCTACTAACAAGAGAAAATTCCCCAACTATTTCGAGTCTTTTAAAAATAGTTTGCCAAAAGAAATGTAGTGTTAAGAATTAGAGTTTTTTTTTCCGCTGAAGTGTGGTGTGAAGTAAAATGCCTGCAGTGGACTTTAATTAACATTTTCACACCTCAAAGAAATGGTATGTGACCTACATTACTTAAAGCAAAGTTTTTTAAAGCTCAACATACATACATACATAAACTCACGCCTTTTTCCCATGGGGTTAGGCAGAAACTACAGAACGCCACCTGCTACGATCCTTACATATTCCTTTCGCCTCATCTACGTTCATACATCTCGTCATACAAGCACGCCGGTTACGAGTAATCCACACCTGACCTTTCTGAACGACCTCACCAATAAGGTCAGTGTAGGTCTTCCTAGGGCGACCCCTCCTTGCGTTGCCACTCACCTCTGCCATATAAAGACCCCATCCTATATTTTTAAGGCTCAAGCCTCAAATAAAGAAGTTTACATTAATTGTGTGTATTTTACAATATGATATATAGCTAACATAAACATAATAACATCACGCCTGTAATCCTCGAAGGATAAGGCAGAGGCGTACCGATTAGTACACCCACATTTCGCCAGTTATGTTTAAGTTCCTTGCAATAGGAGGCGAGCCTATTGCTATCAACCGGGCACAAATTCAGAGTCCGAGGCTTCTTATGAAAAATTCCTAATGGAAAAGCCAATAACAGACCTAGGAATCGATCCCAAGACCTCATGCTCAGCAGTCGCACTTTGCGACCACTAGACAATGATTGAAGTGTCTGTTGGTAATGTCAAACTCAAAGTAATAGCTTTTTACTAAAGCATATGAATGTTTACACGGTACTTACCAGAAAACTCATTTTGTTTTTTTTTGTCTAACCGTCTCTTTTTTTCGGCTAATCTCCGAAAGATCTGGATCGATTTTGACACGATTTTCACTAGCAGATATTTTATTTTAGCGAAGTTAAAGTCAAATTCAAATCTTTTACTTCAATTAGACCATTTACAGGCACTTTTGAATTGTCAAAGAAAAGAATTAGGGTTCAGTGCAAAAACAATTTAACCCCTGTGAAAATCGACATTCACGAATTAACTCGCGGCTATAAGCTAGTACATAACTCATATAAACTAGTCTAAGATAGTATTATAGACTTTTAAAGTTAAGTTAATCTATAAACTTTTATTAGTAGTGTGCCCATGAAAATGTTATTGTAATAAAATAAGATTATAGACCTCTATAAAAACGGGTTTTCGAAGATATTTAAGCTTAATAAAACCTTTTAAGTTATCTACAATAACTGCCAAAATATGAAAATGAACGAAGTACTTAAAAAATTCATAAAGTCATGAAACTAAAAACATTTAGCTCCGCTATCGTACTAGGTAAAATTATAAATGCAAAAGTGTGTCTGTCTGTTACCTCTTCACGCTTAAACCGCTGAATCGATTTTGATGAAATTTTGCATGGCGATAGTTTAAGATCCGAGGAAGGACATTGGATAGTTTTTATCCCGGAAATCACCCCCTAAGGCGGTGAAAAGGGGGGTGGAAGTTTGTATGCAAGTACGATATAAATAAGTTCCACGCGGACGTAGTCGCGGGCAAAAGCTAGTCTACAATAACGGCCAAAAAATGAACGAAGTAAAAAATTCATAAACTCATGAAACTACAAACATTTAGCTCTGCTATGTTTTCATAAAACTTTAATAATGTCGCTAAATCCACAAAAAACTTATTTTTGTAATAAAAACAACAATAGCTTAATACAATAGAACTTTTTCATGAACAAATCTCGCTGTCACAAAATGGCGGACGAACAACATGGCTGCCTAACAAAAGCATAGACAAAAGAATAAAGGTCTGGCTCTCCTAGCGGCCCTTTAATGAGGGTTTTGGTCATTTTACGCTCATTTCGATGCAAATTCAAGGGTTTCATGATATTTAGAGGGCTATGCAAATACGACCGAAAGATTTTGATTAAAATTTATCAAGATACTAGGTACATTGCAGTGGTTTGCTTGTGTGGTTTTGTTAGAGAAAAACAAAAATGTATATGGTTTTAAACTTTTTGGCTTAAAATACTGGCTGAACTGCTTCGTTGGTCTAGTGGTCGCAAGCGCGACTGCTGTGCATGAGGTCTTGGGTTCAATTCCCAGATCGGGCAAAGTGTTATTGGGTTTTTCCATCAGGAATTTCTCAGTAGCAGCCTCGGAGTCTGGATTTGTGCCCGCTTGATGGCAATAGGCTTGCCACCTATTACATAGGACTAAACACATAACAGGCGAAATGTGGGTGTACTAATGGGTACACCTCTGCCTAACCCTTCGGGGATTACAGGCGTGATGTTATGTTATGTTACTGGCAGAAAAATTACTTACATTAATGCCTAGTTAACGCGAAGCTTTTGCTTGTCAAAAAAGCACTGTAGCTGTACAGTACAAAAACGTATATTCGTAAGTTTATTTATAAAGATAAAATTAATGAACAGTATATTACGTTCTATGACCATACTAAAGTCGTTTATAGTCTGTGCTATACATTTAAAAGGATCTAAACAATATATGGGAAGTATTAGACGCTGGCTATTAAAAGCTTTGAACAAGATTTAACGCATTGGAGTTGAGAAAGATAATGCAATATAGTTAAAGTAAACATAAAAGTTATCAAAATTTATAAAAGCGAAAGGTCACTCACTCACTCATTCACTCGCTCGCTCACTCACTCACTCATCAGTAAACCCGCTTGACGTATTAAGATGAAAGGCAAGGAGTTAGTTTATAGTTAGAAGACGTCCGCTAAGGATTTTCGTTGGGAATCCGAAGGTCTATAGAAGTAGTCTATACTAGCTTACGCCCGCGGTTTCGCCCGCGTAAAACTTCACTTTCCGTAAAGTAAGTTGCACTGTTATCCCAAGGCAACACATTACGTAGTTTATAAGTTTATTGTTAAAATATGTATTAGTTTATAGTTATTGTACTTATTTATGTATTTGTGTTTTATAGACTTTAGTTGCCCGAAATAAAGGTTTATTATTATTATTATAAAAGGTAGGTACAATATGTGTTAATTGAGGAAATAGGCTACCTATGTGCCAATTTTTATCTAAATCTGTTCAAGGGTTTACGCGTGATTGAGTATAAAAAAAATATATTTTTATTGCTTAAACATATTACCGTAACAAAAAAATTCAGGGACAAACAAACATCCAAACATCTTCACAAACTTTCGTGTTTATAATATTCGTAGGATTTCGCGACTAATTCTGATGTATTGATTGGTAAGATTAGTGTCTCTGAGCGAGACCCTAGACTGGTCGTCCGTTTTCATATCGACACCCCTTCGAGCCTTCGAGAGCAAGTTAAGCCATTGGTCCCAAATGTCATACCTACGTATATCGATGACAGTCGTCGGGCAGTCTGAAGCCCGAAAATCTGACAGCCCGTCGAATCGTACAATATCGGTTTTCTCAGTAATTGGGTTTTGGAATATAGAGGTCACATTGGTCTGAAGAAAATTCTAATATGATATTGTATCAAGATTTTTTGTGCTGTATAATATTATGAATAATATTTTTTGTCGTATCAGCTTGAACCATTTATATGAATGCTTTGTAAAATAAGCAAATTTCTTTCATTTTTCTTTTTTTTTCTGATGTCGAGGTGCCGTTGTAATACTCGAAATTCAAAAGCGATTTTCTTCTGAAGTAGGTTTAATAGAAACAAATGATTTTCGAAATAAAGCTAAATAAAAATGGTCTTTTCTCAAAGTTGCAATTGTTATTTATAACAACGACAAAACTGTTTATCAAATAGTTTTTTAGAATTTTCACCACTTTGGTGCCGATTCCCTTGTTCACAAACTAAACTAACATTACAGATCTGGTATCTCTTACATACAGCGAAAGAAAATGAAACTAAAGAGATGTCAAATTAGTTTTGCCTTTAACTTTTCCGCTTTTAAGATGTCATGTCAGAACGCATTGATTAAAAAAAAAAAATACCTTCTGACATGTCAACTATAATTTGTACGGAAGATTCAGATCAACTATAATTGACAGGTCTTATTCATTTCCGTCCCTTTCTTGTTTTATTAGAGAGAAAAAGATAGAAACAGTCTAAACTAAGTTTAGGTCGTGCATAATAGAATTGGCACTATTATTTATGAAACAAAACTTATAATACTTAGAGGTATTTTCTAAAAACGTAACTGGCGAAATGTGGGTGTAATAATAGGTACACCTCTGCCTAACCCTCTGGGGATAACAGGCGTGATGTTATGTTTATGTGTTATGTAACATAACGTAACATAACATCACGCCTGTAATCCCCGAAGGGTTAGGCAGAGGTGTACCTATTAGTAAACCCACATTTCGCCAGTTATATTTTTTAGTACCATGTAATAGGGGGACAGCCCCCTATGTGTTATATATTTTCTAAAAGTTGCAATAGTTACACGACAAAACTGTTTTTGATGTGAAATAAACTAATTTTAACCATTCCCGTCGTAGTAAAAGACAGTATCTACAAAAGTAATATAGAATAGTAAGCTCCACAATAATCACAGTACCACACGGTATAACCATAGTTTAACTCATTCAACTGAAGTAAAAGTTTCATCAACACGCTGCCAACATTGTTACTCGCAATGTTATTATTTTTATCACCCCATTCTCTTAACGCAGTGCAAACAAACTCGAACTCGTTTTTAGATTAACTTTCACGAAGTATCTGTGATCGCGTTAAAGAAAATGCGCCCTTATCTTGTTATAAAACCATTATTATTTACAACAGTATCGTTTGAGGTTTGATTTGTTTGTTTTGTTGTTTACGAAATACTATTTTGTTTGATTTTAATGTGGTTTTTGGTTGAGATGAGGTGACGATTAGAATAACAATGTCGTAAACTTTATTTCATTCTAGAAAATCTCGTCTTAGTAGTGTATGTTTTTGACATTTCTATATCGAAATTTTGCTTAAAACCTATCTGAGGAAACATCGTGAGGAAACCTGGACTTTCAATTAATTTAAGTCTAAAATCGCCACTCCGCCTTAAGGAAGCGCGATAATCGTTGCTCGTGCCTTCTTTGTACGAGATGAGGCCCTTGCCCAGCTGTGGGAACCATAATAGGCTGGTATTTTATTATTTTTAGGTCTAATCTCGGTTCAATAATCTGAGTTCAAATAAAATCTAATTAAATAATAGTTGTATAGTTTTGTTAGGCCTAAAAACTTATTTCAAGGCAGGTTGGTCACGGTCAGATACTGCAGTACTTAGGTACTTAGTTGCAGCAGCGGCTGTTTACGTTGGTGTATATTTATTTATTTATTAAAACTTTATGTGGGTATACTAATGGGTACACCTCTGCCTAACCCTTCGGAGATTACAGGCGTGATGTTATGTTATGCACATGTAAAAGAAAACATTGTACAAAGGCGGACTTAATGCCATTGGCATTTTCTACCAGTCTACCTTAGGCTGATGCAGAGACAAAACATAGTAGGTAAATAACAATAATAACAGTAATGCATATTATAGAATAATACTACATAGAAACCTAGGAGGCTGTCGGCTGCTCAACCGGACTTTTCTGTAGTGCCTTAAAAATGAAGGCCTCCAGCCAGACATAGTTGTCCGGCCACCAACCAAACACATAAACTAAAATAACCCTTAGTCTCAACATCACAGAAAGTCAGGCCTGCAAGAAGTCTATAAAAAAAGTCAACATAATGGACGACGTCTCCAAAACAACTTATTATCTACATAAAAAACAAGATTATGCTCGATATTGAGTGGGTATAACACTGAAAGCGTAGATGTTTCGCAGCTAATGTTTCAGATAAAACGAATTGCCTCCCAAAGTCTTTGCTAGAAATTGCTCTGTAATTTCTACATTTAGTAGGTACTTAGTTTGAGTGGGCCTAAAATGTATAGAGTGGTCTTGTAGATGTTTTTTGTTTTTGTTTTTATATTTTGGTGTTTCCTTTCTTATTTCTTAGTGTGTGGTATATATATATATATTTTTAGGTCACTGGTACAGAGCAAGATCTCTTTATTTAATTGGTGAGAACGAGTCAAAATTTAGTTTCATTACAAAAATTGTTAGGAAGCGCAACGAGTTCAAACAAGTTAAATTATTCAACTAACTACTAATCATTGTTTTACTTTTTAAACAAAATTAGCGTTCTAATTTTCGATATCGTTATGGCCCAGTAATTAAGGTACCTCTGCCTCTTATGCTTGTAGTTTTGGGCTCGATACCGGGCAGGTACCAATGTAAATTTTAATTCACACATACTTTTTTTGTTTATCTTGGACTCATAATCATTGACATAGGTCAAAGAAAAACAACGTGAGAAAACCTGGACTGATAGAATATACGAACGCGCTGCACAATTTCTGTGTTGAAGTTGTTTTTCTTATCAGAAACAGTTTATAGTGTTTTTAACATAAAAAAGTGTTACAGAGAGTGTCTAATCATTGCAACAATACCCACATATCCAATCAAATACTTATAGTATATTTGACTTAAAAAATGGTGGCAAACAACACAGATATTTTAAAAATAATCTTATTTTTTAATGCCAAAATGACAAACTCAAAGCGCAATTTTAGGCACCTAAGACTAATAATCATGGGGCAAGGTCCAACCCCTTTTCACCCCGGATTTATATTAAATTCCTTAGTCCAAATTTGCCGAAACAATCCCTATGGGGCTACCTAGCCGCGATTTTATTATTTCTTATCCCTATTTGTATACTTAGGGGTGTATAGTAGGCGAAATTCTATTAGACTGTTTTATTGCTAGGCGTGGAATTTTTATCGCCTAGTCCTAAGATTTAGGTCTTGTAGGTACTAGATTTTTGAACAGAATAATATGTAGATTTTTCTATTTTCTAGAGAGACTGGTAGAGCAATATAAGTTGGTTAAAAATAATTTTATTAATGAAAACTGAAATTACAACTTGCTTGTCAATTTAAAGTAAACTACAAGTAAGTCCGTTTTTGAAGAGGAGGGATGAAACGCATGTGACCAGGTGAGTTATGAAGAGGAAGACCAAAGAAAAGATGGATTGTGTGAAGAAGGATATGAATGAGGAGTCAGTGATTGCATGACGGCTGACAGGACGGAATGGAAGAAAAAAACGTGTTGCGCCGACCCCAAATAACTTGGGACAAGGGCAGGAAGATGATGATGAAGTAAGTTAGTTTTTAATTATTAATTTTAATTTACTAATATGGAAGACCGACTTAGATAGATAAAAAGATAAACTTAGAAAGCACGTATCATGAATTGAAAAAGTCACATTATAAGGTACAGTAAGCGGTCATAAGTGCAGTAGCATGCTAAGGTTTGAATTGCTGTGAACACGCTGTACAGACCGGTACATCTGTGTATAAAGTGATTATGTATTAACACAGTTCCAAGGAACACTTTAGAATCCGCACAAGGCGTCGAAAGGTCGTAAGTTAAAAAATATCAATCTATTGCTTTGTGAGATTGCTACTCCACTTATGACGGCTACTATACATACTTGCAAAGTACCGAATCCACAATTTCATGCATGAAAGGCGGACACTTTAACCACTAGCCCATATTTACAATAAACACAAAAATGTACACAAAGACCTCAAAACATTTATTTATGAAAGCTCAATATCACAAAAAAGGTTTTAATGTACAGAATAAATTGTCAAACCCGTCAAGGCTAGACCAAAGGTCAAGAATATTGAATTATGTCTGGAGACCGTTATTTAGTCAAAATATTCTGTTTTGTTTGTTTGTGGCCAAATATAAAATGTATGAGTCGTAAGCCCCTGGCCGAAAGGCCACACGTTAATAATAAAATGATCGTACTTTCGTAGTCGGTAGGGTTGTTAATGGAATGTTTTAAATTCGGAATTCGGTAGAAGATACCACCAATCAATTGTCTTACTTTTAATGAGCTGTCTGTAATCCCCGAAAGGTTAGGCATAGGTGAACCCATGTACACACATTTCGCCCAATTATGTTTAAGTCCCATATAATAGGGGGCGAGCCTATTGCCATCAACCGGGCACAAATCCAGACTCCGAGGCTGCTACTGAGAAATTCCTGACTGAAAAACCCAATAACACCTTGCCCGACCTGGGAATTAAACTTAAGATTTGCTCAGCAGTCGCGCTTTGCGCCCCTGCACCAACGAGACAGTCAACGCGTCTCTTCTACATTTAAATATGTATTTTCAGCGATAATACCCACCTATTGTTTACTTTTGTATGTTATAAGGGGTGGTATTAAAGCTAATAATATTTTTCAAAAAAATAAAAATATTCTATTTATTTGTTAGGAGCTACTTCTTTTCTCCTACTTGATTGCTACTATACCTTGAAGTGACTGTCAAGTCAAGATGATTTAAAATCGCAACTATACCAGAAAAGTGTCATGAGACAACCCTAGATAGGTATCATGATTACATGTAAAGTCCAGTAACATTATTCTAGAAATTTCACTTAAATATTTCAAAGGACCTCACAAAATTTTCCGACGCGAAATTGTCAAGTAGGTCAGAGGATTCAATGCTACCCTTTGAAATTCGGTAACGTATAAGTAGAAGGTTAGATTAGCTTCTGCCCGTGACTTTGCCCGCATGGTAGTTAAGTACCTACACCATAAAACATGGCACTCGGCTATAATATAGCTTTTTGTCTTGAAAGCAAAGCATTTAAGACTAATTATTCATGTTCATATTATTTTATTTTATTTTTAAAAGATGTTACAAAATGCTTAAAATTAAATCTAAAGTACAGTTATGGACCCTGTTACGGCTCAGCAACATAGTATTAACTTTAAAATAAAACACAAATTTAAAATAAAATATTAAAAATATAACACAAGAGATTACCTCTTAACAAAAATCAACAAACTTTTCTTATTGAGATCTAAAAGGGGATTTTCTTTTTCTGATTATTTTTTGTTCGGAACTTGAGTAGCTCGTGGCTAAAAATAGAAATTGATTTCAGGTACTTACGTATCAATTGGATTTCAGAAATAAAAAAAGTATTCTAAGAACACACAATTTCGATAAAAAATACAAAATGATTACACACCCTTTTGCTAAAAATAATTTATGGATTACACAAAATATTTAGGTACCTTTCGCCATAATAATAACATGTTAAAATTAAGTTCTTTACCCGAAAAATGCTAAGAAATTACTTATGGTAAATCCTATACTTTATGGAAACCCAAGTATATAAGGTAAATAAATAAATAATCAAGTTTTCTCTCCACGTTCTATGTTTATGGGGCAACAAATTACAGAGTAAACACAAAATTATATTAATTTGGGAAAGAACAAATTAGTGTTAATTCTGTCTTTTGAATAAGAAGTCGTGGTCTCTGGAATGATTAATGATTGTAAGGTTTTATGTCCTTCCTGAAAAACAAATTAAAGATTCTACATTTTTTGGCAATTAAAGTACCTAATATATTTACGAGGTCAATCACTAATTAAAGACAAAAGCTTTCGAAAACTATTTGTCCTATGAAGCTGTTTGGCTAGTAGGTAGGAGCCGTCAACCAAGAACGGATTTGACTTTGACTTTCGTCTTTCGTCTGAAGTCGCCTAAGCCGACTATAAGTTTGTAACTAACATTTAATTTCTATAAAATTACTTATAATAAGTCTGAGCGGTCACATCAGCTGCATGCATAGTGATCGCTGGTCAAGTCTCCGAGCAGTCAGTGCCTGATGATGGACGGCGTCACCTAGGACGGCACAATAGGAAGCTGTAGGACGATCTGGACGGTCTGGTATCACGTATCTGTTATCTGGTATCACGAGAGTCGGTGGCAGGACAAAAAAAAGGCTTTTTTATTCGTTAAATATAAGCAAAGAGCAAGCAACTGTTTGTGTTAGGAGACTCCGCTCTTCGACTTTAACAATAACTAAAATATGCGATGATGCAAAAGAACTACTTATTAGGAAGAACTTCGGGAGACTTTTGTCCAGCAGTGGGACAAAAAATATCACATCATTTACCCCTTTCACCTCTTTAACGTTCTGAGCTGCACACTAATGACTAGAAAACAGTAAAAGCCAATAAGCCGTATAAAACCTCAATAACTCTTTCCCCACTTAATCCCAAGATTAAGGGTTCAACCCGAAAATGCTACACTTCCAAAAAAATCCCTAGCCCAAAATCCAGACTTTTATCTCAGGTAGCAATGCCAAAAAACCCTTTAATTCCTTAAAATCACAGTTACATCTGACAAAAAGCGGAGTCGCCTAGCTTATTAGGACATAGCGTCCAAATTTCAACGTGGATTTGAGCGGTGCCGTAATTTGGGGAAAAACCGGGCGTACGGGGCGTCGGTACCGTCCGTAGACTCGGTCCGGTGGGATCAGAGAGAGGACACGTCTGGAGATTTGCTCCGAACAGGTTGATGGATGACGCTCAATGTTATAGGTAGGGTCTTGAATGGGTAGTATTTTATTTGGGAAAGGTGTGATTTTCTGAGAAGATGGATTTTAGTCAAATAAAACGGCTAGGTTTGTAGGGATTAGAATCGGAATCAGAATTTTTATTTGTGAAACTAGATAAAAGGTTGTATTATGTAATATGATAGTCTCTCAACTGCCTAAACTGCCTAACTATCACGGTTCATGAAATACAGGCTGGCGACAGACGGACAGTCTTAATTCGTAGTCGTTTTACCCTTAGGGTAGGGTAACGCTAACGCTATAAACTGTCGTGCCAGAGACACGAAGAAAAAGACGTGATATTTTAGTTAGTTTAGAGATTGATAACACCCACGAAAATTAACTCAACCTAGACACCGAAATTTATTTTCGTCCGAACCTATTTTTAGCCGTAAAACAAATTAAAGATGGTCGAAATAGGAACAAACGCGACCACAGCTCAAGGCTTACAAACGTGAGGTGAATAAGTAGAATTCCTTTAAATTATGTAACGTGAAACTGTAATGTGCGCTTAGAAACTTTATTTATGCGATTTTATTATACAAATTATTAGGTAGTCTATGGGCTAATATCTTAGATGTCCTCGTACTTATTTATTTGAACTTTATGCACATGTAAAAAAATACTCTGTACAAAGGCGGACCTTGATAATTTTCGAAATTCGAAAATGCCTTGGTAATTTTCGACCAGTCTACCTTGGGGTGATGCAGAGACAAAACATAGCAGGTGCACAGCTACTGAAAATTTCCAAGAAGAAAAAAAAAGATGTCGTGATTGCTTTAAAGTGCATTGTTGGTTATTACTAAAACGTTATTCTGTTAAGTTCAACTGATGATGCAAAAGAGTACTAATTGTAGCGGCGTTGACACTTTTTGGCACCTAAGGCAACAGGTACTGACTTACTGATCGATCAACACACAGCTCTATAATAAACTACTGAACAGATTGCGCTGAAATTTGGCACGCAGATAGTTAATATGACATAGGCAAGTGCTAAGAAAGGATCTTCGTAAATTCCTCCCGTAAGGAAATGAAATGGGGGTCCAAAGTTTGTATTACGAAACGAGATTAGATAGACTTTCCACGTGTACGAAGTCACGGGCAGAAGCTAGTTGTATAATAAAATAAACGTCACGTTAACGAAATAACTGAAAACCTGAAAACAGTACATTGTATTCATCATTATGAACAACTTTTACTATGGGACCCTAGAAGAGTCTTGACCCTGGAGTTCAGCAAAATGAATGAATGCAGTACAAAAATACACACATAATATCACATAACATCACGCCTGTAATCCCCGAAGGGTTAGACAGACGTGTACTCATTAGTACACCCACATTTTGCCAGTTATGTTTTTAGTCCCATGTAAAGGGGCGAGCCTATTGCTATCAACCGGGCACAAATTCAGACTCCGAGGCTGCTATTGAGAAATTCCTGATGGAAAATCCCAATAACACTTTGCCCGACCTGGGAATCGAACCCAAGACCTCAAGCACAGCAGTCGCGCTTGCGACCACTAGACCAACGAGGCAGTCAAAACAAACAAAAATACCTATTTATTTTATTACACTTACAATTATATTTTATTCTTTGAATATTACCTACAGGCTGGTTAGATGTGAAGGGTTTCCAAGTTACGGCAAAGGAAAATACAGAACAGAAAAGTGAAAAGTCAAAATATTTATTCAGCACACTTCAATACACACAAAAAACAAAAAGTGATCGCCTACGCGAGGCTCAGTTTTTTTACTTCACTTCAAAAATGTTTTGAATAGGTGAAGTTACCTGCCAGTATTTTTTTCAACGATCGAGAAAAGATAGAAATCAATCCTAAGAAAATAATATTCTACTTTTCTTCCAAAAGCAAAACTCCAACAAAAACCTTTACCCTGTTTATAGAATAGGGTAATAACTTTTCAGGGGTATACCTTGAACCCTTTAAGATGTAGGTACAGTCGTAGGCAGTTAACTTTCCTCTTTAGAACTTCAAAAGCCATGTTTTTAATTTCCAAACGAGTGAACACGTGGCGAAGTTGGGGCACTTTTCTAACTGATTGTACTTACTGGCGTTGTGGTTGACCAACTGGGTTATTTTGTTTGCTGGGTTTCTCTAACCCTGTTATTTGATACCTTCAGTAACAAAGCTCCCAACTCTCTCTTTCCTTAATTGGCCGGTTTAAGTGAAAGAAAAAAAGACTGTTGCTGGTTTTCAACTGGACCTTTATGTGTGACGTATTAAGGATGCAAACGTGCTATCTTGACCGCACTTCCAGGATTGTCCCGATAGCCGTGGAATACCTCTCTACTCCTCAAGCACCTCAGAATTTGTCGACTTCCTTGTCGCTACGTCACTATGTGCTTCTGACCGTTTTCGGGGGCCCATTCGAAAGTGTGCAAGTCATTTTATCCGTGTAATTTCAAACATTGATCAGGCAGGGGCCGTAGTTCTTCCTTAGTCCCAGATAACCAGTTTACTTTATTCACCCAAACCCATAATCCCATTCTTTGTTTCCATATTCTGTTTTAGTCCAGCACCAAGCGGGGGTTGTCCTTGGGTGCACTTGTTTGTTTTTGTCCTATGGACAGGTATAATCGTCGGTTGGTGTCTCATTAACAACATTGTTTGTGCGACTGTTCACCATCCTTTCCTCCCGTATGTAGTTCTATACTAAGGTTAACTCCGTGTAAAAGTTGGCGCGTGTTCTATTAGAGCGCGTATATTAAAAGTTTGCCAAGTACCTTACATTAAGGAGCTTTCGCTACCGTCCTCCGTGTTTACTTTAGTTACATTCAAATAGAAATGGTGAGTGTGTAGTTTAGTTTTGGATTGGTTGAGTTATTTTTAGTATGTGTATGTTAATACTTTTTCTTTAGATGTTGGGTGCATAAACATTGAGATTCAGGTTTTTCCAGCGATTTTATTTTTATTTAATATTAACCAAGCATCCATGCTGATTTTTTTAGTTAAATAAACTTGTATGATGTTTTTGACTACCCGTGGTTTTGTTCGAGGAAATGCTTATGACATACGAATTATTTTTAACATGAGCTCATGATTGGTGATTGGTCGTCTTGATGTGAGAATGGACAGCTGTCGATATATTAACCGTCAAGCGCAGCATCTTACCTTGCAGATGTGTTGGTCTAAATGCAAAAAATTCTAAGACTTCTTTCAGATTGGCGCAAATCGAAGCGAAGTGTCGCGACATTTATTTTCAGAGTAAACTTAAATTGGTACCGTATTTTGTTCTCAGTAAATACATATAAACACGCGGGTGATAAGTACTTATCCGATTCGGGTAAATACTCGCGTCACTCAGTGCTACTTGAACACAGGAAGCTCCATGCGCTCCCACCATTTCGACCCAAGCGCGAGAATCCGCGTATCTTCGCGCGAATATGCGATACAGATACGCTCTCATACAATCTAAGGCCTGGGTTATAAAAAGATAACAGTGGTGCCAGAACTAGCATAGATATCGCTAAAAATTGTGAGGCTTTTATATGTCAACTTATTACAAATCAGGCCCAGAAATCCCCGTCTACTTTAATACTTACTCGACTTTACTATCACTGTTAAGAGAGTCTATTTTTTGTTCACATCAAGCCATCAAACTCAGACAGTCATTTGTTTCAAAGATAGATGAAATTCCATATTTTAAATAATGACAACCACTTCATCCAAAATTAAACGAAGTATTTCAGCAAAAGCTTTTGATAAAAGACCAATATGAGGGGATGCAAACTGTGCAAACATAACTGTGGCAAATAGCCCCACACATACTTGAGTAGCCCCAGGCGTTGCTTGAAGTGTTAATATATGAGTAGCCACGAAAACCGCGTGAAGAATTTTGGGAGATGGCTGGGTTTTAATGCTACTTCAGAGTGGCAAGAATGAAATAATGGAAGAAAATTCTATGTATGAGCAGGCAAATCATGGATCATCACCCTGTTTTCCAACATAGTGGGTCAAGCTCATCAATGAACATCCCTGCCTTTTAACCGATTGTTAAGGCAATCTTGGTTCAGGCTAACGTATCTACTATGCCTAAATAATACATATAAACCCGAAAATTTAAAATCTACCAAAGAACTTCTGTGGCAGTCAGTAAGTGGCTTTCGATTAGTAAAATATTTTTTGTAATCAGACATCGACATTCAAGAGATTACTTAAAAACATAAAATTTTCTTTTCGTATTATCAGTATAGCTTTAATTTAACTGCCCCTGTTGGTCTCTTGTTCGCAAGCGCGACTGCTGAGCGTTAGGCTCTAGGTTTGATTTCCAGGTCAGGGAAAAAACCGTCACTGAAATTCGGTTGGATACATATTATAGATTTCGCAAAACCATTTTCTGTTAACATCCCGTTAAACAAGTGTTAATCTTTGATATCAAATTAAAAACCTTGATCTACAAAATTTTATAGTTAAGTACTCGGAAACTTAAGTCTAAACTGATTACATAGCATTTTCCTGAAACAAAGGATGTTAATTTTCATCAATTTAGACGTTAAATGGTGTTGTTTGTTCTCAATACCTCGTTGACTGCCTCATTGGTCTAGTGGTCGCTAAGCACGACTGCTGAGCATGAGGTCTTGGGTTCGATTCCCAAGTCGGGCAAAGTGTTATTGGGTTTTTCCATCAGGAATTTCTCAATAGCAGTCTCGGAGTTTGGATTTGTGCCCGGTAGACGGCAATAGGCTCGCCCCCTATTACATGGGACTTAAACATAACTGACGAAATGTGGGTGTGCTAATGGGTACACCTCTGCCTAACCTTTCGGGGATTACAGGCGTGATGTTATGTATGTTATGTTGTTCTCAATAATGAAAATTAGCGGAAAACATTAATAAAATCGTTTTGTTGCTTCGATAACCTCTTATGTTTTTAAAGCTTTTATTTAACTTACAATGAATGTATTTTGATTGGGTCAAATCTTGCAACTGAATTTTAAGACAGTTGTCCTCAACCGAGGGAGCTGAAATTTTGCATGCACATTCAGTTTGGATGACAATTTATTGTGAGTTAAGTAACTTTATTCTAAATCCAATGTGGCGGGCCAGCCAAGATGGCGAACTAGATTTTTTATGCACTCCCATGATATGGGTATCAAATGAAAGGGCTTGCTGAGAAGAGTACCTACGCCCAAAGTTTCATTGAGAAGTCAGCTTTGCAGGGACGAAATCGTGAACTGAAGCTAATAGCTAATATTTTTTAGCTTATCTAGCCGACGTATGAGCGACACTTCAACTTCCAACCTTACTCCACCTGTCATCTCCTCTTTCTATTGCTCATTACTAAACGTCAAAGACCTTATACCCATGCAATTAAGGTCGTATGTTGAATTTACTAAAACACCCAGCTTCTAACGCTTTAGAATATAATAGAATAGAATAATCTTTATTTGCTTAGAATGTAGGAATACACATACATAAGAATAAGTTGTTAATTATTATATAATAGGATCCATGTACATTCTGCCTTAATATAGCATGCAAATGTAATAAAAGTAGAGGTTAAAATAAAGATATTACAAAAAATTATCATTTAAGAAATCCTGCACAGAATAATAACATCTAACTATAAGTAATTCTGTAAAACGTTTTTTAATTTTTTGCAACGGTAAGTTTTTAATTTGGTCAAGTATTTTATTAAAGATTACAGGAGCCATACAAATAACATTTCTTTTGAACGAGCTAGTTTTAAATACGCCCGTACATAATAGATTCTGGTAATGAGATCTCATAGCTGTACTTCGTTTCTTAGTATCCATTAAGGGCTTTTTCATTCGCTATTTTAAAAGCCACACAACTTGGCTGCGTTTATAAATCAAACGTGAGAAATGGTCTCCAACTATCGCCCGCTACAGATGGTGTAAGTTTTGACGCACACTTTGCAGTTCACAACTTTTTAGTAGACGCTTCAGTTCTCTTGATTTTCTCACTAACGGTACTTCAAAGTTTGCGGTTTACTCATTAGAGGGCCTCAAAAATGTTTTGTTTGACAGTTTGGAACTAATTAGTGAGAAAGTGACGGTCAGAAGTGCCGATGACTTGCGCAAAAGAATTAAGTTCGAAGTCGCGGTTGAGTGCTGAATAGTTTGGTTGAAATGTTCGACTTTTGCCGCGATATTTTTGACATTTAATGGTATGGCATTTGATGGAATAAATTTGGTATATTTATACTAAAAAGTAGCTATATGATAGTGTATATAATTATAATAAATTTTAATGTTATACGTATTTTGGAAAGTGTTCTTTTCAAAGTCAAATTGTCAAGAAATCGGTCAGTTATTCCAATAATTGAAGCTAATTCCTCATTGTAAAGTGTATGTACGCGTACCTACATACGTTTTGGAAGAGAAACCAAAGATACCTCTCTATGGAGAAGAACGAGAATTAAACTCCACAAACACTCTTTTCAATCAAGTTTTCACAACATATTGAATTATACATAGTAATTAAGACAAAATTTGTAGTTAAAACAATTACCAGACATAGTCTTAATACTATGTCTTGTCATACAACAAAGCTTAATTAAGGCATCTAAAAGATATAAGATACAATTTTACTAGAAATTATGACGCGTAGGTAGATTATAAAACAATCAGCAGGGAACAACGATCAAAAGGCATCACTCTGACAACTGCGGACGCATACATGACACGCGTTTCATACGAAGACACTCAGTATTTCATGTCTGAAGCAGTAGTAAGCGACCATTTTAACTAGAAACTTTGTAAAATAAAACAGCCAAGAAATAAAGGGCTTGTGAACCTGGTCGGGCAAAACTTGAAGACATGGTATCGCCCGCAGCGCACAAACCTCCTTTGTCTGTTGAAAGAAACAAAAAGTGAGCGATTGTTCCCCGCGCTTTTTGATGTGTTCCATTTTTAAATTTGGAGTTTTTGTTCCTCTTTTTGGTGGCCAGTGTGTCAAGGAAAACGAAAGGTTTGTTTTAAGAAAAAGGTTTTCGAAGAAAAAATAATATTGTTACGCTCTTCCGCTCTCATTAAATTTTGAGAGCAAAAAGTCTTTGGCCCAAAATTATCTATTTTCGAAACCCCGAGGGCCTCTTCTACCGTTTAATGCTAAAATTAAGGATTAATTTGTAGATAAAATACCTGTTTTACAAAATATGATAATGTTTATGGTATCAGAGATCGTCGAAAGACTTACAATTATAATACATCAAAGCTTTCCTAATTACGCAATCATGGCCATCCGTTTTTGTGATTAGTTCAAACACAATAAACAGAAACGGAATCCACTAAAAGGTTGTATACCAATATTATGGATATTTAAGATAAAATACTGCAACAAAACCCTACTTACAGAAAAGTATAATTTCAAACCCCCCAATTTAAGGCAACTTTCAATGGATAAAGGCTGGGCTTAATTTATTGATGGTTGAAGGCACGATTGGTGATATGGCTGAGCGATTGGCTGATGGTTTACAGAGAGTTGTTCCGGGTGTGGCTATTTGCGTATGTGAGTTTATAAGCTTGTACACACCCACGACACAGAAAAAAATCCTAATGTGAAAAAAAATATTGCAGAGAAATCTGAACAATTACATGCCCTCCCAAAAACTCCCTTCTTTAATCTAACCATTCATAAATCCTTTAATCACAATAGAGGACTAGCAGATATATAACCCGCTGTAATTAGTAAGTACGTAAGGCTATTAAGGGCTATGGCCCGTGCTAACATGGCCAACTAATGGGTTATTGTGTGTGGCCCATAAATACTTATTACCGTCTGTTGTGAGAAAAGAGGGGTAGAAATGCGTGTCTGGATTTTATTTGGGTTCTGTATGCTTTCATTTTTTGTGTAAGCAAGAGTTGGGATGGCTTATCCCTGATAATTATGGGCTGTGAAGGGAACAGAAGTTTCTCTTTAGAGAAGTTTAATATATTTCTCATCATGATATTGTTTGGATCGGAATGGGGCAGGAGAACTTGTCTTAACGTTCTATTGCGCAGCTCACAGCTGTCAAAGTGAGAGAGAAAGCATTAGAAACAAGACGGCTACCATGTGCCCACGCTTTGGGATTCCAACAGTAAAAATAGAAATTTACAATTAGAGGCCAAAATTACAAATACCTTTAGGCTCATTTGTACCTTTTGCCTGACCTTTTGGGAAAGTTCAATATCTTAATTTTTTTATTAACGGGACCATTTTCGTCTAAATCCAACCTGGCCGAAAAGATTTAGGATAAGTTTTAACCAAACACTCACGTGAATTCCAGAACGAATTCAAATTTAAATAAAAAGCGATTGGTTTTTTTTTTATATTGGAACAATTGTCTGATTCTTCTCATTCAGTCAGCAGGATAATTTAAATATATCTAGTTAATTAAAAAAGAGCAAAAAAAACACTTCATCTGAACAGTGGAAAATTACTGTTCCGTGGGTCCTTGATCACCAACTGCACCAGCTGTGTCAACCAAACACACTTGCAAACGCTCATCATTAGCAAAGTTGATTTCATCAGTAACCAGAGCGTTTTACACCACCTATCTTGGCGAAACGGGGCCTCATAAATGCGTCTGCCAGTGCCATTGTTGAGGTCCTGATCAGGCTATGTCCCATATGCTGAATTTTCCTATTTATCCTCTCACCCTTGACGATCTGAATTGCGCCTCTATGACGTGGAAATAAACGTGGCTACCTACTGGACTTAAGTGGTATAAATTATTTGTTATGTGTATCATCGATACGAAAAGAAGAAGTATTTAACATGGCAACCAAAACCAGCATCACAACATACTTTTTTAAAATATAAGATCTCGCTATTATGTACAGCTTCGATGTGTTTCTGTAAGCTTTTCGTACTGTAAATCTCATCACGTAATGCTTTTATACCTATTAATTTTAATTTTAGTTAAGTACTCAAATATTAATGTTTAATAATAGTTCAGTGCTTGTGGCACATCTTATTAGTTTATGGGGCATGCGGTGCTAACCTGTAATTAATTGTTACACTAACCTAGGATATTATATACTTACTTTAAATGTTATCAGTGTAAACAATTGTTGGTTGGCCAATAAAGAAAATAAAATAAAATAAAATAAAAAAGAATTTTGCTCTTGACTCTAGTCTAGGTCAGAGGTGATATAGACAAAGCCTACGATGGAGTGAGCTTACCCAGAAGAAGCCTGTTCACTCTTACTTTAAAGAGATTAGGGTCGAATGCGTTCGGAAATACAGACGCAGATAGAGAAAAGCTCCTCCAAAGAACCCCAAAATTTGGGCGCCTTGCAAGCGATGTATTGTAATATTGTCTTCGCACTGAGTTTTACGAGGAGCACTATCGTGTGCAAGCACCCTTAACGCGTTGTTGGTTACATCTCATTGTGCTCAGTTATTAATAAGAGCTTCACATTTGTATGGGGGTAAGCAGTGCATTAAATGGTATGAGGAAATGTAGGCATGCCATTAACATTAAGCCATGTATGAAGATTCTGGCTGGTTGTAGAAACACAGTGGTAAAGACGCTGTTACGAAAGTTTTTAACACGGATTCAATATAGACCAAGCTCTGATAAAATTTTCGTCGGAAAAGCTGCTCCGCTATCATTTTATCGACACGTTTAGGTTTTTCGAAGTGTCAATTAGCTAAGTTTTTATTTGTTCAATAAAAAAACACGAAAGTACATGGTCTCAAAGTTCGCAGCCTCTATTTTGTTACCCATTTACTTTTTTACGTTCAAGTGTGTTTTATACATGCTTTTCAGTACATATTGTGAAAGACCAACGTACATTATTGCTTCTATCTATCGCCAAAATTTCAGGCAGGCATGACTAGTAGGTTCAGCGGCTGTGGGGTTCTTGGTCCAAACTGATACAGAGCTAAAGAAGAAATCTTATTACGCAAACAAAATGGAACCTATACTCACAAAAAGGACCCAGGTAGTACAAAAAGGCCACCTTTTCACTAACACAAATTACTTTATGTAATTCGAACATTTTATTAAGCTACATTCAATTTCCAGATTACTCTTACCCAAATCTATTCTTAGCATTAATGAATAATTCAGCTTTTTTTCATGTAGATCTTTCTAACTAATCAGCGTTTAGAATCCCGAATTACGTGAAAGCTGTATAATCCTCTTGAATTACCAATCGGGTCGAGTACTACAGTCGAAATTCGAGTTTCTGGCCTCGAAATTTCTGGCAAAGTTACGTAGAGTATAAATTTCCTCGCCCCCTCTCGACTTTCCCCCTTTTTTCCTTTAAAGTTATTTATGTGACAATCTATTGTTTCGAGCTCGGAGCATTTAGTTTTAAATTAACGATGCTATGCGAAGAATTACGGCTGGGAGCGAGGCAAAGACAAAACCCCGAGAGCCTTTCGTTTTGTAATCGGCAGATATCGACGCCTAATCCGATAAAAGGCGGAATTAAGTCGATTTGCTAGAGTCCGACTCGACTCGGTGTAGGTGAGACCGATTTTTACCGATCCAAGTTTTATGTTATATCCGTTATTGGATTTTTTCCGTTTGTTTGTTTTAAATATATTTTTATTGAGTTAAGATTTTATTGGATTCGTATGTGTATTTTTTGTGTATGGTTATTGAAATGCTTCCGACAAAGTTTGAAATTAATATATATTTCGATGTCCCATTCTAGAGAAAGTTTTCATCATTGTGTCTGGGAGTTCCTAGTACCTAAATTTAGCAATCAGTAATCCTTAGAAAGTATTTATCATTATAATCAAGACAAGTGAAATGATTTGCAATCAAGACCAGAGTTAATGTTTATTAATCACAACAATATTTTTAACTCTTAACATACCACAATTTTACTGCTCCCGTGGGTCGTGGCGTAATGTAATATAACGTATAGGTTATAATTATGACTTATAGGTCCTATAACCTTCCTTGATAGCCCTTTCTATACAATGTGTTAATAAAATAACCCAAAACCTGAAACTAGTTTGTTTAGAATAATGCAAAAATATTGATTCAAATCTGACGTAGTACTTCCCGAGCTTAGCGCGATCAAACAAACAAACAAACTCTTCAGCTTTATAATATTACGATTTGGAGCCAACACAAAGAACGAAAGACGAAACTAAAACATACCCAATCAACATTTTACTACTAATCAACTAGATAAATTGAACGCCGGCTTCAAGATTCTCAATAAAAACCTTTGTTACAAGTCCATAAAGTTTAAATTCCATAAATGAGAGCGTTATTAAACTTTACTTCGTCTAATAACTGCGTTATTTTAGTTTCATTTGTAATAAGTTTTTTGTTTGCTAACCGTGTCGTGTAAATACTTTGAAATTCTTGTAAATTTCTCATGAGATTTCAAAATTAACTGTAGTTTTTTCTGTTACTTTGATTATTTTTTTTAAATACATAGTTTAGGTAGATATTTATTATTTTAATTATTTATAACAAAAACTATGTCTTATTTTTTGTGTGTTTTTATTTCTTGCTAAAGATTTAATATTTAAATATATACTTACCTCGTTAGACTGCCTCGTTGGTCTAGTGGTCGCAAGCGCGACTGCTGTGCATGAGGTCTTGGGTTCGATTCCCAGGTCGGACAAAGTGTTATTGGGTTTTTCCATCAGGAATTTCTCAGTAGCAGCCTCGGAGTCTGGATTTGTGCCCGGTTGATGGCAATAGGCTCGCCCCCTATTACATGGGACTAAAAACATAACTGGCGAAATGCGGGTGTACTAATGGGTACACCTCTGCCTAACCCTTCGGGGATTACAGGCGTGATGTTATGTTATGTTATGTCATTATAATCACTAACATTGCATAAAATAAAACAGACTTTTGAAATTTTGTGAACGGAATAAAAATGCGAGTTAAAATATAAGATAAAAAGAATACCTCATCATTTAAATAAGAGAATTAAAATCCTAATAAATTCAAAATTTTCTTGGTAAAAAATCATTTTAACATAAATAATAGCCATAACCAAACCCATGAAGAAGGGTCAGTTTCGTGTGAAAAATTTATAACACCATGATCAGGGGTTCTGGGTTTAATAAAACAATGTTCCAATCTTTACATAAATAACCCTTACGGTGTGGATGTTTTTGAAAAATTTCGGGGAAAATATGGTGTATGTATGGCTGCCGAGTAGATGTGTTTATTTACAAAACTAATGAATACTATAAATAAACTAATAAAAAAATATTTTTTAAAACATGCTTTAATTTAAAATAATTACAATATTGAGTATCGGTAAATGTCGTGATGGCCTAGTGGTTAAGGCGCCCGCCTCTCATGCATAAGGGTGTGGGTTCGAATCCGGGCAAGTACCAATGTGACTTTTTCAATTCATATGTACTTTCCAAAGTTTATCTTAGACATTACTGACATTCCATGCCTCGGAAAGCACGTTAAGCCGTTGGTCCCGGCTGTCATTCGTGGATCTTTGACAGTCGTTACGAATCGTCAGAAGCTTGAGAGTCTGACAAGCAGTCTTACCTAGGGGTATCGTGTTACCCAGTTACTGGGTTGTGGAGGTCAGATAGGCAGTCGCTCCATGTAAAATACTGGTACTCAGCTGCATCCGGTGAGACTGGCCGACCCCAACATAGTTGGGAAAAGGCTAGGCAGATGATGACAATATTGAGTATCGGACATTGTATTGTCATCAGAACCAAAGGTGTATGCAAAATTTCAGCTCAATCGGATACCAAGAAATGGTCGAAAAATGGTTTATAAATTTTGAAAGGACAACTTACATACATACAAGCAGTGCAAGCTAAGTAAAAGCTTGTAATTAAAACTTTACGTTTTTAAATAGTGTTATTAATATTTGTAATTTATTTGACTGTCTTGTTAGTCTAGTGGTCGCATAGCGCGACTGCTGAGCATGAGCTGCTGTTTCTAAGAAAAAAGCTAAAAAAGCTTTTCATTTTTCATTTTTTAGTGCTTAAGTGTTAATGTTTGAAATCCTTATAATATATAAAGCCCTTTCAAACGATACTTTACACGATATATTAAATTTTGGAAAGTGATAGAAGGGGGGCTGACGTACCCCCTCCCCATTCCCTTCAGTCAGTCATCGACTACACGTATAAACAAAGCAATTTTTCTTGTTACGGCGGTTCTGCTGTGATTTTATAAGGAGTTCCGTTCCATATCTCCAAAGTTCATCATCAGATCATGACAGTATTCCTATGGGACCTATTCGGAACTATATTATTTCAAACAAAAAAAGAATCATCCAAATCGATTCATAATTGGCGGAGTAATCGTAGAACAAATATTCCAAAAATAAAAACATACGCGTCGAATTGAGAACCTCCTCCTTTTGAAGTCGGTTGAAAACTTCAACCATATCTGACGACACTGGATACTTATCTCTTTTGTTGACTGTACAATGGTTTGTATACCTACGCAAAATAACATAACTTTCATAAATCCTACAGGAATGACACCAGTCCCATTTTCCGATACAATTTACCATACCGTTCGCCAAATACAGCCATTAAGACCCCATAACACAAAACATATACACAAGTAAACTCCCATTACCAGAACCGGTTATCGTGGTTTTCAATCACCATAGTTCATGTTATAGGTAGCAAGGAAATATCACATACGATTTTATTTCGTACGTTCACCCACAAAAGTAAATCATAAAAGGGCGTTATTGGACATTATTATTGCCTCAGCCAATGTTATTAGGTACGTGTTGCGGTGTCAGTGTGATTTCGGACCATTAGCGGAATGACTGGACGGTGGGACGGTATGAATAAGGTTTTATTAAAATTGCGGTGTGTCTTTGTAATGGGTTTTGGGACCGAGGTGTATGTTCGGGTATGGCTTTTGTTATGGGATTCTTGTTTTTAATTATGGTTCATGAAAATGTTTACTTACGAAGGTAACTGGTTTTATATTGCACTCATTTAATTTGAACAAGGTCCTGCCCGTGACTTCGTCTGTATAGATTTCCAAATTACAACAAAGTCATAAATTATGTTACTGTAATTCAATAAATGAGATAAAAATGTGTTAAGCTTTCCATTCATCCGTTAAAGCGTGAAAGAATAACAAACATCCTCCATCCATCCTCATAAACTTTCACGTTTAGTGGGATGTGTTCTCTTTTAAACCATCTTGTGTTTAACAACCTAGTAACACTCTAGCATGCGGCGTTTAATAAATAAACAGTAACAATTTATTGTTACTGTTTATTTATTAAACGCGGACATAAGCGGATAATCATCGTATTTCTTTATCTATTTTAGTTTAGCACCTACTTTAGTGCTGCATGTTGAAATTGAAAAACAGTGAAAAAGTGATAATTGAGTTATTTTTCATTCACGTTTTAAATACCTCGAATCTTAAATGTTCCTATTCTTTAATTTTGAGTCACTATGGACTGCTTGGTAGGTCTGACAATCAGTGTTACCAAATGGTATCAATAAAACGCGGTTGAATATTTACCAAATATTAAAATCTTTATTAAGAAACAGATAAAAATACAGAGGAGTTCAGTCAATTACACATCTAAACTTATTTTGATACTGATTATTGACAGATATTGTGTCACCCAGTAACTGGGTTGTGAACTTCAGTTTAGTGGCCGCTTCATGTGAAACATTAATATTCAGTTGCACCGGTTTAGACTGAAAGCCGACCCCAACATAGTTAGGAAAAGAAGAAAGAAATCTAGAAAGAAAATCTATTTATTCCCCCCGCAAAAGTGACGCACACAAACAGAAAAAAGCTAGGCTTCTCCAATTAGAAGCCTGCCCTGGCTATTCTAGTAATTTTTTAAAAACTACAGTTGTACAGTCTAACAGTGACATCCGTATATATTTATTTAGACGTAATACGGGAATAAATACGATTGCTTTTGTGTAGGTCCAGTTATTATTTTCTTTTGTAATTTTCGTAGCATTTCCCTGAGCGCCATAATAATAATATTTTCTTTAATAATTCACCAACTGCCCATAAGCGGTTGTTGATGTTATTAATTTATTTTGTCCTCGGAGATCGCAAAGTACTTATTACCTATTCATGTAAACAAATGGTTCCGGATTATCTTAATTAGAAAAAGGTCGGGAAATAATTAGGTTTAAGATAATTTTATGTGGGTCCTAATCCTGCCTTATGTGCCTGTTAAATAAAATATAACATAATGAATACAAATATGTAGGTAATATGTACCTAGCAGGTAATGGTATTTTTTTAAGGCAATTGGCTCGCCTCCATTACATGGGACTTAAACATAACTGGCGAAATGTGTGTGTACTAATAGGTACACTTCTGCTTAACCCTTCGGAGATTACAGGCGTGGTGTTATGGTATTTTTTTGCTCAATTTTGTTTCTGTACACCCACATTTTGCCAGTTATTTTTAAGTCCCACGTCCCCCCATCCCTAAGCTAGACTGTTTTTTTTTTCAGAACGCGCTGCCGGTAAAGCCCTCGCAAGAAAACAGTAAAAAGTACAATAAAATCATGTCATAGTTATTCTCCTCCACTATTTTACTCCATAAAAACAAACTAACAATCATAAAAACAATAGACAGTCAACAACCGCACAACTTTTCGACTGGCAAAAGTGCAAACTTTTTGACAAACAGACAACACTGAAAGATGGTTCATTATTATGGAACATCGCGTTGCAAACTGCTCGAAGTTTGGATGACTCGGGTTTGGCAATACGCTGGATGAAATATACTGGGGATATCGCCACGGGCTTTGGTTTTTGAAACTTCTGAGTTTGGTCTAAGGTTGACTTTCCTTTGAAGCGGAGCGGAGGGAAATTAACCAATCGAAATTAAGCAAAAATCCAGTGAAAAGTCAAAGCTTTTATTTAAATTGAACCATTTACAAGCACTTGAATTGCCGGTCAGTTAGTCAGAAAGTAGCAGCTGGATGCTCATTAAATATGATGTGTACTCATAACTCTATTTTTTTTTCCTAAAAGATATTTAATAAGCAGTTTGATTCTAATGAATTATTCTTTTGAAAGATTTCGAGTATAAATTTCAAGTTTTTGTAGTAGTCTGCACATACTTGATAAGGTTGGATGTACCTATAATACGATCAAATTGATATTTTTTTTCCTTTTTGAGTGGAAAGGTAAAATTGCCAAGCGACAAAATAAACAGGTTATCAACAATCAACTAAACTGTGCCAAACATACTTATGTTTAAACTCAGTCGTGCCACTGAAAGCACGTAAACCCCTTTGTCCTGCACCTGATCTCTCCCCGGTTGTGTCGAATTGCCGTCCCATCGGAATATAAAAGTGAGGAAAGAGGGCGTGCACCTGTGTTTGCGCACACACTTGTGCACTATAATATCTACTACGTCCTTGGTCTCCATTGAGATTTGCCGTCATGACTAAAATCGGTCTGGAGACACAGATTATACAAGAGTCAATAAAGTTAAAATTGATAAAGAATAAAGTTGAAATAGTTTAAATTGATGTGCCTACATCCAACTGACCAATTCTCGAACCTCGAAGCTCAAAATAGAATAATATTATGAACTAAAATATCTTCTAACTAAAAACTAAACTAAACTAAACTTTAGGATAAACTAAAGTTACTTTATAATAGAAGCAAGTGCTTGCAAACACGGAACATAACTTTAAGTTCCATCTTATACGTGGGTAAACAAACAGGGCGATGATGGCAAGTGGTGACACATATGAACAACTTGCTTGGATGGGCAAGATTTGGAAAAACATGTGTGTCATAGCAAACAATATTAAAGCCATTTCTTGAGGCCTCAACAAGACCCAGAAGAAAGAATGATCTGTCTCTACTATTAACGCGTCATCGTAACGAATACTTTTATCTCCCTCCCCCATAGTGGTTTATGGCAAAAAAGGCTTGTAAAATACATAACATCACGCCTGTAATACCGAAGGGTTAGGCAGAGGTGTACCCATTAGTAGAACCACATTTCGCAAGTTATGTTTTTAGTCCTATGTATTATGGAGCGAGCCTATTGCCAAAAAATATGCGCCATTTCTTGAGGCCTTAAAAAGACCCAGGAGAAAAATTGAATCTATTCCTACTAGGGCCCATCGTAATGAATACTTTGACGGGCCTGTTGGTCTAGTGGTTAGTGGCCCTGACTGCTAAGCCGGAGGTCGTGGGTTCGATTCCCACCCAGGACAAACTTTGTGTGATGAGCATGATTGTTGGTTCTGTGTCTGGGTGTGATTTATCTATAATATGTATTTATATGTGTATAAATTATATAAGTATGTATATCAGTTGTCTGGTTACCATAACAAAAGCTCTGCTTAGCTTGGGATCAGATAGCCGTGTGTGAGTTGTTCCAAGATATTTATTTATTTATTTTACACCCCTCTCCCAGAGAGGTTTTTTTGTCGATTAAAATAATCCTTTTACATATATGATAGTCAGATTCATTAGGAATTACTCTTAACTTAATATTATAAATGCGCTAGTAACTCTTGTCTGTCTGATATGTACGCTTTCACTACTAACGACACACTGAGCCGATTTTGATGAAATTTGGTACGAGGTAAGTTAGAACCCCAAGGAAGAACATACCTAGGCTACTTTTTTATTTCGCGACTTTGTCTGCGTCAGCGATAACCTACATTTATGCGGACGAAGACACAGGAAAAAGATAGTAGGCTATTTATATTGACGAGACAACCTTCGGAAGCGGAGCACTAACCAAAGATATAACTTAAGGCAGGTGACAAAAAAACACACGGAAGCAAGTCATTGAATTCCCCCCAATTTCAATAAAACGGGCTCACCGTACAATTCAATAATTCCCTTTATTCGTTTTATTTTTCTCCAAAACAAAATACAAACTTCGTGACAGCCGCAGAGATTCGAAGTCGGTTCATTACACGCCACATTGGCGTGCTCACAAACAACCTCTTGAAGTCGAAGTTGGTTTGAAGTCTGTTGAATTTTGGCAATACGCCTCGTATAACGAACGGTAACAAAAATAGTTGTGAATTTCAGTTACATTGTTGTTCTCTACGGATTATTTTTGATTCCATTTTAATGTTCTTTTTGCGAGCTTTTCTGCTACAAGTACTTACCTAATACTTTCAGGGTACCGTAGGTACCTATATGAAGGGTGCCAAAATACTCTTTTACTAAGCCTCCGTTGTCAGTCCGTCCGACTGTATCTCATTACTATTATTGGCTACCTAGACGCGACTGCTGAACATGAACTTGAGTTGGATTCCCAGGTCTGGCAGTGTTATTGGGTTTTTCCATCAGGAATTTCTCAGTATCAGCTCAGAGTCTATATTTATGCCCGGTTGATGGCAATAGGCTCGCCCCCTATTACGTGGGTCCTAAACGTAACTGGCGAAATGTGGGTGTGCTTATGGGTAGGTACACCTCTGTTTAACCCTCCGGGGATTACGGGCGTGGTGTTATTTTCAACTCAACATGAGACCACACTACTTGTACCATACAAATGTGCCATAATACAAACCATACAAAAATCCCTTTCAATACCATAATTCAGGGTTCAGCACACAGATCTACAAATCAAAAACCGCAGCCCTCTAAAATGTCGTAGCGCAATAAAAAAGGGTTCCGCTGTAAAGTCGATAGCTAATTGATTAATCGTCGCATGTGACGTATGTCAGCGGTCAGGTTCTATTTGGAAAGTTTCGCTCAAAGGGTGTTGTTTTGTTTGCTTGCTCCCGAGTTGTGTTTGGGAACGGTTTTGTCGAACATTTAATAGTTTTCTAGTAGCGGTATTGTAGTTAGTGGGTTTAAGAGAGACTTTTAGGTGTGGTGTTACTTAGGTAAAGTCTATCGAAACTAGGTTATAAGAATATGATGATTATCAAGGTTTTATATTCAAACATTATATACATAACATCGAGACTGTAATCCCAGTAGGGTTAAGCAGAGGTGGACCCATTAGTACGCCCACATTTTGCCAGTTATTTTTAAGTCCCATGTAATAGGCGGCGAGCTAATTGCCATCAATCGGGCACAAATCTAGACTCCGAAGCTGCTACTGAGAAATTTCTAATGGAAAACTCCAATAACACTTTGCTCGACCTAGGAATCGAACCTAAGACGTCATGCTCAGCAATCGCACTTTGCGACAACTAGACCAACGGGACTGTCTAACGAAGTAAGTCTATATTTAAATACATGAAATTGAACTGTCAAAGATGAGTAACTAACGGCTAAACATGCTTTTCGAGGCACGACGTACTTTATTGAATACATATTAGTTATATAAAGTGTTCACCAAAGGCATGTAGGTATGTACTTATGTAAATAAAAAAAACTTTCCGCCACTCCCAAATCCCTATCCAACTCTCAGAGATAAATGGTTAGAAATGTGTTTCCGTCAAATAAATAAACTTGGCTTCAACTTAACTTTTCAGAGTAATTTCTGCTCGAGTCTCCACGAATCGTCCGACTTTTAATTATTAATGAGTAACCCTCATTAAATAAGTTTGGAGACAAATTCTCGCATACTTTTGATGTTGACTGTACCTACCTATGTAAATATGTTTTTTATTTGAAAAAGGAATGTGTTTTTGAAGTCGCGTTTGTGTTTGTGACGTCACTTAAAATGGATGAAGTAAAGAAGTTATTAGCATTGTTGTTATTTTGAAGGCTTTTAGAAACCGAACCCTTACTTGTATCGACACAATATTTTGTTTTGAGGTTCTTCAGAAAAGGTGCGCTGGGGGCTTGGACAAAGTAACAATTGCAAAACTATAACGAAGTTAGAAAAGACTAAAATGTATGGGATTGACATAAGCCGCGTAAAGTCACGTGGTCAATCGACGAAGCGATCACCACATGAAAGACTAAAATGTATAGGATTGACATAAGCCGCGTTAAGTCACGTGGTCAATCGACGAAGCGATGACCACATGAAAGACTAAAATGTATGGGATTGACATAAGTCGCGTTAAGTCACGTGGTCAATAGACGAAGCGATGACCACATGAAAGACTAAAATGTATGGGATTGACATAAGCCGCGTTAAGTCACGTGGTCAATCGACGAAGCGATATTACTTTGTCTAAGCTCCCAGTACTTACTACATGTATGAACGTAGTCGATTTTCAACTTTATTTTATTTTTAACTCTCGACGTAAAAACGACGGGGTAATATAATTTTGACGTAGCTGTGTGTGTGTCTGTATATAGCATCGTAGCTTCCAAATGGATGAACCGATTTCGATTTTGTTTTTTTTTGTTTGTAAGGTGAACTAGTCGGGAGTGTTCTTAGCTACATACATAACATAACATACATAACATCACGCCTGTAATCCCCGAAGGGTTAGGCAGAGGTGTACCCATTAGTACACCCACATTTGGCCAGTCATGTTTTTAGTCCCATGTAATAGGGGGCGAGCCTATTGCCATCAACCGGGCACAAATCCAGATTCCGCGGCTGCTACTGAGAAATCCCTGATGGAAAAACCCAATAACACTTTGCCCGACCTGGGAATCGAACCCAAGACCTCATGCACAGCAGTCGCGCTTGCGACCACTAGACCAACGAGGCAGTCAAGTTTGTGGCTTTTTGTTCTTAGCTATATTTCGTGAAAATTGGCCGGAGCGCGCCGTCGGGGTTTTTTTTAATTTTTAATTTAATTTTTATTGTTTTTTGTTACAGCGAGCATCACTCTGTGAAAATTTCAAGTGTCTACCAATTACGATTCTAAAGATGCCTTGTGATAAACGGACGGACATACCTACATTCCCTTTGGCACCCTTCGGGAATAAATCCAAGGAGTTAGGTAAAAAATAAATTTTCCATCAAGCTTATATTTTTTTTTCGATTCTATTCTGCTTATCCCTCCAGGCAAAGCGTGAAGGCAATAACATTAGTTCTAGCAACCACAATATTTAGTCGGCAACACGATTATTATTTAGTATGCAGCCGTGTGAGTCAATACTCAATATTCCGGCTCACGTGCCTACGTGAAAGATTTACAAACAGCGTGATTGCGGAGTGCCCCTTTGTGTCCTGTTTCCGACGGGCGTGACGGGACGAAACTGGTTTAGTCCAGTTATAGATTTGGCGGGCGAACGCTGGGAATTTTTTCGCGGTTATATTTGCCCACGATTTCACGAACTAAAAATTAATGTGACAAATTGTCAAATGCTTATGGTTCCGTCGCAGAATGTGCACGGATAAAAAACGTTGATTTCGCAATTGGGTATTTTACACCATTATCTAATAATTCCAAGACATAACTTTATTACACGACTGCCCCAAAAAAGGAGTGTTATGTGTTCAGGGTTAATGTATGCATGTGTTTATTCCACCATAACTTTTAAACGCCTTAACCGATTTAGATGTACGGGGTATCGTAACAATCCTTGCATCGTTCCGAGTAACATAGGCTAATGTGGTCACTTTAAAACGTGAATTAATACCAGCCTCAATTATTTTTTTGAATGAATCTGATCGTGTCTATGTTTATCGTCAAGAAATGACAAGTAGATTTAAAAAATATATAACACTGTAAATAAAAACGTCGTAAAAAAAACTGACGAGTAAACAAAGTACAAATATGTACAATTTTTGCAGTCGTGTTTTTTATTATTTTTTAATATAGTAGCTTGTTTAAGCCCTGTAAATGTAAATCCGATTAATTTTCAATTTACTGTAAATTAGTTTTTTTGTGGCTTTCAAATCAATTAATAAATAGGTAGTTAGTCAACTGAGTTGGCTAATAAGTGTCGTTACAGTTCGATATTTATATACAAAATCTATAGGAGAATCGTGTTTTGGCAGGTCATAACAAGTACGTCAATTGTTGATGTCAACTACCCAACTTGTGCACTTCTCATTAAGGACAGTTCTCAAATGAGCACTTCGCAAAATGTGCATATTTTGTAACTCACCCGGGTATAGTGTGCAGTATTTGGCTAAATTATCAACATCCAATCACAGTAGATAAAACGCTCGTTTGATATTTTTAACATTAATTTTTCGTTCGAAAGCCGGAGGTTAAATACCTATAAATTCTCATCTATTTCTTGACAGGAAACTTCAATACAAACAAAGTCTTACAAATTAACCTGTATAAACATTTAATAATTCAACATAACTGTTTTTTTTTTTGAGGATTTTGGAATTAATTTCAAAGTAATTTGTACCTTTGTTATTTCACAAATCTTGTCGTTTCTTTTTCCATTTTTATTTGTGAATTTTCTAAATGTCACGTCCCTCATGGCAAAGCCATATTACCATTAATAAGCTGCCGCAGGAAACACGAATATTTCATTAAACTTCTAGTGACTTTTCAATGTTTAGATTTTTTGTGGCTTCCGTTGTCGTAATTTCCTGAGAATTTCTCCAGAAATGTCAGTTTACCGATTCTCAATACTAGCTTCGGTAAACGACTTCGTCCGTGTACGAACATGGTTTAAAACGCTGCATACGAACGTAGCCTTACACGTCCGATATTCTGAGAAACCTGGTTGAGTATGTAAGTAAAAAAGGGTAAATTACCGATGTAAAGACAACAGAGAGACGACGGAATTTGTCTCTAGTCTCGAGTCACGATTGAACTGTGAATCGAGAACATGTTTATTTGTCATTGATAAAACAAAATTGTTGCGTTTTGCCAGCTTTTTTTTGTACTGATATTTGAAGGTGTAAAATTGTTTTTGCTTCTAGGTACTTACGTAAGTGTTTAGGTAATTGTGATTAGTAACTTCTATTAAAGTTTGAAATGGTCCCACAGCTATTTAAAGTTTTGTGCTTAGAAGAAATGCACAACTTATTGTGACGAGAATGTTCTAGGTATTTTCAAGATTTTTTCCTTTTTTATTAATTAGTTATTCAATAAATATACAGTAGGTATAATAAAAAAAAAATACACAAAAATATTGGTATAAAACAATATCCAAACGATGACACGATTTGTGTAGAACTGTAGACAGACGCTGCGAGTCCTGCGAGACCAATTGGCTGCTGGGTCGCGGTTTCGTTTCCCGCACGGAACAAATACTTGTATGGCCTTAGATATTTGTTTCAGGTTTGTATGTATACGAGTTTGCATACTGTTTATTTGTATGTTTGTAAACGCAATCACGATACAGGAAAAAATCCTAGTGTATGGTAACGTTTTTAACTCAAAACAAATTATTATTACAATTCCAAGTCGTACCATACCTTCTGACTTAAAAAAAAACACACAATCCTCCAAAATTCACTCTATACTCACACACATCTTTCTATCCTACACCTACCTAAGTAGATACCATTATAAGTACCCCAGTGATCACGTACCGCCTCACTTAAGGCCGTACGTGGTACAAGTCTGCTAACT
This sequence comes from Hoplodrina ambigua, assembly GCA_949774945.1. Taxonomy (NCBI): domain Eukaryota; kingdom Metazoa; phylum Arthropoda; class Insecta; order Lepidoptera; family Noctuidae; genus Hoplodrina; species Hoplodrina ambigua. The sequence goes on from OX458979.1 coordinate 10,855,605, forward strand.
CTAAGTACTTCACATATTACGTTTTTCTAACCCACGCCCCGCTTCGAGCGGTTTCATTTGATAATGCTGTTTAAACATTGATAAAATGTGGTTTAGCTGTAGTAAAGTTAGTAATGGGGGTTAAAAAAAGTACCATGTTTTGATGTAACTAATAAAATTGTGATTGAATTTTTATTGGTTATTTTTTTTTTATGAAAACAACGCTTTTTTTTACAAACCTGTCTAAAAGGCGCTTATGAAACAATTTAATTTCGCCAATTAAGTATATCTACTCTCTATCTTCTATCTAGTACTGTTCCCGGAACTTCGTCTGCGTAGATTTCGTACTTTTCAATTGCGGAATAAAAAAAGCCCAATATGTACCTTGATTATTTTTACTTGCGTTCCGATTCTTATCTTTGTTTTTGAAAAACGGCGCGGCGCCTCTCTCTAGTAATTCGTTCTGTATCATGGATGCAAACATATAAACTTACATACACTAAGAGCCAGACGCGAAAGAACTATCTGTAGGCCACACGGACTTTATTCCGTCCGGGAATCAAACTCGCGAACCGCAGATCAGAAGCCGATTGCTCAGCCACGTTGATTAACCTAAAAAATAAGCCCCTTTTATTAAACCCTTCTAAGGGATAAATACGTCTAATTATATTAAGCAAATTTGAGTCTTATTCTCACTAGCCAATGACCTGAAGACGTGTCATCGTCCATACCATCACACAAGTACCATAAGTACATTATGATCAGTCTATCCTCTATAACGGGTGCATTGTCTTAGAACGTGACGACAAAGAGCTTTCAAGTAATCAGTCCTTAATGGAAAGTGTATTAAGTTTTGTTCTGTTGGATTGTGAGAACCTTTGAAAGATATGAATGGTTTATCCGTGCTATCTTGAAGCTTATTAGAATGGAATAGAATTGTTTTTTTAGCTGGCTAATTTGGTTCATCATTTCTAAAGTAAAAAGCTGAAGAGTTTGTTTAAATGCGTTAATCTTAGGAACGCCTGATCCGATTTAAAAACTTGTTTTTGTTATAAAGTCCGTTTATTAGGAAATGTTGTAAAATTGACTCGTTGGTCTAGTGGTCGCAAGCGCGACTGCTGTGCATGAGGTCTTGGGTTCGATTCCCAAGTCGGGCAACAGGAATTTCTCAGTAGCAGCCTCGGAGTCTGGATTTGTGCCTGGTTGATGCGATAGGCTCGCCCCCTATTACATGGGACTAAAAACATAACTGGCGATATGTGGGTGTAAAAAGTAAATTAAAGTTATTTAAAATGATGAGTATAATGACCACTTTTCTGGTTTCTGCTAAACTTAAATTATGGTTGCACATACCTACAGCAATTTATTTTAATGTATTTAATTATACACATAACACAACTCAACATAACTGGCGAAATGTGGGTGTACTAATGGGTACACCTCTGCCTAACCCTTCGGGGATTACAGGCGTGATGTTATGTATTTAATTATAGGTAAGCATAATGTTCACAAATCAGACAAAAGCTGCAAATAAACTTTTATTGTTTGATATTTAACTTCATTCTTGATAACCAAGCCTGTCTTAACAACAGATAAATGTTTTGTAAAGTACTAATAATAATAAATGAAAGTTTTAAACACATTATCTTTTGTCTAGACAATTTTAGTGTTAATTTATAGTCTAGAATACCGTTTTGAGACGTTAAACTGACTTAGAAGTACACTAAAAAGGATTATAACAAGGTAAATAGTCTTTCAAGTTTTGAAGGTACTTGTAAGATTTTACTTTGTAAAATAAATAAAAATATGAATATTGTGCCTAGTTAATGGCAATAGACTCGCCCCCTATTACAATAACTGGCGAAATGTGGGGGTACTAATGGGTACACCTCTGCCTAACCTTTCGGTGGATTACAGGCGTGATGTTATGTTATAATAATTTATAGAGTATTTGTACAGAAAAACTTAAAAATTAGTGTAAGTGTAGTAAATGTGAGTACATAATACTTTTCCTGCGACTTCCTTCGCGTGATTTTTCTTACGGATCCCTAACTTTTTTGACAGTAAGCTTTCAATTGACCACGTACTGTGTAGTATGTAAGTTATAGTTCCTATGTATATTTTTTTAATTACTTTATCGCATTTGATTTAATCTGTAAAGGCAGAGAAAACGTTTGTGAAATAAATAAATAATTTGCGAAAGAATTTCCAAAATCGATTCAGTACATCCAGAGAATTAGGTACCCCCTTCAATCTCAAAAACTTTACCTCTTGATGATATAAGTATAGATTATAAAATAATAGGTCCATGATGTATCACGAAGGCACGTAGCATGTGATAGTTGATTGAAATGGAGGATCTAAATCGAGCTCACAATTTAAATTGAGTGTGCTTTCAACCATAGAGCTACTAAGTTCAGAGTTATCTAGACAGAATTTAATATTAACATTGATCGTTTAATGAGATTCTTCTTCTTCAACCCTTATTCTATTATACTAATATACCAACTTATGGTACCTATTAAGATTAGAGATTTTAAATAGTTTTTTTTTATTTTTATCGATGTTCTATAACGCCGCTTGCAGTAGGAAATAACTAGCAAAAATCGTCACGTAAGTAAAATGCATTAATCCAGGCGACTTTCCCTCTCTTTGTCTCTTTCTATTTTACCTATACGGATGTGTGTGTGCAAGTACCGAGATTTGAGCAGCAAGCATTGTGCGCGGCCAACTGTATTATCTCGATTTTAAATGTGTTAATTTTATTTCATTTACAGGAACAATTAATTTGAACATTAATTTATGGATAAAGCCTTTAAACTAAATATAATTTAACATAATTAATTGAAACGGGTATTTCAAATTTCAATAATCGATTAAGTGAGAGGTTATATTTGCTTAGAGCACCGTTTGTTTCACGAAAGAACGTTACTCACCTCTAATCAAAAAAAAAAAACAAAAGCGAAACGCATCACATTCCATTCCCAATATTCGTACATTTCGTACCTCCTCGCCATTGGCCGGATCGCGGACGAGTGACGTTTATTCCAACGTTGGCACATCATTTACACTCGAACGCTCGCCGCTCGATGTCGGACGTCGAAAACGTCATTCCAACGAATAAGGGTGTCGGTGACGACATATTGCTGAGCTTACCCCGACGAAATCCGAATGGCTGCGTTGACGTGCGGCTTGATCGAGTTGTCGTGACGTAATTGCTTGAGACCTGAGGAGATGGCCTAATCAGGTGGAGTGGCATTCTGAGAAACGTGTTGTGTGAAGGTGAATTGTTTACTTTGTTCATTCTGAAAAACAAATGTACGGGATTTGAAGTAATTGTGTAACGCATTTACATGTTTTCCTATTCATGTATTGTTTCTCAAGCTATGTATTGTATCATGTATTTGATAGATTTCATTTGCCAATAATTTTCAATATGAAAATTTCCATCTAGAGTATTAACAAAAAACGAAGTTAGAGAGGCTGACTTTTGTCTCAGATCTTTTACGCAACCTTAAGTAGGTAGGTACTAAAAACAATCCAATAGTCCTATTCTGTAAAAATCTCCCTTTTAAAGGAAGTGAGCTCGAGGTGAGCTGTTAAAGTTTTTATCAGAATAATCCGGCTTGCACACAAAGAAAAGTTATAAATCGTTTTACAACTTCTTGTCCTATTATTTCATGCGAATTCACAAAGTTTTATGTACTGATAAAAACATTCCACTTTCCTTTTATTTTACGTAGGTACCTGCTCTAACTTTTACAACAAAAACCAATAAAAAATTAACCAGCAAAGAATATTGTTGAAAATCTTAACAGTCTGTTAAGTTTTCTAAAAAACCATTACCAAAGTATTGAGTTCAATCATTCCCATGATGCGTTCAGCCATTACTTCCCGCTTTCAAGGGACTGCTAAAACAATGAGGAGTTCTATAGTTCGTGACTTTGGTACAAAGTTATAGATACAGTTCTCTGCAACTTTAGCGTAAAGATTCAAGGTCCGTTTTCCTTTGTTGGGATGTTGGGTAACTTTGTCAGAATTAATAAGAGATTAGCCTTGGGTCGGTGTTAACTATGAAGGTTGCTATAATATTGGTAAGTTACTAAGTGGTTTTGGGCGTTAAAAGACATCATCAAGGCTCGATCAGACCTCTGCAGATGTTTTAGGGCACTTAATATTGGATAGCTTGTGTCCTTTTTGTTACGTTTGGGGTAATAATAGGGAATATATTGGCAATATTGGAACCTTTTGGGATGATTTCGCTTCTGTTCTGTGTTAATTTTGATATTTTTGCTCTTGGCAAAAGTGTGTAAGAATTTGTTTAGACTTTTTTGTTACTATCTCTCTATCGTTCATTTTACACTAAAGGACTTTTTTTCTTTATATTTTCAAACTTAATTTTTTATTCAGATTGTTTTTTGTTTTTTTTTTTTTATTGAAAGTAAATTTTTTACGCAGTCGGGTTTTTTAATGGATTGTTTTTTTTTCTCCTTGTTGTACCTACAAAACGGATGGAAAATTCCTGGAATTAAAGCTGGCAAAGCTTTTTGACCTATAATAATTTTACGAAACCTTTATAAAATGGTTAAATATGTATAGTACGCGCCTAATATTATGTATGTTGAAACTTGAAGACTATTTGATAAATACCTAACTACCTAGGTACTTACGTATTTTGTTTCGTCTCCAGAAAAGCAAAAAAATTCTCAAAACAATTAAGCATTAACATTATCAAAAACAAATTCTCTTTTTAAAAACAATCCACGTCCACATTAATTCCGTGGAAGATTTCTTCTTTCACCAGAAAAATGTATTCTTCAGACTTGAGAATATTAGAAAGAATTTAATACATTTTCTCATTACATTTTCAGCAGTTTTTCTCCTAATTCTGTGGTGAACTCATTACTGAGGAATGAGTGAAAGTCTAACTTGAAGAGATAATACATTCGGAGTACCGGAGCACCCAATTTGTGAGATTACAAGGTCGTTCTCATTTTGTCTCCATTACACGGTCGGACGGACATTGTTACAATCTTCGGATGAATTCTAATAAACTTGTAACTATTGTCGGAGAATTTTTGGCGAGTTTCCGAGTTTACGGATGCCTTAATAAGGTTTGCCTTTTGTATTCAATGTACAGCTATGTTATCTATTCACACAGAGTCTTGGATATTGACGAATTTCAATATGTTTAAACGAGGCTAGGGAGTCGCATGTCGTGTTTTATTTCAATCAACAGCAGCAGTATTCTGTAATACGCTTACTTGATAGAAAGTGAGATCAGCTGACGAAAACTAGCATCAGCAAGTCTATTTTGTAAAAATCTCTTTCGGTGAAAGTTATGTGAGCCGGTCATCTTTAGAGTGCAGTGGGATGACAGCTCACTTCAAGTTTATAATAATAATAATACCAGCCTATTATTGTTCACTGCAGGGCAAAGGCTTCTCCTCATACCGAGAAGGCACTCGGAGCATTAATCACCACGCTTTAAGTCCAGATTTTCTCACGATACTTTCCTTCACCGATGTCAGTGATGTCCAAGATAAACTAAGAAAGTAGGTACTTGCCCGTGGCCGGTTGTGAGCTTAACCACTGGCCCAAGTGGACACGCAAGTTTACTTCACCTAAAACCAAGCGAGATTTTAACAGAATAGGTCAGCAAATTTAAAAATCGAATCCTCCGTTATCAGCTCATTATTTATGGGCATGCGTAAGCAACATTTTGTAACTCCCTATGTAGTACCACAACGAGCAAAGAAGTGTACCTATCTACCTATATAAAAACCGATCAAGTGGCAGCTGTATTCGTAAATAAAGGGTTCCGTATCACCGTACACCAAAACCACGATTTATTGGGACCCCCTTAAGGTGAGGTAAGACGCAAAACCGTCATTTTGTATTGTGTTTTATTCCTAAATAAAAGTGATTTAAATTTTGAAAAAAACATAGTACATATTTCAGTCTTCGGTCTACAGGTTTCAGCTCTTCGATACACGATTTCTTGCACTTTACTGCATCCAATTAAATCGCAAAAACAGGTCCAACTCATGGTATGGATACCATTTTATTTGAGTTATACTAGGCTTTGAATAATAAAACTTATACCATCTTAAAGAGCATAAAAAATGAGATACAATTTGGCCTTATTATTGTGAAAGGATGAGAAACCATACCACTAAATCCAGAATCAGGTGATTTCATCTTTTCATACACTCGATCCTTGGCATTTAGTCGGTCTTGGACCGTGTCGGAGGTCGGATGTACGTCAATTTTTTTGCAAACCCAACATCACGCTAAGTTCTATTACTGACGGAGGCAAACCCTAATTTTAAATAATAATACCTGTATATATTTTGATTTTCAAAATTCTTGTAATATACTGGTAGTTCATTTTATAAGGTTATAATTTTGTAAACAAATGGGCAGAAAAAGTAATAGAAGTTGTCATCGCTGGCTCTTTGAAGGCTGAATAAATAAAAAAGGTAAGGATGCATTGGCAATATTATTAAAACCTCCTTTGTATATTTATTTCTCTTTACTAATAGTAGGAGAGCACAGTTGAATTGAAACCTAATGTCAATATGAATAAAGAAGTCACGCCCGCAAAAGCTATAATGGTTTATTTTTCTCGCGGAATAGATTTAACAACCGCATCAAATATGTAAGACAGTTGAATTTAGACCCTATGTCAGCGTTCATAAAGCCACCGTGAACGCACTTATTATAATGGTTTACTGTCTCCAAATGTCAAATAGGTAGTGGTCATAGTGTAGAAGTGTACACAGTATGATCATTTCCTACGAAAATATTAGTTATTAACTGCCGTGACCCCTGATTCACCTCCACGCGCACGCACTTAAAATTACGTAGATTTTTAATGTTTTAGAGCAATGCAGCTGCAGGCCAAGCGCAGTGCGCATATATCGACTAATGATTCAGGGGATAACGAGAAAGTTATTTTATTTAATTAAAAAAAAAGTATTTAGTGGTAATTATTACGAACTAATCAAAATCAACATTTGTATTATAGGTGAAAAGAGCATACGGAAGGGCGTAAGGTGTCTCCGTTAATTTTAATTGGCTCATGGCGTGGAAAATAAAAATCAGGCACTGCGACAACTAAAACGTCAAGAAAATATTGTGATCGAGCCCTGTGGGTTTTTTATTGATAAAACGTACCTATTTATTGGAGCTACACCCGACGGTATAGTCGGGAACGACACAATAATAGAAATTAAATGTCCAATAACGGCATTTAAAAAAGGAATTGATGTTGCTATTAAGGAAAACAAAACTTTTTAAAAATGTGTGCAAAACAGCAAAATCTCTTTACGTTAGTAATAAAATAAAATCAGCAGATGATAAAATAAAAACATCTTGGCAAATAATAAATAATGAAACAGGTAGGAAAAAACAGCGTATTACTGAATTTAATTTAGAGACTGCACGTGGCCCTATTAATTCAGATTTGGAAGTAGCCCAGGAATTTGAATTTTTTTTTGCTAATATTCCCCTTCAAACTACTGAGGCTTTAAATTCCTACCCGCGCTTTCTGCTGCCTTACTTAAAAAAAATGTTAAGGCTTGCCCTTTGGAATTTAGATTTCAACAGACAAACCCCCAGGCTGTCGTAAAAACTTTTAAAGATCTTAAAATTAAATCAACAGAAGATCTTTGGGGAATGTCTGTAAAAGTTAGTAGAGCTATCATCGAAACTATTGCGCCCTACTTAGCCTTAATATTTAACACCAGTATAGACCAAGGAGTAAGGTACCCAACAATTATAGGCCTGTGTCGATTCTGCCAGTTCTCAGTAAGGTATTTGAAAAGTTAATGCTCAATCAAATGTTACGTCACTTTGATAAAAATTCCATCTTTAATGAACATCAGTACGGTTTCACCAAAGGGCGTTGTACAACTGACGCCGGTGTCAACCTACTAAAGAACATATTTAACGCCTGGGAGGAAGCACAAGATGCCATTGGAATCTTTTGCGACCTCAAAGGCGTTCGATTGCGTTAACCATGATACCCTTTTGCTGAAGCTCGAGCACTACGGTATTAGTAAAACATCTCTTGCTTTATTAAAATCATACCTGATAGGAAGACAGGCTAAAGTTCAAGTTAACGGCGTAAACTCATTGGGGTCTGAAATGACAATGGGCGTTCCTCAAGGTTCGATATTGGGTCCATTTCTATTTCTAGTTTACATAAATGATTTACCTCAATTACTACAAAATCAACCGAGGATGGTGTTATTTGCAGATGACACCTCATTGATCTTTAAAATAGACAGGCGGTCACAAAATCTTGACGACGTAAATAGCTCTATTCTTCAGGTTCAAAATTGGTTTACAGTAAATAATTTGGTATTAAATGAAAAAAAAAACCAAATGTATTAGATTCAGTTTACCAAACGTTAGAAGTAGCAAATATGACATCATATTGAATGGACAAAAACTGGAATTTATTAATCAAACGGTTTTCCTAGGAATCACGCTAGACGAGAAATTACAATGGGGACCTCACATAACATCAATTGCGGGACGGTTAAGCTCAGCAGCTTATGCTGTTAGAAAGATAAGACAGTTGACAGATATAGAAACTGCGCGACTGGTCTACTTCAGTTACTTTCATAGCATTATGTCGTATGGCATTCTACTGTGGGGTCGGGCTGCTGACATTGAATCCATTTTTATTTTACAGAAGAGAGCTGTCAGAGCCATTTATAATCTACCTTGTCGCGAATCTCTAAGGGAATTATTTAAAAGGATTAATATTATGACAGTACCTTGCCAATTTATTTATGAAAATATTGTGAGAAAAAATCTAAATCTTTTTAATAAAATAAGTGATAGACATAATATTAATACTAGAAATAAAGATAAAATAGCTCAACCATATTTTAGGATTAAATGAAAGGAAATTTAAGACACACATTAAAAGTACACTTTGCAAACAAGCATAATTATTACAAATTAGAGGATTACAATCAAGATAAGAATGCTTGGAAACATGCTGGTCCTGCTCCATGGGACAATGATACATTCTAGACAAAATCAAACTGGTTATTAATGATTTTTTTGGTTTTTTTTTTGTTTTTCTTTTTTCTTAATACTTAATTTTGTTTTATTTTTGATTATTGATTTTGAAGTGTGTTATAGATTGCGCGGACTCACACACTATTTCATGTTGGTTGAGATGTTATGAGTGGTCGTCTGTAGTTCAAATATTTGTAAACACGTGAAAACTATGTATATTTGAACATATTTTAACTTTTAAATTCTTAATTTGTGCCTTTTAATTATTATGATTAATTAGTTTTTTGTTTATAGGGTACATACATTGCTTTCACGTGCCATGTCGTGTATGATTCTGTAAACAAATGTTGTAAACATTGATTTTAAAAGAGTACGTATGGAGTTTCTTGCCCATTCTTCTCCATACAAAACTACCTTTTGGAAGGGGCAACTAGATTCAATTCTATTTTGTTTTTTGGGTTTGACGTTCAAAAGTGCCTTAGGTATGTGCCTGTCGTTGTTATACTGATTGTTATTTACAAAGTTTGAATCCTAACCTAAAAACTCAAACACGTGCGCCAAGCACGTGGTTAGTGTCTATAAATACAGGCGACAGCCACAGAGCGGCTCAGTTGCGCACGAGCCGTCGGACGGAACACATATCTGTGAGTCATATTTATACTGTCGTTGTTATACTGATTGTTATTTACAAAGTTTGAATCCTAACCTAAAAACTCAAACACGTGCGCCAAGCACGTGGTTAGTGTCTATAAATACAGGCGACAGCCACAGAGCGGCTCAGGTGAACGTGGGCAAGACACAGGCGATGATAGTGACGGCACGGAGCCGCACTCACCCACCGATCCTTAAGCTCATGGGGGGCGACATCGAGTGGACGAGTACTGCGAAGTACTTGGGGGTCACACTCGACCATCGCCTCACCATGGGCCCGCACGTCAGCGCAACAGTCGCGCGGGTCAAGCACACCCGCCACCTACTGCGCCCGGTGCTCTCGTCGCGCCTACCGACACCTCAGTTGCGCACGAGCCGTCGGACGGAACACATCTCTGTGAGTCATATTTATACTGTCGTTGTTATACTGATTGTTATTTACAAAGTTTGAATCCTAACCTAAAAACTCAAACACGTGCGCCAAGCACGTGGTTAGTGTCTATAAATACAGGCGACAGCCACAGAGCGGCTCAGTTGCGCACGAGCCGTCGGACGGAACACATCTCTGTGAGTCATATTTAATTTTATACTGTCGTTGTTATACTGATTGTTATTTACAAAGTTTGAATCCTAACCTAAAAACTCAAACACATGCGCCAAGCACGTGGTTAGTGTCTATAAATACAGGCGACAGCCACAGAGCGGCTCAGAACAAAGCTCACATGCGATCTCTACAGCGTGCTGTAAAGAACCGCATAGATGAGTGGCGTAACGCTAGCTGGGAAAAGACGCTTAGCGAACTGGAGCCCACCCACCTAGCCTTCTGGGAGCTACAGAGGAGGCTACGCTCCACCAGAGAGGCCGCCATGCCTCCTCTCACTCGCCCCGACAAAACCGTCGCTTTCGACAACGACGAAAAGGCTGAATGTCTAGCCGACAGTCTTGAGGCCCAATGCACCCCGAGCACTCAACCTGTAGACGAAGCTCACCTTTCCAGGGTTGACGCCGAAGTCGAACGTAGAGCTGCTATTCCACCCGTCGAAGACCCCGACGACCCACTGCCCCCCGTCACCCCCGACGAGGTGCAGGACATCATCAAAAACCTCAGACCCCGGAAAGCCCCTGGGTCTGACGGAATCACGAACAGGGTTTTCAAACTCCTCCCTGCCCCTCTCATAATGCTTATGACTGCCATCTTCAATGGCGCCATGAGCAACAACATCTTCCCCGGGACGTGGAAAGAAGCCACCGTCATTGGCATTCCCAAACCCGGCAAACCCAAGTCGGAGCCTTCGAGCTATCGACCCATCAGTCTGCTCAACGTTCTCGGCAAAATCTACGAGAGGCTTATTTATAAGCGCCTCAAAGATTATGTCGAAGCAAAGAGCCTCATCCCGGACGAACAATTCGGATTTCGTTCCCACCATTGTTGCGTCCAACAAGTCCACCGCATCGTCGAGCACATAAGCGTTGGCTTTCAACGTGGCTCTCTGACGGGCGCCCTCTTCTTCGACATAGCGAAAGCTTTCGATAAAGTCTGGCACAATGGCTTAATATACAAGCTCTACCAGATCGGAGTGCCTGACCGCCTCGTTCTCATCATACGAGACTTTCTGTCAAATCGTACCTTTCGCTATCGCATTGAAGGTGCGCTCTCCTCTCCCCACCCCATACGCGCCGGAGTCCCTCAAGGCTCCGTCCTATCCCCGCTTCTGTTCACGCTGTTCACCAGCGACATCCCAAAAAATAGCAAGACCCATCTGGCCCTATTCGCTGACGATACGGCTATTTATTACACCGGTCGCAGCCCAGCCTCCATCGCCCGCACTCTCCAAATCGCCGCAAGCGCCCTAGGCGCTTGGTTCCGGAAATGGAGAATCGAGGTCAACCCTGACAAGAGCCAAGCGGTCCTCTTCTCTAAACCGCGCTCATCCCTCACCCCCCCTAGTCCCATCACCATGTACGGCAAGCCGATCCCTTGGGAAAAGCGAGCCAAATACCTCGGTGTGATCCTCGACCACCACCTCACTTTCGGAGAGCACATTAAGGCGGTTCGTTCGCGCGCCGCTTTCGCTCTCGGTAGGCTTCACCCCATGCTAAATGCACGCAGCAAGTTGTCACTCAAGTGCAAATTGCGCATCTTCACGGCGTGCATTCGTCCCATCATGACCTACGCCTGTGCCGTATTCGCACACGCAAAGGCATACCGTCTCCATAGGATGCAAACCCTACAAAACCGTTTCTTGCGTAAGGCCACGGGAGCCCCGTACTACCTTCGCAACGAGAATCTCCATCTCGATCTGAGAATCCCCACCATCCAGCAGTTCATGAAACGCACCGCCAAGCGCTTCTTTGACACTGCTGAAAAACACCCCAATCCCCTGATCGCATCGGCCGCCCGATACACCCCCTCCCGTATTAGTAAGACTCGCCGACCGAGACATACTTTGACCATCCCCGACGATGCCATTACTCTCCTCCAGGAGAGTAACAAAGAAACCAGTACATTACAAAAGTACAAACACAGACCGCCGTCATTCCGACCTCGCCGCCGAGGTCCGTCGCGACGTCCCTGTTCATCTCCGCCCCGTCCCTTGCTCGTGCCAGCCCGCGCCGCTGAGCCTGTAGCTTTAAATCCGTCCCTAAATAATACTGACCAGATCCAGCCTGTCCCTTTGCTGCCCTCCCCCAGCGACGCCCTAAGCCGAGGCCCGTACCCCACAGGGGGTGCCCTTAGCGTGTAGTCGCTTAGTTTGTAAGTTATTTTAAGCCCTGGCTGGAGGCCTTAAATTCATTTAAGGCACCACAGGAAAGCCCGGTTAAGCAGCCGACAACCTCATTGGTTGACCTGCGAGGTGCAATACCGAAAAAAAAAAAAAAACAGAGCGGCTCAGTTGCGCACGAGCCGTCGGACGGAACACATCTCTGTGAGTCATATTTATACTGTCGTTGTTATACTGATTGTTATTTACAAATTTTGAATCCTAACCTAAAAACTCAAACACGTGCGCCAAGCACGTGGTTAGTGTCTATAAATACAGGCGACAGCCACAGAGCGGCTCACGATCGCCAACACAGCGCTGCGCCACCTACCGTTCCGTACGGTCGCGGCGCTGGCGCGCCTGTTCACGGGGATCCTGCGCACGGGGGCCTTCCCAAACCCCTGGAAGGAAGGGCGCGTCATAATGCTGCCCAAGGCGGGGAAGAACGTGCTGAAGCCGGAGAGCTATCGGCCGATCACCCTGCTGCCAACCATCTCCAAGGTGTTTGAAAAACTCCTGCTGCGACACCTCACGCCCCACGTGAAGCTCCGACCGGACCAGTTCGGGTTCCGCTCGGAACACAGCACGACGCTCCAGCTGTCGAGAGTACTGCACCTGCTAGCATCGTCGTTGAACAAGAAGGAGGACGCAGTTGCAGTACTCCTCGACATGGAAAAGGCGTTCGACCGCGTCTGGCACGAGGGGCTTGTCTATAAGCTATCGCTGTCGGACGCGCCCCGTCGCGTGATTAACGTGGTTGCCTCTTTTCTCACAAACAGGACCGTCAGGGTGGTGGTCGACGGCGCGCTCTCTAGTGCGCCCGGTGAGAGCAGGAGTGCCGCAGGGCAGCTGCCTCTCGCCCCTGTGTTACTCGTGTTACACCGACGACATCCCCACGACAAAGGACTCGACGCTCGCGCTGTATGCTGACGACGCCGCGTACATCACCACCTCGCTGAACGCGAGACACGCGGCCGTCAAAATGCAGCGCGCCCTCGACCTCCTCCCCGAGTGGCTGTCGAAAAGGCGGTTGTCGGTGAACGTGGGTAAGACGCAGGCGCTCCTCTCCGGATGCACCCACTACCCACCACCCCTGACTCTACACGGAGTCGACATCGCGTGGTCCTCCCAGGTGAAATACTTGGGGGTGACCATCGATCGTCGGCTCTGTATGAGGAGCCATGTCCGGCAAGTTTCCGCTAGGTGCAGGGCTGCCCGCGCGCAGCTTTATCCAGTGCTCTCGTCACGCCTCCCGCTGCGAGCCAAGCTGGGGGTTTACAAGCTGTACGTACGCTCCTTGCTGACGTACGCCGCCCCGGCCTGGTTCGCCCTCACGAGCGAGTCATCTCGCAAGCCTCTCCGCGCGCAGCAAAGCCTTGCGCTGCGGAGAATCGTCGACGCCCCTCGCTTCGTGAGGAACCGCGTAATACAACGCGACCTGCGAATCGAGAGCCTGGATGACTTCGTCGCTCGCCTGGCGGCCACCATGTTCGCGCGTGCGGATAAATCTGCCTGGGCGCATCTCAACGAGATAGCCCCCTGGCAGACTCGCCCGCCCGTCAGACGTCCTCTGCCGCGCGACCTGCTGCCGGACTCAAGCTCCTCCACCCCCCGGACTTGACCTCACGAGGAGGCCGCATACACCTACACGCGGCCCTCTCACTCAGTGACACTCCACATGCAATACATACGCCCGACGTGCGCCGCGCTCTAAGTTAATATAGGCGCGACGCGCGCCGACCAGCACACATGCACAGACTCCACTACGCAGTCATCACGCGATACAGGCGCGGCGCGGACGCGCTCTGTACTCGTGCCCACTGGGCGGTGTCACACAACACAATACCGCCCCCACACACACTCCGGTCCCCCTGCCTGAACGTAACCGGCTAGACCTGGAAGCGGGAAGGCGGGGGACCTCTCTAAATCATCTGAGGGCGCGCCACTAAAGCCGACTCTCCTGTCGCTGGTCGCCTTCTGCTGGACCTCCCCCAGGTAACTGGGGGTCTCATCCGGCGGAGGCGGACCGCCGGAGAGCCGTGAAGCAGGCGGCGTTGTGCGACAAGGCACAACGCGCCGGCGCTCCCCCTGACACACCTAGCATCCACACATATGTGCCTATAAGGCAATCTAATGACGGGCCCGTAGTTACGGGCCGCGGTATAGCTTCCGCGGGCAGGGGGCCTCGCCCCGATCCCGCTTGCCGTGCCCCCGTAAGGGGACACAGCGACTACTAGTTGGAGCGGCTCAGTTGCGCACGAGCCGTCGGACGGAACACATCTCTGTGAGTCATATTTATACTGTCGTTGTTATACTGATTGTTATTTACAAAGTTTGAATCCTAACCTAAAAACTCAAACACGTGCGCCAAGCACGTGGTTAGTGTCTATAAATACAGGCGACAGCCACAGAGCGGCTCAGTTGCGCACGAGCCGTCGGACGGAACACATCTCTGTGAGTCATATTTATACTGTCGTTGTTATACTGATTGTTATTTACAAAGTTTGAATCCTAACCTAAAAACTCAAACACGTGCGCCAAGCACGTGGTTAGTGTCTATAAATACAGGCGACAGCCACAGAGCGGCTCAGTTGCGCACGAGCCGTCGGACGGAACACATCTCTGAGTCATATTTATACTGTCGTTGTTATACTGATTGTTATTTACAAAGTTTGAATCCTAACCTAAAAACTCAAACACGTGCGCCAAGCACGTGGTTAGTGCACTTGCTACTTCTTAAACAAGGTGTAGTTTTGCATGCTCGTCAAATTCAAGAAGATAACTAATAACTATGCTTAATAAGTGATTCCGGGCAAGTACCAATGTGACTTTTTCAATTCATATGTACTTTCTAAAGTTTATCTTGGACATCACTGGCACAATTGAAATAAATGATTTGACTTTGAAAATCCAAATATTTAAATTCGATAAAAAAAGTATAAGAGTTATAAACAAAAATAGTACCTACCTAATTGGTATTTCCAAGTGCAGGGCCAACTCCATGTTACAGAAAAAAAACAATGTATTTTTGGAATTTGGTCTGGTGAAAATCATCCACTATTAATAGAAAATATTTCAAGAGATGACGAATTTTGGCGGATGAAGATAGAGAAAAAAATTATAGATTTTTCTCTGCAATGTCTGCCTGAAATTACGAGATATAATATTGCAAGAAAACAAAGAAAATGTCAATGATAAGCCTATGCAGCCAGGTTCAAGTAAATCTCAAGAACAAATTACAAGTGGCTCTACTGAGCTAGGTTCATGCGAAACAACAGAACTAAACTTCAATGAATTTTAGCTACTTGTACAAAAATTGTTTTGCTTTTTAGAGAAAAAATAATATTAGCTTTCATTAGCTTAGCTTAAGGTTCCGGCGCCAAGTAATTTCTCCATTCAAACGTAATACCAAAATTATTTGCAATACGAACATATCACCAACTTAATATAATGATAGTCGGATACAAACGGCATTTATCTAGGATCCTGTTTTTTTTTTAAACATTTTAAGATTGTAAACAGCATATTTCCAACTTAATTATTCTGTATGTTCAAAAATAATGCAATATATGCGAAGGTAGTTTTACATTATATTAATCCTTATTTCCAAATAAATACGTTAATGGTCATAAGTATTTCATTTTGAACAAAATTGCCCTTAACATCATTTGATTTCAATTAACACTTTAATATCTTAGGAGATATCAGTTTCAAAATAATACCACAACAAAAAATGATACATACAAACGTACCTATACTAATCAATTCAAGTTGGTCTACTGCTTTGCTCTACTCTGTAACCTAGACTTCGTAACTTTTGGCGCGTGTCATCGCGCATCATCGTAATTCATTACGTATCCGCTAGTCCTTGCGGGGGCTGCGGTAAGCGTTGGATGCCTGCGGTGCTCAGGGTAACCTCGCCTTAATTTCATTTTTATTACTAGTTGTTACAGCAGCCATAGTATCTATCTGTGACAAAAAACATCATGTTCATATTCATTTATTCCATACCATGTGTTTATAAAGATGTTAAGTACATAATGCTTTAAGCTAAAGTACAGTAATGGACCCTGTTAGGGCACAGCGACATATAGTATCATCTTTACAAGTTAAATCAAAATAGAATATAATAAAAAATATATAATAATAATAGTTAATGTGAAAATATAAATTACAACGATACACGATTTTTTTTTAAATTATTGAGATCATAAAATTAGTATTGACATTATAATGTTATAAAATACTATCAGACACACGTACGGATAGATGAGCGAGACTTTGGGCACGGATCCCTTACAATAATAAGTTACTATAGATAGGTAGGTACTTTTCTTTGATATATTCAACAGTTCAACGGTACAACCACAGTGTATAACCGAAACTTCAACCAGCACAAGTGTTATAACACACATTATTCCGAACCAGCGGGTATGTTATCACTAAGTTTGAAAGCGAGGTAAGAGATATACCAATATAATTTACAACATGATAATACACTGCGTATGTTGTACTAGTTGATAGTTTCGAACTATATCATGTATGAAAGCTTATGTACACACAGCAAAATAGATAGGTATGCAGGGTCGTCAGATATAGTTGAACATACATAACATAACATAACATCACGCCTGTAATCCCCGAAGGGTTAGGCAGAGGTGTACCCATTAGTACACCCACATTTCGCCAGTTATGTTTTTAGTCCCAAACCACCAGTCCTTAGAAACCGATGGATGTCTTAGACTGTGACTCTGATCTGCGTTTTAAATTAAATTACATTCGTAAAAATCTATCGGTTTCTTTGAAAACTTCAACTAGGTATATCTGACGACCCTGCATTGCATACCTATCTGTTTTGCTGACTGTACCTAAGGCATACGTAAGTGCTACCCGTCACTACGGATTATGTTGTGAGCTTAATGTTGTCACGGCTCATTACTGGCTTATTTTAATAATTATGTATCTTTATTTAGCTTATAACTAATAACAAAATTAAAAATTATGAATAATTAAAAAAAAACAGGTACGAGTCGGACTCGCGCATGAAGGGTTTTTAGAAGATTTTTAATAATTAAACAGCTTTTTTTTTAAAGTGGTAAGAATCATCAAATGACTCCTTCCGCCCTGGGTGGGGCGGAAGGGACTGTCAGACTTTTACTGACTAAAAAACCACCCTGTTCCTTCTGTTGCCCTTTACGTTCCGGGGCCACGGTATCCTATTAAGACGTCCCTCACGTTTCGTTATAAGTTAAGTAACTAGTTATACCATTTATTAGACAAATAACACTGACCTTGACTCACAGCGATGTGATTTTCACTTGCATAACCTTGAAAACTTTATCACAATGTATGTTGGCACTGATAGAACATTTAGTTTTACTTTGAAACGATTACTACACCTGAAAAACTATTTGTTTACTTTTCGAAAACTTTTACGCGCAGGCGCCTTGCTGCCGCGTGCGCCGTCCGTCACCAACTCACCGGCAGCGACTCCAAAAAATTGTCCAAAAAATAGTATAGGTTAATTGTAGGTTAGGTTAGGTTTATTAATGTATGTAGGTTAAAGTATTATTTTTAACTTTTAAGTTTTTTGAAGTCGGTTATTTTTTTGTGTTTTATTTATGCTAAGTTGTACCATATATTTTTTTTTCTGTTTGTGTGTCTAAGCTATCGCCTTAGTCGAGACCTGCAGTGGTAGTTTTTAAGCCTTTAAATAAAGTAAATTAACAAAAACCGTCTACGTGCATCGTACATCAACTGATTACCACTAACACATACACAGATCAAGGTAAAATCAAGCAGCAAGAAGACATTTATTCCTTTTACTTTACGTGTGTCTGTTTGTAAACGCTTCACGCTTAAACCACTTAACCGATTTACGTGAAATTTTGTATAGAGATAGTTTAAGACCCGGGGAAGGTCATAGAATAGTTTTTATCCCGGAAATCACCCCCCTTTTTTTAGTCAATCACCCCCTAAAGCAGTGAAAAGGGGGGTTGAAGTTTGTATGCAAGTACGATATAAACAAGTTCCACGCGGACGTAGTCGCGGGCAAAAGCTAGTATTCCATAATTTGAACGGAGCTTCATAATTTTTGTAGATAAAAGAGCTTTCGGATTCTCTGTGAGACTAAAAAAAACTTGTGTAGTCCTGATTCGTTGGTAAAAGAAAATGCAACGTCGAAAACTTTGATGTTTCCTTCATTCAGATTTTTATATTTTACTTTTCCCTCCTTTTCTGTAAAAGGTGTCAGTTTTATGATTTGCTTTGAGTCTTCGTCTTAGGCATAAGTACTTTAGTTATTCTGTTTAAACTACTGAGGATTTATGGTGTATTTCTGGTCTAATTAAAATAAATTCCATTATAGCAACATCTATCACATGAAGCATGAGAACTACAGCTGTCAATCCTATATCGCGCAATCAAAATTTACCGCGACATTAGCATATATACAAAATTCTGACAATAACCGTCGGGCAGCTGTAGCCCACCAAACATAACACCAGTCTGGACAGAGGATCCTCTCTTTTCAACGGAGGAGGACAAACTTTACACCCTGTTTCTCATACCTCAAAAGCATTTATTGAATCGATCATTTACGCACACATGCACAAACATTTCTTTTGTTTACCAGCAACCTAAAATGAACTCATTATCTATACTCAGCATTATGATCAATTTTTACGATGTAATCAGCTTTGAACTAAAAACAAAAACAACTATCCTCTCGAAAAATGCATAACAACACGATCAAAATGGCAGCCATTTTTTACGTTTTAGGATTGACTGCACAATAAAACAATAAAGTATTGTTTAAAGCCAAATCTAAAATCAACTTGTTCAAACTGAACTCCTGTGATTGTGCAAAATTTTACTCATTCCTTGAATGCATTGAACAAAATCGAGCTCACTGGTTAAAAGTTGAGCCGGACTCAGGGCTGCCATCCGTCCGGGTTTCCCCGGATTTGTCCTAGTTTACCGGACGTCCGGGGGACGTTCGGAAGGGGTTGTCAAAGAGTGTCAGGATGTAACCCGGTTACATACAAAACATACATAACTCAGACATACAGACTCCGAGGCTGCTACTGAGAAATTCCTGATGGAAAAACCCAATAACACTTTGCCCGACCTGGGAATCGAACCCAAGACCTCATGCACAGCAGTCGCGCTTGCGACCACTAGACCAACGAGGCAGTTAACCCGGTTAATTGAAAGATAAGCGATACATCGAAACAAAACCTAGTTGAAAATTATCTTCAGCTTTAATATTCAATTTCCGGGAAAAAATCTTAATTTCATCCAATTGTCCGGGGTTTTTGAAGTTTTTGTCCGGCTTCGGCAATTTAGGAGATGGCAGCCCTAGACGGACTGGATAGTACGATACGATACGAGTACATTTTTGCATTGTTCTGCAAAACTCTATTTAGATTGAAGTTATTGTTGCTGCTACAGATTGGAACATTTGAAAAGAGTATGAAACTAGTCCAATTTAGAATAAGAGCTCAATATATTCCTGATTTTTTATTTTAATACTAGCTTTTGCCAGCGGAATTCGGGAATAAAAAGTAGCCTATGTCCATGTTTCATGGGTTCAAACTTACCCCTTACCGTATTTCATTAAAATCAGTTCAGTGGTTTAGTTGTAAAAGCGTGACAAACAGACAGCGTTACTTTCGGATTTATAATATTAAGCATGGATTGATAAACTGTGATACAAAAGCAAATACTCACAAAAATATGAACAGCAAAAATGTAAAGATGTAACAGCAACTGAAGCATAAATAAATCAACATTAAATAAATTACTTTCCTCCAAAAAAAGCAGTCGTGTTTCCGCAATCATAACTTGCCTTAGTAAAATATAGCGAAATGTAAAACGAAGTTAAAAGAGGGGGTCTTTCCTCTGCACCGAGATCAAAAGTCACCCCCTCGCTTTGCAGCAAAAAATATTTCTCCATCTAAAATAGAAAACGCATACAAAATGAGAGGATATTGCAGCTTTCCCTGGCATCTTTTTAAATATGCAAATTTAAATACGATTACGGTGAGCGAGACAGTACTATGTTTAAAATTCTTAAAACTATCACTCGTGGGAAAAGGATGGAAGTACGTCTTGAGTTTGGACTCAATTAAAAAAAAATGGTTAGCCTAGATGCATAATTTAAGAACCCTTTGCGTTATTAGTGATTAAAACCAGGCAAAGGTAATGGAATTATGAAGATTTTGTGGATTAGGACTCGTCGTGAGAAACATATATGCGCAGTCCGCGAAAGAAATGAGGATGCAGAATTTTAAAACAAAGAAGATTCAGAATATACAAATGCACATGAAACTAACATTGCTTGGGGATTCACAGAGTGCAGAACATTGCATATTTTTACAAAAACAAATGCATATTTCATTCCACTTGACCGTAGGTCTAAATTACAATACACTCTGTATATACAGAGTGCAATATTCAAAGTAAATCTCGTCAGATATGCAAAAAAAAACACTCCAATTCTATCCTTGTATTTGATACAACAGATCCTGGTGATACAAATACTCAATACTCAACTGACAAGAGACGCAGCAATGCAGACCTGGCATTCATTACACCAAGGCTGACGAAGCCAACAATCCTAGAAAAATATTGAAATAAATAAGGTAAAATGGACGATTATATGTACAGCTGTAATTATAAGTATACAATGTTAGTTTTGAAAAATTCTAGATTTTGTAACCATTAATAATATTCAAATAAGTACGCAGATATATTTTTGCTTCAGGTCTAGAATCCATAATTAGTCTCCCATCTCGACAACGATCATTGAGAATCTGATTAAACGTCGTCAGGTGAACCGAAAAAATCAAAATAACTTAGCCCCTAATATAATTTGTCAAGTGCAAACGCAATAAGGAGAGCCCTCGTCATGCGCGACGGAATTAAATATTTCATGATCCCATGGATCTTGGAAGAGAAAGACGAGCCAATTACAGGAGAGATGACTGAACAAAACCCTAGTGACATTGAGGAAGTATTTTTAGAAGACACAGTCCTATTATTTGCTACCATTCACAATATTACCGTAGCTAATCATAAGTGTTGAGAGGACATTACATAAAACATTGAATTTGTAAGAAGATCGAAAAATAGAGACGTAACAAATCAACATAAACAATGAAATAAGGAAAAAACAGTTAAGGAATAGAAACACAAACCCAATATAGGTTTAGACAAAGATGAAAAACTAGCGTATCCAAATATTAGTACATCTGTTATCCCTGCCCCGGGGGAAATCAGAGATCACGCCGCGTTGGGCGTTAAGTCTCATGATGGGTGTGTCTGAACATTCCCGCGTTTTCCCTGGATTTGAAGCTGTCCAGGAATTCTTTGTTATTACTATATTTGGAGAAATGGACATAACCTGGAAAAACTGAGCCTGAACTCGTCAGAATTAATTCAGGTACCTTGATAAATATTTCTAAAGTCTGTTTTAAGTTCTCGCTGAAGTCATTTCAGTAATTTTTATAGGACACCTGGTCATCGGTCCACGTGATGAAAAAAAAAACAATACTTACTGTAAATAAATAATGCATAGAAATTAAAATTAATACTAACATGTATTGCAATTTTTATATTGGCTTTTAATATAAAAGTGGTGTTTCCTTTTGAATGTAATTTTCTCTTTTGAGAGAATATGTGGTTTAATTAGATGCCGTGCCGACCGAGCGGCGCTCAAAGCTGGCTGCGTTTCGAAAAATTAAATGTAAGCATAGTTTTAGTTTTGCTTAAATGTTTTATACTGTAGTAGTTGTTAAGTCAATATTTTAATAGTAAACATTAATTAATTGCTTTTAATTCCGTTGAAGTCATAACTGGGTTGTAGGAAACTTTTAGTTATTATTTTCCTATGTAGATGTTGTCTATTTATATTAGTTTACTAGCTTATTTCCGTGACCTCATCTGCGGGTATTTTATTGGTATTTTCCACCCGCATTAAATACGTCATTGGTTACTGCTTCCCTCTTGTAGGTCGTAGCGTAACGATATATTTTCCAACTTACATCAATAATTACAGAGAAACCTATTGCGATAGTATACTTAACTCAATTCTTATCAAAACTTATTACTAACTCAATTTCATAATTGTTTGTAACCTATTACAAACAATGCAATCTCTGTGAACTCACTCAGAGAACAACTGAATAGGTCCGTGTCACTTGCTGATGTAGAGGGTTAATAATAATTACATAGCCTAGATAGACTATTCCTCTTTTTCTTTAAGAGAAAAAAGAGTTTTTTTTTGGTTTGTCTAAACGTTAATCTCTAGAAGTACCATTTGGATCGCTATAATTCTCGTTGCATCTGGCTAGATACATGAAGAATAGTATACTATTCTTCTGATGTATCTAGCCAGATACAACAAGAATTACGTAGCCTATAGGCTACGTACCTATATATAGTATACGCTAAATGCGGGTAAAACTGCGGGGTATAGCTAGTATTTTTATATACCAACCACACTTTCCCTATAACGGCCTCTCATTGATTCCGGTAACAGTTTTTCGAACGAAAATTGTCGAAATGCCTAGTCTATTTCATTCTCTACGTATGGCATCCGTCTAGACTGAGAGGCGTACTCTTTGCGCTTAATATTTTAGAGCTAGGTTTGTGAATGTGGCTCGTTTAGTATTTAACTTTAGTACTGGAGTAGATTTCCTTGTAAGATTAGTACTAATGGTTATTGTTTTGCATAGTGGAGCGCAGTAGTGTCTTTTGGGAAACGACCCCGTCGTACCAAGTTGTAGGTAAAAATATTAGTTGTAGAATGATTAGGTACCCATAAATCACATTTCACATATAGAATCAACAAAGATATTGTAACCAGGATTTTGTAAAAACTTAATTTAAAAAGAGTGCCGTGAAGTTTCTTGTTCGTTCTTCTCTATAAAGGTAGGCACCTCCGTTTTTGGACCAAGCTACTAGCTTCATTTTTCGGACTAACTGACCGACTCCTTGACAATTGAAAAGTGCCTGTAAATGGTCTAATTGAAATAAATGTTTTGACTTTGACTCTGATAAAAATATTAGTAGAATAGCGATAACATGAAAAAAAAAATAGTAGGTAGGTAAAAAGTGAACAAAGTGAACATACTGTGTACTTGATATACCGGAATTATGTCCAGAAATAGTTTAAAATATTCTTGTTGTAATTGTTATTTTGTGTTTGTATATTTTTAGTTTGATGAACCTTTGATGCCTTTAAAAGTATAGTAGTTTAGCCTTTAGCCGTTTTCAGAAATATAAGCCTCCTTAGCTTTTAAAACATTATGGCGACCTCGCCAGAGGTCACAGAATAAAAGCTACAGCCTTTTCCCAGCAGTAGGTCTAGAATTTTAACACAGTAATTGAGGAAATTGAATTTTCTTGTCACTTTCTATCTAGGCTGAGGCAAATTCGCTGTAATTTGTGAATTTACGAGACTAATTTTAAGACCGCGGTTCGGTTGACTGGACTTTTTCACCACTTGTAATGTTTGAGTTTATTTACGTGTCTGTGTGTTTGTTTGTGGTTGTCGTTGATACCTTTGAGTGTCTAGATGTTGTTTTTAGGGTTTCGTACCACGCCGGTTACGAGTACTGCGCACCTAACCTTTCTGAGGAACCTCACAAATAATATCAGTGTAGGTCTTCCTAGGGCGACCCCTCCATGCGTTGCCACTCACTTCTGCCATATAAATATCTTTTGTTAACCGTCTTTCACTCATTCTCTGAACATGACCGAACCTAAGCATGTCCTTTTCTATCTTTATCTAAAAGCTGAATTCATGATAAAAGGTTTCGTCACGATATCCCTTTAACCGTGTATAGACTAGTTATCACTAGTTACATCTGCACAAACCTACGTGCCTTTACCAGAGTGATTCCACTACCAACATTCACAGTAATGAATATTTTAGCAGCCCATCTCACTTAGCTGACTTTAACAACATGCGTGAGACGGCAGCCAGCTGGTCTCGCCTTAACTTGAGATTAATGTGCCCGATATTGTGAACTTGGCTTAACAGTAACCCTTTTGTATGAATATTTATGTCAACTATAGCAATTAGCAAATGAAACAATCTACAAGATGAGTTTGATAGGATGACTTTTGACGGCACGTTTGGTGGCTAAGGGATTGACTGCTGTGTATTGCGAGTTTGATTTCGGCACGAAGCAAATATTAAAACTGAGTCACCGATCAGTTAGCTCAGTTTTAATATTTGTTCCGCGATTGGTTGCTGCTGCTTGCTTGGAAAATGCTACCGCCCTAGGGAAGGCGAAAGGGTCTGATGAATTCTCACTGACTTAAAAATCACCCCGGTGTGGTGTTCCCTTTTATCGACACTTCGGGTCCGGTTGATGGTGGGCGACGGATGTCCGCAAGTCCGCCAACCCTGGACCCATTTAGGGGGGCCAGACGAGGACGTTGACGCCCGGTGCGCATGCTATGAGGTCTTAATCGTTCTCTCCCTTTCTCTCTCAGTCTCAGCTCCAACCGTGTCGACAATACTTTATAGTTCGATTTCAAAGCCTGCTACTTACAAGACTTGGTTCCCTCAAGGCACCACTGCGCTAGACTAAACGCTATGTAAAACAATATCCATTAGCACTTATCTTATAGTAATTTTTCAATTCATATGTACTTTCTAAAGTTTAGCTTGGAAATCACTGGCATCGGTGAAGGAAAACATCGTGAGGAAACCTGGACTTACTGTTCCACTCAAACCATGTCAGAGGCCCTTGAGGCGGTTTAGAAACTCTGACACTAGGGTGTGTAGGGTCGTAAGACCTTACTGCTCACACGATAAGAAGCACTTATCTTGACCTATGTCTGTGCATGCCATAACATTAGAGTTAAAAAATGTCATGATTTTGTTCCCTGATAAAATTATTTAAGTTGTTTGTTAGTGTACCTACACTTTTCATTTCAAAGGAAATTGAGGAAAATCAAGTTATTCTTCGTTTGTGATGAAATGTCTTGGCTTTAATTGGAAGTAGGCGTAAATTTTCCCCTTTAAGGAAATTTTGAATAAATAGGTTAGTTTCTAAAAATGTTTTTGTAAGTGATTTTCCATTTTTCCCTGATTACAAATTCTACCTTCAAATGCTTTTACAGAAGGACTCTTTAGAAAAAAAATCTGCACCATTGGTCTTGTGGTCACAAACGCGACTGCTGAGGTTTCGATTACCAGGTCGGGCAAAGTGTTATTGGGTTTTTTCATTAGTAATTTTGCGTGATGTTATAATAGCCTATACTGTTTCTTATAAATCTAACTATCGTATACACAAAGAATTTTTCCAAACTGGCTGGTAATTCTAGAGATTAGCGCGTCTAAACAATGAAACAAACAAAAACTATTCTGCTTTTTTACTTTACTAGCTTCCGCCCGCGATTTCGTCCGTGTTGCGTGACCTAATATAGCCTATAGCCTTCCGCGATAAATGAACTATCTAACACAAAAAGAATTTTTCAATTTGAACCAGTAGTTTCTGAGATAAGCGCGTTCAACCGAACAGACAAACTGTTCAGCTTTGTAGTATTAGTATAGAAGATATTTACGAGAATTTCACACATCGTTGACGATAACTACCTCACCGTTCACCTGAAAACAGATTAAATCCTCACAATTAAAGCATAATACATGCCAGATGTTCCAAAACAATAAATTCTGGCTGAAAAACTACACGAAGCGTTCTTATGCTCTGTTAAACAAAGATATTTGGACGCGGCCACTAGAATGATAAAATTTAATAACACGGCTGAAGGGAGCACATTGTGGGTGTAATTTTTGCTAGAAGAATTCTATCCCTAATAACGGTTATTGGTATTTTATTATTACGGTTTTTTTTTTGTATTTGCCTTTTTTTGCCGAAGAATTCGAATATGATTGTCGTTTTATTAGATTGGTGGCGTGTTTTTTTAATGCGTTTGTGATGTTTTCCTTTGGGGTCGGTAGGGAAGTTTTGTATTTAGTTGTACCTATATTTCGTGCTCTTTTATGAATTGACGCAGATATAATATCACCTTTAATACTATAGGGTTATAAGGCATGTTTATATTGTTCATCGAAATGGGTTAATGTAAGTAATTCTTTGTACAATAAGCTGCCATTTCGACTGTGACATGCCTGTAACCAGCGGATGATCAAGACGCTTCCAACGATACATCATTTGCCGAATCATGAAAAGTAAACAGATGGCACGCATGGAACAAATGACATACATACATACATACCGGTCAAATCATAAACCTCCTTTTAGAGACTTGAAAAGTCGAGTAAAAATTGAATTTCGAACCGAGTCTAAGATGTAAATTATTGAATTATGAGCTTTACTGCAGGTTACTCAATGTTGCTTAGTTTAAACTTAGTTAACGGCTATGTCATATTGTGTCTTTGTATACGCCTTACAAAGTACTTACCACACCAACATAACCTATCAAAAAATCCTCTGAAATAACCCTCTATCCGTCAACACACACTTAACCTCACCCAGGTTGAATATACCCTTAGATTTATCACCACGTTATAACCGGTAATCACTGTTGATCGATCACAGCTGTCAGTGCCAGGCCACAGTCAATCAATCAAGCTTTTTGTCAAGCTCCGTCTATTGTTTCGCTGTTTATCTTACACTGTGGCCGACGTAATCTTTGACTCGTCATGTGAGGTTCGATGTTCGAGAACGATTAACCCCGATTGGTTTTTCTGGAGGTAGTTGTTGTCTGTGGCTAAGTTGTTGCGACCTTCTTTCTTGCTTGAAGGATATTGAAAGGAGGATGCATGTTGTTTTTAGGTTTATATTTTCTTGGATAGATTATGGAAGTTCTATGCAATTTTTGTATGGCTGGGAAATCATCAGACTCTTACTGATTAAAACCCATCCGCGTTCCTCCTAATGCCCTCTGCGTTCCAGGGCTGCGGTATTTCGGACTAATTCCGCAACCCTGGCAATTTGCTTGCGTGGTTTTATCAAGGCGACAATGTATTGTACTACTCACAGTTCATCACAGTTGTTCTAATAGTAGAAAGATCCCGTAAGAAAATTTTGAGCTCGATTGAAGTGGAATATTGTGTAAATATGGAATTTGCATGACAATACAATACCTATATTGATGTCACAGAGCTGGTCCGATGATGAAGACGGAGAGTGGTCATAGGAACTTAACCAAATCTTACAAGTTAAATTTGACCCATGTCCCGGTATTCAATTGAACAAGAATTTTGAATAGAAATGCACATTGCATGACAATATAATATTAAAGCTTGTGTTATAAGATAGTACTTGTTTAAAAATAGACCTTATTTTAAAATACCCAAAGAAGAAAATCAACAACGACAGAACAGACCCGCAAAATTAACCCAGCCAGTAATAGCGCTTTTAAAACACACACCCAGATCCACAACCGTAACCAAACCTATTATATTTCTAGTACACAATTACATAAGACACTGAAGTCTCGGAGACCATAACTTTGGCGGGCTTGCAAGCACCGTAACAGTTGTAAAAGGGTCGTAAAGACTGCTCACCTGCTCTCCATAAGGTAAGACCAGCTCGGTAATGAACCATTAATCCGCTTGAAGAGTTAGTGCACTTCCAGCGAACAATTGGAAATAGCTCGGAAGCAGTGTTTTTCGAGTTGGTAAGGTGTAAAATCCAATGGAGGTCTGTATTTTAATCTTGTGTTGATTGAGAAGACTTTCCAGATTTCATAGAAAATACCCAAAGCACTGCTGTTTCTCGTATGTTTGAGTATAAAAAATAGTAATATTCTAAACAATTTCAGTCATGGATAACTTGTTTAGTTAAAAAACGAATGAAACAAACATCTCCGTGCGATTAAAATTCATTTCTAAAACCTCGACTGCCTCGTTGGTCTAGTGGTCGCAAAGCGCGACTGCTGAGCTTGAGGTTTTGTTTGTTTGTGTTATTAGGTTTTTCCATTAGGAATGTCTCTACCAGCCTCGGAGTCTGGATTTGTGCTCGGTTAATGGCAATAGGCTCACCCCCTATTACATGGGACTTTAACATAACTAGCGAAATGCGGGTGTACTAATGGGTACACCTCTGCCTAACCCTTCGGGGATTACAAGCATGGTGTTATGTATGTGTCATTACCAAAAATTTGGACTTCAAAATTTGTATGAAATGTCGTATGGTGTAAACACTCTTAACACATTTCTTCGTAATCATTTTCCTATTTACCCAAAAACATTATCTAAACAGGAACAATAAAGAAAACTCAACTGTTTTTCACTTCACTAAAGAAAATGAAATGAAAATTCATAATGAAATAACTTTTCCGCGATCTAGTAGAAGTTTAGAACAATTTTATTTATTAGAAAAGTTTTAACAATATGCTCAAACTTTACTACTGTAGTTTTAACTATTCGCTAACTTTTCTCGATTGAACTTTGATTTACGTGAAATATGTCAACCTTGGAAACTTGTAAAATATAATATTTTTGTCAAAAATAAATTCGTTTTTGAATGTAACATGTAAATCTTGAATTATTGTGTAGTTTGATTTATAGAGACAAGTGTTCATGATCTACATTAATCTGAATAAGATGAAGAGATATTTTGTTTGTTTGTTTCTCTAGAACTAAAAGTCAGATTGGAAAAAATCATTTTGTATATGAAATACTACATGACATAACTGGCGAAATGTGGGTGCACTAATGGGTACACCTCTGCCTAACCCTTCGGGAATTACATGCGTATTACATGCTATGTATGTATATGAGAGAAAAATTACAAGTAAATCCCAAAAAAGAAAACTACTCTGAATTTACAATTCCAACACTAAGCACAAAGACACACAGTGTCAACATCTACTTGTTTATCGAAGCAAACTATTTACGCAGTTCAACACGGTGCAACTTCTGGAAAACGGTGAATTATAAAAAGCTGTTTGCAAACCGTGGACCGTTGGACCGCATTGCGGTGGGCGCCGGTACGATGGTAATTACCGGTGCCGACTAATTCATTACCTACGTGAACGTTCACTGCAATTGACGGAATCAACGCAATTGCTACTGATATTTTGAGACGAGATTAAGGCCGCGTTCACACCAGCCTTAGGGTCGGACGGAAGCGCCGCGTATCGTCAGTTGCGTAACGCAGAAACAGTCAAATATATAATAAAATATCCAATCATTCACACATAACCGATGATGCGTTAGTGCGTCGACCATACTAAAGACGATACGATCGACGTATCTTCCGTCAGATGTGAACCGACCTTTAGGCCTCGTTTACGGAGACGCAGCCCGCATTAAATTTAAACATATGGCGTTTCATATTATTGTCTCATCGGACTGTGAGAGTAAGGGAAGAGGGAGAGCATCATCTGTGCACACAATTCTGCACAATAATAATATATCTCACGCGTACTTGGCTGTTGGCTGGAGATCAGTGCAGCTTAGAAGTACTGCAATCAATCTGCCTCGCCTTTTCCCAACTATGCTGGGGTCCGCTTCCAATCTAACCGGATGCAGCTGAATACCAGTGTTTTACATGGAGCGACTGCCTATCTAAAAAAAACATGACGACTCGACTATCGGGTTTATGACGACCCCTAACGATTGTCAAAGATTCACGTATGATAGCTGGGACCAACGGCTTAACGTGCTTTTTGAGGCACGAGGAGTCTCGATGTGTAAAGATGGTCACCCATCCACGGGCCAACCCCGGCAAGCGTAGCTTAACCTCATGTACCGACCCGTGTGCCTGTTATTACTTAGCCACGAGCTCGTTTTAGAGCTCAGAAGTACTTATAAAAGACAAATTAAAATTTATTTTGAGGTTGTTATTTGTTTTTCCTTTTACCTAAAAAACTAGCAAACTACAAATTTCGATTAAATTTTCAATTTCGTTCAACATTTTTCCAATGAGAAATGTACTGTTCATTCTCAGGTACCATGATCTCACTTACGTTAAAAGCTGGGAATGCATTCAGAGTACAAATCGCACACGTTGCGCCGATAGCTCATGTTCACGATGACAGATGGCGCTAGTCGCTACGTGTAGTAGTCCTTAGGGTATCGGCCATATTCGACGTTACTAAGATTCTTAGGTATTAGGTAGGTACTTCGGTATTTCACGTGCATGTTTTGAGCAAAGAATTTTTGAAATTACTTGGTTTTGCAACGATACTCCATTTATTATGCAATAGAAGAATAACGATTAAAATCGAAAAATTAACATAACATAACATCACGCCTGTAATCCCCGAAGGATTAGGCAGAGGTGTACCCATTAGTACACCTACATTTCACCAGTTATAGATAAGTCCCATGTAATAGGAGGCGAGCCTATTGCCATCAACCGGGCACAAATCCAGACTCCGAGGCTGCTACTGAGAATTTTCTGATGGAAAAATCCAATAACACTTTGCTCGAATCGAAAGAATCGAACCCAAGACATCATGCTCAGCAGTCGCGCTTTGCGACCGGTAGACCGAAGAGACAGTCTGACTATATTTTAATTGATCTTCAAAACTTGCAAACATAAGAAGATAGGAATCAAAGATTTCTCAGTGTCTCTTCCAAAGATTTCGACAACATAAATACATAAAATGTATTCCTTATTTTAAGTTAACGCGACCCTTCTCATGGGGTTTTCACCCCATCGGCTACAAAACAGTGCAACACAAACTATTGTATTTTGCCAACTTACTGTACTCAGTCTTCGACGGCAAACAGTCTGTATTTATCGTACCTAGGGCCGCCATCTTGGATTCTAAGATAGGACTGAAATTATGACGTCATGAAATTTTATTTGAGTACATATCGATAGTGAATGTTTATGGTAATGTGTTATATTTGTAAATTGTGAATAGTGTTATTGATGTATTTTATGTTATTTATAGCTTGTTATTGATTGCTCATCTGATAGACTAATAAGTTAGAGTGCTCAAATATCTTTATTACTTAGTATAAAACCCAAGTCGCTTCCCAGCGTCTCATTAAAACTGTGCAACGGATTTTAATCCGGTTTTCATTAATAGATGGAGTGATTCTAGAGGAAGGTTTGTGTTACTACGTTGCACCCGTGCGAAGCTGGAGCAGGTCGCTAGTCTAATTTAAAATTTGAAGGTGCTAATGTCAGGAACGACAGGTCTATTATGAAAATTTATAAAATACAAATTAAGTACGGTGTTTCTTGCCCATTCTAATCCATGTGAGACTTTATGCCAACTTTTGGAATGGGCAACTAGTTTTTTTTTATTGATCTAATTAAAATAAATCGTTTGATTTTTACTAAGTATTTTCTACAAATAGGTTTAAAACCTTTAAAGAAAATCTAAGAGAAACGATTTGTCTATCAATTCGTGAAACTGCAACCAATCATAATATCACAGTGTCAACCCTAATTCTCAGCAAAGCGCTCCTCGAGCAAATTTACCAGAAATGTCGACGAACTCCAAAATAAATAAGGGCTGCCGTTTGTCACAAATACAAACAAAACAGCGGCAAAGGATTCCGTACACAGGCTATGTATGGGCTATAGTTAATTTTATAGCCGATTGATAGTCTTCGAAGTTATGGGTTTTGGTTTATGGCAACAATTATTGTGAGGGGATTTTGCCCTTTTGTCTTGGTTTTTCCTTAAACAAACAGTTATTTGAGCGATTCGCTTCTTGAGGGGATGATGGCAACGCCATAAAGTATTTCGAACACGATTTAATGGAACTACTACAGTACCTTTAGTTTTTTTAAGTTAAACATAAAATATCATAACATCACGTCTTTAAACCTCGAAGAATCAGCCAGAGGTGTATCCATTAGTACACACACATTTCGCCAGTTATGTTTAAGTCCCATGCAATAGAGCCTATTGCCATTAACGGGGCAGGCTGCTAGTGGAAAAACCAATAACACTCTGTTCGACCTAGGAATCGAACCCAAGACGTCATGCTCAGCAGTCGCGGTTTGCGACCACTAGACAAACGAGGTAGCTAATAAAAGAAAAAGTAAAAATAAAAGTTGTAATTAAACAGGAAAATAAATTATTTATGTAGGTATAGAACTCATCTACCGACATTTTACCTGAATAAAAAAACTTTCCCAGAAAAGAAAATTATCAACATGAAAGGGAATTATAAGGAAAAATTGAACCAACGGGCGCGACTTCATACAAAACTATTTCTGAATTCCTATAGCTCGTTAAAAAAACCAAATAAGGACCAAAAACAAAAACCGTTACACAAAAAGACCAGCCGTCAATACTGTGTACACAAATCCCAAACACCCATTTCAAAAATGGAACGTATCTTTTTTTTTTTTTTTTTTGGGACAAGCCCGCGACACTTCCCACCCACTGAAACTCCTGAAAGAGAAACGATTAACTGTCTTGGGTCCCGCAACGAAATTAATCAGAAAAGAATAACGGAAGAGTAAGAAAAAATACAGAGTGTTAGTTTAAACACCGTTATCCTTTGGTGGTTTGGTTTTTTAAGTAATATCTCAATTTTTCTTCAAAATTATTTCACCCTATATTACAATGATGTAATTAGTTAAAACTTATGTAGGTAGTAACGGACGACCAGCGCAGCAGGCCAACGCCCTTTGCGGTGATTACGTAACTCGGGTGCATAGTATCCATGAATTTACGGACGGTGTCGGAGAGATTTTTATTTTTATTTTTGAAAGAAAACTTTGTTTATTTATTTTTAAATTCAGATATTTTTTTTTTTTATAATAAATCAAGTATCTATAGTTTTAGTGACAACGGTGTTTACACTAACAGTCTGTATAATTTTCACTTCCCTCCAAACATGCAGGAGCGTATCTCTAAACATTTTCATTCCTTTCCTTTCCACAAGCCTCCCGATTCCCATTCACACGTCACTCGGACTTCGAATTCCTCATTTTAGGTCCCCCAACTGTATGTGATTATAGCGCCAATTAGCCCGTTGTCCATCCACCGTGCAATCGGGCTGTCCGTCTGTTTATCTCCGCCAATTATCACCGGAATGGCCTGATACCGTCATTGGCGTTCGTCTTGGGTAGGTATTGAGCCGGAATCTTTAATGGTCTGTTCAGTTCAATAGCTTTATTGGTCATTGTGAGCTATGAATATTGTATGTGTTTGATCGATATAAACGCTGGTTTGATTTGCTATTGGCTACTAGTTACTACCTATTCAGGACTTAATAATACTAGCCTATTATTGCTCCACTGCAGGGCAAAAGCGTCTTCTCAAACACATTTATTTTTTAGGATGGGAAATCATTAAATGTCTTCCTCCGCTCTAGGCAGAGTGGAAGGGAGTGTCAGACTCGTACTGACTAAAACCCATCCGTGTTCTTCCTAATGCCTTTTGTGTTCCAAGTCACGCCACGGTAACTCTTTCGAACAAAATCCGCAACCCTGGCAGGTTCTCTACACAATAGTATTGATCACCACGCTTGCTGAAGGCGGATTGGCCATTTTAGACTTATATTTTAAGTCCAGGTTCCCTTACGATGTTATTCTTCACCGACGTTAGTGATGTCCAAGATAAACTTAGAAATTATATATGAAATAGAAAAAATTACATAGATACTTGCCTGTGCCCGGTTGCGAACACACAGCCTCGTATATGAGATGCAAGCGCCTTAACCACTGGGCTATTCCGAAATTCATTAAAATGCTTTCCCCAACCAGTGTTATCTTCAAACAGGGGCCCGTTTGTGTGTCATATTTGTAACTAGTTTCTGCCGCAGCTTCATATGTTGCGTTCAGAATTATGCAAATGTCCTAAATGACCTCTCGAGAAAGCCAGAATGGGATATTAAAAAAAAAACTATCATTGTGTTAATGTGTTGAGCTAATTAGGTAATTCCATTCAAAAACGTAAAAGACCAACAAAAATGCATCCTTAAAAACTTTCGCGTTTATAACAATAGCAACATTTGAGTATGTGAATCTTAAACACCTACATTATAAGACAACCCAAGAGTATCAATCGTCACTATATTCCTGATGCTCTAGGATGGTGCGGGTGATATTTGTCAAACCGATGCTTTTCACTCATGAACGTTACAGCGATTTACAATCATGATTGAATATTTTAACTGCACACTAATATCATAGTCGTAAAATACGGAATCAGTAATAAGCAAGTAAATAACTGGTAAATACTGTGCTATATTATTTTAACAACTTTATGTAATTACCCATATTAGCAAATAAATGACTATGATTATGATTATGATTAATAAATAATGTCACTCACCTAGGTCAGTGACATTATTTATATATGCGATTCTGACATCCATAGATGAATTGCTGACATTTGTGTCATCCGCACCATCATAGAACGTATGGAATATAAGAATTAAATGCATCACATTTTAAAAGCTGTCTTCTGCAGCTTGGTAAATTGCTACTAGCTTAGCCAAACATGTTCTTAAAGATGAATTTTCCCCCAATTTGCATCACCAAACGAAAACAAAAACCTAACGCAAGCGTCAGCGGTAAGAACCAGCGCCAATTTCTAAAACCTTTGCCTCAATAATCCAGAATTCCAGAACGTTCCGTTCACAACTTCACGTAAGCCTCTTACGTCGTTTTTGTGTACTACTTTTTCTGGCAACAAGCTGGGAAACAGTAAACTAGGAAGTTAATCTTTGGCCCTTAAAACTGCAGCAAAGTTTTAAAATGCGATGGTATTTTTGTGTAGTTAGGCTACATACCTACATCATTTTTACTAATACTATGTAAATTGAAATAAAAGTCAAACATTTGTAAGAATACATTGACAATTCAGAGATATCAATAGATAAAAGATTGTTTTTTGCTTACACAGAAAACTTACTTGAGATTTAATTGATAATCCTACTACTATTATTAGTTTGTAAGGATGTATGGATGTTTTTTACACGATTTTCAACGAAATCACCTGTTTGGCTCAAATATGACACCGATTTCGCTTAACATAAATAAAACATATGCTAAAGTAAATATTTTAATTTTTGTACTCCCGAGGGATAACTTAAGACTTGGGTTTTATTTCAAAGTCTACGCAGACTAAATTACGGGGCGAAACTAAGTTAAATAATACTGTGAATAATAATCTTCACACGGTTCAAAATGTTGAAATGAACTCCGCATTAGTTGCAAACCACTTCCTTATCGTCAATTTGAAACAAGCACAGATTTGCACGTTCCCGAGGTCAAATAATGCATGCACGATAGCGGATTTTGTGAGCTAAATCTGAAGCTGTGAGTCATCAATTCCACCGTGAACCTCCTTACAAATCTGTGAGAGGGCGGAAATCACTGAAACTAGCGTGGCTGTAAAATGAAATTGAAATCTTGAAATGTGTATTACAAATTTTTACCTTCTCGCTGAAATATTAGGGTTCAAAAGTGTTTCTGAAATGTTTTTAAGTTACATAAGATGTTGTTATTAGCTACGCTTGTCGGGGTTGGTCCGTGGATGGGTGACCATATTTACACACCGAGACTCTTCCGTGCCTCGGAAAGCACGTTAAGCTGAGGTTCTCGGCCGTCATATGTGGATATTTGAGTCTTTACGGGTCTGCAAAAGCCCAAAAAAAAGAAAAGTCTGACAAGCAGTCGTATCAAGGGGTATCGTATTACCCAGTTATTGGGTTGTGGAGGTCAGATAGGCAGACACTAGTATTCAGCTGCATCCAGTTAGACTGGAAGCCGACCCCGATTTAGTCGGGAAAAAGCTTAGCAAATTGATTGATACATAATGTTCACGTGTTCACAAATATCGGAACAGCATGGTGGAACATGAGAAACATGGTAATTAATTTTCGTGCCTTCTCTGAATAAGAAAAGCCTGCCCTGCAGTGGGGCAGTAATAGGCTGACATTATTTATGTTTATTTATTAGTCTAAGAACAGATTGTGCACAGAATATAACCGAAAATATATCTTGAATACACACAGACGCACCATTTGTAGAAACGTAACTAAATGATGTGAGTTTCTATTTAGAGTTGGACAATCAAATTTACTGCTTGATTAATGTAGTGCCAACGAACATCGTATGCTATTTTGTTCCCAACACATACAAGTATACAATGTAAAGAGTTATGAAGAGGCTTGAGGAACGGAGGAGGTGTTTTGGCGATGGAGGTATGGTCAGACCGGGCATAAATTCTGTGTTAACAGAGATCATACACTTGAAGCCTTTTTTTAAGAATGACAAATCATCAAAATGACTTTTTCCTCTCTGGGTAGAGCGGAAAGAAGTGTCAGACTTTTACTGACTAAAACGTCCCATCCGGGTTCCTCCTAAAGCGCTTTGTGTTCCAGGGCCGCGGTAACTCTTTCGAACAAAATCCGCAACCCTGGCAGGTACTGGCCCTAGCGAGCCCAACACTTGAAGCCTAGCTCTATAACTTTCTATACTGAAGGATGCTACGGGACACTATTAAAGATTCCGCTGTCATGGATGTCTGTACTTGTCATTAAAATTAAAAACACATAATAATATTTTCACATAGTTCTAAATCCACACTAATATTATAAATGCGAAAGTAACTCTGTCTGTCTGTTATGCTTTCACGACTAAACCACTGAACCGGTTTTAACGAAAGAACATAGGTTATGGAAAGACAAAATAGGTTACCTCATTCCTTGTCTTCTGCATTCGCGTATTCTCTTTCTCTTTTTTACTTTACTTACACCCATAAGAATAAGACCAGAACGTTATCAACCGCATCCATTCTTCCTCACTCCTCTCGGTAAACCGACGGAGGCAGCTGCGTATTTCGCTTGGTGGACCGTCAATTTACACAACGTTGATTTATACAGATAGCGTGCAACGTAACGCGTATCACATACTGTGTATACGTACAATTTTGCGCTATTATGACTCTGTTTGTGTGCCGAGTATAATGTTTCTGCTGTGGTTTGTGTTCGGAGAATTTATAGGGTATTTTTTTGCGATTTTTGTGTAAGAAATTTGAGACTTTTTTTTAAAGAATCATGGTTGTTAGTTACAGTTTTATCAAGTTCTTATTCTCTATCTTCACATGTAGTTGGTTGACACTTCCCGTTACCCAAGGTTTGGCCAGAGGCGAAGGCCATCCAACATGACATTATGTCCAGTCTTTGGGGCACATTTTCAGTGACGGCGATGCGGATTTTTTTAAATTACAACAGTGATAGATTATAGTCTGGAACAGCACTTAGGCTCTTTTTCATCCCAGAAAATTTTACAGATCCTGTAGGATTATTATCTTTGACGCAGATGAATTCATGGGCAGAAGCTAGTAAAGGAATAAATGCCCGCGACTTCATCTAAGTAAATGTCGGTTATAGCGGACGCAGATGAAGTTGCGGATTAAACAGTAACCATACATTCTTATCCAGATCCTAAGCTAACTCAATGTCAAATTACATTACGATCGGTTCAGTAGTTTTGCAGTGATAAGGTAACAAACGAACAGAGTTATAGAGAGTATTAGCATAAAAAATATCATAACATCACGCCTGTAATCCCCGAAGGGTTAGGCAGAGGTGTACCCATTAGGACACCCACATTTCGCCAGTTATATTTTTAGTCCCATGTAATATGGGGCCAGCCTATAGCCATTAACCGGGCACAAATCCAGACTCCAGGGCTGCTACTGAGAAATTCCTGATGGAAAAATCCAATAACACTTATCGTGTGATACAATGGTCTATTAACACAGCTACTGCACTACATTATTTAGTCATTGTATAACAATGAATTCCACCACAAAGCCAGCACATTTCACCAATTTTGTATAGTTTTAAACCGTGTCCATTAGTCCGTTTAAGAGGATTAAAATTAACGTAATGTTGCACTACTACAATATTTTAAATATACCAAAAATTGGACGCGATGCGGTTGCCAGCATGTGAACAATATCATGTAAATAATTTATAGCCTTTTGTTGCAGTAAATTATTAAAATATAAAGTGTGTTTTTACATAATTATATCGAATGACCTTAATGAATATTTAACTTTTTGTTCGTGTCCCAATTAGCTTTTGCTTGTGACATGATATCCTATGGGAACCGTATTTTTTTTAGGATAAAAATTAGTCCATTTGCTTGTCCAGACTATAATCTATCTTTGAACCAAATTTCATCCACATCTGTTCAGCTGTTCTGCCGTGATTGCGTAGCAAACATGTACCCAAACTTTTTCAATACAATTTATAATAGTAGTATAAAGATAAAATAGT
Organism: Hoplodrina ambigua; assembly: GCA_949774945.1. Taxonomy (NCBI): domain Eukaryota; kingdom Metazoa; phylum Arthropoda; class Insecta; order Lepidoptera; family Noctuidae; genus Hoplodrina; species Hoplodrina ambigua. The sequence goes on from OX458979.1 coordinate 10,894,244, forward strand.
TTATGACTACCTACATGGTTTGTGGTTTGAGTGCCGTGATGCAGTGGTTAAGGCGCCCGCCTCTCATGCATGAGGTTGTGGGTTCAAGTCCGGGCAAGTACCAATATGAATTTTTCAATTCATATGTTCTTTCTAAAGTTTATCTTGGAAATCATTGGCATCGGTGAGGGAAAACATCGTGAGAAAACCTGGACTTAATGTTTCACTCAAACCATGTCAGAGGACCTTGAGGCTGTTTAGAAACTCTGACACTAGGGCATGTGGGGTCGTAAGACCTTATAGTCTTTCTGTCACCTTAGCACGGCAAAACCACTGAACCAATCGTAATGAAATTCAACACAGGGATAGCTGGGGATGTATATAAGACCATGGGCTGTTTAAACTCGCAGGCTTATAATTAATTTTCGTCTTATGAATAATAATGAAAAACCATTTAAATCTCAGATTCATTTTATTATTCAACAGAATTACTTTAATTGGAACGAAATATTCACTCCCTAAGGATTGATTCATAGCCGTTTCCTTTTAGTATTTTGTTTCCTAAAATCTTAATTTAATTAGCTAATTGAATCTAAAATACGAAACGTATTCAGCTTTTCTATAAATATTCATTCGCTGATGTAAGATCCGAGACACATTATCTTATTTTTTTGATAGGTACTGAGTTTTGTTTTAGGTACATAGTAAGAAAAGCAAGCTAAGGGGGATTTTTATTTTCGCTCTATCTATTGATGAAAACCGCATTAAAATTCGTTGCTCAGTTTAAAAGATCTAAGCGTACAGTACAGTACAGACGGCTGGAAGCGACTTTGTTTATACTATGTAATAAAGATGACACATCTTTATTGGTATTTACCTGGCACGACGGGTGCCATGTAAGATTAAAATACCAATGAATTCGAAGTAAACTTGCGAAGGATATTTATTTATTTATTAATTACTCAAATCCCACTTAATGAGACACAATTGATTTTCTATTGTTCTGACTCACCGGTAAGTCAGCCGCAACAAAAAAATACTTTGTACAAAGGCGGACTTAATGCCTTGAATATTTTCTTCCACATACATACATACATAAACTCACGCCTTTTTCCCATGGGGGTAAGCAGAAACTACAGAACGCCACCTGCTACGATCCTTACATACTCCTGTCGCCTCATCTACGTTCATACATCTTGTCATACAAGCACGCTGGTTACGAGTACTCCGCACCTGACCTTTCTGATGGACCTCACCAATAAGGTCAGTGTAGGTCTTCCTAGGGCGACCCCTCCCCTCCCTATTTTCTTCCAGTCTACCTTATACCTAGTATATTTCATTTAGAAAGAAAAAATATTGTCATAAAGACTTTATTTCCTTTCCACAAGGGAGCAACAAGGAACCAGTAAAGTACAGTACCAATAATCGTAACTTATATAATAAACATGATTAATCCTTATTGTTGCTAAGCGCTCCTTCCTTATGTTTGTAATAAGGATAACTCCTAATAAGGACCAATTTAAAGCTTTTATATTTAATAACGTTAAAAAGGTGAATAAACAAAATGAAGACGCTTTAATTTTTAATTATGATTATCTTCATTAGTGAAGCTGTTATTTTACCCTTCAAAATTAAATCATCGAGAAAAATTGTTTTTAATAAAATCCTCTTTTTATTTTGTAATTGAATATTTTACGTTGGAATAATATTTTAGAAATATTTATAGAGGCTGTTGTTAGGTAACTAGGTGTTTCTTTTTTTTAGGGTTCCGTACCCAAAGTGTAAAACGGGACACTATTACTTAGACTCCGCTGTCCGTCCGACTGTTACGGGGCTGTATCTCATAAACCGTGATACTTAGACAGTTGACATTTTCACAGATGATGTATTTCTGTCGCCGCTAAAACAACAAATACTAAAAAATAGAATAAAATAAATATTTAAGAGGGCTCCCATACAACAGATATGTTTTTTTTTTGCCGTTTTTACAGTTACGGAACTCTTCGTACGCGAGTCCGACTCGTACTTGGCCGGATTTTTTTGTTTTGTTTTGTTTTAAAATTAAATTAGGATCGATGTGATGAGCCATTCCCGATAGCAATTTAAAACTCGATAATAAATAACGATACCAAAATAAAACAAAGCAACATCGACAAGACAATTAATCCACACCCATCTGTATCCTAAAGCTGGGTGCACATTATTTGTACAAAAAAAATGCGTAGGTAGGAGCGAGCCTGTGGTCGCAATAAACTGAATTTATTATCAGTCCTACGGTATTTTTATGCGATCGCTGGAAAGATTTGTCGTTGTTCCGTGATTTCCCCTGGGACCAGTGTGTTTAGTGATATTGTGTATGCGACTTTATATTTCAATCAGTCGATTGGCAGTTTGGGACCTTGTTACCTGGAGCGTAATTCTGCTAACTTTTCTGAACGATCGCAATGTAATTTCGGTCTTAATTTGTCAAATATACGTCTAATTTAATGACATTGATTGTTGCTGAGATGAGAATGCGACTAGATTTTAATTAGTAGAATTTGTCTTCTGATTTCATTGGTGGATGTGCTTTTTTGTTTTGTTGTTCTTTGTTTTCGAGTCGATTGAACGAACTGATTGATTTAAGACAATAATTTTTTCCTTCAGTCGTTACGAGTCGTCAGAAGCTTGAAAGTTTGACAACCAGTCTTACCTAGGGGTATCGTATTACCCAGTTACTGGGTTGTCAGATAGGCAGTCGCTCCATGTAAAATACTGGTATTCAGCTGCATCCGGTTAGACTGGAAGCCGACCCCAACATAGTTGGGAAAAGGCTAGGCAGATGATAATTTTTTTTTCTTTAGTTTTGGGCCCAGTACTGGCGACGTTTATTGGATTAGATTTAATTCATTTTATATCTTGCTCTAAGAGCTTGAATACCTGTAGTAATTTATGAATTTTAATTATTTAGTACTTATGTACATTTAAATTTGTTTACATAATTGTTTTCATTTTTTTTTAAATCTCTTATTTGTTATTTCTCATGTGCAAACTTTTGCACCTGCTATGTTATCTCTTCACTACCTTTGGTTGATTGGTAGAGAATGACTAAGGCATTAAGTCCGCCTCTGTATTTTTTGTTGCATAAAGTTGTAATAAATAATTAAATATCTTCACAAAAAATCCTTTGAATACCTGTACATAACATGTAAATGATAGATGTACTGTATGTAAGCGTTACGTAGCGAGAGGTCTCGGAACTCGAAACTGGACTCGCACAGATTTCAATACAATTTGCCTTAAACCGATACATGTATCGTTTGAGACTATAGACTGTGGACTTGCGCTAAAATTTAATTATTTAATAGTAAGTAGTCATCGCTTACTGCCTCGTTGGGTTAGTAGTCGCAAAGCGCGACTGCTGAGCTTGAGGTCTTGGGTTCGATTCAAATTTGTCTCTCTCTTTCGTCTCGGAGTCTAGATTTTTGTCCGGTTGATGGCGATATGTTCGCGATTTATTTATTACTTAGGACTTAAACATAATTGGCGAAATGTCGGTGTACTAATGGGCCTCTGCCTAACTCTTCGGGGGTTACAGCAATAAGATTGGTCAGTACTATTTTTACGTGATGCTGTTTTCTGGGATACCACTAATAGATGACGCAGTAAATTTTACATTTGTACAAAAATGTTCTGAACTCCACAGTCTTAGTACACCCATCATTGCGTGCGTCCCTCAATCTCATGTGAATCAGGACAATCCGATCGTGTCTCTAAATGTTCGGGCGGATCATACAACCCAGGGGCCCAGGGCCCCTGGTCAGCACTTTATGTAAACCCTGAACTATGCAGTCCTGTACACGATTCTAGGCAGCCCACGTATGTACCAATGTCAATGAAAGATAGAAGTTGTTTTGTCTTTAGGTAGTTTGTTTGATTTTGTTTTATTTGGTTATATCTTACACTAGCTATAAACCATGGTTTTCCCACCGCAAGGCAAAGATCGTGCATTTTCTGGAAAAGGCACGAGCATTAATCATCACGCTGGATCAAGGAGCATTGGCGATTGCAGACATATTTTAATTTATAACCGTCCGACTGCCTCGTTAGTTTACCTACTGGTCGTAAAGTGCGCCTGCTGAACACGAGGTCTTGGGTTCGATTCACAGGTCGGGTAAAGCGTCATTGGGTTATTCTATCAGGAATTTCTCAACAGCGTCGGAATCTGGATTTGTGCCTAGTTGATGGCAATAAGCTCGCCCCCTATTACATGGGATTTAAACATTACTGGCTAAATGTGGTTCCACTAATAACCTCTGCCTAAACCTTTGTGGATTACAGGTGTGATTTTTCGTGTAATAAGTGTCGAAATCATGTACTGAACCCTTAAAAATTGCGTGTCGATGTCTCTGCCACCGATCCATATAAGCATACTTATAGTTCAGTAAAAGCTAAACAAAATGGAGAGAGACTTTTTTAGAAGTTCCCCAATAAAGCCTGTCCACATTCCAGCGTCCAATAACAGTTTTGTTTGTCTTATATAGCGAGAATACTTCGATGTTGCGGAGGTTTTTTTCGTCACATATTGGCTAGCGGCGGTATTCTGTGAAAATGTCCCTCGGTGAGTTTAAGGTGAACTATTAATGCCTGGCATCAGATGGAAAAGCAGCTCACCTCTTACTCACTTCATCGAAATTCTGCGAGGGAGATTTTTATAGAATACCGCGGTTGTACGGGGTTTGAGAATAATGATTGGTGGTCTTTCTCATAATGAAAGAATTTTTTTTTGCCGTGTTTGTGCCATACTGTACCTATAGCTTAAAACATATATAGAGTAAATAGGGCAAAGGGCTTTTCTAACATAGTACAAGAATGTACATTGATCACGCTTGCTCGAGGCGGATTGGCGGATTTTAGTCTCATATTAATTATGTAGGTCCAGGTGTCCTTCGGATGTTTTCCGTCACCGATTTCTTTGGTATTCAAGAGAATCTTAGAAAGTAAATATGAATTGAAAAGTCACATTACTTGTCAATTGTTTTGAACGTACATGAGTGGCAGACGCCTTTTACCTTAATGGCAGTATTAAACAATTCTAATAGTGAAATCCGATCTAAAATCCATAAACGTCAACTCAAATATTGTTTGATAAATTACCCATATCCGTACAAAAACATATCAAGCAATATGACGTCACAAGTGACTGTCTATAAGACAATATACACATCTCAATTACCCCGAAACGAAGCGGCTTTTAACCGTCTTCCAGCTAAAGGGGTGGTTCCGTACCCCAAGTTCCGGCCGGACGCGATAATTTCAGCCTCTTTTGTGGCAAACGTCGGACAAACAGACCGAGTGATGTTCAAAATGTATAATAAAGGATGTGTTGTATGTTCTTGAAGCTGGTCGCTTGTACTTTTGTTCCGGTTTGGGGGTATCTTGCGTTTTTGTTTTGTTTTTGGGGTAAGAGAGAAGAATAGGGTTATTTTGTTTTTAAGGGATCTTCAGCTGTAATTAATAGAATGTACAGTAAACAAAAGAGATAGGTATGAAGGATCGTCAGACATAGTTGAAGTTTTCTACCTATTAGCTAAAAATAAGTAAAATTGAAGTGTCTGTATGTAATGTCTAATAAATATGAATGTTTAAAAAATATTTTTTGGTAATTTTTTTTTTATAATTTCTGTCTGTCTATCTGTTTGTCCCGGAGATTCTCCGAAACGGCTAAACCGATTTTGATCAAACTTTCCCTGACAGATAGCTGATGTAATAAGTAGCCAATTAGGCTAATTAGGTATCAAAATAACTCCTCCACCCAAAAGTTAAGGGCATAAGATAGTAATAAAATAAAATAGATATTTAATTAAAAACTTAATTACTCACAGAACAAAACAATGTTGTGCTTAAATCAAGCAGATTCTAAGTTAACAAAACAGTACAAAATACTCTTAACAACAAACACTTGCACTGGTAGCAAAAAAACGTTTTTAGACACACTCAGTAATTTATCTTGGCTGTTTAAGCTTCACAAAGTTTTTGTTTCGGCTCCATTTTAATTAGTTTTGCTGGCTGTACCGTCCGCGAGATTTAAAAGTAATAAAATTATTTGTCTCTTACATTTCGTATGTACTTCGAGGGAATTGTTAAGATTTTTTTCCCGGATTCTGGACTTGTAGGAAAAATACTGTTTTTTCTTAATTTATTGTTTTGGTTTTGTGAAGATTTTTAAAGAACATATTTATATTTTTATTTACTTGTCTTTCCTAAATACCTATTTTTTTAATTGTATACACATAACATCGCGCCTGTAATTCCCGAAGGGTTAGGCAGAGGGGATTATAAATAAATAAAATAAATAAATAAATATCTTGGGACAACTCACACACGGCTATCTGATCCCAAGCTAAGCAGAGCTTGTGTTATGGTAAACAGACAACTGATATACATACTTATATAATTTATAAATACATACATATTATAGATAAATCACATTCAGACACAGAACTAACAATCATGCTCATCACACAAAGTTTGTCACGGGTGGGAATCGAACCCACGATCTCCGGCTTAGCAGTCAGGGCCGCTAACCACTAGACCAACAGGCCCGTCATTATACGTTATAGTTACATATATTCTAGTTGTCTTGTCTGTTAACTTAAATGTTCATTGTCTCATAAGAGAAAACCGGCCAACCAGCATTGGACTCATGTCTTTGATGTGATATGTCCTACTTAACAAGACCTGGGTTCAACTAGTGGGTATATTTCAGACTGACTATGTTACCACACCAAGCACGTCGGGGTAACATTTTCAGATAACATTTTTGAAGTGAAAACTTCTTTAGCGGCGTTGAGCACTTTTTCTGTAATGGGTATAAAATCTTAAACTCGCGTCAGGACACGTGATCTGATCGAAAAAGCGTAAGACGGATGGAGAGTAGACAGCTATCCCCTCTCTACGGCGCGGCGAAAATGTATGCCTGGGCCTACTGTTTCGTTTAGGCAGCGCAGGGCGCTTGCGCGAATGTTCGTGTATAACTTTTTAATGTAAAATAATTGTAATAGTTTTAAAGTGTTAAATTTTTAATGTAATATAAATTGTCATGTTTGTGTACGATAGCGCAATAAATGAATATTGTATTCTACCACATAAATGATAGTACTTTTATACTGATAAAGCAATTGGTGCAAAATTATTTCCTAACCATTCCAAAATATCAAACATGCTCAACGTTAATAATCAAGTTTTCACTTCTGCCGGCACTCCCGGAGTGCAACCCGTATTTGTTTTTTTTTTTTTTTTAATCTCTACTCATTAGACTTGTGTATTTTGCGTATTATTCCCAAGGATTTGAGCTTGATTTTATGACATGCTGAGCGGGTCAAACGCCCTTAACACCCACAGAAAAACTATTTAAATAAAATAATAATACAACAAAACCAGTAAACCGTTAACGCAAATCATTCGCATCAAAACAACGTTTATAATTAGTACTAAAATAACAAAAACACAACAGCGTATCGCACATTAACATATTAAAATTGGAATTTAAAAACCTCTAATTTTACAGGCCGTCGCCCTCACTTTTCCGTTGTGTAATAAAACGTGGAGATGAAAATATGATGTGTACGTACTTATTCTTTGTGTGTTTGGAATTATTGAGATTTTAAAATGAAAGCTGTATTGATAAGTTGTTTCATTTATCTGTGTTTGCTTTGGGGTTAGTTCTGCTAAAGTCAGTTGTACAGACAACTGTGACTGGCTGCCAGTCTAATGTGATATGTTATTTTTTACTTCTGTGAAGTAGTGTCTTGGTATAACGTCTTTTGTTTTTAAGGATGGGAAATCTTCAAATGACTTTTTCTGCTCTGGGTAGAGCGGAAGGGAGTGTCAGGCTCTGCCTTCTGTGCTGTCATCTCTCTTAGGCTCGCGTGGAATGCAACGCGCTACCGACACGGGCCTGAATTTGATCGTCCGCAAGCCCGGAAAAATGTTTACTCTCCAATTTATGCAGCTCCTCAAAAGTTTATAACAAAAACGTAAATAAAACCAAATAAATATTCATTGTCGTACACTGTTTCAGAAGGGCAGGTTTTAAATAAAAAGGAAACTTACTAAGCCCTATATTTTCCAGCCATTTTTATGGTCGCAAACTGGCAAAAAGTTCCTCCCGGCTTCGTTTAATGAGAGCCGACGAGAATGTATGCTTAGTAAATACTGCGACCACTTAGAATGTGGACTTAATGATGTGTGAAAGGCTCAAGTATTTCGGGTGATGCTTTTATGTGTTTCGGCTGAGAATACTGAGTTTTTTTCGACACGAAAGTGTAGTGGTAGGTATGATTTATGTTTTGCTGGAAAAACAACGTGAAAACTGTATTGTGGAAAAACTGAGACTCGTCAAATATAATGCTGACGGTCGGTCTGTGAATTTAGATAAAGTGAGCTTTAGGTGAGGTTAGTAAAACACCTCACTTTAAGCTCCTAACGCAACTCTATTGGGTGCTATGACAGCTCATCTCCTGCTCACTTCACCAAGGAGTTTTTGACAGACTAGCCTTCCAGGTCTACATCTGAATGAATGTTTAATAAGACAAAGACGAATCACAATTGCAACAGCGGCAATGTGCGTGGTGCACGTTTAAAACATAGGTTTAAAATATAGGTAAATTAAAGGCATTTTTGACAGAAGAATGGACATCGCCTATTACCACAGCACAGCTTCGACACGACATTGGCCCGGTCGACAGTTAGCTGCAAGCACGCCGCCCGCAAACCGTCACCTTTTTATCTTGTCATTACCAAAAAAAATGGCCGTCACAGGACCCCCTGCAAATGACAAACATCTAGGTATGATGATATTAGAATTCATAATAAAAATCTTTGACAAAATATGGCATAAAATTAAAACGGGCATGAAAGCGTGATGCCGTTTGCCGTTACGTCATTCGAGTCGCTTCTAGCGCCAGTAGATGTTTTACATCAAAAAGTAGATAAAATTATTGACCATAGTCCTCACTCTCAGCGTCTGTTAAAAGAGCACTTTGTCCAAGCAGCGCTGTGGTCACAGTTTTTACGCTCTCTCTACGTAAAGGGCTAATTAGAAAGTTAGATTTTTATAATGAAAAGCATTATTTCTGCATATTCAAAGCTTTGTGATGTTACTAATTGTTTGGCCTCGTTTGAGGTGTTAGGGAGTTTAAGTGAAAATTTTTGCTCGTTGTGAAAGTAAACCCTTGTGTACTTTGAGTTTGTATGTGATTAACGCGTGAATTTCGGTTGAGGTTTTTTTGAATAAAGGTGAATAGAAGGTGAAAAGCAGTGCTAGGTAGATGTAGTGACAAAGATAGAAAAGGGTATGCTTAGATGGTTCGGTCATGTTGAAAGGATGAGTGAAAGACGATTGACAAAAGGTATTTATATGGCAGAGGTGAGTGGCAACGCCGGGAGGGGTCGCCCTAGGAAGACCTACACTGACCTTATTGGTGATTTCCTTCAGAAAGGTCAGGTGCGGAGTACTCGTAACCGGCGTGCTTGTATGACGAGATGTATGATCGTAGATGAGGCGAAAGGAGTATGTAAGGATCGTAGCAGGTGGCGTTCTGTAGTTTCTGCCTACCCCCATGGGAAAAAGGCGTGAGTTTATGTATGTAAGCATTGCTAATAGATAAAATTCTATCTTGTTGAAGATAAGTGGGATCGCAGTGACCTAGCATTATGTGAAATGACAGCTATAAAGTGATCTCCAACCCGTTTATCGATTTTTTGGTCGTTGTCGTGTCCTAGTTTTTTTAACGGAATTGTAATTCTTTCCCTAATTAATTATTCTTTGTAAATAGCTTGTAAAAGCTATCTACTAGAGTTCTGGGAAAATCGGTTCAGCCGTTTAGGAGATCAGCCAAAACAAGTAGATAGCCAAAAATAAAATAAATATAATATTTGTTTTTCTATATAATATACAAAAACATCTTATTTGTTTTGTAAGAAGCTAGTATTTTGATGTTACAAACAGACATATCAATTTTATTTATTTATGTAGATGGATACATAACATCACGCTTGTAATCCCCGAAGGGTTAGGCGCTAGTTATGTTTAAGTCCCATGTTATATGGGGCGAGCCTATTGCCATCAGCCTGGCACAAATCCAGACTCCGAGGCTGCTACTGAGAAATTCCTGATGGAAAAACCTAATAACACTTTGCCCGACCTGGGAATCGAACCCAAGACCTCATGCACAGCAGTCGCGCTTGCGACCACTAGACCAACGAGGCAGTCTAGATGGATGGATGGATGTAGATGGATGTTATAAATAATAATTTATTTCAAATCACAAGACACTTTTTAAAACCACACTTCCTTCTTTAACACTTCAACTGACAGTTAAAGATCTTCAATTTGATTGATCAGTTATTCAAAACGCATGATTTGAGGAAGTGACTTCGGAAATGAAGAGCGGCGCCGGGGTGTAAAGTAATGATATTTTGTACGTGTATAGGTGGTGGAGCTCGGGGGAAATCAATGGCGCACATACTCGAGACACACGGACTTATTAATTTTGTACTAGATGTGCTTGTGCTAATGAAGACGTGTGTAAAATGTTATCTGTAAATAATTAGTGACCGGTACTCATACACATGGTTGTACTTATATGTAACAAACAGATAACCCGAAGAATTTTTTTTCTTGATCATCTGTTTTAATTTTCACAGAATATGTACAAAAATAAAGTAAAATATTAAAGGGGTTTCCACTACAAGAAAGGTGTTTTTAAAAGCTTCTAATTAACTTTACCTGTATGTAATGGAATTTTGCAATCAATATTTCACCCACTTCCACTGAAGCTATCTGGCTGAAGTCTCATTAGATATTAAAATTATAAAATAGCAGTAGTAATAAGCGTCAAAGATTTTGTTAAAATTGAGGTACCTACTATTTTATTAATTATTTTATAAAAGTATTACTTATTTACAGTCGAAAATGATTGCAGAAACTATTTTTTTCCATTTGAGTAATATTTTGTTGTTAAATACATATATTTTTTAAATTTTGTAGAGTGTCACGGAACCCTACGTGTGCGAGTTCATACTTAGCCGTTTTTTTTTTACTACAGCTACACTGATAAACTTAAAAAAAATCCACAAAAAATGCACAATTCCATATTGTCAATACAATCAATACATGAAGGTAAACGCCAAGCAAGAACCATTACAAACAAGTCTTTCACTCACGATTCCACTCCACATTTTAATTCCACGTCTTAGAAGGCACAAGTACTCTTTTCACGTAGGTACCTATTACGCACACCGCGTACCTGGTTCCTACTTAACACTGATTGCTTTCCCCCGAACAGGGATTACGGCGCGTAATTTACCCGTTACTAGATTAAACCGGTATCAACCGGTGTTATCGACTTTTTCGGATACGCGTAACGAGAAGACTTTGAAATTAGATATTCTGTGGTGTATCATCTTTATGTTTTACTAGCTTCTGCCCGCGACTTCGTCCGCGTCAAAGTTGATAACTCCATACAAACTTTGGACCCCCGTAGGTAAGTGTCATACCTATTCTTTGGGATATGGGTAATTTATTTTGAAAAATCGTTACTTAGCGGACTTATACTAACTAACATAAACTACCTCCCTGCAAAATTTTCGATATTTCGTGATGAGTGAGTGAACTTTCGCTTTTGTATGTTTATTTATGGTATATTGAAATTACTTCTTTCCAAAATATTATGAAGTGGTATCAAAATTGACTTATTCTTCGATCCCAAACCATTGAAACACAAGTTCCAATACACTACTGTCTTAATACTGTACCTCACATTGTAGCTTCGATTATTTAGATGTTAGATTCGATAGAGCGTCTGAAATCAGAATCTGACTTTCATGTTTTTGAAAGAAAGTATGAGCAAAACCCTGTAAACATAGACTTATTTAAAGTCTAAGCAAAGTTTTACCGTCTTAAATCACGATTCATCGATGATTTTAGATATTATCTTTTTTAGGGTTCCGTACCACAGTCGGCAAATACGGATCCCTTATAGGATGACTTTGTTGTCCGTCTGTCTGTCTATAAAGACCCTTTTCTAAGGAACGCGTGGAGGTATCAACCAAAAATTAAAATCAAATACCCAGGTCTCGGGCACGCCGCCATCGCGGCGGTAAGACCCCTCTTTGAGGAGTGGCTGGAGAGGCGCCACGGCGTCCTCACCTCTCGTCTGACGCAGGTCCGACGACGTCTGTCAGCACAGGGACGGGGCCCTGACAGGGCCAAACGCCTGCCGGAGTCGCGGGAAGTCTTAACAGGATACCGTGGCCCCGGAACGCAAAGGCAACAGAAGGAACAGGGTGGTCTCTTCCGCCCCATCCAAGGCAGAAGGACTCATAATTATGAGGATTTTCCCCACCCAAAAAAATACTTTGGTGTGCAATGACTCATGCCAGCAGTCAAAAAATTAAACTTCTAAGTCACCGCAAACTAAAGATAAGGTCGTTTATGGCGTATATTTTGACGCTCGCTGGGGAATCAAAACCAAATATAAAGGGAACTTTCCGTTGACATAGAATCATGAAAGGCAAGACGCAATGCCATGTAGACATACTAATTACTTTTTATGCGTTTATTAACCGTTTTTTTTGTTGTGTTAAATATTGTATGGTGTAAGGGAACCCTTTGTGTGCGATTCGGACTCGCACTTGGCCGATTTTTTACAATATTTTTCCGGCCCAGTTGTGCCAGTTGGCCCAGGTGTTCCACGGGCGCTGTAGTAAGTGGGCCATCATATAAAAGGACCACCACACTTGCCCTGAGTGTCTGCGGGATCTATAACTCCTCATTTGGCTAGGTTACGTTTGCAGCGCCATATAGGCCACTAAAGATCTCAACAGAGTGCCATGTGTTCCTGGGGTTGAACTCTTTTTGATGGAAGTTGTGTGATGGTGGGTGCCGACGTGGTCCTGTATGGCCTGTGTGCATCGAAGAAAACTCTTCCGACTCTTGAATCTACCCAGAGCTACCTGCATATTGATAGAGGGGATGTAAGGAAGCGGATTCTTGATTTGTTTCATCTGTGCATGCTACATAGATAGCTTCGAATGACAGATGGTGCAATTCCAGCCAATAGGAAGAGTTAATTGAGCAGTCAGTTTCAGGCAGCCCCGATATAATTTTACACGTCTCGATAAGGATGATATTGCTTTTTGGTCAATGACACACTGAACACGCAAATTGACCAGCAGAAGGAGCATAAATACGTAACAGTTGTGCGTAAAACATCGGGTGCTGCTCCCTAGTTGGTAGAAATAAGGTGTCGTAGCAGATGATTTTTTGATTGGTGTTGTGGCAATGTAGGTATATAAAAAGTTAGTGCTCTGTCCAATATAACACCAGGGTACTTAGGTTTCTTCTAATACTCTACGTAACTTCCTCGCCACGAAATACTAAGTGTCCTGTTGGCGAATCTATTGCTAAGATGGAAAGATTCATGTCTTGCAGCACGGCCGCGGTAATAAGTAACCTAAAAAATGTAATGCCATTTAGAAATTGATTTTAAAGCTTGTGGAATATGTTCCATTTACGGTGCCTATGAAAAAAACTGCCTGCGATCACAGGCGCTTCATCAAATCAAGTACCCAGAAAGCTTGAAGTCTGTAAGACATTCTCCGACAGGAGAATGACTGCAACAGATTTTTTTATTGATTTTGGTGCACTTCCGGTTGTTGCCAAATTCTTTCTATTTAGCCATTGAAATAGAAGTATTCTTTTTAGTACCTAATCACTCATCTTACACTAAAATCTTTTTATAAAATAATTCGGAAGCGCAACGAAAGTAATACTAATTACCTACTACTGCGTAAAAAAATTACACTCGCCACTCCTCGCTAATATATACGTCCGCTGGTATTCCAGTAGTATACTTAAAATGTTTGCAGATAGGCTGCCCGTCACTTGTTGAGTGTTGAGCAGCTCCTTGTAGTTATAGCATAATGATTTTGATTTCAAAGGATAGATTTTATTATAACTAATACCTAACTGCAGTATTGTATGTACCGTTGGTGTCGTTTTATAGCAATCCAGCAGTGAAATGTTTAAGAATAATATCCATAATGCGATATTCCTTACCTACACACATTTATGTTTAATCCCATGTAAAAGGGGGCGAGCCTATTGCCATCTACCGGGCACAAAACCAGACTTTGAGGTTGCTATTGTGAAATTCCTGATGGAAAAATCATGCTTTGCTTTAGTCGTTCAAACAGGCAAAAGTACTTTAGCTGTTGATTTATGTGTTGTGTAACTATGTCTAGATATTATTTTCTGCATTAATATTTAAAAAAATACGTTAACAAATCAAAGTTGTGATAGAAATATGCACTCCTATTTTTTTTTTTGTTAGGAAATCTCATTATTCAATAAAAAAACATTAAAAAGAAATTGAAAATATACAAAAAGAAATGCTTATATTGGGGACCGAACTTCCGCCCACCGTTTTGCAAGTTGGTCGACGAACCATTAGGCAATTTACTTTGATGACAAATGACTTCAAATAGCCGTTCTAGTTTTCCATAATTGACTGCTTAGCTTCTTGAAGGTATGGCGTGATAATAACTATTTTACAACTTCAGTTTGCAGCTATTTATAATATTTTTACATTTTGTTTCGTCTTTTTTACAATCCTTTGGTAAACTGTTGTAGTCTGCTAATCCCCCAAAGCAAATAGCGTGATAATTTATAGCCTATGTTCTAATTTGGCCACTGTGGAATATTCATTTAAAATTTGAACAAAATCTATCCGGCAGTTTTTGCGTGATGCTCCAACAAACAAACAGACAAACAGACAAAAATAAAAATAAAAATATTTTCGGCATAAGTATCATTCAAAGACCCCTAAGCACTTTTTCTTTTTCAAAAATATTAAATGTACAGTTTTGACGTCTCTACGATTTTATTATATGTATAGATGTGATGTCTATGTTCTTTATGAAGTGTCGCAGGATTGCCCGACTTCTTCTTCTTCTTATCGTGTGGGTAGTCAGGCCTTACGACCCTACACACCCTTGTGTCAGAGTTGCTAAACCGCCTCAAGGGCCTCTGACATGGTTTGAGTGGAATAGTAAGTTCAGGTTTCCTCACGATGTTTTCCTTCACCGATGCCAATGATGTCCAAGATAAACTTTAGAAAGTGCACATAAAGCCCGACGAATGTACACTAATAAATAAAATTGTAGTGTCTGTTTGTACTGTGGTGTGTGTGGTGTATAATTGCCAAAATGTGGGTGTACTAATGAGTACCTCTGCCTATCCCGTCAGGGATTATTGGCGTGATGTTATGTATGTTTGTAACGTCAGAATAATAGCTTTTTACAAAATCAATATAAATGTTTACACGGTAAGTACTTACACGAAATACCCATTTTATTTTTCGTTTCTGTTTGTTTTGCTTAATCTCCTAAATGGCTGGACCGATTTTGACGTGAGTACCTGATATTTATAAATAAATAAACATCTATTTATACCACGTTTTGCTGCAAATAATATTATTATTGATTTGATATAATGTCAGATAGTGCAATATGTCAAACTGACAACTGACCGTTCTCGCGACCGCCTCTGTCTGAATGGCGCCTAATGGTTGTATAGTAGAATAATCCTGTCGGGGGAGATCCCCTAGCATGATTATTCTGTCACAAAAAATCAGTTATGCACTCAGGTCAGCGACGAGATAAAAGGATAAAAACACGTGAACGTTTAAAGATTGCACTGTATCTTATCATAAACAACCTATGTGCCGTCTGCCACCAATGCAGGCTGCATTGATAACACGTACATACCTTAAGCGGTGTGCAAACGCGGACACTTTTTGTTGCCGACTCAAGACACAGTTGCCGCTGGCGACTGGATGCTTTCGGTGTTTGTTTTTGAACATATACCTATCTTACTAACACATAAATATTTTTATCTGTTGTCTAAGTTAAACAACTATACAATGATGTATGGTTTTTGACATAAGTCTGACATTAGACACGCGTTGAACAGATGTCTAAGCTTTTGTGGTAAGACTCTTGCAGTTCTGTGTGCGACACAAGCAATAATATTCAACAGACTGATTTCGCTCAAGGTGGCATATCTCAATGAAGTCTAGCCAAGCACGTACGAAATATAAAATTGCACAAACGTGTGCACACACACGGGTGCACTCCCTCTTCCCTCACTCTCTCCCTTCTCAGCTCTAAAAAACCTAGTAACACTTTTTTGCCCGACCTGGGACTCAAACCCAGGGCCCCTCAAAAGTCCCGCTCAAAATTCGCGGTTGCGAACACGAGATTAATTGTGGATTCCATACTAAATAAATGATAATAAAATAAGTATCATTCACTACTGGTTGCCGGTTCCTTTGTGTCAGACACAAGACACAAAAGTGTCTTCGTTTGCGCAGCGCCTAAGTTTGGTGAGTATTTGTAATTTAGACGCGAATGAGTCACTTATTTCGTGTAGAGATTTGGACCCAGATAAATATTCTCGTCTCTGTCAAAATACGAGTGAAAGTGGGAGCCGGAAACATAGCTAGGCCAAAGTACGTGCTAAGTAACGTTCCTCCGCATTCTTTATCATTATTAATATTTTTATTACATATCATCATAAATGGCAATATAATTATTGTGATTTCATTGTGATGGTTATACATTATCATAATTATGAAAAGTGATATAAAGAGTAAACTAAATCTTCGTGAATAAATTGCTTTAGTCATTATAACATCTCGCCTGTAATCCCTGAAGGGTAAGGCAGAGGCACACTCACATTTCGTCAGTTATGTTTAAACCTATGTAATAGGGGGCGAGCCTATTGCCATCAACCGGGCGCAAATCCGGACCCCGAGGCTGCTACTAAGAAATTCCTTATTGAAAAACCCAGTAACATAGTCACTTTAGTCATAGTTTTACAATAACATTAAAATGCAATTGTGACCTTAATCACTGGGGTTTTTTTTAAAACAATGTAAACAACGTTATCAGTGATTTAGAAAACGTCAAATTGTAGTATCGGCACGGCTGACGCGTTTGCAAAGCCAATGAAAAGTTATTTATTTATTTATTTATTTATTTATTTATTTATTTTACTTTAATTAAAACGGTTAAATAACCAATTAAAATAATTAAAGACACAGAAGACATAAAAGTAAAAATAAAATAAAAAAAGAAAACACGAATATACATTTAAAAACAGAACAAAATAACTTCATCCCTTTCATAAATTCACCTCACAGTACTTCTGACATACCGACAAAATCTTCGTCCATTCATCCGCAAACAGATCGTTTGTTGGATTAGAATCCAAGAGATCGTTAAGTACAGACAGAGTGCGAGGTACTGGGGACTTAGCGCGCGCAACGGTGCGACAAGAAGGCACAGCAAATAGCTTGTGCTTTCTGCCGCGGCAGTAATTAGCCGGGACAAAAAAGCGAGCCAGTGCAGTATGCAGATCAGGTGCGTCAATAGTGCCACGCAAAGTTTTACAGGCTATAGTGAGCTGATCTCGTGCTCGCCTTACCTCTAGCGAATTATATCCGAGGCATCCCAGTAGAAATTTCGTTGGGTATAGGTAAGGATAATAGCCATGTATGCGCTTATAAATAAGCCTAAGGAACGCTTTTTGTACCTTTTCCAACAAAACCGAATAGGTACTCTCGTGGGGATTCCACACGCAGGAGCTAGATTCTAATTTGCTGCGAACGAGTGCATTATATATAACCTTAATAGGAAGAGAGGTACGAAAATCACGGCAATTACGCATGACAAAACCCAGCCTTTGGTAGGATTCCTTAGCCACCGTAAGAATGTGACCGTGGAAGGTGAGCTTTCTGTCGAATGAGACTCCCAGATCTTTCATAGCTACTGTTTCCGTGATAGTATTATTATTCAATTTGTATTCAAAATGAACTGGGTGCCGCATTCGACCGAATATCATAGCGAAACATTTAGAAGAATTAAATTCCATCTTATTGTCTAAGCTCCACTCATATATTGCATCAATATCCTGCTGCAGTGCCAAACAGTCACGCTCAGATTTTATTTCTAAGTATAGTTTTAGGTCATCGGCATATAATAAACATCTTGCATGACGTAGTACTTGGGGAAGATCGTTTACCATAATTATAAATAATAAAGGTCCCAAGATTGAGCCTTGACTGACTCCAGAACGCGTGTGGTAGGTGCCGGATTCATACATACCGAGCCTAACAAACTGCTGACGATCGCGTAGGTAGTCTGCGAAGAAACGTAGGAGAGGTGGTGCAAAACCTATTTTGTTAAGCTTATTCAGCAGTGTGTCGTTATTAACTCTGTCGAACGCTTTCCGGAAGTCGAAATAAAGTACGTCTACCTGATGTCCGCGGTCCATACTAGTCGAGATATACTCTACTAGAGTTAGAAGATTCGTGTCAACTGACCTCTTGCATCTAAAACCATGCTGCTCATTGCATAAATACTTATTTACTTGCACATATATAGCATTATGAAGGATGTTTTCAAAGACTTTGGCCGGGGAAGATAAAATTGCTATGGGACGGTAATCTTCAACAATACTTTTGTTTTGGGTTTTAGGAATAGGTGTTACTCTTGAAATTTTCCACTGAGCGGGATATATACCACTCTGTAAAGCTAAATTGAATATATGACAAAGAGGATCACTGAAAATATATTTTGAGCATTTGATTATAAAGGGGGGAATGTTATCGGGACCTGTAGAGCTGTTAGGTTTAAGTTTATTAATGCCTTTTACAATGTCTTTAGGGCACAGTGTGGTAATATTTATGTAGTTACTGTTACTGGTGGACTCAGCTGCACTGACATGATCAGCATTTAGCCGCGGGACATCAGGCAGAAAAACGGTTGAGAAGAACTCAGCAAAGGCCCCAGCTGCTTTAGTTCCCGAAAAAGTTGTACCCTTGTACGAGACATTAGGTTCAAAACCACCTTTAGTCCGCAGTCTAGAAATGTGTGACCAGAATTCACGGGGGGCAATTGTAAGTTTGTTCTCTATATGCTTCATGTATGAGGAATATGCATCCGCAATACGAGTCTTTAAACTTGCCCTTAGGTCGGAAAACAACAAATACGCGCTATTGCAATTGGTACGTTTCCAGTTTTTGTGAAGTTTGAGCTTGCGCCTCAGATTTTGAATAATATCATAACTAAACCATACTGGATATCGTTTATCCGTGGATTTCCTCCTGCGTTTTTTAGGCATGCAAGTATTAAAAAGGTTGTAAATTGTATTGTAAAATTTTTGAGTAGCTACATGTACATCATTGGATTCCAAGACTTCATTCCAAATAGTTTCATGAGAAAGAAATAAATAAAGCTGTTCATAATCGCATTTGCTAAAATTCCAGTCTTTGACACTGTCTATATTGCTAGGCTCGATTGAATCTGAATAATGACGTACATCAACTTTTACCTCAATCTGAAGAGCAGGGTGATATGAATCCATTGGTACTATTCCTTCGGTGGCGGTAACGAGTGTTTCTCGCATACTAACGCTCTCTTGGATCAAAACAACATCTAACATACCTCCATACGAATTCTTCACAATATTCATCTCATTCAGACTACAATATGATACAAAGTAACAATAATAATTCTTAATATTTAGCGATACACTATTTAGGTTTATGTCACCTAATATTATTACGAAGCCTTTTAAATTATTTATAAATTCTTCAACTTTACAAAACCAACTCATATACTCATCATCACTGGCACTAGGTTTAATATATACAACACATACGTGAACAGTTCGGCCGCACCATTTAAAATCTGCCCATAAGTCCTCACCACAGTCCGTTTCGAGATCGTGGCGGCGACGTAGCATGATAGGAGAGCGTGCTGCGAGCATTACTCCCCCGCACGGTGTGCTTCTGTCACGTCGTAACACATTCCAGTCCTCCGTTGTAAGTTCTCCATCTTCGATAGAGGAATCAAGGAAACTCTCTGTTACAGCGATCAGATTATGTTCCAGCTGAGACAAGTTGGTTCTCCACGTTGTTAGTTTGGTTTTGAGACCACGGACATTTTGATAGAACAAATTGATGCATTCTATTTTGTTATGAGGCTGTTTAGACACGAAATGTATGACTAGGTTGAGCCTTATCAGGAGCCTTATGGTTTTTCGTATATCTCGAGTTCTCGTATGTAATCCAGGTATTTACTCTTGCATTAATTGGCCATACATCTATAGAATAGCATTTTTCATAGTAAATGACAGGAACACCAATCTTATAAGACTTATAACTTCCCTTGGCCCGTAGTTCTTCAACCGTGCACGTGCCGGTGGGACACAGTTGCCGAAGATAGTCACAAATCTCGTCAGCGCTGGACTCCATATTCCACAGGTGTAAATATTTACGCGGTTCGACGGCTCTTAAGTTGGTAATATTGGGCCCAGCAGCTCCACACAATGAGGCTTGTTTCCTGAATTTCTTTCGCCTTACCTCTGTCCAGTTTTGATCTTCAGATGGGTGGTTGTAGTCAGTAGAAATGTGGCCACTAGAGGGAATTGTGTGGACATCTTTACAGGGCTGTTCAATGGTTTCCGGTACACGGCTCTCAACGTTGTCAGTTTTGGCCTGCGTAGTGTCTGGCTGGTTGGGGCCGGTAGTGACAGATACTTTGGGAGCAACACTCTTAGCTTTGGTTTTTTTCTGTTTTTTGGCACGGTGCTTAGTTTGGACTGGAGTAAAAGTATTCAGGGTAACTGGTGTGAGCTGAAGAGTATTCACAAGATTTGTGTCTTCCTGAGTAACTACATAGACGGGTTGTTGCTGATCTGCTACGCAGAGGGGTTCTTGCTGATTAGGTGTATGAGTTATTGTTTCAAAAGCGTTACTTTGCATTAACCGAGTGTTGAGGAGTTCCACCTGGGAAGAGTAATCTGTCAACTTAGAATCGTAGTTAGAAATAAGGGATACTGCTTTGCTCAGTTGTTCTTTTAATATTTCCATCTCAAATCGTAATTTACTCATTTCAAACGAGACTTCTT
This sequence comes from Hoplodrina ambigua, assembly GCA_949774945.1. Taxonomy (NCBI): domain Eukaryota; kingdom Metazoa; phylum Arthropoda; class Insecta; order Lepidoptera; family Noctuidae; genus Hoplodrina; species Hoplodrina ambigua. Next base: position 10,915,245 of record OX458979.1, read on the forward strand.
GAAATTCAAGCTGGTTTTGTGCTCTTTGTATCTCGGGATTTCTCTTCCTGAGCGTAACATTAGGATCTTTATCCCCTGTTAATGATATGCAATGATCACTCTTGTTATTAGGAGAACATATACATTCCGGACAGACCCAGGAAATTAGGTGTCTTTCGGTCGCGAATCCCTCTCCTGCACATTGAAAGTGATATTTTTGTGAGCAGTTATCCAAAGAACAACTCATGTATTCTTCCTCGTCCAAGATAATGCTTCGGCAGGCAGCACAATTTAAGCTCGCGAATCGTTTATTAGGAAGAAATACATTAGCGCTCGCAAATGACGAAGAATCTTGATAGGCATTTAAAGGGCTCTCGGGCTGAGTTGGTTGAGCTGGCGTTTCAGTGTTATCAAATTTTGGCTGATTAATTAAACATTCAGGACATTTCCAATTGTTTCTGCCTTCGACGCTCATCAGCCTCAGCCGATTTTCAGTTATATTGGCACAAATAAAGTCATAGTATTTGAGGCAAGTAGAACATTGTATGCACGCTTCGCCATCAAAAAAAGCGTTCATACATCCAGCGCAGATATTTGTTGACATCATTGCGGTCATACAGCAAGATTTTAATTTTTGTACGGTGGAAATTAAGCGCTTCAAGTGGAGCAAAGAATTATTAATATTAATTCATGCAATACATGCAATAAGCGCTTCAAGCGGGAAAGCGATGAAAGTACTTAAAAACACTGTAGCTGCCGCAGAGCAAGTTCGCGGCAAGAAGGTCTTAAGCGCCGTGAAATACGCGTCCCTTACGCGTTCGTGTCAGTTCACTCCACAGACAATTCACAAAACACCTGTTCAACCGCGTCACAGAGTAAGAAAGTTGAAAATGCAGCGACCACAGCAGCACAAAGCGAAAGTGTGCGTCTAGTGCTAGTTACTGGTACGGCAGCGATGAAAGCGCGGCATGCGTGCGTAATCCAGTGAGCGGCTAACAGCGCAGCAGCCACAACAGCGCAAAGCGAAAGCACGCGTCTAGTGTAGTTTAATGTCAGGCAGCGATGAAAGCGCAGTTTGCACACACAAGCGGGCGATTAGACTTAGACGTTATAAAACAAAATTTGAAAGTTTTTCACTGATAACTTCGGCAATAATCCATCAAATTGTATCAACTAAACGTCACAGTACACTCCCTGTTCGCGGTCACGTAATTATGCGAGTCTCACTTGGTTGTCTTCACTTTGAACCACTTTTATCGCGAAATAATTACGGAGTAAACAAACGAGATGTTGCCCTGTTGACGTTCCCGCGGCAGATGATATGATTTATATATTTATGATGATGTTATGATTTTAGCAGTGTATTTATGTATGTATGTGTGTTTATTTCTCCCACATTTTTGGTTGTTTAAGATGTTATAAAATATTTAAAATGGCAACTTACAGTGGGCCTGTAATAAAACATAAAAATAAAAATAACTACATCATATTCGGTGTCTTCACATTATGTTAAAAATAAGAAGAAAAAACTATTTAACCAATTAACTAGACCGCACTCTTATAAAAAACAGTAATAAAAAAGAAAAGAACAATAATTCAAACCAACCAATCCAAACACTTTAGAGTGAGTTTTCAACGCGCAATGTAAATAAAACATAATTTTAATAAAGTGGGCAAACAGCATTGCCAAGTTAATAAGCCACAGCGATTTATGCTTTCACAACATAGCCTGGTAACGTAGATGTATGAAAATAGTCGGAGAGTCACGAATATTGGTAGTTGGTTCCGTATAAGCTACAACTACGACCACCTTTTTTTTTGGGATGGTAAAAATCGTCATCAATCAAATAAGTCCTTCCGACCTAGGTGGGGCGGAAGGGACTGTCAGACTTTTACTGACTTAAAAACAACCTTGTTCCTTCTATTTCCCTTTGCCCGGAACGCAAAGGGCATCAGAAAGAACAGGGTAAGGGCCACATTACCACTTATGGCTGGACGAAAATAAATGAAAATAACATTGTCATAAAATCGTGATTCATTTTATTGTTTATGCGTGACTTTGTTCACTGGTTTACCGTTTAGATTGCACACCGATAGCCTGATAAGACTTATCATAATACTGTATTCGAGGATGTCAAAATAGGGGCATTAACTTACGTCAAATGCTTCTGAATCTAATTTCGGATTCAAAGATAATTTACGATTGATCTTGCGTTAAAGTTCATTCGTCATAAATTACCTATTTTTTTTCAGCGATACTTATTCAATCTTTCTGATCTCCTGTTCTCCTTTCGATACAGAGTTGCACGACTTCATCTGCGTAGACTTTCAAAATTAAGCCAATGTCCTAAACTATCCCGCGGGAACACAAAAACGGGAAAAAGTATGCTGTGTTAAGCTATATATCTAGGAGTACATGTACGCCAAATTTTAGCTAATTACGTTCAGCCGTTTAAGCGTAAAAGAATAGCAAACATGCACCCATCTATCTATTATTAGAAACATTCGCGTAAATAATAATATGAAGTAGGATTTCCCACTATACCATAAAACACCAAAACTATACTGTAAAACTTTCAACGCACGATGCCATATCCAAAGCATACTCTACATCTGTTGCAGCAACTCGCATTAAATGCAACGTGCAACAACGCTTCGTAGTTCGTGTACACTGAACGGGCGAGCATCCTCAATGCCAACTGAATGGATCCTTCGTGGGGTTTTAATAAGCTTAATTGAATGTTTATTTCTAGATTTTTATTGGTTAAAAGGTGGTGTGTTTTCGGGCTATAAAATAATATTTAGATTTAGTTCCTATCCTAACTAATATAATAAATGCGAAAGTAAGTTTGTTTGTTACCATTTTACGCCTAAGCCACTGAACCGATCATCCTGAAATTTTGCATATAATTATGTTGCCAGGTGTACAGCAACGAACAACGAACAACGAACCTTTAAACCCGAAAAAACGTAATGTTTCCGAGGGAAATCACAATAACGTTCTAATGATCATAGATGGCGCCACGTGTCGTTTTGAATCATGATTTTAACTAAATAATTGAAATGACAGGACATGGGAAATTTTTTCCGCGACTTCGTCTGTGTCCGCGATAACCGAAATTTACGCGAACGAAGTCGCGGGCAAAAGCTAGTTTTAAATAAACCCTTTTTTTGAGGGTTCCGTAACCGAAGGGTGTTAACAGGATCCTATTATGAAGCCTCCGCTGTTCGTCCGTCTGTCTATCAGCGGTCTGTATCTCATGAATGATAATAGCTAGAGAATTGATATTTTCTCAGAATGTGTTGCTATAGCCGTTATACGAACAAATAATACAAATAATAATAATGAACGGGAGTATACAAGAGGACTGTTTTTTTTCGCAATTTTGGTCGACACTACATAATATAACATCACGCCTGTAATCCCCGAAGGGTTAGGCAGAGGTGTACCCATTAGTACACCCACATTTCGCCAGTTATGTTTAAGTCCCATGTAATAGGGGGCGAGTCTATTGCCATCAACCGGGCACAAATCTAGACTCCGAGGCTGCTACTGAGAAATTCCTGATGGAAAAATCCAATAACACTTTGCCCGACCTGAGAATCGAACCCAAGACCTCGTGCTCAGCAGTTAACTCGTGCTCAGAGACAGTCGATACTATGTATAATGTTATATCTTCTACGATTGCTATGCGACATAGGTAGCGATGTTATGCTATGAAATTTTTTTTCTTTGTTCATGTTCTGTTATATTGATGATCTCATTCCTATACAGGAGTCACACACCTGGCAAATGTTTTTGTCTTGATTGTATTATTAAAATTTCATCATTTTGTCATCGTTATTATTAGAACTCAAAATCCTTATCAAAATAAAAATACCCTATCAATTAATTTTGGAGACAACAAACATCTACAGGCTGTTACAAATAAATGCATTCCTTCACCTTTTTACTTATAATATCATTGCATTCCTTAATTAAACTTTCGGCATTTCCCGTTCGACCCCCCAATTTACATCTACCCGCAAATATTTTTGCTTCCATATTTGTCGTCATATTAGACAAACATGGGTTGTTTACGGTTCTAAGTTTAATAAGGCCCAGATGGGCCCCGACCTCCTCTTTGATCTGTTTGACATTAATATCTGGATGCATGGCAGATGGGCAAGCCAAGTTCGAGAACGAGTTGGATTTTTAAGACGACGACGCTTTGTGTAAAGGTGGAGCTTGAGTTACGGCAGCAATTTATATTTTTTTTAATCTTTACTTGAGATGACATCCAGTATATAAGTATCTACTTAGATACTTTTTTAATGCCATCATTTAAGCTGTTATCGTTTGTGAAAAACAATTGATAGCTTATTTCATCCACATGATTTTTTTAAACTTAAAAATAAAGAAAATATAGCCTATACAACTCTAGCGTAGCTTCCTAGAATCGGATTAGAAGTTACGAAGATTAGCACTTTTAAAAATAAAAAAAAAGACAAACTTTTCAGCTTTATAATACATTTTTTTAGTCTAAACTCCAATAACATTAAAACACCATACAATGCAAGCATTTAAAAACAGATCTTTACGTAAAAAATAGAACCACTGATCAACATAAAAAAAGATAAATATTTTCCACGTTCGGGAATTAACGGGCTTCCCATAGGGTTAAGATTTGTTTTTGATGGTGAAAATCATCATACAGGTACTTAATGAACTATCGAGTTTGGGCCCAAAAGGTATGAGTCGAGTGAATACCTTTATAAAGTGTGACTGGAATAATTATGTAACAGTTACTTTATAAGTTAGGTTTAATTATTCAAAATTGTATAATTTTTATTTTACAAAAAAATGTCAAAGTAAGATATGAATAAAAAATATTTTTTATTATATTTTTCCCAGTTGTGTTAGTTACAAAAAATATGAGTAAGTACTTTAATCCTTTAAATAATGAATGCACAGAAAAAAATAATCGGCCTTTAATAGACTTCCATGACGTAATACAGTACACAGGTATTTAGTATATTTTCTAAAAAAATAATCGGCCGGTTTTTAGAAAATATACTAAATATTTACTTTATTACGTCATGGAAGTCTATTTAAGTACATAAAACTTTGAAAAACATCAATATTAACATCGATTGAAATTAATCTCTGGGTATAGGTACCCAGAGGTGTTTTATTTTTCGATGTTTTACCTTAAAATTAAGCCTAGGGTAGGCCCCAGGGTTAATTTTAAGGTCAAAACATCGTAAATAAAAAAAAAAAACACAAAAAAAATGTTTGCAACCCCTCTCCGTCACAATCCGGTAATGTGACGTCATTTAACATCTGGGGAGTCGCGCGTTTCTTTCACGTTGCACTCAGTATGTAGCTATGTGTACGCGTTATGTTTATGGTAATTTATTAAAAGGTTTTTGCGGTATTCGTGTTAAGAATGAAAGATTATATGCAAAAAAGGCAACCAAAGGAAATAAGTTGTCATTAATATGCCATTATATATTTTCTCGGCCTCGGAGAAGCTCGTGGCTAAGTAATAACAGACGCACGGGTCGATCCGTCAGGTTAAGCTACGCTTGCCGAGGTTAGGCCGTGGATAGGTGACCATCTTTACACAACGAGACTCCTCCGTTCCTCGGAAAGCACGTTAGGCCGTTGGTCTCGGCTGTCATTTATGATCTTTGACAGTCGTTACGGGTCGTCCGAAGCCAGAAAGTCTGACAATCAGTCTTACCAAGAGGTATCGTATTATCCAGTTACTGGGTTGTAGGTTGGAGGTCAGATAGACAGTCGCTCCATGTAAAATACTGGTATTCAGCTGCATCCGGTTAGATTGGAAGCCATCCCCAACATAGCCGGGAAAAGGCTAGGCAGAAAGAAAAAAAACATAAATAAAAATAAAAAAAGTTTCACTTACAAAATTACCAAAAAAAAAACTTTAACACAAGCATCATAGCTCGGAAATTATTTCAAACAGTCCGAAGTTAAGGAACGCTTCGATCTAAAGGGACATCCCATGGGTTCTCGACGACCACTCACAATGACCCCTAAGACCTTTCCCAATCCCCTTATAGATAGTCTTAGAGTGATACATTTCAAGAGGGGTGGTAGTTCAAATGTTTCTGGCCACGTTATACATAACAATTGGTTGGTCCCCTTATCTAAAAGGATCATTTTTCACGTCAGTGCAACCGCTAGGCGACATTTGTCACTACTCCTTCAAAGCTTTTTATGGTTCCGTACCTTTTGCTACCTAGAAACAAAGATTTATATTGCTAACGTTTTTGTTTTCGTACGTATAAATTGATGTAATTGGATTTGTTTCGGATGTTTTTTTTGGACAGTCCCTGTTTTTTTGTTGAAGAGGATCGGGAAATAGTGTCTTAATATAAAAAGGTTTAGGTTGAGATTAATTGGACATGTTGAAGTTGTACCTTATTAGTTTTAAAGGTTAGGTTAGAATAAACTTTGATAGTTAGGAATAGAGAGTTTAGTTCGAGGGTCAGTAAATTTATTCAAAGGACATTTATTAAATTTGTTATAAAATAATAATAGTACTAACACACGAGGTGGGAACGACATTATAATGAAAACTTGTACCATGTACTCAATATATGATTTTAGACCCTCGAGAGCTAACATTAGCTATGCTAAAAAAACAGTTATTTTTTTTTATAACTGACGTAAAATATGTTTCAGAGTAGCCTAAAATCCGGTACAGTACTGTAATTCATATAAAAAGTTCATTACATTAATTTCGAAAAAAAAAATACGAAAATATTTGTCATAGGTTAGTTCGTTTCGGCAGAACCACACCTAATTGCTGCTCAGTTTCGGCAGCAAAGGTTAAAAAAGCCAAAAGCGTTAAATATTCAAAAAATCCTTAAAAATTCGCAACTATTGACGTGGTTATAAAATTAAGCTTAATTACATACAATATAACTAACCATACCTTCATAATCTATTACTTTTGTAAGGCGACCGTTACTGACTGACTGACAACAGACAGCTAAAAACTATGAACGGATTGCGATGTTTGGAACGCAGATAGTTAACATGACGTTCACATGCGTAAGGCAATGATTTTGTAATTTTCACCCCTTATGGGGATGAAAAGGGGGTCCAAAGTTTGTATGGAAAAACAAAATACTTAGATAGAATTTCTACGCGGATGAAGTCGAGGGCAGAAGTTAGTTCAGTGATAAAATTCAATCCTTGACTTGTAATGACGTGACGTTAGCGCAAAATAATTAGAATCCCGCTGATAACCGACATGCGAGAAGTCCCGGGCAAAATCTAGTCTCCAATAAAAACAGAAAAAAAGAACCCCAGTCCTCCCCCATAAAACTCAATCTACCCACTTATGACAATAAAAGTATGAAACTAAAAATCCAGCACGCTCAATTGAGCTGTAGTGCTCAATCGAGCCGAATGTAATTAAGCGTTTGAGCCAACAATCGCGTGGTCTGCCAGCCCTGATAGCGCACTGGCTTAACTCCTCAAGTGAAAAGGCAAGCGGTTGAAGCTTTACACACGCTTTACGTTGGCAAAATTTAGGAACTTTAGGTTAGTGAATTTTATGTGGACAAACTGCGTGCCTATATATGTATTTTTTAAATAATTATCGTAATTAGCGAATAGTTTTGGACTATCAAAATTGCAAATTGAAACTGAATAATAAACATCATAACTTCACGCCTGTAATCCCGACGGGTTAGACAGAGGTGTACCCACTACACATTTCGGTACCAGTTATATTTAAGTACCATGTAACAGGGGGCGGGTCTGTTGCCATCGACCGGGCACAAATCCAAGACAGCTACTGAGAAATTCCTGATGGAAAAACTCCATAACATATTGCCGGACCTGGGATTCGAACCCAAGACCTTATGCTCAGCAGTCGCGCTCTGCGACCACGGATGACCGACACGTGATGTTATGTTATGTTTAATAAATAATTATACCAAATATTAATTTCATAATTTTGGTGTGCGTGACAACCCTAACTCAGACCGGAACTATGTGTTTAAAGCGGACAATGTAGCAGTAACTTGTTAAAATCGGATTATATAAATGGTATCGTACGTTTGATTTAGACGCGATTGTTTTTGCGGATTTTCTATACATTTATTTCTCGCAGATGTTTCTGGTCAGTGTCTTGTTTTAATTATATATAAACAGGTATTCATAGTAAACTCACGCCTGTAATCCCCGAAGGGTTAGGCAGAGGTGTAACCATTAGTACAGCCACATTTCGCCAGGTATGTTTAAGTCCCATGTAGTAGGAAGCCAGCCAATAGCCATCAACCGGTCACAAATCCAGACACTGATTCTTGCTACTGAGAAATCCTTGTTGGAAAAATCCAATGATACTTAGCCTGACCTGGGAAACGAACTCAAGACCTCATGTTCAGCAGCCGCGTTTTGCGACCACTAGACCAACGAGGCGAAAGATTATCTGTATCATAGACAGTAATTTTATTGTATGTAATTAAAAGCCTAAATTCAGTGAACCTCTATAAAGAGTAAGCGAGACAACACTACTACAAACTAAATCCCTCCATACTAATTTCGTGAATGAATAAATGTTACAGTTAAACAACTTATTCAAAAACCTTTCATTATAATTCAAAGTTGATTCAAAGCCGAATGATCCCTGCTGTAAAATTAAGATACCATATAATCTGAATTATGGATTCCCAAAATGTCTGAACCAACAGATCAAAGGATTTTGTACTGAGTGGGTACTATCAAGCTATGTATGATTGCGATTCAAGGTTTCGTGTAGAGCAGAAGACGGGTTGAAATCATGTCGCTTCGTTTCTAAAAAAAACAACACAGCCAGCTGTGATAATTACCGTAAAGTACTTGATATTTTTATAATTTTTTATTTTTTTATTATTAAACCCCTATATTGGGAAGCCAGTCAAAATTTTTAATGAGTCTCAACTTTTTAATGAGCCTAGACTACAGTACCTAAAGTCTAGGCTCTAGGTCTAAGCCTAGACTAAGGTCTAGACTACAGTACCTAAAGTCTAGGCTACTTATTTGTTTTTTTTTTCGTTCTAGTTTTTTATTAAAGTTATGGTTTTATATTATCGAGAATTAAAATCAAAGTACCCAGTGACACAAACGCATTCAAGGCAAATCTAATTACGTATCAATTATCATAATCGATTCAGCCATTTAATAGTTACAAGCGGACATAAGAACGAATATACATATAGGTCAAACACATCAACAACACGCTTTTGGGCTTCACCGAAGTCAAAGTAAAAACACAACCGCCTTCAAAAATTGAAAGAAAAAACTTTTGTTTCAAATGTCGGAGGCTCTGATTCCGTTTGTTTTGTTTTGCCATCGGCTAACAAGCATAGAAAAAAAAAAACATCCATGTCGAATAGAGAACCTCCATCTTTTTTGAAGTCTGTAAAAAATTGTGAATTGTTTTTGATTTTATTTATTTATTTTTTGGACTGCCTCGTTTGTCTAGTGGTCGAGAACAACTGCTGAGCATAAGGTCTTGGGTTTGATTCGCAGGTAGGGCAAAGTGTTATTGGGTTTTTCCATCAGCAATTTCTCAGTAGCAGCTATGGAGTCCGGATTTGTGCCCGGATGATGGCAATAGGCTCGCCCTCTATTACATGGGACTTAAACAGGCGAAATATTTCTGTTATAGTGGGTACAACGCTGCTTACAAATGTTTGAAATGTTTTGCCCGAAATCGGGGCCGCGGCAGGCCACGATGGAGATGGCGGGACGAACTGGATGGATTTCTCCAAAACTGAAGGGATGAGGTACTGAATCGGGAAGGATGGAAGGAGTGGAGGGAGGCTCTTGCCCAGGATTTTTCCAGAACAGAATAGGCTAACAAAAAAAGTGCTTACTGTAACTAGTTAGGGAACATAGTCCTACGGTGGTCCTCAAACTAGGCAGCGCCTCTATCTTAGAATTGAGTTCACATTACGTAACATAACATAATATCACGCCTGTAATCCCCGAAGGGTTAGGCAGAGGTGTACCCATTAGTACACCTCTAGAAATGAGAATAATGATGTGTAGAATTGAGTTCATTAATCAAGTTCCACGTAATGAGACACAATTGATTTTCTTTTGTTCTGTCATACCGGTATCAATAAATATGTATCGAAGATAAATAGATAGATTACTCAGAAACATCTAATAAACCCTGTCAGTCTTCCCTGCCGTATGTAGCAGGGTAATTTTTTTTCACCGAAGTAATCAGCATTAAAAACTTTACGCGGATCAAAGTGGGTTCGATCATCAATAAAATATTTATTTTGCAAGCGAAACACGAAATCAGCCGTCTGGTGTGTGACGTCATTGATTTCCCGAGAGAATGCGGCTACCAATAGAAAATTTGATTTCAATTTTATGTACCTATATGTTTTGTTTTGATTTAGGACATAGAGACTGACTTTTTTTCTACAGATTTTTTTTCTAACATGTGATAATATCAGCTAGGTAATCATTTCCCCACTGACAGTTATGTTTAAGTCCCACGTAATAGGGGGCGAGCCTATTGCCAATAACCGGGCACAAACCGGCGTGCTTTTATGACGAGATGTATGAACGTAGATGAGGCGAAAGGAGTATGTAAGGATCGTAGCAGGTGGCGTTCTGTAGTTTCTGCCTACCCCCATGGGAAAAAGGCGTGAGTTTATGTATGTATGTATGTAAATTCTGACTCCGAGGCTGCTACTGAGAAATTTTTCATGGAAAAACTAAATTACTTTTTACAAGCTTTTATTTAGCTTGCACTGTTCGTATGTAAGTAAGTATGTATGTAAATAAGTTGTCCCTTTAAAATTAGCAAACCATTTGTTGTTATCCGATTGAACTGAAATTTTGCATACGCCTTTATTTCTGGTGACAATACAATGTCTAATAATCAATATTGTAGAATTCTAAATTAAAGCTTGTTTAAAAAAATATATAGTTTATTGCAAACGAATCTCAGTGTCAATCTGTTAAAAATGCCTGTAATTTACGTACTTATATATTGATTGTCGCTGAGATGAGAATGCTACCTAATTTTGAATATTTTTAATTAGTAATAAGTCTTCATGTTACTAGGTACTCAACGCAATTGAAGGCACAATACTCGGTTTAAGTCTAATTCAAAATAATATCACGAAAAAATACCGTAAAACATAATAGAGCCAAAGCCTAGGTGAATCACATACCGACAAAAAAACCCAAGCTGACACCAGCGTCGAAATCTTTGCACTGCATTTACTGAATTTCCCCCAAAAACCGAAAACAAGCCAGCTAATAGAAGTTGAAGGAACCCTGCACATTGGTGCTAATACAAAGGGTTCCGTAGACAAATGCTCGCCTGTCGTTCGTTCGATGTAAGGAATGAGCTCCGTTAGATAAGAGAATGGGGCGCCGCACGCTGGCAAAGTAGACACAAGTAATGTTTAGATGGAACCGCAGAAATAGGAGAAAAATATAAAGTGTATGTTCAATTTAATCTTTAAGTAGAAAATAGAGTGGGATTTTTTTTTTATTTTACCCATCATCATAACAGCCGTAGGATGTCCACTGCTGAGCATAGGCCTTTTTTGTGGTGGTAAAAATCATCATGTCATTATGAGTCCTTCCGCCCAGGATGGGGCGGAAGGGACTGTCAGTCTTTTCCCGACTAAAAAATCAACCTGTTCCTTCTGTAGCCGTTTGCGCTCCACGGCCACGGTATCCTGTTAAGACGTCCCGCGATCCCGGAACATAGGCCACCCCTACAGATTTCCAAGCAGTTTTTGATATTTAGTGATGAGCGAGTGAGTGACCCTTCGCTTTTACCTATATATTTAGATGGACAAGTTCCTTCACAAAGACTAAACTAGTAAAAAAAAAGAAGATGAATCCTAAAACTAGAAGTTAAAAAAAATGACGAAGTTCACCTCTGTCTCGTCACAAACCGTCAGATTATTCTTAGAAATTACTTCATTTGAAGACATAGGGCGGAGGTTCGTAGGGTTTCATATAAATTCGTACAATTTGTTATACGGATGACGTCATTAACCTTAAACGCGAGAGGAGCAAATTTTATATACTTACAGCTACAGTATGAGTTGAGGAAATTATCTATTTATCTGGAATTGGAAATAAAAGTTGATAATAAAACTTACATGAATCGGAATGGCCGTTAACAAGTTTAAAACAATATCTTTGAACAGACGACAGTATTCATCTTTACCTAATTAGCTCATCAATATTACGTCTGGGAATTACAGCCAGCTAAAATATCTATACTACTAGCTGACTTCTGGCTACTGATTCGACCACGCGTTGCTGTGGCTTAAAGTAAGTAAACAATTGAGGTCAATAAACGAGATAAAAACTAGAATTGAACTAGAACTTGACACTATCTTTTAAGTTTGGCCAAAATACACACGTAACATAACATAACATCACGCCTGAAATCTCTGAAGGGTTAGGCAGAGGTGTACCCATTGGTACACCCACATTTCGCCAGTTATGTTTTTAGTCCCATGTAATAGGGGGCGAGCCTACTGCACTCAACCGGGCACAAATCCAGACTTCGAGGCTGCTACTGAGAAATTCCTGATGGAAAAACCCAATAACACTTAGCCCGACCTGGGAACCCAAAAACTCATGCACAGCAGTCGCGCAAATTACACACAGTAAGTCATATTTCATAAAAAATGGTTGAGTAGTTTTGGAGTCCATCCCGGACAAACAACGTGACGCGTAATTTATAAAATAACATAACATAACATCACGCCTGTAATACCCGAAGGGTTAGGCAGAGGTACTCATTAAGTAGTGCACCCACATTTCGCCAGTTACGTTTTTAGTCCCATGTAATAGGGGGCGAGCCTATTGTCATCAACCGGGCACAAATCCAGACGCGTAATTTAATAAAAAATACGCGCGATACGCGCGCGCGCGTAATTTATATATTATATATTATAAAATAAAAATAATAAAATAAAATAGCCTTTATTCTACCATAAATACATTGTAACAATTTAAGCATAATATTTCATATCACATATCGAGTTTTACACAATTCGTTACCATTATTATTATTGTTTATTACTTGAGTTAAATTCATATAAAATTATGTAATTGAAAATTATTGTATGTTTGATTAAATTAAATTATTCAAATTAAATGTAAAACATAAAATAAATATGTTAAATGTTTTGCATGCACGTAAAATTAATTAATTATGGAAGTCGCCTCATTGGCGTAGGCCTCCCCCAACTTTCTCCATTTTTCCCTATCTCTAGCTTGTCTCCTCCAGTCAGGTCCACATCTTTCTTTAAATATATCTTCCCATCGCTTCCGCGGCCTGCCTTGCTTTCTTTTTCCATCTCTAGGTACCCATTCTATGATTTTCTTTGTCCATCTTTCGTTTTCCATTCTACAGATGTGCCCCGCCCATTTCCATTTCAGACTTCTTATTCTCTCTACTATATCAGTTATTTTGGTTTTCCTCCTAATGTCCTCATTAGTGATTCTGTCCGACAATTTGATGCCCAACATGCTTCTCTCCATTTTCCTTTGCATAACTCCGAGTTTATGTTCTTCTTTTATACGTAGAGACCATGTTTGGCATCCATAAGTAAGACATGGAAGGATTGCTACCTCATACAACTTTCTTTTCAGGTTCATCTTTATCTTGTTGTTCTTCATAATTTCTTTAAAACTCCAGTACTTTTTCCATGAAATTGCTATTCTCCTGTTTAATTCCTTTTCTGTTTGATCTACAAATGAAATAGATTGTCCCAAATAGATGTATTCTTTTACATATTCTATTTCTTGTCCATCTATAATTATCGTTACTTCCGAATCGTTTGTTAGAATTTTGGTTTTTGCAGCATTCATACTCAAGCCTATCTTCTTACTTTCTTCCACCAGTTCTAGCAGCATGTTCTCTAAGTGTGCGGGCTCTTCTGCAAACACAACGATATCATCTGCAAAACGTAGATGGCTCAAATATTCGCCATCAATTTTTACGCCTTTGCATTCCCAGTCAAGGTTCCTAAATATAGTCTCTAGAACCGACGAGAATATCTTAGGCGACAGGGGGTCGCCCTGCCTGACGCCTTTTTTAATGGGAAAGGTTGGTCCTTCTAATTCTAGCTTTATTCTTGCGGAATTTTTAGAATAAATGCTATGGAGTATCTCGACATATTTTACATCTATTCCTTGTTCCACTAGTGTCTTCCATATTGCACTATGTTCCAAAGAGTCGAATGCCTTGGTGTAATCGATGAAGCATAAGTATAGAGTTTTGCTATATTCTTTGACCTTTTCTACTATTTGTGTTACCACTTGGATGTGGTCAGTTGTTGAATAGTGTTTACGGAATCCAGCTTGTTCCCGAGGTTGATTTTCATCTAGAGTGATAGTAAGTCTATTTAAGAGTATTTTTGAGAAAATTTTGTAAATGTTGGTCATAAGACTAATTGGTCTATAATTACTAAGGTCGCCTCTATCTCCTTTTTTGTGAAGAAGAGTTATTAACGATTCGGACCACTGCCTTGGCGTTTCTCTTTTTTCTAAAAAGTTATTGAACATGAGTGCTAGTGGGTGTTGTAAGGGTTCTGATAAAGACTTCAATATTTCGTTTGTAACCTTATCTTCTCCAGGCGCCTTGTCTTTTTTCTGAGTTTCGATTGAAAAACCAATTTCTGATCTTAGTATTTCGGGTAGTGGTTCGTCGACGTAGACTTTGCCTCTAATATGCTGCGATAAACTAGGGTTTTCTTGTGACGAATATTATATATTAGGATAACAAAACTAAATCGGATACAAAAAGTTCTTTTTGCAATGATAGCTAGATTCATGAGGAATGGTATATGCTACATAACATCGCGCTAAGACTTATGGGAGCAGAATTGTATACAAAGACGTAACTTTACGCGAGTGAAAAAAAATCTCGCGTGCCTGTAAATGATCTAATTGAAATAAATGTTTTGACTTCAACTTTGAATCATACACATACATACCTAAATTCACGTTTTTTTCCATGGGGGTAGGCAGAAGCCACAGAACACCACCTGCTATGATCCTTACATACTCCTTTCGCCTCATGACATCACGTTCATACATCTCGTCATACAAGCAAGCCGGTTACGATTGCTGAAGAACCTTGCCAATTAGGTCAGGGTAGGTCTTCCTAGGGCGTTCCCCCTGCGTTGCCACTCACCTCTGCCATATAAATACCTTTAGTGAATCGTCTTTCACTCATCCTCTCAACATGATCGAACCATCCAAGCTATTATATTATTCTTGAGAGATGACGATTATTAAACCCGTGTATATCACAAGAAATAATTATTTTTTCACTACAATTTAATCATGACGCAATTTCATTACGTGTCATCGAACACAATACAGTTGACCAACGAAATAATAGCAGACTCCATTATCTAATCCTGGCTAATATCAATAACATGCAACCTAAACACAACTATATGGCTCAAGCAATAAGATTTAATTCCAAAGTGATGAAGTTAAGAGGATATGTTTTATCAGTAGATAACTAAGATATAAAATATAATCTATAAATGTGACTAAATTCGAGTATTCGTCGCAACAAAAGGGATAGTGAAACTCGTGTGGAACGAAGCAAAGTAACACAGAAAAGAAAATGAGTAACTCTTGCAAATATTATACCGACAGGACGCTTGGATGGATGTTGAACAACAAGATTATAGTTCTTTTGTCTCTTCTTTCTTTCTCCCTGTTCGTATCTACGTTAACGATAGCTGGTCAGAAGAACAGGTTGCTCGCTGAATTGGACGAGTGTGAGAATAATTTAATAACTACTACTGTGTCGCCGTCTGAAGAAACTACTGAGACAACGACTGAAGAAACTACTACTGTGCCACCAACTGAAGAAACTTCTACTGTGCCACCAACTGAAGAAACTTCTACTGTGCCACCAACTGAAGAAACTACTGGGACAACGTCTGAAGAAACACCTACTGTGCCACCAACTGAAGAAACTACTGGGACAACTCCTTAAGAAATTCCTGGGACAACGCCTGAAGAAACTACTGTGGCACTGACTAAAGAAAATACTCGTGAACAACAGTACGGATATGCATTTTTAGAGAAACTTGGAGTGAAACGATGAGCGTCGCCATCATCCTCGTATTTTCAAAGTTAAAGTGCTTTAGTCGTTTTCGGAGTGGAAAATAGTTTTTAATAAAATGACATCATAAGTAAGTATGTTAGGTAAGAAATGTTATAAATAAATTAATGTATAATGACATCATAAGTGAGTTTGTTAGGTGTGAAATGTTGCCTTAAATTAATTTATGTACAGCCACGAGCAAAAACAAGTGTACACTTAGCAACATCACGAAGATATTTGCTCCGAATAATTATATTAATTGATCTTGTTTTAGGAATATAGTATCTTTCAATATTACTATGAAAAAGGTCTTATATTAAAGTTACAACCATTAATTCATAAGAAAATCGTTTTTGAATTTTGCTCAGTGTATACTTGTTTTTGCTAGTGACTGACATCCGCCATATTGTTACTGATTTATTGATTTTGAAATCTTTTCATTATCTTCGTGCGTTTTTGTTATCGCTATCAATATATCGGCTTTATTATCTACAGCTGGCCGTAAATCTAGTTTTAGATTAGGAGTTACTGTTTGTAGTGTATTACTGACTTTCTATGCGCCAGCGCAAACGGTACACGGGACGGAAAAGGATATTTTTGGAAATTTATTATCCTCTGCCCCGTTGGTCTCGTGGTTACGAGCGCGATTGTTGAGGGATCCTGAGTTCGATTCCCAGGACTGACATAGGTATTGATGCGTTTTCACGTAAAACCGTTTGTCCTTCAGTTGATCTCACTCGGGTCGTGTCAGATTGCCGTCCTCGATTATGAGAGTGAGGGAATAGACATTAACATTCTCCTGCGTACTTGGTAAGACTCCATTGAGAATGACCGCTGTGGCCGTAAACCGGTCGGGAGAATAATTTCCCTGTGCCATCCCGACCATCGGTTTCAGCTTGCCTAAAAATCGAGAAGTAAGTATCATACTATAATAACCTAGCTCTCTTCTGGCGATATTGACATTTTATCATATTATTATTGTAAAATAATGTAATGCTGTAGATACTGCATTAAACATTTGCTTCTTTTCTAATGAACAATTTTAAACAAAGAAGCAAATGTTTAATAAAGTTTTTATTTTTATTTTTTATACATATTATATTTATTGGTCCCTAATTTTAATAAACTTTTGTAAATTAGTTTAAGGGTGATGATTTTTGAGGTTAGATTTATTTTATTTGTATAATATTAAAGTAAGTTTGTACAATAATAAGTTACCAACATGACATGTCATATTTTAAATGAATTAATCCAATTTGAGCACCTATACACTGAGCACCAATCAATATTATAACTTGGTGTTCATGTCATAAAATCGATTATTGACAATTCGGGGATATTACAAGAAAGTTACGATTACCAAAGAAAAAAAAAAGTACTAGGGTGTCAGAAAATCAAGGGTTTGAATAAACAAAAGGTAAGTATCTTTGGTGCTCAATGCATAGGTGCTTAAACGGGAATAAGTACTTGTTTTATATATTTAGGTGGATTGAGACTGCAATGAGTCGTTCCTACCGGAGTTGTTAACTTACGGTTGCAGTGGCTGGCACATATAGGTCCACACCAAACAATATAATGGTGCCGTGAACTCGACACCAGTTGTCCGCGTCCATGCGATGGGGCCTTAAAGAAAAGATTTCTAAAATTCAATAATTTACTTTTTTACTGGTTGTTCGAGTGTATTTTCTTTGTAAATATTTGAACAATATTATTCGTGTTATCTAACAAGTAAAGTATGTTTTTGATAAAATAATTATGACTTTTATTTTTATTACGTCATAGATCGGATAATTTTTGTTGTGAATATCTGTGGTAGAAATTGAAGTTAATTGTAAGTACTAAATTATATAAACGACTGCAATTATTAATTGACTTCTTAAAAATTGTTTCTTGCCATCTGTAAAAAATATTTTTAACTAGCTTCTGCCCGCGACTTCGTCCGCGTAAATTTCGGTTTCAGACGAAGTCGCGGAAAAAAATACCCATGTCCTGTCATTTCAATTATTTAGTTAAAATCATGATTTGAAACGACACGTGGCGCCATCTATGATCATAAGAACGTTATTGTGATTTCCCTCGGAAACAGCACTTTTTTCGGGATTAAAGGTACCCTATGTTCGTTCCTGTACACCTGGCAACGTACATGCAAAATTTCAGGATGATCGGTTCATTGGCTAAGGCGTAAAATGGTAACAAACAAACAAACAAACTTACTTTCGCATTTATAATATTAGTTAGGATTAGGATAATATTAGTTAGGAAGTTAGGATTGAAATCGTCAATCCGCCTAGACCAAGGTAATAATCAATGCTCGTGCCTTTTCTGTATGGGAAGAGGCTTTTGCCTTGCAGTAGCATATAATAATAGGCTGATATTATTATTATTGATGACAGAAACATTGAAGACGATTAACAAAAGGTATTTATATGGCAGAGGTAACTGGCAACGCATGGAGGGGTCGCCCTAGGAAGACCTACACTGACCTTATTGGTGAGGTTCTTCAGAAAGATCAGATGCGGAGTAATCGTAACCCGCGTGGTTGTATGACGAGATGTATGAAAGTAGATGAGGCGAAAGTAGTATGTAATGTTGGTGGCAGGTGGCGTTCTGTGGTTTCTGCCTACCCCCATGGGAAAAAGGCGTGAGTTTATGTATGTATGTATAATGAAGGCACCCTGAAGATAAGTTAACAATATTAAAGTACCTGCGACAAAAGAAGACTCTTAACTACTTCTCATTAAACCTGAATTTGAATATCCTAACAATATTTAAAAGTGCTTTTGTATCTCGATTAAGATCATAAGAGCGTTTACGTCTTACGAAATTTCATACAAACTTTTAAGTCCTTATTTTTTTTTAGATGAACCGAATTTAATAAAACTTCCTACTCATAAGCATAGGGTTAACAATTATTTGACATCATTTTCGAAATATCTTGTTTGAATAAAAAGATCCTAATTCGAAATCTCTGTTTCTGTTGGAAAATTAAATTCTTACGAAAATAGCTTTAATACAATTTTTTGAAAATGTTCTCAACTAAATTTGTAGCCCTATGTATTCTACTTATGTGTAGCAAGCTTCATTAAAATCGGTTCATTTATTTCGTCGTATGAAATGACGTACGGCGAAAACGCTCTTGTCTGAGAGTAGGATACAATCTTTAATCGTGCTTAAAGCCGCAGTTTTGTCATAACAGCTTAATTAGTTTGATAAGTGCTGTCATCGACGACACCTTGCCCTCTAGCGGCAAGCTATCGCATTAGAATATAAATTGAACTCTTTATATAAACATTTATAATTTGCATTTAAGGGGACGCTTTGAAACGGTGAACATATTAACTGTGTATGAAGAGATTTGCTTAGCTAACGTATAACGTTTAGAGACAATTTCATCAAACTTTTAATAGGCTTCAGCCTTTTTTTTGAGGTGGTAATAATCATCAAATGAGTGCTTCCGCCCTGGGTGGGGCGGAAGGGACTGTCAGATTTTTACTGACTAAGAACCACCCTGTTCCTTCTGTTGCCATTTACGTTCCGGAGCTTCGGTATCCTGTTAAGACGTCCCGCAACCCTGGCAGGAGACTATCTTCTGCCTGCGGCTTCGTCTGCTTAGTCTCAGAATTTAGCCAACGTCCAATTTAACCTACGGGTATACAAAATGGGATAGAAATTATCCTATGAGTTAAACTAGTGATAGTTAAGTTATCAAAAACCTAAAAAAGGAACCAACCCTAAAATCATTAAACAAAATCAGCTGATTCCTACGAAAATGTAATTCCCTACAAATAATTCATGATTTCTGGGTTAGTCTAATAGTAAAACTTGATCATGTTTTTGGATAAATTGACGATCACCATGTTTAAGTGCCAAATTTCCGTTTAGCCATTTAAGCACGAAAGAGTAACATACATCCATCTTACCATCCAAAAATTCTTGTTAGCATGTACTTAGGATGTCATGAGATACATACATTTTGACAATGTTCTATTATAAGTAAATACTTAGGTGTAATATGCTGCCTTAATAAGCAAAAATTATATAGCAAAATATAATTCCGTTAAAAGCAGCTTTAAAGGGTACTTTACCTTATTTGCTAAGCAAAATAAGTATCATATTCCTCTAACATTTTTTGGACTTTTTATAATCCAAAAAATAACGTTAATAAATACATTTTTTTACTCTTGCAACCCACCCTTAATATTCACCGGTAGCAACACAAACGACGTTTGGCTAATACGTTATAAATATTCATAGTCATAAGTAGCTCCCGACCTATCGAACGTTTACAATTTAACCAGTTTTACTTGACCCGCGACCACGCATTCACCACTGCCCTGTAATCCACAGAAGTGTTCAACAAAGACGGGATGGGAAGCTCATGATATTTTGGTTGTCTACTCTTCACCAAGAGAAGAGATTCCGATACACATTATACGATATTTCAATTCAGTATTTATATTTCCTTCGGGAATATGGCTTTAAATCCATGTGGAATGTTCTGGCATATATATTTTTTCCCTTTGTTTCCGCTTGGTGGAATTTCATTTCGGTTACGAGGTCAAAAAAAAAATACAAGGAATATATTTTTCGAATTTCAAATGCACTGCTATTTCTCGGTCGTGTCATTTTGGAATCAATTAACGAGTATATAAATGAATATTGAACAATAATAATATATGGGTATACAAAGGTTTATAATAAGTTACCTAATACATATAAGGAACTTCCCATTCTCATGTTCAATAATTCCAAGACATAACTTATTAAAAAAAACCCCTATATTTTAGCCCTGAAAACCTGATTAATCTTCAATTTATTGTAAAATTAGTTTTTTTGTAACTGAAATTAATAAAGAGTTGTGGAATAAGTGACGTCATAATTCGATAAAATTGCCATACAAAATCTATGGGAGAATCGCGTTTTGACAGGTAATAAAAAGTACGTCAATTGATTGGTGATGTTAACTACCCAATTTAGTTAAACAATGGTGCCGATTCCTTTGTTCAAAAACTAAACGAAATTTAGACTATTTCTATCCCCAATTCAACAAGATAGAGACTAATGTAAATAAGAGCTGTCAAATTTAGTCAATCTGATGCATCCATACAATTTTAGCTGACATCTTAAAACGTATATAGATTATAAGTACGGAAAAGTTCAAGGCAAAACTAATTAGACATCTCTAACTTAGTTCTTAAATGTCACCGTCCTTTTCTTTCGATGTATGTTAGTAAGAGATGTCAATTCTCTAAATTTAATCTAGTTTGTGAACAAGGGAATCGGCATCATTGAAATAATGTTTTTAAGTTATTGATGTCGACAGCACACACAGCAAATAAGACTTTTCTAATTATATATTTTTTAAATCTACTTGTCAAATTTTAGACGATAAACATAGACACGACAAGATTCATTAAAAATAAACTGAGGCTGGTATTAATTTACGTTTTATAGTGACCACACCGCCGGTTTCTTTTAATTTTTTTACAAGCCATGTTACTCGGAACGATGCAAGGATTGTAACGATACCCCATACATATAAATCGCTTCACGCGTTTTAAAGTTATGGTGGAATAAAGAAACTCACATACATACATTAACCCTGAACACATAACACTCCTTTTTTTGGGTCAATCGTGTAAAAATATACCATAGTATAGTATGTAAAACAACATTCTTACAAATAAAATAAATAAACAAAAATATACAGAGTGTTGGTGTAAACACCGTTATCCTTGAAACCAGTGGTTTGGTTTCACTAATAGAAAGTAAATTCAAGGAAAAAAAAAATCTTTTTATTTTTAGTAAAATCTCCATTTATCCTCATAATTATTTCACCCTATATTACAATGATGTAATCATGTAATTAGTTAAAACTTATGTAGGTAGTTATGACGGACGGCCAGTGCAGCAGGTTAACGCCCTTTGCGGTGATTACGTAACTCGGGCGCATAGTATCCATGAATTTACGGACGGTGTCGGATAGTTTTTTTTTTTTTAATTTTTGAAAGAAAACTTTGTTTATTTATTTTTAAATTGAGATAAACATGTTTTATAATATATCAAGTACCGATGGTTTTAGTGACAACGGTGTTTACACTTACAGCCTGTATAAGGAAAGTGCAAATATTAATCAATAAGCAATTTCCGCAAAACTCAAGCAAGATATTTATAAATACCGGGCCCACTAACGTAATTAAATATCTACCTACATAATTGAAGCCTAAAAAATAACTCTCATAGCGTTTAAAAAAAGAACAGTCTTGATACTTAATTAGTACATTTTGGTGTTTGAACAATGAGCAATTATGATTAGAAATGATAAGAGATTGATAAAAAGCGCGTTCCAGTGATATCTTTAAAGATAAGTCTGCATTATTTTACATAACATAACATCACGCCTGTAATCCCCGAAGGGTTAGGTAGAGGTGTACACCCACATTTCGCCAGTTATGTTTTTAGTCCCATGTAATAGGGGGCGAGCCTTTTGCCATCAACCGGGCGCAAATCCTAACTCCGAGGCTGCTACTGAGAAATTCCTGATGGAAAAACCCAATAACACTTTGTCCGACCTGGGAATCGAACCCAAGACCTCATGCACAGCAGTCGAGCTTGCGACCACTAGACCAACGAGGCGACCAATATTTTATTTTAGTTTAGTTTCAGTGCATTATTTTAATTTAAAATTATTTAGTTATGTTTCAAATCCACTTTGGTTTTGAAAAAGAGTAAACTATTTTCATTAGCGAATACCCGACTTGCAATATGATCTATTCTATGCCAACGAGTCGAATACTGTGGAAGTTCTTTACCCGAACCCCGTAAACTAGAAATTAATTATTTTACATATTAAAACTTCATGCATCTAATGTAAAAAAATACAAAATGTTGTCTGTTAACTTTTCAGACCCATGTATCCTTATGTGTAGGAAATTTAATAAAAAAGAAGTAAAAAAGGTTTTAAGGTTAAGTGAAAGTATAAAAAAGGTTTTGGATTGTATATTGACTGCCTCGTTGGTCTAGTGGTCGCATGCGCGACTGCTGTGCATGAGGTCTTGGGTTCGATTCCCAGGTCGGGCAAAGTATTATTGGGTTTTTCCATCAGGAATTTCTCAGTAGCAGTCTCGGAGTCCGGATTTGTGCCCGGTTGATGGCAATAGGCTTGCCCCCTATTACATGCGACTAAAAAACATAACTGGCGAAATGTGGGTGTACTAATGGGTACACCTCTGCCTAACCCTTCGGGGATTACAGGCGTGATGTTATGTTATGTTATGTTATGTTATGTTATGTTATGTTATGTTATGATTGTATATATTTGTGTAGTATTCATTATTAAATGTTAATGTTGATGTTATGTTATGTTATTGTTGGTTGTTGTGTGATGAATGTTATTGTTATGTATGAGAAATGGTATAACTATAAGTAGTAGATATGTTTTAAAGTTTCATATTAGCTTAACATAACATAACATCACGCCTGGAATCCCCGAAGGGTTAGGCAGAGGTGTACCTATTAGTACACCCACATTTCGCCAGTTATGTTTTTAGTCCCATGTAATAGGGGGCGAGCCTATTGCCATCAACCGGGCACAAATCCAGACTCCGAGGCTGCTACTGAGAAATTCCTGATGGAAAAATCCAATAACACTTTGCCCGACCTGGCAATCGAACCCAAGACCTCATTCACAGCAGTCGCGCTTGCGACCACTAGACCAACGAGGCAGTTTCTTATTAGGTTATTTAGTATTGTTAGTATTTAAAAATACCACACTATCACATTAGGTTAATCCTGTAATGACAGTTGTTAAGGTTTTATATATAAGAAAATAAAAGTCAACTCAATAATTCCGCAAAAAAAGGATTTAAAAGTTTGCATGCAATTTTGTATGTATTTCTATGTGACGTAAACGCTCTTTTAAGGCGACAGCGATAGTTTCTTCTAATACCTAATTTTCAAAAAGCTCTCAGCCCGCATTTTCACGTGGCTGTTCGTACAGAGAATGACGTTATTATAAACCACTATATCCTGCCCGCGTCTTCGTCCGCATCAGAGTTGATATATTATCCCACGGGAACCGTACAATTTTCCTATGTGCTATTCCAGACTATAATCTGTATGCGTGCCAAATTCTATCCAAATCCATTCAGTAGTTTTTGCGCGAAAGAGTAACAAACATCCATACATCCTTACAAACTTTTGTATTTATAATATTAGTAGGATATACTGTTTTTTTCATACTATACACACTTCACCAATAAGAACGCAAATGCGATATTATAGATAATCATATTTGGAACATTCTCTTCCTTCTGATATTCTCATGAATGTATAAAGATAAGCTTCCTTTTTATATAAGTAAGTTTTACAGCGGCCTAATGAAAGATTCCATCGGTGTTAGACTAGAAAATGGCGGCCGTATTCTGAACATATGAAATGGAGAATTATAAATCATACATATAATTTAGAATTATAGTCAATGGGGCCGATTCCCTTGGTCACAAACAAAACTAAAATTAGACTATTTCCATCTTTTTCTGTCCAATAAGACAAGAAAGAGACTAATGTAAATAAGAGCTGTCAAATTTAGTCAATCTGACACATCCATTTGGCATCTTAAAACGTATGGATTAAAAATACGGGGAAATTCAAGGCAAAACAAATTTGACATCGCTAACTTAGTTATTTAATGTTACCGTCCTTTCCTTTCGCTGTATGTTAGTAAGAGATGTCAATTCTCTAAATTTAGTCTAGTTTGTGAACAAGGGAATCGGCACCAATATTGAAGGAAACAGTTGCTAACTTGTATCGTTTGTAATGAATTATTTTTGAAACAATGTTCCTTTCTGCTTCTTCTCTCTCTTTATCGTGTGGGCAGTAAGGTCTTCCGACCCCACATACCTTAGTGTCAGAGTTTCTAAACCGCCTCAAGGGCCTCTGACATGGTTTGAGTTGACCGGTAATAGGCTGGTATAAGTCCCGGTTTCCTCACGATGTTTTCCTTCACCGATGTCAGTGGTATCTAAGATAAACTGTAGAAAGTACCTACATATGCATTTAAAAAGTCACATTGATACTTGCCCGGATTTGAACCAGCAACCTCATGCATGGAAGGCGGGCGCCTTACTGCTGATTTTAATGAAATCTGGCACGAGGGAAGTTTGAATCCAAAGAAAAGACATAGGCTTTGTCTTCGTCTGCTATAACCGATTACCGACATTAATGCGGACCACAGAGTACTTTATTATGCGGACGAAGTCGCGGACAAAAGCTAGTTACTTCATTTTATTTTTTACCTTTAGCAACTGTACTATTATAAAATATAATATTCTGTGGTCCGCTGCTTTAATATAATATTCAGAAAGTAACGTTGAAATTATTCCAATAACTTGCATAATCCTTCTGAGAGAAGTAGGTTCTGGGACTTTGAGCAGAATTTTACGTATTTCAAAGTTACTTTTTGTACCTACCTAGGTAGTACCTATATTTTTTTTATGTTGGTCTTTTTTTTAACTGATGTGGTGTTCTGACCTACATATTTAAACGAACTTTTGAAGTTAATTTTTTAATGCATTTTTTAATAGAATCGGAGTATTGTCGGTTATATACATCGAGGCTAAGTATTGCCACCCAACATGGCAATCCCAACATTCTCTTAAGCACATTGCCAGTTAACAAAGATGTTGACGCTACTTTGTTTTAGTTCTCCATTATAAAATGAGGAACACAAAAAATTAAAATAAAGTGACATCAAAAATCACCTCTGCATCGCTGTCAACTAACTGTGCCACTCAACGTGGCATTGCCGTTCGTCTCTTGCCCACATTAGCAGTTCACAGCAATGAGGCGGAATTTTTTGATGCCACTTTTTTTTTGTTGTATTGTCCTAGGATATTATCATTAAAATTATTTTAAATTTCTTAGTAAAAACTGCATATTTTCTTTGAGTAAATGCAATATATTCAAAGTTATACTAAAATGATAGTGCCTAATTTAGATTGAAAACAAAACTAATGTTAGATATAACAATTTTTTTCTGTAAAAAAAATTGTTTATAAATTTTAATGAAATTTGGCCTTGGCTTGTAAAGTATTACGAAAATAACAACAAATCTTTTTGTTGTTATTTTCGTACTAGGGCTTTCATAACGAAAAAATCACATTGCTTTACAGAATAAGACCGCCAGCCTCTTATACGTCGATACTGAGTCAGTCATCTCATCAAAGAACGCGTACAAATGAGATCGTTTCCCTCGCAAATTCTTCTTCCCCGAGCCATCAATTGCTTGCTACAAAAATTGATCAAATAAAAAATGTGGTAGATATTTTTGGGTGTGCCCTTTGAAAATTCTTCGCTTTTGTATCACAATTTTGGTGTGAATAACGTTATTGTCAATCAGCGGTTGTATTTTGAAGCCGGTTTGTAGGTTTTGTTGGTTCCTGATTGACAGAGGATCCGAATTCGGATCCGGTGAAATTGATCGTTGCATTTATAATAATTCAAAATGGCTGCCCTGAGATAATTCGTTCCACGAAATGTGGCGGATTCAATAAAATTGTATTTTTGGCTGGAAAAATTACAAGTCTTTAAAATAAAATAATATAATTTTCGCGGACGAATTTTTTGATGCCCTATGAGGTTGCTCCTTTCTGTCTTTTTTAAATAAATTATACATATTTGATTATTACTCTTATGTTCATTGTTGTATATTGTTTTAATTATTCAAGTCCCACGTAATGAGACACAATTGATTTTCTATTGTTCTGACTTACCTGTAAATCAGCCGGGGCTTGGCCGGTTAAAATGGCAGTTTAAAATTAAAACTAACTAATATCTCTATTATTATTAAATGATATGTCATCTATGTTTTTAAGTAGCCGCCTCGGAGTCTGGATTTGTGCCCGGTTGATGGCAATAGGCTCGCCCCCTATTACATGGGACTAAAAATTAAACTGGCGAAATGTGGGTGTACTAATGGGTACACCTATGCCTAACCCTTCGGGGATAACAATAGGCGTGATGTTTATGTTATGTTATGTATTGTGGGTTGGATCATTTTCGCTGAATTAATCTCACTATTGATCAAAAAGTTTTTAAAGAGTGATCTCGACAAAGGTTATCGTCTTTACTAACATAATAAAACAGTAATTATAGTTATTAGGTATTTATGTAATACAATAAAGTTAAACAGTTTTATTTTTGTGTGATTGTTTGTTTTGACGCAGTAATCTCTGGAATACGAGTAAAATAAAAAAAATATTTTGATACCCAAATTCCTGAAGAATATTATAGAAAGAATATTATATGAAAGAATATTATACAAAAAGATTTTTCCAATCCGACTGGTAGTTCCAGAGATTAGCGTGTTTAAACAAACAGACAAAGAATTTATTCAGCTTTATTGTACGAGTATTAAATATAAAATAATACCCATACTTATATTATAAATATGAAAGTAAATCAGTCTGTCTGTCTGTTAAGATTTGATAATTAAACCACTGAAAAGATTTCGAAAAAATTGGTACGATACCTCGTTTCCCGTAGTTTGAACCCCAAGAAAGGACATAACATTTACGCGGACGGATCGCGGGCATAAGCTTGTATAGTCTAAATAAATACATTCGTTTGGATAAAATAAGGTTGTATATGGCTAAACCAGCCAGAGTCTCTACGGTACTAGAACCACCTGTAACTTGTTGAAAAACTAAACCTAAACTTGAACGCGACTAATGAGATGGCCGACTATTTAGTGACAAACAAACACCGAAATATTACAATATTAGACATTACAACATTGTAGACAAAGACACCATACATGGTACAAAAGGCTCCAATGAAACTTGTTTTGACATATAATAGCTGAAAGTTTGGTAGTTAGCGCGCCTAGACATTTATGATTTTCAAGTCATGAACTTATAGCGATTTGAAGACTAGGGGTCTACCCCCCTAGCCGGGGTTGCGGGACGTCTGCCGGGGTTGCGGAACGTCTTAACAGGATACCGTGGCCCCGGAACGTAAAGGGCAACGGAAGGATCAGGGTGGTTTTTTAGTCAGTAAAAGTCTGACAGTCCCTTCCGCCCCACCCAGGGCGGAAGGAGTCATTTGATGATTTTTACCACCTAAAAAAAAAAGGGGGTCTACCTCAATCTTTTAAAACAGTATTATTAAATATTTCACCAACCTGGACTTACTGTTCCACTCAAACCATGTCAAAGGCCCTTGAGGCGGTTTATAAACTCTGACACTAGAGTGTGTGGGGTTGTAAGACCTTACTGCTCACACGATAAAGAAAAAAAGAATATTACTTTTCCTTGCACTCTGTTGGATTTCCAATGCTCAGCTCAGCCCCAAGAGTTGAAAATCCAACAACAGAAATTACAAAGTAATTAATATTAAAATGGTACTGTTTTAAGAGATGGCGGTGTAGGCCCCCAGGACTATTGCAATTTAATTTTGGTTTCAATCTATCAAATATGTTTTTAATTTGCATTTTTTTTTGTGACTAGATTTTAAACGTTTTTGATTAGTAGAACTGAGTATCAGTAGTCTAGATAAACTTGATTTCTAAGTAATTCAAAATTATCATTTTAAAGATTAGTTACTTGACTAACACTAAATTTTATTTAACTCCCGACTGTGGCGGATGAACCCTAAAGGAAAAAGGAAAGAGGGATTGATCGAGATTACCTAATATCGATCAATCGCTTTCTGCTATATAAAACCACGATAAAAATAAATTTAAAATTACGATAATTAGCATGACGTCAAAACCGATTATAAATGTAAAGATAAATAATTTTATCTACCTTCAAATAACTCAGATACATAAGAACAATAATTTGGAATATTTGAAAGTGACGTGAAGGTGATTTGATGATGACGAACTTTCTTCTTAGCGTGTCAGTCGCTAACTGCCTCGTTGGTCTAGCGGTCTTAAGGCGTGACTACTGAGCATAAGGTTCTATGTCCAGGGTGGGCAAAGTGTTACTGGGTTTTTGCATCAGGAATTTCTCAGTAGCAGCCTCAAAGTCTGGATTTGTGCATGGTGATGGCAATAGGCTCGCCCCCTATTTCATGGGACCTAAATATTACTGGCGAAATGTGGGTTAACTAATGAGTATACCTTTGCCTTAACCTTTGGGGATTACAGGCATGATGTTATGTTTATGTCTTGCCCGCGGCTTCGCTCGCGTTAACTTCGAATTTGCCAATCAATTCAGGTGGCCGCGGGCAAGTAATAAATTAAACCTCACATTTCTCATAACTTGTAACACACGTTGCGGTCCCACCTGCCCACGGTGTGTAGATATAACAGTCTCAGAGCACTTACATACTGGCCTTGTTCTAATGACCAAAGTTTTCAGCGCTGCCAACTTAATATATACAAAATTACCATACCTATAACATTGTAGCTTAATGGTCCTGGGATAAAACGTCATTAGTATCAAATTGGCTTTTGGGGGTTAAAATGTTGTTTGTTACCCGATTTGGAGTATGTTATCAGGTTTGTTTTATCTCTGTATTGATGTTTGGTAGTCGTGTGTTCAGGTTTTCAATAGTAAATGATTTACCTTGCTAGTTCTTGCCCTAAAAATGGACGGATAAAGGAGAAAGACCAATGCATTTCTTTGAAAAGGAAGACGCTGGTTCTTTTGAAGCCAAATAGAAAATGGCGGTGAATCAGAACCAAGATTAACCACTCTGCTCGACAAGATTTTGACATTTGACACATCCCTTGACTCGGCAGGGTGTTGTGGATCACGTCATAAAATTCTGGAATTTACATCAACTTTCAGGATTCAATTTTTTAGGAAAAATTAACGTTTGCAGCTATTTTATAGAATAAGTTTGTGGCAAATATCTTTAATTATAACTCGAGGTTGGTTAAACCACTTCAGATCACTGCAAAATTGGTACAATATAAGTTTTTCTGCACCCTATCCAAAGGCAGACCACTCAGATTAGCTAAAATTAAGTACATAAAGAACCTTCTCGCTTGCTGAAAAGATGCATTCAGACGAAATAAAGACATTATCATTCCATCTCCATTGTTGTTTTTGGCATTATCCATACATAAGTACTTTAAAAATACAATCAAATTTTGACAAAATTTACACAAAATTGTGGCACTTCTTAGTGCTGACCGTTTACCCAAGTTTCATAATTCGATTCAAAAGTCGCGTTCAGCCTAATCGATACTTGAAATAAAATCGAGGTTGGCCAAAGGAATCCGAATGAAAAAAAAAACCTTTTGATAATATTTCTCAGGATTTATATTTTATATTAAATGGATAAATAAATGCAAAGCTTAATCAGGAGCGTAAGTTATTTTTAATAAGGTATAAGATTTACTTAAGTAGATATTTTAACCAACTTCAAAGAGGAGGATGTTCATAATTCATTAAATACATAATTATGCATAAATCTGCTATAATATTAGCTGAATTATTTTGTTTTGCGTAGACTTAAAATAATGAGGTCTAAGTGAAAATCCAAGATGGCGGACGTGAAATTTTACAAAATATGCGTCATGGGTGTTGGTTCCTTGGTTTTGGGTTTATTTCGTGGTGAACGAACCCATGACGCATCTTTTGTAAAATTTCACGACCGCCATCTTGGATTTTCACTTCGACCTCAATTTCGGCATCACCACCCCCGAAAACCATGGATACGATACCCATAATGCATATGTTGTAAAATTTTGCTGCCGCCATCTTGGATTTTGATTGTGACAAACGGACGGACAGACGAACACACTCGTGATCCTATAAGGTTTCCGTTTTCATTTGGACGTACGCAATCCTAATCCAATGTTACAGGCCCAGTCAAACTAATTAGATAAGTTAATTATTAATATTGATGCAAATAATTAGACGTTCTATTAAATGTGTGAAAAACGCGATATACACCAATCTGAGATAAATGTATACTGTGCACGCTGCATCAAATTTTAAAAAAGTAGGTAACGCACCAAAATTAAATTCCTAATTAAATTTAAAAAAAAAATAAAAATAAAAAAATAAAAAATAAAAATCTTTTATTTCAGACCACTTAGTCCAACATGTTAGTAACAGAAAACACTTACGATCTATGTTAGTAATCTCAAAACATATAATGAAACAATGTATTCATCAACCTGCACCTCTCACATGCAGATTGATGAAACGACAGAGCACAGCTGAGTCTAACCTGTCCGCTATCATTTTCAGTATTCTGTTGCTACTCCCCCGTACAGCCTGCATAACAGACGCCGATTTCTTACGCATGATTGCATAAAAATCGTCTATATGGGCGTCCGCAAACATGCCTGAAGCACTACAATACCGGGGTAGCCGCAACAGAGCCCTGAAAATGTTATTATATTGGACTCGGAGGGCAATGTAAGCGCTCTGCGTGAACTTGACCCATAGTTCACTCGTGTAAAAACTTTGACAATAAGCTTTAAATAATGTCAGTTTTACCTCAGTTGTACAACGAGTGAATCTATGAGCTAGCATATTTCCACGCACTGACAATGCCCTCCGTTCCCGGTCAATATCCAGGTCATCTTTTAACTTGTCCGTCACAATGTGGCCAAGGTACTTAAACTGGGACACACGGTTCAAAGGTACTCCATTTAAATAAATAGGAGGCACACTATTGGGGCTTTTATTGTTTCCGACGAAAACCATAAATTCGCTCTTTTTGTCATTGTACTTTAAACCGTGTCTCTCAGCATACTCTTCACATACACTCACTAGCTTTCTTAACCCACTGATTGATGGGCTGAGCAACACCATGTCGTCCGCGTAGCTTATGTTATTAACACTAACGCCATCTATGCGGCATCCGCCATGCATGCTGCTCAGTCCCTCAATCAGTTTGTTTACATATAAATTGAAAAACCGTGGAGATGTTAAACCTCCCTGCCTCACACCTGAATTCAATTCATACTCATCTGAATACTCATTTGCCCATTTTACTACATTTTTCTGGTTACTGTACCAGTATGACAAAATCTCAATTATTTCAGAAGAGACGCCTTCTTCTTTCAGCTTATCCCACAGTAGGTCATAGGATACTAGGTCAAAAGCCTTGGATAAATCTAGGAAGCAAGCATATATGGGCGTTTTTCTTTTAAGGTAATAATCGACGGTATGTTTAAGTGTCAATATGGCACTTTCCGTTGACAACCCCGCTTGAAAACCAAACTGGGCATCCTGTAACTGTATGTGTCCACCAAGGCGTTGATCCAGTACCCTATCCAATATTTTTGCAATAATAGTTGCAAGTGATATGGACCGGTAGTTACTCTTATCAGTTATGTCCCCAGTGTGATTCTTAACAAGAGGTACTACAACAGTTTTGACTAAGTCTGGTGGTAAATATGAGTGCCTAATACACAAGGTAAATAGCATAGACAGTAATCTATGAATGTGTATTCCTGCATATTTTAGGTGTTCCACACTGAGTCCATCATGCCCTGGTGATTTTCCCCTTTTCATATTGTCAACAGCACTTCTCACCTCCTGAGAGGTAATTCTAATTACATTTGTTGAACATTACATTTGTTAGTGCCTTTGGTTTTATACACTTTCAGAGGTGAGTCTACCCTAAAATGCTCTTTAAAAATATTGGCGATCTCTTTGGGTTCACTGTTGCCACTCACACAGGCAGGTAGGCCCGACTTGCCATTTAGTTTTTTAGTACTTAGCCAGAACTTATTAAATTGCTTAGCAGAGTGTTGTGTAGCCAGCATATTCATTTTGACCTGTTCTTCGTGTTTTTGACAATATTTAAGCCTTGATTTAAATATTTTGCGACTTAAGTACATTTTCTCATAGACAGGTCCAGTTTCAGGCTTACCATTCCACACATACATATGATAGTCAAGCCTAGCCTGCCTGTGCGACTCAGCAACATGTTTATTCCAACCTAGTATTTGTTTAGCTTTCATATGTGTCATCGCACTTTTATTATTACTAGCTATTGAGGCTTGCGTGATCACGTTTACAATATTATTATATAATTTATTCAAGACGGATTTGTGACCTTCAATACTACACATATTATCTGCACATTCACTTAATTCACTAGGGAAGTCTATTAGTTTTAAATTCCTATTACAATAATCACTATATTTATCAATTAATTATTTATCAATTTATTTAATATAAAATTTCAGAAAAAAATATATAGGTAGGTATCATAGGTATAGTTCATTGGTAAGGACCAATGAAATATACCTATCGTAGATACATATTTTTTCTCTTGAGTCTTGAACTACAAAACTATAAATAACAATTATTAACTGAGCTGGATAGCATAAATAATTAATGTTTATTGTAATTTAAACTTAAATTCCATTTATATTATTTTTTACGAGTCGATATCTGATATGAGTAATTTTAATTACTCGAATCGATTGAAATAAAAAAAATAATCGATTGACATAATCACAATCGCACATCAATGCATAAAAAAAAAAATGGTTGACAATTTCTAAGAACACAAAATGAGTAGTGGTAATGAATATTCCGTGTTTTTAGATCCGTGTTTGTAATTTACACTAAGAATTGGGCATTTTCTTGTTGTTTATTATATTTTGAATGACATTTGTCATGTTTTTAATAATATCTAAATGTATTATAGTGATATTTGTGACAAACAAAAATGTAAACACGCACGGATTGGCGCGTAGTTTCGACTTTGGATATCAAAAACTTTATTACCACTACTAATTTATGTTAAACTATGGATGAAATCGACAAATAAATCAATTATGAGTTATTTACTGCTCCTGTAGTGGAGCTTGGATGTCTAAAATCCACAATTTTTATGTTTTTTAGCCTCGACTACTATGGTCTTCAAAATGGCGATGATTGCATTTTCACACTTGGATTTTAAAACGGTAATTTTATATACTCGCGTGCTAAATCTAAAAGAGTGGATGGCGCTAACATTTCAATATTTTATCAAACTCTGTTACTTAATGCTCACACATGAGATTAGATGGCTACCATAATCAGTATTTACACTTATTGGTCAGGATGACGCATGCGCGAACTCCGGGGTCCAATTGGACCCACTACCGAGCCGGCGGCGGTTTCTGTGTTCGGGTCCAATTGGGGGCGCTTCCGAACTATACGGTTAAAAAAGGATTTTAACGTTGAATTAATGTAGGTAACTATTCCCACTCAACTTTAAATAGGTAGTTGGTTCTAAAATCTTTTGTGGTGAGTAATGTCTTTATGATAGTTGACACAATTTTTATTTAGTACAGTCACATACAAAAATATGTTCACGCTGCCATTTTACAAATGTTTTGATTAAAAATTTTAGCTTAACTGAAAGCTATAGGCGCTGCCTAGTTTGGGGAACACCGTATGAGTATTATCCCTAACTAGCTGCAGTAAGCACTATAACATCACGTCTGTAATCGCCAAAGGCTTAGGCAGAGTTGTACCCATTAGTACACCCACATTTCGCCAGTTATGTTTTTAGGTCCCATGTAATAGGGGCGAGGCTTCAACCGGGCACAAACAGACTCCGAGGCTGCTACTGAGAAATTCCTGATGGAAAAACCTAAGTATGACTACTAATAATATAGTACTTACAGACTACGAGTCCTTATAAGTACTTAATATTAAGATATATTATGTAACAATGGACCAATCAATTCCTATTCTTATTCACACATGATTAAGAACTTTACAACTGGCAAAATATCTCGTCACAAACAACGATCTTTTACAAACAAACTCTAAAAATAAACTGTACTCTGTTGGACTCGCTGAACCGTATGATAAAATGGCGTGAAACTATACCTACACTGTACAATAACGTGTCGGGTTTTAAAGCTCATAAAGTAGTTGCTTCATTGTTTACGAGTTAAACTCACCCGTTTGACTTTTACAACTTTTCCGACTAAACGTACTTACATACCTACATACGAAACCGCTTACTCAATGGTCACTTGGTTTATAGTACTTTTTGGGCAGTAGCCTTTATTTGGCGCTGGATAGTGGGTAGCTTAACTGAAATACTTGGGTATCGTAAAAATAAACCTAGTTGAAATGTAAGAAGAATGTTTTATTTTTAACCCTTGACGCAAAAACGACGGGTTGTTATAAGTTTGGTGTGTCTGTGTGTGTGTCTGTCTGTAGCATCGTAGCTCCTGAACGGGTGAACCGATTTTGATTTTGTTTTTTTTTTTGTTATAAATGTGAATTAGTCGGGAGTGTTCTTAACTACGTTTGATGAAAATCGGTCCAAGATCCAAGGTCCAAGATGGGCGCCGATTTTTTTAAAATTTAAAATTAATTTTACTGTCTTTTACGCAACTTCGTCTGCATAATAATGTCAGTAATTATCGTTAAATTGCATCATAAAAAAATAGCTTATGTATTGTCCTTGGGGTTCAAAATTACTGCCATTGTAGTAAATTACATTTTTGTAATCATAAAGGATGTATCACAATGAAAATTAGCTTATAAAACACTAACTTTTGCCCGCGACTTCGTCCGCATAAATGGTTATCGCCGACGCAGACGACGAGTAGGGTATGTCCTTGCTCGAGATTCAAGCTTCCTTGATATATCGAAATCGTTTCAGTGGTTTAGCCGCTAAAGCGTAACAAATAGACAAACCGAGTTACTTTCGCATACAAAATATAAGTACGGATTGTTTAATTCCCGCTCAACGCTAAATCTCCATAAACAAACAAACACATCATGCCTATTTCCACAGCCTATTAATATTAATTGAGAGCAATAATAAACAATACTTAGCAGTATACAAAATGGACGTCAGACACGCACAGTTTTCTTCTGTTTCCGCGAATATTGTTACTGGGAATGCTAGGTCATGATCGTGATTATTATGATAATGTTAACATAATGTTATATTTATTAATTTCACTAGCTACCCACCTCTTCGCACGGGTGCATTGCACAGTCAGCAAAGTAGATAGAAATGCAGGGTCGTCAGATATAGTTGAAGTTTTTTAGAAACCTATTATGTACTTTTTAATCAATTAAGTGTCGTGATGGAATTTTATGCTGAACTGGGTCTGTTTGGCGCAGCTGTGGGGCACACAATTTTTTACTTTCTATTCTTTTTATTGCTTTTTTTTGTGTGTACATAGTCTGTGTCAATAAACATTTTTTCTTTCTTTTTTTCTTTCTGATGGTCCAGTGGTTAAGGCGCACGCCTCTCATGCATGTGGTTGTGGGTTCAAATCCGGGCAAGTACCAATGTGAATTTTTCAATTCATATGTACTTTCTAAAGTTTATCTTGGACATCACTGGTATTGGTGAAGGAAAACATCGTAAACCTGGAAGTATATCAGCCTATTACTGGTCCACTCAAAACCATGTCAGAGGCCCTTGAGGCGGCTTAGAAATTCTGACACTAGGGTGGGGGTCGTGATGCTGGAGGCTCTGGACAGGGACCCATGGGGGCGCCCGTACAAATGGGTGCGGGACAAATCCCGCCCCTGGGCTCCCCCGTTGACGCAGAGTCTCCGGCCCCAACTCGTGGAGGGCGTCGTGAGCGCCCTGTTTCCTTCTCGGGGGGAACATACCCCTCCGCCCATGGCTCCGCCCCTGGCGGTGTCAGACGAAGACGCGGACCACAGCGACGGCGGCGACTACAATGCTCCGGAGGTGGCCGAGGTAGATCTGAGAGTGGCGGTAGAACGGCTGAAGGCCAAGAATACCGCCCCGGGACCCGACGGCTTACCTGGGAAAGCCTGGGTCCTGGCCTCGGGGGCTCTCGGTCCTCGACTAGGGGGGCTCTTAAGCGCATGTTTAGAGAGGGGCCAGTTCCCGCTTCGTTGGAAGACGGGGAAACTGGTCCTCATCAAGAAGCCGGGGCGCCCTGTGGACTCACCGTCCGCATACCGGCCCATCGTGCTGCTCGACGAGGTGGGCAAGCTCTTTGAAAGAGTAATTGCAAACCGCCTCGTCGGGCACCTGGGGAGATCCGGGCCGGACCTTGCGGAGAGCCAGTTCGGCTTCCGCAGGGGGCGCTCCACGGTGGACGCCATCATGCGCGTGAGGGCCCTCACGACGGGGGAAGCAGTATCCCGGGGCAGGGTCGTCTTGGCGGTGTCTATCGACATCTCCAATGCATTCAACACCCTGCCCTGGAGTTGCATCAGGGAGGCACTCCGGTATCACCGGATGCCGACCTACCTTCGTCGAGTTGTCGAGGACTATCTGACGGACAGGGCCGTCATCTACCCCGGACAACGGGGAGAGTGGAACCGGCGAGAGATGTCGTGCGGTGTCCCACAGGGATCGGTCCTGGGACCGCTTCTGTGGGACATCGGATACGACTGGGTGCTGCGCGCTGACCTCCCTGACGGCGTCAGCGTGGTCTGCTACGCTGACGACACGCTCGTCCTGGCACAGGGAGTGTCGCACCAGGCGGCGGCCGACCTAGCGACGCGAGGGGTTGCGACAGTCGTCGAAAGGATCCGGCAATTGGGACTCGAGGTGGCATTGCACAAATCCGAGGCCATGTGCTTTCATGGTCTTCGGAACGCGCCACCGTCGGGTTCCCAAATAACGGTGGGAGGGGTTCACATCGGCGTCGAGGCGACGATGAAGTATCTGGGTCTCGTCCTCGACAGCCGGTGGAGCTTCAAGGAGCATTTCCGACGTCTGGCTCCGCGATTGGACAGGGCTGGGGCTGCTTTTTGGCGGCTCCTGCCCAACCTCGGGGGACCAGGCGCCTCCTGCCGGAGGCTTTACGCCGGAGTCGTGCGGTCCATGGCCCTCTACGGGGCCCCTGTGTGGGCCCCTACCATCAGGCGGCGGCCACCAGCCAAGTTGGTGGCATGCCAGAGGGTCATGGCCATCCGGATGATCCGGGGATATCGCACGGTCTCCGGCGAAGCGGCAAGCCTCCTTGCCGGATTGCCGCCGTGGGATCTGGAGGCAACAGTCCTCCAGCGCGTCTACGAGTGGCGTGTGGACGCGCAGCGCCGGGGTGAAGCCCCGCTGCCGCGGCAAATCGCGGCACTGCGGAGTGAGCTCCGGTGCGATCTCATGGCGGAATGGGAGATGCGACTGTCGCAACCCAAGTTCGGGCACGCCGCAATCGCGGCGATAAGACCCCTCTTTGAGGAGTGGCTGGAGAGGCGCTACGGCGTCCTCACCTACCGCCTGACGCAGGTCCTCACCGGACACGGTAGTTTCGGGAGGTTCCTGTGTCGGATAGGGCGGGAGGAAACGCCCGGGTGTCACCACTGTGTGGATCGCCCGGAGGACACGGTGGAGCATACGGTGCAGGACTGCCCCGCTTGGGCAGAGCACCGCCGTGTCCTCACGGAGGCGATAGGCGGCGGCGACCTCTCGCGTCCGGACCTGGTTCAGGCCATGCTCCGGGGCGAGAGGGAATGGGATGCAGTCACCTCCTTCTGCGAAGCTGTAATGCTAGCGAAGGAGGAGGCGGGCCGCGTGAGGGAGAGAACCACCTCACGCCCCAGCCGCCGCGGGAGACGCCCAGGGCGTCGGACGTCGCGAGGCGACATCCGGCCACCGTAGGCGCGGGCTTGCGGACGGCGAGTAATGGGTAGCTCGCCGTCCGATCAAGGACCAAGCCCGGGTCGACGGCGCGTTCTGTTCGCGCGCGCCTCAAAGAGCTGTCAGCACAGGGACGGGGCCCCCAACGTGGCCAACGCCTGCCGGGGTTGCGGGACGTCTTAACAGGATACCGTGGCCCCGGAACGTAAAGGGCAACAGAAGGAACAGGGTGGTTTTTTAGTCAGTAAAAGTCTGACAGTCCCTTCCGCCCCACCCAGGGCGGAAGGAGTCATTTGATGATTTTTACCACCTCAAAAAAAAAAAAAAAAAAAAAAAAAAAAAAAAAAAAAAAAGGGTGGGGGTCGTAGGACTTTACTGCCCACACGATAAGAAGAAGAATTAAATTACATTTGAAAACATCCATCGGTTTCTACGAAAACTTCAACTATATCTGACGAACCTGTATACCCATGTTTTTTACACGACTGCCCCAAAAAAAGGAGTGTTATGTGTTCAGGGTTAATGTATGTATGTATGTATGTATGTGATGTTCTTTATTCCACCATAACTTTTGAACGCCTGAACCGATTTAGATGTATGGGGTATCGTTACAATCCTTGTATCGTTCCGAGTAACATAGGCTAGTTAAAAATAAAAATAATCCTGTGTGGTCACTTTAAAACGTAAATTAATACCAGCCTCAATTTTTTTTTAAATTAATCTGGCCGTGTCTATGTTTATCGTCTAGAATTTGACAAGTAGATTTAAAAAATATATAACATTGTAAATAAAAAACGTCGTAAAAAAAACTACCGAGTAAACAAAGTACAAATATGTGCAATTTTGGCAGTCGTGTTTTTTAATTTTTTAATTATTTGATGACTGTACATACAAAAGCCTTTCTACTGAATCACTCCAATCCGTTGCGTAGTTTAAATAATCTAAGCATACAGACGGCGAGAAGCGACTTTGTTTTATAGATACTATGTAGAGATTTAGGATCTTCAACCAAAGATATTCACAAATCATATAATACAATAATCATGGCAATGGGCTCGCCCCCTATTACATGGGACTAAAAACATAACTGGCGAAATGTGGGTGTACTAATGGGTACACCTCTGCCTAACTCTTCGGGGATTACAGGCGTGATGTTATGTTATGTTATGAAAACTATTCAGTACCTATATCGTTATTAATCTTATAAAAATGTTAAATTGTTTTCCCTTTGTATCGAAAAACGGAATCAGTGCGGTTAGTGCCAAATACTTTGCAAACAAAAATGCACCTAAAGCTTAAGACAAAACGTTTCACTTTCAATCAAAATGAATTCATTAACGTTCTTAAGGCCTGATCCACACGTACCTCTTCTGCTATAACTCAAACACACCGCAACTCCAGTAAATCCTGCTCATTAGTTCTCTCCACCCACTAATGCGTCCTCGTCCTATTAAGTGACGGCTTAGTTGGTTCGTGTGTTCTCCGCCTTTGTCATGTATCACGGACATCCATACTTAAATAATAAAGAAAGAAAGAATGAAAGAAAAACTGCTATAGTAACCCACATAAAATTGAAAAATATTATTTACAAAAGCTTAAACCAAAAAAGAAGTACAAAGTCTAAAAAAAAAATAAGAAAATAAGTTAAAGAGTTAAAATGCGCTTATCTCTGGAAGTAGCAGACGGATTGGAAAAAATATTTTGTGTACGATAGCCGGATTTGTGAGAAATAGTATAGGTTATATAACATCACGCTACGACATACGAGAGCGGAGCAGAAAGAACGCAAATTACGCTATTTCAAACAAAAATAAAAATTTTCCGCATCGCCGTCATCTGGAAGTGTTCCCAAAAGACTGACGGCATTGCCATGTTGGATAGCAATGCTTAGACACTGGCCAAGGTAAAAGCGAGCCCTTGGGTCACGGGAATCATCAACCAATCGTTTGGACGATTCCTTTTTATGGGTAAGAGAAACAGGATGTAAAGTTTCTCACCCTCCGTTGAAAAGTCCGTTGTGTCTGGTGGGCTACTGCCCGACGGTTATTGTCGGAATTTTGTTTACATGGTCAGAAAAATCAACTGCTCCATACATTATGATGGTATTGTGTAGCATTTTTGTAGGGAACAGCCGTTTTTTTTTCATGATGTCAGGGTTGGTCCCATAGCAAAAGTGGTTCATAATGATGTGTACAATAACCCCTTTTCAGGTTTCGGGTAAATTTTCAATGACCCTGTATATGATAATGTCGCGGCGAATTTTAATTGCGCGATGTTAAGAATTATCAGTTATAGTTCGTATTCCGTGCAATAGAAGTCGCCACACCTCAAAAGCCTCAAGCCCCGACTTCAAAAACCAATATCGCATTTCTAAAGACTCTTTCTCGTGTATTTTAAATATAATACGCAAACGCAGGCCTTCAAACGTTACACATACCAGGAAAACATGAGCTCAAAGAAATTCGTAATATCTACACACAAAAAATATTTACAAAGTAATCTATACACAGGCGGTAAACTATTGCGTCAACATACAGGTAATATCTCGCACAAAATAAATATTTTTTCATGGCAGTCGACTCTTCATCCATCATTGTATTGGCCCCATATCTTCAGGTGTATTTTCCTTGACATGCCTTTGTATAATGGCGACCTAATTCATATTTTATTATATGGTAGCTTTTTTATATCTTTTCCTTATTTTTTAGGGTACCTTACTACAAGGTGGCAACGTCTGTACGTCCGTATGTTTGTCAGCCGCTGTATCTCTTGAAATGTAATAAGTAGTGAGTTGAAATTTTCATAGATTGTTTATTAATATTGCTACTATAACAACAAATAACATAATATCACTCTAATCCCCGAAGGGTTAGGCAGAGGTGTCCCCATTAGTACACTCACATTTCGCCAGTTATGCTTAAGTCCCATGTTATAGGGGGCAAGCCTATTGCTATCAACAGGGCACTAATCCAGACTCCTAGTCTGCTACTGAGAAATTCCTGATGGAAAAACCCTATAACATTTTGCCCGACAGTCGTGCTTTGTGACCACTGAGACCAGTGAGGCAGTCAAAAAGGCCTAGGACCTCAGGGTCCCGAGATGCATAAAGTATTATATATAAATATTATATAATAATAAAATAAAGATAAAAATTCAAGGGGATCCCCAGGGGATACCCATGGGGATACCCATAGTGTTAAATATTATCTGATGGTACTTACAGAACACTTCGTGTGCGAGTTCGGTTCGAACTTGGCCGGTTTTTATTTATTAAAAGATTTGCTGAAAAATATTTTATAATAAAATTGATTTCAGTTTTGCAACTGATTTTGTTTTATATTATGTGTAAGCCGCAGTGATTTAGTTTTTCAATACAAAGGAAAATAATAACAGTTTTAATAGAATAAAAAAAATTAAATTGTTTTTTTTTTCTAGAAATTGAAATACTATTTATATAGTTGTGCCGGCGGCTTTGCTT
The DNA here is from genome assembly GCA_949774945.1 of Hoplodrina ambigua. NCBI lineage: Eukaryota > Metazoa > Arthropoda > Insecta > Lepidoptera > Noctuidae > Hoplodrina > Hoplodrina ambigua. The sequence goes on from OX458979.1 coordinate 10,957,347, forward strand.
ACGAATACCTAAGTATACCCTAAGGAAGTACCTTCGAGCTTTTTTATTTTTTGTTAGCAACCTAGTATCCACTGAATAAAATGCTAAACAAAAAGAATTGGTCGGACAATTTTCGAGTTTTTGCGCATTTAACGCACAATTGATTTTGATATTAAAATGACGACACGCAGTGTCTGAGCGATTGGCTGCTGTGCTGCGTGTCACAGATTCGTTTCCTGTACGGAACAAATATTTTTATGACCTGTACTACTACAGCGAGTAGTTCCGGGTCTGTTCGCTTATGTATGTAAGTTTATTTGTTTGTAAACGTAACCCACGAAAGAGGAGAATTTCCCAGTGCGGGGAAAAAATAGAATTTTAAAAGAATAAGTATGGATTTGTAAGGCGGAGTAGGTACTCGTAACCGGCGTACTTGTATGACGAGATGTATGAACGTAGATGAGGCGAAAGGAGTGTGTAAGAATTGTAGCAGGTGGCGTTCCGTAGTTTCTGCCTACTCCCATGGGAAAAAGGCGTGAGTTTATGTATGTATGTAAGTATGGATTTACTTGCTCATTTTTTTCCATATTCAAATCTTTTTTCCTGTTTAATGTTGTTCAAAAGTGCCTTTTAATGGTCTAGTTGAAATTAAATACTTTTTTATTGTCTCGTTGGTCTAGTGGTCGCAAAGCATGACTGCTGAGCACAAAGTCTTGGGTTCGACTGCAAGGTTAGGCAAAGTGTTATTGAGTTTTTTCATCAGGAATTTTTCAGTAGCAGCCTCGAAGTCTGGATTTGTGCCCGTTTGATGGCAAAAGGCTCGCCCCTATTACATGGGACTTAAACATAACTGGTGAAATGTGGGTGTGCTAATGAGTACACCTCTGCCTAACCCTTCGGGCATTACAGGCGTGATAAATAAATAATTTGACTTTGATTTGTCCTTTTTTTATAATTTAGGTAAACGGTAATTGTATTTAGATTAGGTAACTGTCTAAACTTGTTAGTTACTAGAAATAATTGCTTGAAACTCTGTTTCATTGACCTTCAAGCTGACATTTAAACTTAAAGTAAAACTGAAAATAATTGCCGCTAAAACACGCAATATGTATTATAGCTATCCTTCGGGTCCGGTCGTTGTTTAAAAAACCTTATTTTCTACCAAATAGTGACCAAAATCTAAATATGAAAAAATGCATGCTGATTTTTTTTTTGATGCAGAATTTCGACGTTGAAGACTGTACCTTATTGCTTCTATTTTAAGGCCTCTACATTGCTTGGCCTGACGGTTAGCAAAAGTGAAGTCCGTTTGTTTAAGTCATCAAATCCTGAAGATTATATTTCATCTCAATGCAGACTAGCCAAGTACGTAGATGTTATAGTGCACAAGTGTGAGCGCAAACACAGGTGTACTCCCTCTTCCCTCACTCTCATAGTCTGATGGGACGACAATCAGACAAAACCGGGGAGAGATCAGGTGCAGGACCAACGTGTTTTTTGAGGGGGTTACACACAATCAACTTGGGAACTTCAAGTTGCTGCTGAGAAATTCCTAGGTAATGGACCGACTGTTGGCGAAACGTTTCACACTCGGAATAAAGTAATAAAAAAAATATTTTTATAATTTTTTAATTATTAAAATATTGAGTATTGAACAGTATTGCAGAACTAAAGGTGTATGCAAAATTTCAGCTCAATCGGATATCCATAAATGGTCGAAAAATTATTTGCAAATTTTGAAAGGACAACTTACTTACATACATACATACGAACAGTGCAAGCTAAATAAAAGCTTTTAATAATAAAACCTAATAATTTTTTGCCCTTTTTTTAATGTATCGTAGACATCACTGACATCGTTCCATGCCTCGGGAAGCACGTTAAGCTGTTGGTCCCGGCTGTCATACATGGATCTTAAACAGTCGTTACGAGTCGTTCGAAGCCCGAAAGTCTGAAAACCAGTCTTACCAGTATTACCCAGTTACTGGGTTGTGGAGGTCATATGGGCAGTCGCTTCATGATAAATACTGGTATTCAGCTGCATCCGATAAAACTGAAAGCCGACCCCAACATAGGAAAAGGCTAGGCAGATAATGATGAACGCTTTGCCTTACAAGTTACCCCACACTCTCCATTCACGCTTGAGACCAATAGACCGACGGGCAGTCGCATTTTGTTTATGTTACACACTGTTTTCTATGAAATGACCAATCAACTTCTAAACTTCGTCAGCCCTTATTTAACTTTAGACCTTTCCTTGAAGACCTTTGACCCTTAGGAATGTACAGGGTGTGTTTGTCTCCTTATAAAACATTCAGAGTCAAACGCACAACAAGTACTTTTCACGGGCGATAAAATATAGGTACAGGCTAAACTAATCGTGGCTTCGCAACATTACATTTTCAATCTTATTGCCAAAGTACAAAGTTGAAATTTCTTTGCCAGGAAAGGTTTTAAGACCTATTTTAATGTCATTATGTATTGAAATATACGTGGGCCTATCAAAATGTCAGTTGGGTACCAGTACATATTTATGATAATTATGCGTTATGTGTTACTTTGCTTTTAAATGTCAAGTAAAACTTACTGGTATAATCCGACTTCATATTAGCTACTGTGCTATGTGAAAAGCTCTAATTTAAATAGAACCTGTTTTAACATAACATAACATCACGCCTGTCATCTCCGAAGAGTAACTCAGAGGTGTACCCATTAGTATACCCACATTTTGCCAGTTATGTTTAAGTCTCATGAAATAGGAGGCGAGCCTATCATCAACTGGTCACAAATCCAGACTCCGAGGCTGCTACTGAGAAATTCTTGATGGAAAAACCGAATAACACTGCCTGACCTCGGAATCGAAACCAAGGTCGGATAACTAGATCAACGAGGCGGTAAAAAAAATCGAGAATGAAAAAGAATGAAAAATGGTTTGTTCTGCACATCAGATTTTATAATTATGTAACTAGCTTTATTATAAGGTAACCATTATAACATCGGTTAAAAAACTTATAAATTTTACCTTTTCGTTAGCGTAGAAGTCAAAGGCTTTATTACAAGCTTTTATTTAGCTTGCAGTATGTAAGCAAGTTCTTTGTATGCGAAGAGGCCTTTGCCCTGCAAAGTGGTATTATTTATTATCAGTCTTGACTACACATATATGATATATACGTATATTATATATGGTATATATGGGTTTATGTATATATGTGTTGTTAAGCATTGTAATTATTTAGTACTTGTGTAGGTCTAAATTTATTTAGAATGTTACTTGTTTTCAATGATTTTTAAATCTCTTTTTTTGCACCTGCCATGTTATCTCTTCACCCCCTTTTGGTTGACTGATAGAGAATGCCTAAGGCATTAAGTCCGCCTTTGTACCTTTTTGTTGCATAAAGTTTAAATAAATAATAAATAAACACACATTTGTCTCACACCCTCCCTACACCATAAGTCTTTACAAACAACATATTTAACACATACAATTACAAACGCCACTTACAAAGTCCCCTTGTAATTTCCACGACGATCATAAAACGAGAAATACTTGCACAGCCTTATTTCAAAGTCGTCATGCCTTTGTACACGGACACTTTTACTGCACACCATTCAGCTCCACGCAAGAAATCCAAACATACTTTGTGTCACAAAACGGAATAGGCAAAAATGACACATTCCTATTCAAGCAAAAGGCGCAACGTATAAGGGTTTGAACGATAACCTTTTCATGACGTAGTGTGTCTACGGCGTAGCTGTGTGCTACGCGCTACGCTCCAGTTTGCTACGAGACCCGGAGCGGGGAGGACGTTTCGTGTTCATTTGAGTAACGCTACGATGCGATGTTCGCGGATAAATAACTTGTGTTCGTTTTGGCGTTTTTTAAATGAACGGATTCTTTCATTGTGTGATTAGTGAATAGTGGTTTTGTTTAGTTTTTTTTGTTCATGAGTCTTGTGTGAGTTGTTTGGATTATGGTGTATTCTTTTTTCAAAAATTAAAATGTGAAAATCTTTGACGATATTTTCTCATTACACATGTAAAGATGTGGTCTTTTGTTTCAGTGAGAAACCGCTTTGTCCCAGCGATAGTTGGGAACAGTGTTCTAGGTCTTACTTTCCGATTAAGTAACTTGCGGGTAGACCCAATTTAACTTTTTGGGGTACTCTGAGTTTCATTGTTCACAGTTCAGGACTTGTTCTAGAGTTTGTATGAACTCTCGATAACGGTAGACTGATATTGTAAAATAAATATTTGAATAGTTGTCTGTCTATCGTGTTTGAATTTTGAACAATGACAATAAAACAAAGGGCTTTATTTAATAAAGCATTGTTAATTGGAAGAGACTAATTATTCCCCAGTAGTAAATAAAATGATTTTCTTTTGTGAGTACCGTTATTAGTATAGTATTTGTTCTGTCTAAAGAAACTAACGTCTTTTGAGAGAAACATAAGGTATATTATTGCCTGATAAAATTATTTATTGTTGAACTTAGATATTGACTTCTATCTTGAATTAGGTAGAACTTTTATTGTTTAGATTTCAAAACATGACTTTTAGAAATAGTTATAATTAAAATCTTGTATTTGCTTAACTTTATTGCGAAGAAAGCATTTCTTGGTAACGATCAACTAAAAAAAAAAATTGTTAGCCTATTCTAGCCCACTCCTGTGCAAATGCTATAGAAAACTTTAGAACACCTGAACATATAATTCCAATTTTAACTTAAAAAGCACCAGATTTTTGCAAACATTTCCATTTTTAAAAAAAGTCGACACGCACACAAACACGCGCGGTCCGCGTAAAAAAAAAACAAATGAATGGGTGAACAGATAAAATGAATCGTGAACGAAATAAATGAACATTTAAATGAACGGACAAAGAGTGACTTTGGGTGTAAAATGTACTGTTTCGGGTAAAATAGTGTGAATAGTTTATGAAAACGGAATGAAGAGCGGGAAGACATACTTTTGGTCGATGCTACAGGCCTTAGCTTTGTTACCCACCATGGCTTTGAAAGGTAAGCTTTTAAATAATTATTTAAATTAAAATTGTACGAGTTAGTGTATTGTGAAAGTACGAGTAGAGTATTGTGAAAGTTGCGATCATAAGTGGAGCAGCAATCTCACAAAACAATAAATTGTATTTTTTTAACCGTTACGACCTTCCGACACCGTGTGCGTATTTTGTTTGTAGGTACTGTGTTAATACATAATCACTTCACACACTGATGTAGGTACGGCCTGTACCCCGTGATCACAGAAATTCAAACCTTAGCATGCTAATGCACTTATGACCGCTTACTGTACATACTTATCATCACGTCTGTAGTCGCCGAAGTGTTAGGCAGAGGTCACGAGCATAATGCATACACATAGCAACTTTCTAAAGCAATTTCATCCTAAAGGATTGATTAAAATGTAATAATGTGACGAATCTTATATTCCGGATTCCTTAATATTATGAAGTAGTTCTAATTTCCAAGTTGCAGTAAGTAATTTATATATTCAAATCGCTTTACTTTTTTGCTAAGCGTACAGTGACTGTACCCATTAGAAAATGAAGATGTGTGTGTGTAGATGTTGTGTGATGATGTTAAAGTCCCATGTTATACGGTGCGAGCCTTATGCCGTCAATCATGCACAAATCCAGACTCCAAGGCTGCTACTGAGAAATTCGTGATGGAAAAACCCAATAGCTCTTCGCCCCGCTCTGTGACCGCGCTTTGTGACCACTAGACCAACGAAGCATACAAGAAAAAAATAGTAATATAAATACAAAGTAAGTACAATTTATTAAAAAGAAGAAGAGGCAGATTATAGGGCATCCAAAAATTCAAAATTACTTTGCAAAAATTTACATTCAGTAAGGCTGAATTTCAATAACCTTGTATATTTGAAAGGCAATACCCGTAAGTTTAACAAGGATAACATTACGATCGTCGTTTAATCTCTGTTTCACTTTTACAAAAATTCCTCTACTTTGCAAATATTTTTGTCAAATTTTTGACATTGATAGTTGCTGAAAAACAAAAACATAACTGGCGAAATGTGGGTGTACTAATGGGTACACCTCTGCCTAACCCTTCGGGGATTACAGGCGTGATGGTATGGTATGATAGTTGCTGATATGAGATTGGGATTGGATTTTGAACGTTTCTAGACTCTAGTCTGGATGATGGCAATAGGCTCGTACCCTATTACATAGGACTTCAACCTAATTGGCGAAGTGTGGTTGTACTAATGGGTACACCTCTGCCTAACGTAACTATGAAGTTTCTTGCCCATTCTTCTCCATACAAAACTACCTTTTGGAAGGGGCAACTAGATTTAATTCTATTTTTTTTTCATGTATGACGTTCAAAAGTGCCTTATAGTGGCCTAATTGAAATAGATGATTTGACTTTGACTTTGACTAACCCTTCAGGGATTTCAGGAGTAATGTTATACTGTATTATGCATATAAGCAGTGCAATCTAACACTGAAACATTTCTACGCTTCTATGTGAATGCACTTATATTAGATTTTTCTTTGGAGTTGACCTTCTAATTGTACTACTCTGTGTCTAAACGAAACTTATTCATTAACGCCAGGCTTTTGGGCAGGCAGTTAAAATTCATATCTTATTAACTTAGCTTAGCAGCACTTATCAACTTAGTTATAACTTAGTGGAGCTTAGGAGATAAACCGCAATGGTTAAAAGTGGTTCATAATTTTTAGATTTTATTATTTTGAATTTGGTGAAATTGTTACGATTATTTTAAGATGGATTTTAAGTGTTATAATTGTTACTAACTTTTGTACGGTTAAAGTTTTTTTGTGTTTTTGGTTACTGCTCCACTCCCGTATGTTGTAGTGTGATGATATATTTCCTATATTATTATTGTATCCTCATACAGAAATCTAGCTATGATATATAATATTTTCTTTCCAATCTGATTGGTAGTTCCAGGCATAAGCTCGTTTTAAACAAACAAACTAAAAGCTCTTTAGCTCTTCTATATTAGTATTGATTGTATATAATTATGCACCTTCTTACTCAAAGTTTGTTTTTTAATAAAGGTTTTTTTTACTTTAAGGAACGATAGTAATCCCACTTTTCGGTGTCAAATTAAACAGAAATTTCGCGTAAATGTGCAATTTGCTTCACAACGCAAATATAATAATATAATAATAATATCTTAGGACAACCAACACATCGCCATCTGATACCAAACTAGGCAGAGCCTGTACTATGGTAACCAGACAACTGATAAATATACTTATATATTTCTAAATACATACATATCATAGATAAATTACACCCAGACACAGAACAAATCATCGTGCTCATCACACAAAGATTTGTCCGGGGTGGGAATCGAACCCAACCACCACCAACAGGCCAGTTAACAAATACAGCAAGACAGCAATACAAAAATGTCACAGAGCTGGTCTAATGATGGAGCCGGAAAGTGGCCATAAGAACTTAATTAAATCTTACAAGTTTAATTTGACCCACTTCCCGGTGTTCAGTTGAGGTAGAATTTCGAATACATAATTATGCACATTGTATGACAATACAATTTGAATGCTGTTTTTATACATAAAAAAGAATAACAGCTATAACTTGTTGATCGTTTCAAATAAGTAGAATTGTCTTTCTAATATCTATTATGTGGTTATGTGCATATATCTAAAATCCTGTTTAAAATACCGTAGCTATTTTCCAATAGATATTTTCTTACAATAGCGTAGGAATATGCTAAATTTATGTCAATAAGTACGCTTTTATGTCATCAAATATTCACCACGAGTTCTTTTACTACCAAAAATAGCAAAATAATACGAGTGAATATTGTTAGTACAAAAATAACTGCGAATGTGAGAGCAAATATCAATTCAATTTTACAAATCCTGTCTGTATAACATTTTGAATGGATAAAACCAAAATAATTCTATACCTCTACAACTGTGACCAAAAACAGCGAAAAATTACGTTGGTCTCGTGGTCGCAAGCGCGAATATCGAGCATGGTTCGGTTCCCAAGTCAGGCAAAAAGTGTATTGAGTTTTTCCATTACGAATTTCTCAGTAGGAGCCAGGAAGTTGGTTCTGGGACACCCCCGTGTCTCAGAAAGCACGTAAAGCTGTTGGTCCTCGGCGCGGCCTTTTTTTTTCTTTTTATGGTTTGTGCTTCATTTTCGCTTAAATAACAGTTTTTCTTTCTTTTTTTCAATACGCACGTAGGTACAGGTCTGTTACAAATGTGTGGTTCCACGTGTTTTCCTTAATCGTTTTATTGTGTTACAAACCATTGTAACATTGTGTGCAGGTGCTTAGAAATTAATGGGAATGCTTTGGTTTGGCTTTCTGTGTGAAGGTTATTTCATATTTTGTGGTTGAGACTTGAAAGTCAGTTCTAGTAGGTAATTAAAAATATTCGTCGTTTAAACTACCGTTGGTCTAGTAACCGCAAAGCGCGACTGCTGAGCATGAGGTCTTGGTTTAAATTCTCAGGTCGGGCAAAGTGTTATTGGGTTTTTCCATGAGGAATTAGCAGCGTATAATATATACTGGTATACAGATTTTATGTCCCACTGCAGGAAAAAGGCCTTTCACATTTGAGGAAATATGAAGGCCTTTTTCTGCGTATATATTATACGGTTTAGGAGGCTAAACCACACATCCAAGAAACCTGGCCAAATACCACGGGTTGGTTTACAAACAAATAAACGTACACCACCAACAAGAATTTTACCAACTATCTGTATGCATCGCAAATATTTGTTCCTCAAAATCGAACCCGCCACATACAGCGCAGCAGCCAATCGCTGAACCAAAGCGCCAACCATGCCACATTTACTTCCCTGCCTCGAATCACGACGGCCTATTTCAAATATACATGTTCCCAAACATGAATTGAGGCGGGTTTGTGTGAAGCCCATGCATTAGCATTTGGTGTCAGGTGCGAACTGCCGCGGTGCCCTCACACCACAACCGGCCTTGCCCATTTTATGTTACTTATTTTATTGTTGTTTTAGAGCTTTCTCTTTGTCGTTCACATTCACAAATGTGAGTTTCGAGTGTCGTAAATTGTTCGATGATTAGGTTGTGTTTATAAAATGTTTTTAGTTCTGACTGCTTCGATAGTTAGCGACTGCTGAGAATGAGCTCTTATCCATGTAACTTTCCCTTTTTTTTGTAAACTAAGTAGCTATTGTTAACGACCTCGTCCGCGTGTAAATGAAGATATATAAACGTTTATGTTTATACATAACATCACGCCTGTGATCCCCGAAGGGTTAGGCAGAAGTGTACCCATTAGTACACCCACATTTCGCCAGTTATGTTTTTAGTCCCACGTAATAGGGGGCGAACCTATTGCCATTAACCGGGCACAAATCCGGACTCCGAGGTTGCTATTGAGAAATTCCTGATAGAAAAACCCAATAACACTTTGCCCGACCTGGGAATCGAACCCAAGACCTCATGCACGGCAGTCGCACTTGCGACCACTAGACCAACGAGGCAGTTTATGTTTATATCTTCTTTTTTATGTTTAACGCAAACTATATTTATATTGGATCAAGGAATGACGTTGTCCCATACAAACTTTTCTCCAATTTTCACCCCCTAAGGGGTAGAATTTCGAAAAATCCTTTCTTATAAGATACCTACGTCATACAAAGAACACACCCACAGAGTTTAAGGTCTCTACGATCAGCGGTTTAGGCTGTGCATTGATCCGTAAGTCAGTCAGTCATTCAGGACAAAGCATTTTATATGTATAAAGATTGCTATAGGATAATCTTTAAATGTCCAATTTAAAAGTCGACTCGAACCTGAACAGATGGAAGTGTGTCAGCCAAATTCTAAAAAATATGCAACATAATAATTATTCTTTGCGAAACCTCGCAATCTTTAACGTTAGACCTTTTTGTTTTGTCACAGAAATAGCAGCATTATCACCGTTTTAAAGTTAAGCCTCCTAATCTCACATAAAGGGTTGACCAAGGGACCCCGTTCAACAAAACGGACGCAAAACCCAAGAGAATAATAAAGTAGAGGAAGACCCGTTATTATTTATTTAACCTTACGAATTTCAGAGATGTTTTGTGTGACAATGTTTTTGCAAAAGACTTTGAGTGAAACGTTCCATATTCGTGACTCCTATTCAAGGAACTTAGCTTCAGGAATCCTGTACTTATACTGTCTTGCTAAAAGAGTTCTAATTTAAGTCAAAGTTTAAACTTTGAACCGGTTATTCTATTTCATTATTGTCATTGTCCGGTTTTTGTTATTGTCATTTTTATTTAATTTTTTGTTTTGTCTGGATTAGTGCCTGGTTGATGGCAATAGGCTCGCCCGCTATTACATGGGACTTAACCATAACTGGCGAAATGTGGGTGTACTAATGGGTACACCTCTGCCTAACCCTTCGGGGATTACAGGCGTGATGTTATGTTATGTGATTATATTTTGTATTGTAAAGTACTCGTAATATTCTAGAGAGAAAAGATTTTTATTTTGGTTTGTAATTTATTTATTTTATACGGCTCTCCAACAAAGAGTACACTATTACGTACTTAACCGATTTAAAAAATTCTTTTACTTATAGATAGCTATATTATCAGTTAATAACATAGGCTGCTACTTAGAAATTCCTGATGGAAAAATCCAATAAACACTTTGCCCGACATGGGAATTAGACTGTAAACGTTCCTAAAAGTAAGTAGAATTTCCCTTCAAATACCCAACCATGTTGGACTACAAGAACCATTCAAAATAGTTCAGTAGATTTATTTAGATTGTCACCAACAATGATTTATGCACCAAAGTTCATTACAACTCCGGTGTTCAATTCATACAAAAAATCGACCATAGCCGGGGGTTCATTTGCTAACTAGGTACCTGCAAAATACCGAACTTCGAAACTAGGTTAGTAATAACAAAGAGACTTTACCACTAAGTCAGTTCATCAATTATTAGGTATTGACAACGGAATTTAAACTTTATTTTTAAGGTGTTAAGGCTGAATATTGGTTACAAGGTGGCTGTTGAGTTTATTATTGAATGGAATTGATTACTTTGATGTTCCTTTGGTCGGAATAAGAAAGTATTATGCAAGAAAAATATAGGAACTCTAGGAGTAATTTCAGTCAATTAATACCCCATTGCAAAACAAAAACCTCTTCTCATGCAGATAAGGCACGAGCATTGATTACCACGCTTGCTCAAGGCGGAATAGCGATTTCAGATATAATTAAGGTAGACTGGTAGAAAATGCCTAAGACATTACGTCCGCCTTTATACAAATTATTTTTTTACATGTGCATATATATTATATATAAATTAAGTCTAGGCTTGAGGAGGAGTAAGGAAAGAAGGAGTGCATCTAAATTTGCGCACACACTTGTGCACTATTATATTTCCTGCGTACTTGTCTGGCCTCCATTGTGTTTTGCCGCCGTGACTAAAATCAATCTAGGGAGTATTATTAACGAATCATAAAGATTAAGTTTTGTGCTTGCATAATTGTCATATACTTGTCATTTCACCGACATTTGTCACAATCATACCAAGTAAAACCAAACCAAGCCAAACCAGTTTTACCAAGGAATATATATCGTAAAACCCTGTTACTGGGTTGTGAAGGTCAGATAGGCAGTCGCTCTATGTCAAATACTGGTATTTAGCTGCATCCGTTTAGACTGGAAGCCGACCGCAACATTGCTGGGAAAAGGTTAGGCAGATGAGAGTTATCGCAATCAAAAGAAACAACAATTACCACGAATAATTTAAACCTAATTCGAAAACTAACTTTCTATACTTACCTACATGAATTGCCAAACCCAACATGTACATATATATTCCATATACCATCAAATACACCATATTATTAGTAGATATTATACAAAGCACTCCATGGAGATGAACTACGGAGACCGACAGTCTGTAGGTATAGTATCAAAGTTTGGAGTGATCTATGTAAATGAGAACGCTCCGAGAGGCTGTCAAAACACAGAACTGTTAACCGCTTGTACTTGGAGAATTGTAATGAGGCTGGAAATGGGGGAGTTGCTAATGTACAGTCAGTAAAACAGATAGGTATTAGATATAGTTGTCTATCATAATTGTGTATCAGATACGGTCGTCAGATAGTTAAAGTATTTTTTAGGAACCCATGAATTTTTGATTGATACTTAACATATAAAATTTTATGACCGTTTTTTCCATTCAAAAAATTAATGTCAGACGTCAATTAAATTCCTCGGTTATAAGATTTGGTTTAGGTACAAGAGTTTAATAAAATTCGTCATTAATAGATTTCTGTTACAGTACTTTAATGAATATTTATAGAAAAATCATTTACAGCAGTATATTCAACAAAAGAAATAGTTTAAGATTTCTTAGAAATCCATGTTTAAGATTGAAACTTAATTACTGAACTGTTTATTATCTACTTTTCAAATTAAATTACATTTGAAAACATCCATCGGTTTCTAAGAAAACTTCAACTATATCTGAAGACTCTGAATACCTATCTGTTTTGTTGACTGTACTTGATGATTCATTCATAACTTAAAGTTAAGAACAGCTTCGTTGGTCTTGTGGTTGCAAGCTAGGGGTCTTGCGTTCGATTCCCTAATTGGTTGAAGTGTTACTGTGTTTTTCCATTCGTTTACATTTAAAGTGAACATCGCGCGTATGGGATGAGAGAATGATCTAAAGCAGGGGTTTCCAAACTTATTTTGTCTACTGCCCACTTTGAGAATAAATTATTTTCTAGCGCCCTCATTTTTTCTCCTACTTAAAAACCCTAGTAGATGAAATTACAAACAGCTCCCAAGCCTCTACACAACGCCACGGTTTCTGGGTCTCTTACCGCCCCCATTTAGGCCTACAGCTCCCACAAGGGGGCATAATGTCCCATTTTGGGAAAGGCTGATCTACAGAATAATTTACTCTTTAAAATAAGCCTATGTCCTAGATATACTTATCTAGGACATAGGCTTATTTATATTTATAGGCTTTTTTCCCCTAGAGATTTCAAATAGGACCGGTTGGAAGAGGCTTGCATCTAGCGCAATCCCGCGGTCCTCATCAGATCGTCTGTCCACCTTGTGGGTGGACGTCCTACGCTGCGTTTGCCGGGTGCGTGGCCTCCATTCCAGGACTTTACGGCCCCATCGACCATCAGTTCTGCTTGCTATGTGTAGTTACGTAAACCCTTTGATACCCTAGAAAGATGAAGTCAGAAAAATCCGATAAATCCGTGAAAGAGGAACCAAAATCTCACTGTTCTAAATAAAAATACGTAACAAACCCGCCTTTGGTACAATTTACACCTCATCGATCGAATGACGTCAGAGCTACGTTGAAACTTGAAAAAAGAAAATAAAAAATGCACGTTGATTGGGTCTCGGAGACCTGATAGCGAGTTTTGAAGTGTTAACTAGTTTTTTTTTTGTTGGCAACTTTATTACTTCAGTGCTTAATGGCCTGTTGCTTCCGATGATAGGAAAAAGGTAAAGATAGACTTGTGTGGGTTGATCTGGGTTCTCGAAATAGCTGTTGGTTTTATTTTAGAGTGTGGGTAGTTTCTGAGAGCATCGCTTTTAATATGTCTTGTTATTTAGGGTTTCGTAACCGTAGGGTGCCAGCGTGTCTCTATTACTAAACCTCCGCTGTCCGTTTGTGTGTCAGCAGGCTGCATCTGTAAAGTGATTAACACACGGTACCGCGTACCGCCGCGGAGGGCGGTGACGGTAAAGCGGATCGCACCGCGCGACCGCGCGGTCGGGCGGTGTACATGTACTAGGCGTCAACGGATTTCTTAGAGGTCAATGCGATATGAGATCCGCTTCGGTGCGCGGTACCGTGTGTTAATCTCCCCACTGTAATTGGGAGATAGTTGAAATTCTTACAGTATGTATTTCTATTGCTGCTAGAGCAACAAATAATAAAAAATAAATAAATTTTAAAATTAGGGGACCCCTTACAATAAACGTGTATTTATTTGTATGTTGCATTAAATATTCTACGTCGGTACGGAACTCTTCGAGTCGTATTTGTGCGGTTTCTATTCGTTTAAAACCAGATATTTTTTAAACGTATAAATGAACGTAAAGGTAGCTGCGTACTCTGTATATGCTAGAGTAATATTTCCACCACTATTTTTGTGTAACTTAAACATAACTGGCGAAATGTGGGTGTACTAATGGTTGCACAGCCTAACGCTTCGGGGATTACAGGCGTGATGTTATGTATGTCTATATTTGTGTAGCCTTTTTATAGAAAATCTATACAGTACTTAGGTCAGATTTATATATATAGGGGGCAAAGCCTGTTGCCATCAACCGGGCACAAATGCAGACTCCGAGGCTGCTAGGCAATAACATAGTTTATGCAGTTTGTAAACCTTTTTATTGCCCTCTATTCTAATTCCTCGCGGAATAAAGTAGGAACATAAATCATACCCTAAAAAGCTACCTACCAACTCCAAAGTAAAATAAAAATATTTAAAATGTTGCGAATTTAGTTTGAATTATTAACCGTTCACTTTTAATTTACCGCGTGAAGTTAAAATCTCGGCTTCTTGATGTTTTTGTTACGTTTAAATACAGGAAGGCTTTGTTAAATTAACTAGCTTATGTTTACGACTTTGTCCACGTGAATTGTCTTACGAATCAGTTATTTTTTTAAATAAAATATGGCCAGTGGTACTCAGAGATAACATAGCTTCCTATTTGAGAATAAATTTTCAAAATCTGACCAGTAGTTCTGGAGATTAGTGAGTGTAAACAAAAAGTAAGCAAACAATCTATTCCGCTTTATAATTTAGTATAGATATTATTATGTGAAACCGAGATAAAAACACTATTTGGCAATAAAATTGATGTCTTATCTCTACAAAGTAAGAAATAACGAAGAAATAAATATATAATAAACGGTTTCTATCAATATCTAGATAGAGTAATTCTAGAAGGAGGCTTATTTATGTATCTACATTTTTGACTGCCTCGTTGGTCTAGTGGTCGCAAGGGCGACTGCTGTGCATGAGGTCTTGGGTTCGATTCCCAGGTCGGGCAAAGTGTTATTGGGTTTTGCCATCAGGAATTTCTCAGTAGCAGCCTCGGAGTCTGGTTTTGTGCCCGGTTGATGGCAATAGGCTCGCCCCCTATTACATGGGACTAAAAACATAGCTGTCGAAAAGTGGGTGTACTAATGGGTACACCTCTGCCTAACCCTTCGGGGATTACAGGCGTGATGTTATGTTGTTATGTAATCTACATTAAACCCACACGAAGCCGGGGCGAATCACTAGTATTGCTATAATTATAATGACAATTTGATTTTCAAATAAACAGACGTCCGCAACTCCACTTTAGAGCATGTTTAATTTGAACATAATTAACACTAAAAGCCTTTTTCACCACCTCCGAATCTGATTATATACATTTCTGACTACATAGTACTTACATATATTCATAAATGAAACAGAATTTGTATGAAATGTTCTGATAAATTATTTAGTCGGCATTAATTAGAAGGTAGTAAAACAGGCTCTAACAAGATTAAAGTAAGAGCTTCATTAAAAGCAAGTAATTAATAACAAAAAGAATTTTCTCATTTTCTCAGTAGCAGTCTCGGAGTCTGGATTCGTGCCTGGTTGATGGCAATAGGCTCACCCCTACATGAGACTTAAAAATAACTGGCGAAATGTGGGTGTACTAATGGATACACCTCTGCCTAACCTTTTGGGGATTATGGGCGTGATATCGTCTCGCCATCTCCGACGTTTTCGTATCACTATCTAACGGCACCAGCTCTGTGCTACTTGGGCCCAAAGATTGTCGGACCTTCTAATAAAAAAACACATTTATTGTTACAGATTCCCAAATGACCACAAAGAAGTTCTCGGAGGAGCCTGAGTTTGAGCGACCCATTGGCAATCACACGTTCTTCTTAGGAAGAGAAGCTGTACTTGGCTGTGCCGTCACAAATCTTGGCAAACACAAAGTAAGTTTCACAAATTACTTCGCAAAGTGGTAATAGAAGTCCTCCTGAAGGAATTTCGGCAATGGTGGCCAACTTTGGGATTTTGTAGTGCACAAGGATGTGTACAAGAATAGCTGCACTTTTTCTTCCTTGACTTTCATAGTTTGATGGGACAGCAATCCCACAGGATCGGAGAGAGATCAAGTGCAGATGGTTTGACATGCTTTCCAAAGCATAAGGGTATCATACCACCAAATTCTGCTGCTAATGAGAAAAATTAATGAAAGAATTCACTAACACTGCCCTACTTGACAATGATTTATATTTGATTTCTATTTTTGTTTGTAATGGATAAAGTCAAACAATACTGATTTAAAAATTATTTCACCTATGGGAAGCTATTTTTACATAGGCTATATTTTATTTTCAAAAATATTTGTGATCCGTAAGAAAATACACGCGGATGAAGTCGTGGGCAAAAGTAATAATGATTTCCATAATTATTAACCATTAAGAATACCCACGATGATTCATAGGCGAAGACGAAAATAGATTTATTTTGATCATGGCAATATACTCACTTCCAATTACATGGGACCTTAATAAAGATGTAGGCAGCTCGCATCCCATGCTCCAAGATAAAGACTAACTATCTAATTTAGGGCTTATAGGCAAACAACGCTTTTACCTAGCTTTAGGTAATACAGGGCATAAAAATACACAGCACATTACTGTTAACTACGCGTCCTGTTCATCAAACTAAGTAACGGTAAGTGAAAATGATTGCTGAGAAACTTTTTGGTTTTCGGTGAAAAACCTTCAAAAGGCGGCCTGGATTCCAATCCGGGCAGGTACCAATGTGACTTTTTCAATTCATATTTACTTTGTCAGTAGCCCGAAACTCTGACAACCAGTCTTATCAAGGGGTATACTATTACCCAGTTACTGGGTTGTGGAGGTCAGAAAGCACGCTAAGACGTTGGTCCCAGCTGACATACGTGGATCTTTGACAGTCGTCACAGGTTGTCAGAACCCTGAAAATGTGTCAATCAGTTTTACCAAGGGTCGTATTACCCAGTTACTGGGTTTTGGAGGTCAGATAGGCAGTCGCTCCATGTAAAACACTGGTATTCAGCTGCAGCCGGTTAGACTGGAAGCCGACCCCAACATAATTGGGAAAAGGCTAGGCAGATTATGACAGGCGTGGTGCTTTTAAACACAAAGTGGCTTAGCACATAACATAACATCACGCCTGTAATTCCCAAAGGGTTAGGCAGAGGTGTACCCATTAGTACACCCACACTTCGCCAGTTATGTTTTTAGTCCCATGTAATAGGGGCGAGCCATCAACCGGGCACAAATCCAGACTCCGAGGCTGCTACTGAGAAATTCCTGATGGAAAAACCCAATAACACTTTGCCCGACCTGGGAATCGAACCCAAGACCTCATGCACAGCAGTCGCGCTTGCGAGCACTAGACCAACGAGGCAGTCTATATACACATTACACATACACATTACACATTAAAGTGTTATCCCCCCCCCTCCCGAAATTGAAAACCCCAAGTTCCATAACCATATACCTTAATGATTAAAGTTAGATGGTTTTCAATGCGAACAACGTTAGGTTAATGTGGGTACATCACGATACTGCCCATTAAACAGACAAACTGTAATCAGTATCATAGTTAATGGATTTTCATTTTAAAATGATTATTATAGTCTGTGTGCGTGTGTGTTTCATGTCATAGATATACATGTTATAAGGCACCTACTGTCTACAGAAGACAAAAAGTGTGAACGTGTACGGTCAGCGATAAAAGTCGATAATACTGTTAATTTTAAACATAACATAACATTACGGCTGTAATCCCCGAAGGGTTAGGTTAGGTTACACCCACATTTCGCCAGTAAGAGTTTTAGTCCCATGTAATAGGGGGCGAGCCTATTGCCATCAACCGGGCGCAAATCCAGACTCCGAGGCTGCTACTGAGAAATTCCTGATGGAAAAACCCAATAACACTTTGGCCGTCCTGGGAATCGAACCCAAGACCCCATGCACATTAGTCGCGCTTGCGACCACTAGACCAACGAGGCAGTCAATTTTAAAATTAAATATATTTTCAGACTCATTTCTGTTACGACGGCTAATCTCAATGAGGACTAGCCAAGTACGTAGGACATTAAAATGTACAAGTGTGAGCGCAAACGCAGGTGCTCCCCTCTTTCTCTCACTCTTATAGTCCGGTGGAACGGCAATCCGACACAACAGGGAAACATCAGGCGTAGTATCAACGGCTTTTTATGTGTTTTTTGTTTTAATTAACTTTATTTTACATCCTTTTGTATTTTTTTTTTTGATATTATATGCTTTATTAAGCATAATATCATAGGAAATAAAAATCCGTAAAAAAAATCCATGAAAATTCGTACCTTATTATTATTACGAATTATTTTTTAAATGTATATCCACTTTTGTTGCTGACTGTACCTGCCAGTACTGTGACCCTGGTGAGGTCATGGTACCGTTTGGGGGGTTAAAACTACACAATGGTTAGTTTAGAGTCATGAGTGATTGAGGGTAATAGATAATATTACAGAATGATGTTAATTGTCGTAGAAAACACAAGTCACATTTATACCAAACATATTGTGCTTCTTTAGTTTTTATGTATGTTGAAGTAGTGGAGCGTGGAAAGAAAATGCTTGTCACGGCGCTCGCGTTCCAGCTTCCTAATTGGCTTGCCGACCGTCACTTCATCCCAGCGCAGCCAATCGCAGTGCTCGACCAGTGTTGCTATCCTAGAATAGTGATGTGAATGATCTTACTGAAACGGTCTTTTTAGTAAATTTTATTACGTGGCAACAGAATATTAAATTCATTGCCATCATTTATTTTAAAACCGACAGCTGCCAAGACCTTATTATTCTATTTTGGAACAGTATCTCATAACGCGAATTACCGATCATAGACTATTAAAATAAGGTTGCAAATGGCTAAACCAGCCAGCGACTGTACCTACCTACTTGTGTTCCTAAAGAAGGCTTAACAAGACCGTTGCTAATATAAAAGTATTCGATTTTCCTAAAACAAAAGATGCTGTATCTCCAACGAGACTTGTAACCTTGATATTGTTTGTTCTTTGTCTAATAAATCGGTCGGGGTTGCTACCGTGATCAAGGTTTCATCAAACTTGACACGTGTCGATATAAATAATTTGATATTATACTTCTCTGTCTGCTGAGCCTTTTCCCAACTACGTTGGGGTCGGCTTCCAGTATAACCTGATTCAGCTGAATAACAGAATTATACATAGAGAGTCTGCCTGACAGAAGTCATAGCTGGGTAATACGATATCGCTTAGTAAGACTGGTTGTCAGAGTTTCGGGCTTCTGACGTTCCGTAAAGGCTGTCAAAGACCCGCGTATGACAGTTGAGACCAACGGCTTAACGTGCTTTCCGATTCTCGGTGTGTAAAGACGATCGCCCATCCACGGGCCTCAGCAAGCGTAGCTTAACCTGATGGAGCGACGCGTGCAGCTGTGCTAACTTAGCCACGAACTTCTCTATACAAATTCAATCTTGTGTTCACAAATTAGTGGTCAAATTAAGCCATGCCCAGTAAATTGCATTAGACTTCACCGTCTGAAAGGCCGCAGTTGATATTGCACAAACTGCACAAACTTTGATCACATTCCCTAGATAATTTTACCCTATTTAGTCACACTTTAGTTACACGCAACTTCGCCATCGTACCCCGTAACAAGCCCAACATGGCTACCGACTATAACACCTTCAGAGCTTACACTTGAAGCCACTTGTAAGCCAGTTGCTAACATGTTCCGAACTTTCACACTTAGTTTGATATATCGCCAATAACCAGCGTACATGTCGGCCCATGTACACCTATAAAATTAACATCAATCTGTATTTAAGGTGTTAATATTCAGATGTTTTTTTTTTTCACATAATAGTCGTATTTTTAGGGTTACGTATATCAGTCGTCAAAAACTGAGTTTTTGTTCTGTCAAGACCCTTTTCAACCGACTTCAAAAAGGAGGAGGTTCTCAATTCGACGCGTATGTTTTTTTTTTTTTTTGTATGTTTGTTCTACGATTACTCCGCCAATTATGAATCGATTTGGATGATTCTTTTTTTGTTTGAAAGAGTATAGTTGGGAATAGGTCCCATAGGAATATTATCATGATCTGATGATGAACTTTGGAGATATGGAACGGAACTCCTTATAAAAACACAGCAGAACCGCCGTAACAAGAAAAATTGCTTTGTTTATACGTGTAGTTGATGACTGACTGAAGGAAGTGGGGAGGGGGTACGTCAACCCCCCTCCTACCACTTTCCAAAATTAAATATATCGTGTGAGGTATTGTTTGAAAGGGCTTTACGTAAGGATTTCAAACATTAACACACAAGCACTAAAAAAAAAAAAAGATCACCGCCTTCAAAAACCACAAAATAAAAAATAACTTTAGCTTGGAAGTCGGTGGCAATACCTAAATAACAAGAAACAAAACCAAAGCCGCCGACTTTCAAGCTAAAGTTATTTTTTATTTTGTGGTTTTTGAAGGCGGTGATCTTTTTTTTTTAAAAAAGCTTTTTTCTTAAGAACGCATCGAAAACTAAAGCTGAAAGTAATATCAAATACTTAGGTCTGCTACCCAACCAGTCTTACCTAGTTACTGGGTATTGGAGGTCCCTCCACATAGTTGGAAAAGGCTAGGCAGATGTTGACTCAGATCTGCTATCCCTTGGAACAGTCAAAAAATTAAACTGCTAAATCTACGCAATCTAAAGATAAGATTGTTCATGGCGCATATTTTGACGTTCGCTAGGGAATCAAAACCTATAGGGGACTTCCATTTGACCTAGAATCAGGAAATTTGGCAAAAGCATAGCCATGTAGCACAAGTTAAGGAATAAATCCGAAAACAGTTTTATAGTTACATCAAAAAATGATATTATTGTAGTATGTTCTGTTAAATATTTTATGGTAGTACGGAACCCTTCGTGTGCGAGTTGGACTTGCACTTGTTTAGAAAAAAAGTTGGTATAACGTCAGCTTTTGTAGGTCATAAATTTTGTGTGGAAGTTTCTAGAACAATTAGTTTTGTATCGCGATGAAGCGAGAAATTGTTAAGAAAATTCGTGCATGGTTCAAATAGTAGCATTTAAGTTTAAGAAATAATGTTGGTTGGAGTAAAGAATGGACGCTAGAAAGAAAATAGACGAAAAATAAGGTTCATGAACTTTGTAAGACTTTTTAGTGTGAGCTGTGCTGCATTGCGTCTGGTCTAGCGTGTGGATAGTGGTTTTTGAAAAATAGATTCTTCTTTTGTATAAGTAAATGACAGTGACGTAATTTAGATACATACCTATCCACATTTATAGTTAGTATAGTATAGTTTATTTCAGTATACATTCTGTTATCAAATATACGCGTTACGCGTTATTCGTTACTTACATATGTCGGCGAGGGTCCGCGTGAATGTCGATTATCAGCGAAGTGTTATGTTTACGCGGTACTCTAATTATATTTCTAAAATAAAATAATTAGCCTCAGCTACTCCTTATCCGGGGTCGCGGGACGTCTTAACAGGATACCGTGGCCCCGGAACGCAAAGGGCAACAGAATGAGTAGGGTAGTTTTTTGGTCAGTAAAAGTCTGACAGTTCCTTCTGCCCCACCCAAGGCGGAAGGACTCATTTGATGATTTTCACCACCCAAAAAAAAGCTACTTCTTATAAGATTAGTTATTTGCCAAGTAAGCTCTCGTTGAAATCGGTCCAACCGTTTCGGAGATTAGCCGGCACAAATAGATAGGCAAGTAAAAATAAGTTATTTTGGTATCAGTCCCGTGTAAACATTCATATATGCATTTTGAAAAAGCTGGTACTATGACATTACAAACAGACACTTGAATTTTATTTATTTGTAAATATCGATTGGCCCTAATAAGATACCACCTAAAAATCCGGAAATCTGTTATAAAACATTCGTTGCTAAGACTTAATAATATAAACAGTATAATAACATCAAAATAAATAACAAAAAATCCCTAATAATCTTCGCCAAAAACCTTACACAAAAAAAATCCCGCAAAAAATATCAAAGACACAAAATAGCCGTGTCTTTTACTTTGAACGGAGCAAAGGAAACAAAATCTTCCTGCCTTTGTCACCAGCAATTAGAGCCACAAAAATTTACCGATTATCCTTCATTAAGAGTTGTTACACTGGCTGGCTTGATGCCCGGAATAACAATGCACGAAATAGTGCTGCACCTTTCCACGTCGTGAATTTTAATACCGGTACACACGGCGGCTGAATGCTGTACACGGCTTTGTTGCTTTGCCTGCTCGCTTTCTTTTATCTTTTGTCGTGATTTCATCTTATTGTTTGTTGTAACATCTGCTTTCTTTGGTTATGGAAGTGTGAAATGAGGTGTTGTTAACCAAAAAGCGGTTTAGGTGCAGTGATTATAGTAATTGGTTTATGTTTTAATAGACTAACGGGCAAACGGCTTTTTCATACAAAGAAGGCACGAATTGATTACCACGCTTGCTTAAGGCAGATTGATAATTGCAGACTTGTTTCCCTACGATGTTTTTCTTTACTGATATCAGTGATGTCCGTGATAAACTAAGTTAGAAGAAGATAGTTTTATGTTTAGAATTAAAAAATAATAATTTTGCTAGGCCATTTTATTATAAAAGGTTAGCTAAACATCATTTGATAAATGGAAAATTTAAACATTCATATTATTATTATTAATAATATTATAAACTCGGTTTGTTTGTTACGCTTTTATGACAAAACAACTGAGCCGATTTTGATAAAATTTGATACGGGGTAAGTTTGAACCCCAAGAAAAGACATAGGCTACTTTTTATTTCCGCTGTGACCGAAATTTACGCAGACGAAGTAGCGGGTAAAACCTAGAACAAAATAATCTGCTGTACTATGCTGCTAC
This sequence comes from Hoplodrina ambigua, assembly GCA_949774945.1. Lineage (NCBI taxonomy): Eukaryota > Metazoa > Arthropoda > Insecta > Lepidoptera > Noctuidae > Hoplodrina > Hoplodrina ambigua. The sequence continues at coordinate 10,980,296 of OX458979.1, forward strand.
AATTTACGAAAAAAAAAACATGAGGTACTTATCAACTATATCACATTTCAGGCCACTACTAAATCACAAAACATCACAGCAATATTTACGACCCTAAAAGTCCACAGTGATCCCCCGGAAGAAATTTGACAGGCCAGAAAAGTATCAGAGTGAAAGATAAGGGCTAAACACAAAGGGATACGAAGGGCCGAAGGCTTAACTGGGTCCCTGACCTAGAAAGAAATCTTCATCAGTGATATCGAATGTTTGAACTGATTTCTGACTCGTCTTGTTTTAGTTTTGTGATGCTTTTTTGTTTCGAAAATGTTGGTTAGTTCTTTGCACAATTTTTACTTGAAAAGTAGGTATTGATACTTATTCTTTTTACAAGCTAATATTTAGCTTGCACTGTTCTTATGTATGTAAGTTGTCCTTTCAAAATTTGCAAACCATTTTCCGAACATTTGTTGGTATCCGATTGAGCTGAAATTTTGTATAAACCTTGAGTTCTAGTGACAGTACAATGTCCAATACTCGATATTGTAATAATTTCAATATGTAATTGTGCGGCTTGAAGAGTAGAAAACGATAAAGTTAGTTAAATTACAATCAAAATTTACTTATTAACATAAAAAATACAAGTAAAATAATAACATGTTTCATAATAAATATTTTAATAATTGGATTGCGCAACATATTTTAATACTAAATTCAAAACATCTTATAATTATTAATAATTTTTATATCATAATTTCTACTACTTGTCGCTACCCACCATCTTCGACATAACTACTATTAAATCAAATTAATAATACTTATAAGTAGTACCTACCCATATTTTTTTGACACTTCATTCGACAATAATTTATTCATGTGCGTTCGACTTAATTAAAAATAAATACTTATATTTGACCTGAAATTTCTTGTCACTATCCAATTTTGTAACAATATTCTATTAGTTTAATTTCATAACATTATTTATAATAAATGTGAGTATAAAAAAACATGCTTGTAACCTTATATGAAGTAGGTAGGTACTAGCTGTTCACTGCGATTTCCTTCGCGTGTTTTTTTCCACGCAAGTTCATTTACGTCTTTGGTTACTACTCCGCTTTTTTAGGTCGTAGCGTGATGTTATATAGCGTAAACTATTGCTCATGAATCTGGCTGTCATATACAAAAAGAATTTTTTCAATCCGACTGTTAGTTTCAGATATCAGCGCGTTTAAACAAACAAATAAAAATCTCTTTAGATTTTATTATACAAAGCCATCAGGAATTTCTCAGTAGCAGCCTCGGAGTCTGGATTTGTGCCCGGTTGATGGCAATAGGCTCGCCCCCTCTTACGCGGGACTTAAACGTAACTGGCGAAATGTGGGTGTACTATTGGGTACACCTCTACCTAACCCATCGGGGATTACAGGCGTGATGTTATGTATGTATCACATACAAAAAGATTTTATCCAATCCGACTGTTAGTTCTAGAGATTAGCGCGTTTAAACAAACAAACAAAAAGCTTTATTATATTAGTATAGATATCTTCAGTAAAAATACACGGTCAAACAGCCTTCGGTCTATAAATAGGTCTTTACAGTCAGAATCTAGGGCACAAATGTTCTTTCACAAGTTATTAATAGGTAATGTAGGTATGTTATAGAATAGAATAGAATAGAATAGAATAGAGTTTTTATTTTGCAAATATGGGTAATACATAATAGTTCTTGAGATTACATTTAGCTCAGCCACATTTTAATAATCGGCATGCAAACATTTAAAATTATTTATATCACTTAAGTAGATCAATTCATAAATTATTATTATAAAATTCTTAAATTTAGATATATGTTCGTATTAAAAGGAAAATATAGATCAGTATCATGTCATTACTATTACAAATGACTGAATGAATGAATGATGAATATGAATATGAATGATAATGGTGTCATACACCATTATCATTATACCAATTAACATGTCATTAGTAATACAAATATAATTATTATTTCAATTGTTAGAAGTACCTTACCGCAATATAGTTTTATATATTTGCCGTTTTCAGTAACCTTGTTTATATGTGGATATATGTATGCACATAAAGTATGATCAGAATATTTAATACCTTGTCATACAACAAGCAACTACAATTAAAAAATAAAAAACACGACTGCAAGAATTGCACATATTTGTACTATGTGTTCGCCAGTTTTTTTTACGACGTTTTTTATTTAGTGTTATATATTTTTTAAATCTTTTTGTCAAATTTTTGACAATAAACATAGACACGATCACACGACCTGATTCATAAAAAAAATATTGAGGCTGGTATTAATTTACGTTTTAAAGTGACTACACAGGATTCTTTTAATTTTTATATTAGTCGGTTATTATATTCCTACGTTACTCGGAACGATGCAAGGATTGTAACGATACCCCATACATCTAAATCGGTTAAAACGTTTGAAAGTTATGGTGGAATTAAGAATCTTACATACATACATACATTAACCCTGAACACATAACACTCCTTTTTCTGGGGCAGTCATGTAAAAAAGATGGCAAACCTTGAAAACGCTTGGCCCGATTTGGCTGATTCTTTTTTGTTGTGCTTGTAATTTAAAGGACAAGGTTTTTATGCAAAATATTTTTTTTTTAAACCGGAAAAGGTAATTTGTTCCCGTGGTAACTTTCACCCAGGTTAAATTACGGCTACTGCTCCGCTATCGTGGGTCGATGCGTGATGTTATATTACCTATACTAATTCTCATGAATCTGGCTATCACGGAACTAGCTTCAACTTTCTGACTAACAGACCGACTCCTTGACAATTCAAAAGTGCCTGTAATTGGTCTAACTGAAATAAATGTTTTTGACTTTGGCTTTGACTTTAACTTTGACATACAAAACATTTTTTTCCAATCCAGCAATGGCAGTTCCACAGATTAGCGCGTTAAAACAAACACACACAGATTACAATGATTTCACCACTATTACCTACGTGGTAACAATTTGCTCGATAAAAGGACCACCTGCAGTTCAGTGATAAGCACACGAACATTAAAAGACTGCAGACAATGGCTTACTAAACCTTTTATAAGGGGATTCGCTGAAAATGTTCGGTGAAAGTGTGTGATTTCGGAACCAAAATGTGCTTATATTCAATCTGTTCAAACATCTTAATATCTTTCTTAACCTTTACTTATCATTATTACAAGCTTTTATTTAGCTTGCACTGTCCGTATGTAAGTTGTCTTTTTTTGCAAACCATTTTTCGACTTATTTGTTGGTATCCGATTGAGCTGTTTTGCATACACCTAATAGTTCTGGTAACCAATGGTCGAAAAATGGTTTGGAAGGAAAGTTTTTTTTTTAAAGGTGCTCCCCCACCGGGAGCATTCACGTGTATTGTAATATTATAGATTCAACTTTGAGCATTACATTACAATAATACCTCCCTGACTAATGAGCATTTGCGTGTAATGTAACATATAGATTCGACTTTGCATTAAGGTGCTCCCTCACCGGGAGCATTCGCGCGTAATGTAACGTTACAGATTTGAGCAATTGCAAATTGGAAGTGGAGCGCATTAATGTTACAAATTGTATCAAGATATTACACATTGTATCATTACAAGGTGCGCATTGTAATGCTCGGTTCTCCTCCTTCACTGATGTAATGCTCATATCTGTAACCTCACATTACACGCGAATGCTCCCGGTGAGGGAGCACCTTAAAGGACAACTTACATATATACAAACAGTGCAAGCTAAATAAAAGCTTGTAATAACAATATAAACGGTGACGTCATAAGATAGCTCAAATTCCGCGCCGTTTACCTAAACCCGTACTCAAGAATAACTTTCCAGTTATCACAGTGTTTGCTAGTTCAACTCTTGTTTACGTTACACAGCATTGGTGTGGTAATGTTATCAAAGTAACTTAAAATAGAATAATTTTACTACCAAGGTTAGTTGATAACTTTTTGGGTTAATACAAAGGTTTAGAGGTACTTCAGATTAAATTGGGATAAACTCAGGCAGGTACGATAACATAATACGTTTAATTCAACGAGTAAAATGAACCTAATACCTTTTATCTTTTGACTGTTTTTTTTAAGGGTTCCGTACCTTGATATGGAACCCTAAAAAGGGAGGGGGAGGGAGTAAATGAAATTGTTTTATTAGGCTTAAGCTACCTGTCTGTCATTGTGCTATAACTTTTTGGTCGTAATATATTAGATAGCAAGTTGAAATATTCACTGAATATGGGGCGGAACCGACCTCGTAACGCATCTATGATAACAGTTTAACCATGGATACAGTAAATATTACAACCGCCCGTTGGTCACATTGATGATGTTGGTCGATTGCTGAGCTTAGGGTCCTGTTCGATTCCAAGGTCGGGCAAAAATGTTATTGAGTTCTATCATTAGTCACTATCAATTCTTGTCACGTTTTAATTTCCCTCGTTATTTATCAGGTAGGCTGGCTCAGAGCAGAAGACCAGACAGTTCTCACGATGCACGAGCGAGCAGTCCTAAGCGCGAGGTACTCAGTCCACATGGATGCTCCCAGAACTTGGCAGCTGAGAATCAGACCTCTTCGGGCAGAGGACCGCGGCTGCTACATGTGCCAGATCAACACGCAGCCCAGCATGAAGTGGCAGATTGGATGCATTGATGTTTATGGTGAGTGGAATTTTTGGGTAGACTAGATGATTTGGTCCTTTTGGACACATTATTAACCAAACCAAAAGGACCAATTGCAAAGCCATGTTTACATAAGGGCTGATTTTCCAAACGTATATTCATTTTGTTTCTAGATAAATACGTAATGATAGTTTGACTACCTTGTGAAAGGAGTAACTAGATTCAATTATTTTATTTTCTTTCTTTGATGAAAGATAAATGTGCGTTTTATTCGTTTAATTGTAATAAATCAGTTGTCCTTCACTTTTCTACATAAAATATTATGTCAAACTGTTGTATTGATTTTAAAAGTTATTCGACAGTCGAAAAATCAGTTTAGTGATTACCTAAGACTGATTTTTCAATTGTTGATTTTCGCTTAAAAACAAAGATTGAAAAACTAAACACAATTTCGTATGAATGATAGATCAATTTTTCTTTCTTGAAAATAGTTTCACGCTACTATATCATTGAGCCAGCTTGGTCCCAGACTTTTCTAATGTATTTTTTGTTTTACTTTAAAGTAAAAACGAAACAAAAACAAAGACATAAAAACAAACATTCCTCGTAGTCTGTACACCAAGATAAATCCTCGTTCTTTCGCTGGTTGACCACCCAGTTGAACGGGCCCTGACAACCCATCCATCACCTGTCAACGTTTAGCCGTTCGTACTGTGACTTGAAAATACTACGAACTTGATTTTCTTTTATTTTTCAGTGGTTTGGTTCTTTTCATTGTGATTGTAGTGCAGTTTTTCTGTTGACCGCTTAATAGTGTTGCCATCAAAACTAAAACTTAAAAGAGTACAAATTTTCGCTTTTGGGAGAACTTTTTCTGGCTGTTTTTAGTCTTGGTTGATTTTTCATCCAATAATAGCGAAATAGCTGACGACTTTTTTCTCAGTTTTTATGTTTTTTTTTTGTCTTTATATTTTTAGTGTGGTTTTACTACTTCACGTAGTTATAGTATCGCTTTTACAGTTATATTGCGGTGTCTATGTGTAATCTTGTTCGTTTTTCTCCATAAAGACCTACCTCCGTTTTGGAACGAGCAACTACCTAGCTTCAACTTTCTGACTAACTGACCGACTCCTTGACAATTCAGAAGTCGTTTAATCGAAATAAATGTCTTGATTTTGACTTGGCCTTATGTAAGTTAATAAATTAATACATAAATAACTTATGACATATTTTTAGCTTAGCGATAAAATCTAAAATTCTTTAAAACTTTTGGAATTCAGCTGACATAGTTATTATTCTACTTTTTAAGTGCGTCTATATTGTGTCGGCTTAGAACTTGAAATCAGTAGCATTTAATCATTCCTGAAGGCATGTAGAACTCAATGACAGGAAGGCCATTCTTGTAACTTTAAAGAACGTTCTCCATTCTAATCTCAGTCTCCAAAACCGTTTTGACAAGATTTTGACATTGACTGTCACTGAGATGAGATTGGGACTAAATTAACGGTTGTAATTAAGGCCTTCAGTTGTCCCTTATGAAAAAATAACAGCAAAAGAATGATCTTTCCGTAGGAAACCAACTTGACCTACGAGTCACTTAAAAAAAGATTACAAACAAAGATAAAATACCACAATAAAACTTCCCCAGCACGACTTTCGAAGGACGCTTGTTAGACATTCATCTACCGCCCACAAACGTGGTTGCTAATTCCGCCATAGATCAACCAATTACGTCAAGGTTAACAACTTAAACGTCTTTTTATCTGTCTTAAGTGACGGATAGGCAGCTTATCCAGTACACAGCCCGTATAGGCGGCGACCGTGCCTAACCCCACTTAATCCGACTAGGAATAGATTAGAAACGTCTTCAAGATATGGGTCACTCAGTTTAAGTGATAGGTGTGGCTTCTCGAATCGCGTGCGCTGCAGTTCTGTACGGGGCGGTTTTTGGTAGGATTAGGGGTGTTTCCGAGGGTTTAAATTACTTGTGAGGGGTTGTGTGTAGATAGCTCTGCCATGTGGATCGTCCGATCTCAGGTTAAGCTAAGGTTGCTGTGTTTTCTTGGCGTAAGTGGGGGGAAAGGAACACTGTGGGATGGTATTTTAGTCAGTAAGAGTGTGCAAAGTGTTATTGGGTTTTCTATCAGGAATTTTTTAGTAGCAGCCTCGGCGTCTGGATTTGTGCCCGGTTGATGGCAATAGACTCGCCCCCTATTATTATGGAACTTAAACATAACTAGTGAAATGTGGATAAGCCAATGGGTACACCTCTGCCTAACCCTTCAGGGATAGTGTGGAAGTGACTAATTTTTTGACGAAAATCTAGATTTTGGCCTTGAAAGTTAGTAAGAGGTAATGTCAGCCTTAACTGTTGCTGTGTGTTTCTTTCATAGTCATTATGAAACCTTTGATAACTGGTCGAACCTTATAATAACCTAATTGTCCGGTAATTGAGCTGTAAAGGTCAACTGGTATAATAATAATACCAGCCTATTATTGTCCCATTACAGGGCAAAGACCTCTTCACATACATAGAAGGCACGAGCATTGATTACCACGCTTGCTCAAGGCGGATTGGAGATTTCAGACTTTTATTAACTATGTTCAGATTTCCTCACTACATTTTCTTTAATCAATGTCAGTGATGTCTATGATAGACTTAGAAAGTACTTTTGAAAAGTTACTTTGATATTTGCCTGGTATTGAAGCAACAACTTTATGTATAGCGGGTGTCTTAACCGCTGAGCCATCATTAATAATTTCCATGTGATCATCATTATCATATCAGCCAAACGACGTTCACTGCTGGACATAGGCTTCCCCTAAAGATAGCCACAATGACCTGTTCTGCGCTGCCTGTTTCCAGAGTACATAAGTAATATTCAGGTGCATATGTGGACTAGAAACCAACCAAAAATACCTGGGCAAAGACGCAATGGTATAAAGTACGGTCGACTAAGCTATTTGGTTTACAGAAAAATAATATCTTTCTGTTATTTACCATTCACTTTTTAAGCTTGTTGTGTCTTCTATACATATAAAATTCTTTGTCCTGAATGACTGACTTACTGATGGATCAACGCACAGCCCAAACCTGGAACTTGGACGGTGTGTTCTTTTGATTTTCCGAAATTCTGCTTCTTAGGGGACGATAAAGGGCGGTAAAGTTTTTATGGGACAACGTGATTTCTTTGCAAAATCTACTTCAAATATGTATAAATATAGTTTGCGTTAACCAGATTAAAACTTTGTATCTTCATAACCACGCAGACGAAGTCGCGGGCAACGACTAGTTTTGAAATATATTTAGAGTGATTTAATAGAATTGACACACTTGAAACATTGTTTAAAAATACTTGCAGTATACAGTCGTACAGTAGAATAAGCCATTTGGTATACAGGCAGCTAACTTGTGCACGTATACCAAATGGCTTATTCCACTGTACGTAGTCGTTAGTGTACTTACGTATACCACGCGTGACCTTTGACAGGTTGAACGTAATAATAATTAATTCATATATCAACGTTGGGTGCCGGAAACCTACGGTATAATGGTAGTGGAGTAATTATACTGTGGGAAGTGGGCATTATTGAAATAATAATAATACTTACTGTAAAACATTATTTTATTTTAATGTTTAAAATATTTTATTTAATCGCCATCAACGCTTTAGTAAGATTTTATAATACATTTTGTGTTCCTGCATTTTTAATTTTTTAAAGCATCGGTGATGGAAAACATCGCGTGGAAATTTGGACCTATCCCTACTCATATTATAAATGAAAAAGAATATACACGTTACACTTAATTCATGACTAAACCACTGAATCGATTTTGATGAAATTTAATACGGAATAAGGCTTAGCCCCGAGCTTTTCGCTTTCGCTTTTTGCAAATCGCCAATCCGGTTCGAGTGATCAATAGGTACTCATGCCTTCTCTGTATGAGAAGAGGCTTTTGTCCAGCAGTGGGACAGTAGAAGACTGCTTATATTTTTTATGTATTATTAAAATATTCATTGAAAATCATTAAATAAGGGCCGAGCACTATTGTATGTCTGTCTGCCTGTCTGTTGCAGACACATTTCTCCAAAACTACATAACAAACCAATCCAATTTTTTCAATACAAAATCGGAATTCTGTTCACAACAAAAACCTATACAAAAATCTACATTTTATATATATTCAGTCCAATTTTCGGGATCCATTCAAAACCAAAAAATATGATATCCGGTTATCCGACCATTGGACCTTTTTTCAAGGCATGACAGTAGGTCAACACATTATAGTGGGGTCACATTAAAATTATAATAGAGTCCGGAAATCGGAATCCGCCTGTGTGCCACGGCCCTCTGCCAGCGATCGATCATGCCGGTCTTACATATAGGTACCAGAAACTTGAATAGAATAAAATGGGTGCGGCGTCATGTATGTAGGTGAGGCTTTGTGGTCTGGGAGCTCGAAGTCGCTACACCTACGTCATTTAGCATGGCTTATTGTTTGGTGGTAAAAATCATTAAATGACTCCATCCGTCCTGGGTGGGGCGGAAGGGACTGTCAGACTTTTACTGACTAAAAAACCACCCTGTTCCTTCTGGTGCCCTTTACGTTCCGGGGCCACGGTATCCTGTTAAGACGTCCCACGACCCCGGATTTCCCGAGTCCCCGGATTTAGCATGGCTGGAATGAGAATCGTTAGAGAGTAGAGATAGAGGAATTTGTGATTAATAAGGTGTGCGTACTTGCTTAATTCGGCATTCTGCTCTTTTCAGGTGTCAGTTATAAAAGGTATCTTACTTACGTCCAAGTTTGTTTGACGGCAAATTTTTACAGAGTGTAAAAATAAATGAGACAAAGCCGTTAATTATGGCCTACTGACGTCAAACTAAGTAAACTAAGTGCCCAAATGGTGGCAATAGGCTCGCTCACTATTACATGGGACTTAAACATAATTGGAAAAATGTGGATGCATAAATGGGTACACTTCTACCTAACCTTTCGGAGATAATTGGCATGATGTTATGTTATGTATAGAGCAAAATCACCATACCAGCCAGACACTTTTCGTGGGCTATAACTTAACCTAGGCTCTTTAAAGCCACTTTTACTCTAAAAATGTCAGCCATCCTCAAATGACGTGGGTCTATCGACTCCTGGATCTCGAACCATTAGTTACCTACTACATTAGACCTACCTAAACCAGCGCCGTTTACGATTGGATAAAAATCTTTTAGGTCAAAGACGAATGTAATTTTGCGAACGTTTTATAATTTTGCTTACTGATGACGAAAAAACGGAGTATTCCCGTTTACGCATCTACAGCAAAAATCAATATTTTTATGTGGTACTCAAAAGGCACTAAGCTTTAGTGCTCAATGCGTAGGTGCTCAAACGGGAACACTTCGAAAAAACTATTCATTGGTCAAACCAAAAACTAAGTAGATGTTTACAGAAACGAGGAATTTGTTTTGAAATTCTTGGCAATGCTAAGTTAATCAGTTTGCTCAGTATTGGTTAATTTAATATTAAATTGTTATGTTTGCTCTCCTATCGCAAAATGTACAGCATTTTTAGCTCAAAGGTTTTCTAGCCATATAGGTGCCTACTGACATATAAAATGTTGCTCCACTTTATGTATTTTTTCCTGTATCGTGGGTGCGTTTACATCATATTATATTAAGTCACATTGAAAAATAACCAAACACGTAACAACTATCTATAGGCCAAACACATTTTAGTTCCATGTGAGATTCATACCTGTAATACAGCACAGATGCCAATCGATCAGCCACTTCGCTAACTGTGTCGTCATAAATAGCGGTCATATTAACTTGTTTCTAACCTAAGAGAAAATAATTGTGTTTTTGTTTGCAATGTACACAAAAACTATTCAACCGATTTTAGATTTTTTTTCAATTACGGACAGCTACATTATCAGTGACTTACATCCATACTCATTTTATATGTCAGTCTGTCTGCCTATTACGTTTTCACGGGTAAACCACTGAACTGATTTTGCTGAAATTTGGTACGGGTTATTTTTTATTCGACTTCGACTGCGTACGCGATAACCGACATACCTATACGTGGACGAAATCGCGGGCAAGAGCTATTAGGCTATATTTTAATTAAAAAAAAGTTAGGGATCCGCAATAAAATGTACGCGAGCAAAAGCTAGTCATGAATAACAGTACCTACCAACATTTGAATCAGCCAAAAACAATAAACAACACTCGAAAAAACACCTTATTGAAATCATATTTCATTACACAAGTTCCTTTTATAATTTATGGCAAAATTTCCAAAGTAGACCGTCCAGAGTTGAGCAATTTTGTGTTCCCCGATATTTGCATGCCTCGGCCGGGATTTCTTTTTCAATTTCGAAGTTGTTCGTGACTTTATTGGGCCGCTGTGTCACTTGGGTCGACAAGCTGGTAACGAATAGTAAACGTTTGATTCATTTACGTACGGCAGATTAAATTTAGGTGTTGGCACCTGATTATTTTTGGGTATTGTTATTTATGAGTTGGACAAAATATCATGACTTTTATCTGTGAATGGAGTGGGGTACTTTAAAACAATACAAGTGCAGACACCACCTTTAATTGGCTTACTTTTTATGAGCTGTCAAATTTTGTAAGACAACAATAGGGTTTAGTGACGTCATTTATTTGCCAACTCAATAGATTAACTAATTTTTTTTTTTATTTGAGATGGGTTTGCTCTTGGCCCTAGTCTAGGTCAGAGGTGACAGAGAACAACTTGACGATGATGGAGTAAGCTTATCCAGAAGAAGACTAATAACTCTTTTAAATTTTACAGTTAATGGAAAATCAATTGGGTTTTCGGGGCGCAAATTATAATAGAGAAGTGTGTTTTGAAAGAAAGGATAATTATCCTTTCAATTACTTCGATGAAGACGAGTGGAAGCATTGGTTTAAATTCTTCTTCTTATCGCGTGGGTAGTAAGGCCTTACGACCCTACACACCCTAATGTCAGAGTTTCTAAACCGCCTCAATGGCCTCTGACATGGTAGATTGATTGGTAAAACATGATCTTTGGAACAGCAAGCAAATTACTCCCATTATGTAAACGTTATTTTTTATTTTCATTTTTAATTTAGAGGTCACAAATCCTGCCAGCCCCGTCGTAACCTAAACATGTACTTGTTCTAAACTATCTACTATTATTATGAACTAAAATGGTTGCTTCCGACAGACGCGTTGACAAGGTACTCGTACCTACATCTATCAAACTGATGGCGTGAGTTTCGGTATGTATGTTATATTAATTCGATTCATCAGACCCTCTCTCCCAGCCCTCGTTTAAAGAGCGGTTACGCCGTACGGCATAATGCAAACATTCGAGTCTTTATTTTTCGAAATGAGTCAACCGATTTTACGAACGAAACTTCCTACATATATGCAAGATACATAGGTCTAAAAAGTAAGTTTAAACATTTTGTATGAAATTGGAAAAGTCACATTGTTCTTGCACGTGATTGGTTGCGGATCCACAACCTCGTGCATGAGAGGCTGGCGCCTCAACCACTGAGACATTACGATCATGCAGACGTTAATCATTAGATTTAGCTTGAAGCAACGTTTTTAAGAGGGTAAATGTTACTGCAAAACAATTTTTAATTTACTTGTACGGTCGCACAAACTATTTGATTTACAGATAACAATAATAATCTTTCTGCTACATTGCCATTTATAGTTATTATGTGTTTAATTTTTTACTTGGGACAACGGCAGGAAGATGATGATGTGTTTACTTTTTAAGCTTGTGGTGTCTAATAATTTTGAAACTTATTTGGAGTGATCTTTTTCACATGTAACAAGAATAATGTAACCAGTATTTTGTAAAAACCTAATTGAAAAGAGTGCCGTGGAGTTTTTTTGCTCGTTCTTCTCCATAGAGGCCTACCTCCGTTTTGGAACGAGCAACTAGCTTCAGCTTTCGGACTAATTGACCGACTCCTTAACAATTAAAAAATGCCTGTAAATTGTCTAATTGAAATAAATGTTTTGACTTTAACTTGACTTTGACTAAAAGAATTGACGCACTCGCAAGATAGTTTAAAAGTAGTTGCAAGTTAGCTGCTTGTATACCAAATAGCTTGTTGGACTGTACTATTGTTCAAATTAAGTTAATTAAAATACGGAGTTTCTTCAGAACATTTTAATCACAAGAATTTCTCAGTGCACTGTGACACTTTCTCTAGTTTACCGTATAAAACGATACCTTGTTAGTAGCGCAGTGCTACTAGTTAGAATTTAATATCAGACACTAGGGTTGGCAGTTTTTTAAACAAATAATTTTCCATGAATTTGGTACAAGTTCAGGAAAGCTGCAGCGAGCAATGCTTGATGGTGTCCCTGCACAAAACGATTTGGTTTTGGTAAACGATACTACACAATTTAAAATGCTATTTTAAATAATATGTGGGTGTATATTGATAGTTTAGGATATTTTGACAATAACAGATTAAAATAATTCACGTTACTAATATATAAGACGAATTGGGACTTAATTCATCTTCTCTTATTGTTATAAACGTTACTTTTAAATGAGTTTTCAGGTCCAAAGACATCTACGAACGTTATTTACAAAAAAAAAAAGATAATATGTATCAAGAATTAATGTATTAAGAATTAAGAGAAGATTGGACAAAGAACTCCACACCCTCAATAAAATATTAAACATTGCAATTGTGTCCAGATTCCAGATTTTTTTAGTTTTGACAACCCTAACTCCAGATGCTTTGCAAATCGTTTTTTACTGTCTTTGAGACACTAGAGAACCTTCTTCGAGCTTTCTAAATAAAGTGTCTACTTGCATGAGTTCCTTTTACGAGTGACCGACTCTTTGACTACGTGCACAAATTGTGATTTTTAGGTGTATAAGTAGTAAAATATTGCTAGGTGTATACATAGTAATTGCTAGGTGTATAGATAGTAATTGCTAGGTGTATACATAGTGATTGCTAGGTGTATACATAGTAATTGCTAGGTGTATACATAGTAATTGCTAGGTATATATATAGTATTTGCTAGGTGTGTACATAGTATTTGCTAGGTGTATACACAGTAATTGCTAGGTGTTGAAATAGTAATTGTTACGTGTATATTTATATAGTAATTGCTAGTTGTATAAATTGTTAAATATTGCTAGGTGTATACATAGTAATTGCTAGGTATATAAATAGTGATTACTAGGTATATAAATAGTAATTACTACTTGTATATATAGTAAATGTTAGATGTATAAATATCAAGTGTACCAATAGTGTTTGCTAGATGTATAAAATGGCAATTTGTAAGTATATAAATAGTAATTACTAGGTGTATACATAGTAATTATTAGGTGTATAAAATCTCAGGATGCGGGCAGTTCAAGACCGGTCGTTATAGCGATTTGTAGGGGAGGCTTATGTCCAGCAGTGGCCATTCGGCTAAAATGATGATGATGAAGTGTATAATTAGTAATTGCTAGGTGTATAAACAGTGATTATTAGGCATATACATTGTAACTATTAGGAGTGTAAGTGGTGATTACTGTGATTAGTGATTTTACTAGTAGTTTTTAAAACAACGATTAGAAGGTGTTAAACTTATAATGTTAAGTGTTAATAGTTTAGTGGTAATGACTGTGTTTATAACAGCAGGTAGGTAATTAAGAAAGTTACAATTACTTAGTTTTAGTGTAAGTACCTAGTATTTAAAATTATTACTTTGTAGTTAATGCGACATAGTTCTCGCTTTGTTTCAAGCGTTGATGATAAGATCAAAGAAAATGTATTGTTTGCCGACAAACTTAGATTTGTTCTTCAAATGACAATAAGTCTGGGACTTCTAGTCATTTATTTTATAGATTGGTTTCTACGATTGAAGATTAATTGTTAATTTTTAGTGAGATATTTTAATTGATGAAAGTAATTTGGTTTCATTGTATCTCAACGGTTTCGAGCGCTTAAACTAATTCTTCTTCTGATTCTTCTGTACCATTTTAGATTTTTTTGTCAGACTCTTACTGACTAAAATCCATCCGTGTTCCTCCTAATGCGCTTTGCGTTCCAAGGCCTCGGTGACTCTTTCGAACAATATCCGCAACCCTGATATGTAAATAACTTGGTCCAATGGCCATATTTATCGTGGCATCAAGTTTTTTATGTCCTTCAAGTTGAAACATACATAACATAACAAACATAACATCACGCCTGTAATCCCCGAAGGGTTAGGCAGAGGTATACCCATTAGTACACCCACATTTCGCCAGTTATGTTTTTAGTCCCATGTAATAGGGGGCGAGCCTATTGCCATCAACCGGGCACAAAACAACGAAAACATACATAAACCACATACATATAACATACAAATACCTACACGTAATTCTAGGCTAAAATATCGAAAAAATGTCTGTGTTTACAATCATCAACTTTTATATCCATGTAGATAAACATCATAAGTAAAAATCTACGAGAAAAGTAGATTCGATAAACACATTTTCAAACCACAATAAAAACATTATAAAAATATAACGAATTTATTGAAGGCAATGGATAAGTTTGAAACTTGTTAAAACTTATAACACGAACACAATCTTGGAACTTAAAATGTCGCATTGCTGATCTTGGAATCAAAGAAAACATAAGAAGAAGTCAATATAGGGACCGGATATTATTTTATTGAGAGGATATTGAGTAGGAAGTCAGCACACATTGAATATAAATAATGGCAGCCTATTATTGTCCCACTGCAGGGCAAAGGCCTCTTCCTATACAGAGCAGGCAGGAGCATTGATCACCACGCTTGCTCAAGGCGGATTGGCGAGTTTAGACTTGTCTAGTTTTCTTCACATGGTTTTCCGTCACCGATAAAAGTACATTTGAAATCGAAAAAGTCACATTGCCATTTGCCTGAGCCCGGTTGCTAACCCACACCTGAGAGGCGAATGTCTAACTACTGAGCTAGCACGACATTTAAAACGAATAAAAATATGCTTTTATTTATTTTGGTCGTATTTTTCTTTTTATCAGGATTATGTAGATAGTGCTAAGTCTGGAGTAAACCAAGAGGAAAGCATAGTGATACTTAATTAGGCATGTCCCTCAAGTAATTTTGCTGCAACTCCTGAAAGTTAAAATCAACAGTGTAGACCATTAGAATAGTGCTGAGGTAATGAAGCACGTAGTAGCGGAGAAACGATGTTTCTTGAATCCCGCAACAAAATTAATCAGACAAGATAGCGGAGGAGTAAGAAAATAAATATTTCTAATGTCTACTATGTATGTCTTCGTATCCTGAACATCAAAAGCGAATGTTCAAAAGTAGAGAGAACTTTTACAAGCACTCAAGATACTAAAAAATTACCACATCACCACACAAAGAAACTATACTAAATGACACACGAAACAAGCACATATTGCATTTTAAAATGAAAAATTCTTAAGTAAAACCCGCCCCTCAAAGGGGAAGGAATAAAAATTCAACATTAAACATTTCCCGAGGAACTTGAGTATAAATAAAGTTTGTGCCGAACTCCATCTGTGAGGTCTCAAGTGGCGACATAGACGTAACTGTGATATATAAAGAAACATAATAGTGTGAAAACTTTAAGATTGCTTTCTATCTGAACTTGTATTCGATGAAAATCGAATGTTTTCTTGGTTTGATAGGGGGTAAACTTCGTTGGTGTTAGATAAAGGGGAGTTTTGTAAAGCTGAGGTTATGTTTTGTAAAGGCGGATGGAAGGACCAAAATTTTGCACCCAATTTGTTGGGCACTTCATTGGGTTAGGGAGCGATGGTAAACCTTTTTGTATGAAATCGTACGATCTTCGAGTTTCTACAGTATTAGTAGGTATTCTGTCTCTTTCTTTCAATTAAAATGCTAGATGATTATGCAAATGGAAAAAATGCACTCCATCGTAGAAATTCTGACGTAATTTTCAAAAATGTATCCTACTATAAAAATAATGATTTAGTCCTTAGAAGTCATTTTCGGATAATATTAATCATTAATAAGTAATTCTCCTTTATCATTATTATCTATACAAATATTATGAAGAGGTAATATAATAAACTAGCTTTTGCCCTCGATCTCTGCTCTGCAGTGGAACGATGTAAGGCTGGTATTCTTTTTAATTTATTTATTTGATTATACACATATAAAATACGGCTGTTACTGATTGACTGATCCATAACACAGCACAAACCATCGAACGGAATTCGCTTAAATTTGTCCCCCAGTTATTATGATATAGGCATGCGCTAAGCATCTCAAGATCAAGAAAGGATTTTCCAAAATTCACCCCCTAAGAGGATGAAAGGCAGGGAAAAGCTAGTTATTTAATAAAACCGGATTTATTTTCCTAATACATAGAACAACTCTGTCATTACGAGTAATACTGTAACAGCTACGTTAACATGTTTACACAAAGGAAAACTTTCTTTGATGTAGTGATGGGACATCAATTTGTAACAGTCGAGTGACTCGACTAGCCCGACAAGTTGTCGCAAAACTTGTCGTAAGGAACAAATTAGGTATGTGCATGTTAGGTTGTTTTATTTTTGTTTTGTGAATGAAACAGATTGAAACAATCAATTTTTATACATCATAATATCACGCCTGTAATCCTCGAAGGGTTAGACAAATTCAAAGTCAAAACATTTATTTGAATTAGACCATTTACAGGCACTTTTAAATTGTCAAGGTGTCGGTCAGTTAGTCCGAAAGTTGCTCGTTCCAAAACGGAGGTAGGCCTCTATGGAGAAGAACGAGCAAGAAACCGAGGCCGAGGTGTAGGTACTCATTGGTACACCCACATTTCGCCAGTTATGTTTAAGTCCCATGTAATAGGGGGCGAGCCTATTGCCATTAACTCAGACTACGAGGCTGCTATTACAGAAATTCCTGATGGAAAAACCCAATAACACTTTGCACGACCTGGAAAACGAACCACAATCAACTTACTTTTTAGACCTATGTATCTTGGTTATGTGCAGAAATTTCATCAAAATCGGTACATTCATTTCGAGAAATGACGACTAGAATAATACCCTTCTTTATAATTATATTTTCACACGTCTTAAATCAATGTATAAAAGCCGCTTATGAAATTAAATCGATCGACTTAGTTAAGCTGAGTCACCTGTTTGATTTCCCAGCACTATTAACAATTGCTGTAGTATTCTTGAAGCTTTGCACTTTCCTAAAATATTTTTGCTTCCATTTTACATGACATTAAATTAAAAGTGATTAACAAAGAGTAGGTAACAAACATTCATTCATCCATCTATTGGATGCTCACAAACTTTCACGAAAAACTGGATAAATGTGGGTGTATTAATAGGTACCTGCCTAACCTTTCGGGGATTACAGGCGTGATGTTATGTATGTATGTAATATTTTTCATGTTCAGTTTTTTTTTTTAATCTTGTTGATTTTGTGTGCTTGAGGTTAGTCTCATCTAATAGGGGGCGAGCCTATAGCCATCAACCGGGTACAAATCCAGAATCCGAGGCTGCTACTGGGAAATTCCTGATGGAAAACCCCAATGACACTTTGCTCGAGTTGGGAATCAAACTCAAGACCTCATGCTGAGCAGTCGCACTTTGCGACCACTAGACCAACAAGGCAGTAAAATATATTATTATTCTAAAACGCGAACTCCAACGTCCAAGTCTCTCGAGTGGGCCCGTCAATTCCCAGTACTACTTGTACTGGCCACGGTGCACTTAAAGTTTACAAATTTACTTTTATTCTCACCTCCGTTTTGCATGACTCAGATGGGAAGTCGCCAGTATTTCCAATTTCAAAGTTGTTCCATATTGAAGCCACTTCGTGCCGTTCGATTCGTATTTCTTACTTTTTTTTAATGTCTTTAGTTTTGTAGCTGTCAAGGTATTGGGTGGTTGGGTTGTATTTTTCCTTTTTGGTGTTGAATTTTAACGGTACTAAACTTTTTCGATGCCAAATCTATACATCTATACCAATATAATTAAGCGAAAGAGTTGTTTTGTTTGTTTGTTTAAACCCGCTTATGTGTGGAACTTCCAGTCAAATCATAATATATTTTTGTATTTTATTCGTACATCACGCCACAACCCACGAGAGCAGATAAGTAACCAAAGACGTAACATAACACGTATGAAAAAAACCTGTGCAGACGAATTCGCGGAAAGAAGCTAGTGTTTATTAAAAACGAAAGACTTTGTTTGTTCGTTGTAACATTTCAAAAGAAAAGTTAGGATAATAATGTAAGTGAGCACATGTAGACATATTTATTTAAGCTCTCATTTCTTAATTTGCATCCCTTGGTCCTTGGTCTTTTGTTCCGCAAAATAATATATTATTTCATATAATTTTTCTACCAAACATTATCAATTTTTTTCTTTCATCCACTAAAAAGATTAAAGCAAAAACAAACAATTGTTCATCATCTGCCTAGCCTTTTCCCAACTATGTTGGGGTCGGCTTCCAGTCTAACCGGATGCAGCTGAATGCCAGTATTTTACATGGAGCGACTGCCTATCTGACCTCCACAACCCAGTAACTGGGTAATATGATACCCCTAGGTAAGACTGGTTGTCAGACTTTCGGGCTTCTGACGACCCGTAACGACTGTCAAAGATCCACGTATAACAGCCGGGACCAACGGCTTAACGTGCTTTCCGAGGCACGGAGGAGTCTCGGTATGTAAAGATGGTCACCCATCCACGGACCAACCCCGGCAAGCGTAGCTAAACCTGACGGATCGACCCGTGCGGCTGTTATTACTTAGCCACGAGCTCCTCCGAAAAACAAACAAACAATTGTTACTTAATCCAATAAAAGTCAATTGACCTTTTTTAACAGTTCCATTTAACCCGATCCAAATAAATCCGTAACTGAATACTGCAAATAACTATTTGATATATTTAAACGGACTTCAAAATAAACCTTTTCATTTCTCTCCATACCATTTACAGCTTGACATATGTAATAAAAATACCAGCCTATAATTGTCATACTGCAGTTTAAAGGCCTCTTCTCATACAGAGAAGGCACAAGCTTTGATCACCACGCTTGCTCAAGATTCAGTCTAACTAGAAGCCCAGGTTTCCTTACGATGTTTTCCTTCACCGATTTCAATGATGTTCAAGATAAATGATGAATAAATAGCTTATCTCCTTCTTGATACTCAAGCTTAGTCTGTATCAAATTCCATCAAAATCGGTTCAGTGGCTTAGTCGTGAAAACGCAACCAAAAAATTAATCAAACCGTATTTCACATTTATAATCCTATTATTGGTGTGAATAAGTCGTTATGTGTATAAATGAATGCAAACAGGCCTAGAATAGACGAATGCTTTAAAATAAATTAAATGTTTGCCCTGTCCTATCGTATGTCAATGAATGAAGTATTAATTCCGTAGTCTACATAGTGAAATCCGTAATGATTGATCGACCAGTTTTTGCACTCAGGAATACAACATTTTGGGAAGCGAACGTGGGATGGCCATGGTTTCATGTTGGGATTGGGATTAAATATAGGTAATTGGTAGTTAGATAGTTAATAATGTCCCGCTTGTGCGAGATTGTGGGTCGGCAACCAGGGGGGGGCAAGTACCTATGTAACTTTTTCTAAATCATTTATACTTTCTAAGTTTATCTTGGACATCGTTGACATCGGTTAAAGAAAACATCGTAAGAGAACTTGGACTTATAATTAATATTATTCTAAATCGCTAATCTGCCTTGAGCAAGCGTATTGGTCAAAGCTCTTCAATGCCTTCTGTACATGAAAAGAGGCCTTTGGCCTGCAGTGGGACGATAATAGGCTGGTATTATTTTTGATTGTTTAGTTAGTTATTTAGGATAAATTGATATGAGGTTTTTAAAGACTAATATTATAGACGGATAGTTTATTAGTTTTTTTTTGTAAGATGTAAGTAATCTCTGAAAGAACTCGGTCGATTATAAAATGTTCTTTCACTACACAGCAAAAGACTACAGAGTAAAGGGTCGACGAAGTCTCACATGTCTCGCAAAACATTGTCACCTTACATGTGAACATAAAATTTTAAACCACGGATCATTGATCAAACGTTGATCGTCCCTGTCGGATTTTGATTGGCGGTCGCAAATGCACGTGTGCTGTCTATGCCGTTACAATGTTAGTACATTTTGAACATGATTGAAATGAATTTTTCAGTGACAATTTTGGTGTCTAGATTTTTTTTTTTGTTGGCATTGGCTTGTCCTCTATTGCATTGTAAAATGTTTTTGTACTATGCATCTGTTGTGCTATTTAGTTTAAACTAGCTTTTGCCCGCGACTTCGTCTGCATAAATGTAGATTATCACGGACGCACACGAAGACGTGATAAAATAGTAGCCTATGTCTTTCCTTGGGGTGGTTTAGTTGTGAAAGCATAACAGGCAGGCAGACAGATTGACTTTTGCATTTATAATATTAGGAAGCATTATGAATGAATGCATTCAGCAGTAAAATTGTTATAGCGGCTTTACTGCTACTTTATTGCTAAATGTATAACGCAACGCTAATAAATTGTTAAGCGTTGTCGATTCTAACTTTTAACATCGCACTGTTTCACGTTATTTTATTACTTACAAACATAATTAATATGATTTCATAAACAAAAATATTATCAAAATCCTGAAATATCATTAAAATTCACCTCACAAAACAACAAATTGAAATTCACCAGCGTTTCAAATAAGATATTTATTGACCAAAATTAATTTCCAGTTCTAGGTACTAAGCTAACAATGTAGAATTTATTAGATACCTAAGGCAAACTAACACAGGCTTTATAAATAAATATACAATTGAAAATTTCATACAATCTCGAATGGTGACCTAGATAAATAATAGCTCTGTAGGTAAATATATGCGAGGAACTATAATTATTTTGAAAATATAAATACCCAATTATTATACTTTTCGTTTTATTTTTATTTAGGTATCAAACTACACGTGGTCCTTGGGTACGAATCATAAAGATATCAGTTTTTATACACTGTAGAGTCTGCCCGCTCCGTTCAGAGTGTAGAGAATCATACGATGATTTCCCATCCTTAAAAAAATGGCTGAAAATACAGAAAGACCATGTCACCATTAAGGTCAAAGCCAAAGTCAAAGCATTTATTTCAGGTAAATCATTTACAGGCATTTTTCAATTATCAAGGATTCGATCAGTTAGTTTGAAAGTTTAAGTTAGTTACTCGTTTCGCTTGTTTGTGGTTGGTTGCTTAAATTATCAACTACTACAAGAGCCTTAACCGTTTGTTACTTTAATTTTTCTGTTGAGGAACGGGGGGTCCTTTGCTTCCTGCGACTTCATACGCGTGGTTTTTTCACCCGTGTTAGTTACGTCTTTGGTTACTGCTCCGCTTCCATTAGTCGTAGCGTGATGTTACTCATAATATGGCCTATACTATAACCTATGAATTTGGCTATGATATACAAATATTTTTTCCAATCGGTCTAGTAGTTCCAGATATTAGCGCGTTTAAACAAGCAAACAAACAAAAAATTCTTTAGCTCATTAGCAAAAGTTCAAGTAGAAGCAACTCCACTGCCTTAAAAAATCAATAAAGGAAGTGAAATCCACATACTATTTTTGTTTTATACCTTCGAGTCGCGTTTACGCGGGTCGAAGCCCTTACAATATTGATGCAAAGAGTTTAAAAATAGTTCTGCATATATAAACGAGTCGTATCGAACCGACACGTTTATGCGCCCGCCATGCGACG
Organism: Hoplodrina ambigua; assembly: GCA_949774945.1. Classification (NCBI taxonomy): domain Eukaryota; kingdom Metazoa; phylum Arthropoda; class Insecta; order Lepidoptera; family Noctuidae; genus Hoplodrina; species Hoplodrina ambigua. Next base: position 11,002,688 of record OX458979.1, read on the forward strand.
GCGGGGACAGCAAATGAGTGGGTACACGTAATCGATGGCGTTTCCATAAATAGAACGTCTAGATAAAAGAAAATTTTTGCAGTACCAGATTATTTTAATGTTTTTAATGGATTGCTACTTATATTGAGCGTGGATCCTAGGTTCGATTTCCAGGTCGAGCAAAAAGTGTTATTGGGTTTTTCGTCCATTTCCGTTTACACAATAGGTACTTATTCTGTTTCTTTCGGCTAATCTCCTCAACAGTTGGACCGGTTTTAATGAGACTTTTACTTGTAAATAGCTGATGTTATAAGGAGTAACTTTAGCTACTTTTATTTAAGAAAATGTATTAGTGTTCCGCGCTTTAAAAAAGTCACCAACGATGACCGACCGGCAGGAATAAAATTAATTAAGATCAAAACTTAAGTTTTCAATCCCACTTGTAGCATTTCATATTTCAAGAAAACTGAAGTGCCACTCTCAACTTGGCCTAATTACAAAGCCGAACGATGAATTATATTAATTCAAACCGAAGATAACACGAAAAATTCATAGCCTCCGTTAATTAGTTCTTCAAAAACCGCTCCTTATTTTTAATCACAAAAAGTCGAAAAGAAACTTTATCCAATATATTTTTCATTTATCAATCTGACCCAATTTAGGCTGGCGTGACTAAATCACGACATTTTGCACGTTTTAGTAATTTATATGCCAGTTACCTGTAAATTAACTTTATATATCAGGAATTTAAAAAGGTTAGACAGCTTTCCGTTTGATAAATGCATCAGAGAGAAAATCTGATTTACGCTTAGCATTTTAATTTTGAGTGCAGTATGTTATTGTTTGCTTGGGAAACTTCTGATCTTAATGGATTTGCGGCCATCAGTCGAAAGACTGCCTTGTTTGTCTGTTGGTCACAAATACGACTGATGAGGTCTTGAGTTTGATGCCCAGGTCGGACAAAGAGTTATTGGATTTTTCTAACAGGGAATTCTCAGTAGCAGGTTGGAGTTTGGAAGGTGATGGTGTGGAGCCCCCGTTCCATGTAAAACAAATAAAGCCTTTGGTCCTGGTAGTTATTCTTACATTTTTGTCAGTCTTTATGGGTAGTCAAAAGCCTTCAAAGTCTGATAGCCAGTTTTACCAAGGGGTAGGTGTGGCCCAGTAACTGGGCTGTGAGGTCAGATAGGTAATCGCTCCATGTAAAATTCAGTTAAAGTAGAAGCCGACGTCTAACATAGATAGAAAATGGCTACGCAGATGATGTGCTTTAACATGTTTATCTAGGTATTTTTAAATCTTAGGTTTTGTTCTAATAAATTATTCGTACTCGGGGAGTACCATTGTGAGTTTTTCTATTTTAGTGAAGGACATCACTGATGTCGGTAAAGGTAAGGTAAAAAACATCGTGAGGAAACCTGGACTTATAAATAATAAATGTCCAAAATCGCCAATCCGCTTTAAACAATCATGGTGATCAATGCTCTTGTCTTCTCTGTATGCGAAGAGGCCTTTGCTTTATAGTAGGACAAAAATAGGCTGGTATAAATATTTATTAACCCATTTAATTTTATATTAAATATTGTTTTAATTCTTCTTAGCACTTTCCATCTTTATTTTTAATTTTAATCTTGTGTAAACATCTGAGGGAACAGCAACATGCCACCTCCTAAACTCGAAGTACAAACAATCAGAGCACCCACAACAACTTATTCAATTCCAGAACAAACGTTAACAAACGAATTTACGACATTTAACAAAGATTCAGAATCATAAATAAAGCAAAACTTTAACAAAATTCAAGTCTCGGTTGAATGCAAATCGTTGGCGTCGAACGAAAACGGTTAAAGTACCAAAAAGTTTCTACAACGTGCGCGGTACAATAAATCACAACAATATTGTGAAAATTCACCTTTTTTTTCACCCCTCTTCACCTTTTTTTCGCCCCTCTTCGCCGTGGTCTCACCCCCGGCAGTGGTACAAAAAGTTTTCGCGTTAAAAATTGCCAGCCCCTTGCGGTGAGTCGTGCGTACGTTTTTATGGTACAGTTTTTGTTTTAGGTTATAACGTACATTTTTTATGTCTAAGTCTGGAAGGTATTACGATGTTGTTTATATAAATGCTTACCTAACTAAGTTTTCATGTTAGTCTTGGGAGTTTAGGCTTAAGGCAAGATAGACCCTTTAGTGCCTTTAAAATGCTAATGCTTGAACTGTCTCCTAAAAGACTAAGTTTTTTTGTTACCTGAAGTTTGTAGTTATTAAAGCTTTACAGGGGGATTGATAATTTCTTTGGTTGAACAAGAGTTAATTTGCAACAAAGACCGGAAAACTTGAAATTAAGATATAACACTTTTCATATTTATAAAATACCACTTATTGTAAGAAATCTATCCCATTTATTAAGTTTACTAAAACAGCAACAATTTTCGGTCGAATGGAGAAATAAATTCGATATAATATCATAAATAATACAACAACAGGCACATCTCTCTTCAAAATTAAAAACATGTCAATAACCTCAACTCTTTTTCTACAGTACCTCCTGACATCATGAGTGACGAGACTTCAGGCGACGTGTCAGTCCAAGAGTTGGAGAACGCGACGTTAACCTGCAAGGCGACAGGCCATCCGCCTCCAAAGATCACTTGGAGGAGAGAGGACCACGAACCTGTGCTGCTGAAGAAGCCACAATCTAGGGAGTTTGATAAAGGTAGGAAATAGATAAGGACCAAACAGAAAATTCTTCAAGTTTTGAAGAGTTCCATTTATTAAAATTCACTTAACACAATATTTTTGGTTTTAGAGATTAAATATTATTAGGCTTTTTATGACAATTAAAACTTGCCAAGTCACACATCTGATATCAAAAAGATTTTTTTATCAATTCCAATACGTATATTCCTACAACTGCCTATTACTAAAAGAACTTAGCACCCGTTAGACCTCACTACCCCGAAGGTTATTGCTACCGAACTTGGCCCTATTTAACATCTGTTTTTGTTTGTAAATACTAACCTATTCCCATAAATTCAAATTGGGGCGGCAATTAAAACTTTCTCTCAAACGCTCACAAACCATTCTACTCGTAATAATTTCCTTTGACACAACTCTCAGGACCAAATGCTAAATCTCGCCACAAAGCAGAACAGTTCAAAACAGAACATTTGTGTAAACATAACTTTGTTTACATCTTAAAGTTTAATCTTAAGATTAAGCTCGACATGTATGGGATAACCGGGCACAGGTGCCGGAACAAATTGGTAGGTAAGGGAAACGTGTTGCTCCCATTACCCGGATCGTTGACTATCTAAAATACTAGATAGGTACACGTAGCAAAATCTGGTCCTTCGAGTCTTTTTGCTGTGTTTGTTAAGTTTTTGGTTTTTTAGCGGTGTTTGCCAGTTTGATGCTGAAAAGGATTTTTTTATCAAGATTTTCGTGTTTTTTCAAGTGGAAAGGAAAGTTACGGTTGTACACTTTTTTATGTGGCTGAGTTTTTAGAATTTAATGAAATTTAACAACATAAAAAGTTTTTTTATCAGTAGGTATTTTACTTACCAGTTAAAATTTTATCCGAAACATAAATATTAACACTATGTATGACATTCGTTGATGACAAAAGCACACACCACAAAAAAATTACTGAAGCGTTTGACATTCGTGATTTATGCTGCGATATTCTAATATATATGTGTATTATATACAAATATATACACATACATGACCCTAACGGGGTCACTGCCCAAATAGAAATTGACTGAATTTTGTTGATATAATAAATTAATATTTAGAAGTCGTCTGAGCGTTTGAATAATTTTTTTTCAGCCAAAACTAGTTTTAGTCAGTCTACATTAGCATTCACACTGTACAACATAACATAACATAACATCACGCTTGTAATCCCGAAGAGTTAGGCAGAGGGAGAATGAAATGAAGAATGAATGAGGAGAATGGATACACCATTGGTACACCCACATTTCGCCAGTTACGGTACGGTGTACGACATAAGTAACATTATAAACTACCTACCACCCAATATTGGCACCTTTATGTCTTTCCTAGCTCTATGACTTGCCCTTGTTCTTAATTCAAAGTGGGAAATAAGCGGAGGTAGCGGCTCAACCAGACATATTTATAATGTCTCCGTACATATGTACGTATGTTTCCTTAATAAGCTTGCCTTCTAGCCGCGGTTTCGGCTCGTTTGCTTTGATAACTTTGTTGAAGATACAGAGATGCTTTTTTTTTGGAATAATTTAGATAGGTGTGCGAAACTTTTCCTGTTTTTCTTTTTTACATAAAAAAATATGTATTTCGTGATAAACTTCATGATGGCCCAGTAGCTGAGGTGTTGCGGCTTTGATTCACATGTGATTTTATCATTTCACATTTTTAGTTTATTTTGTGCATAACTGACCTCATTGTATAAAAGAAAAGGAAGAAAACCTAGACTTATAATTAATATAAGTCTGAAATAACCAATCCGCCTTGAACAAGCGTGGTAATCAATCCTTTCGCCTTATCTGTATGAGAAAAAGCCTTTGCTATATTATTATTATCATACTGTAAATTGGGCATATTATTGTTAAGATAGGTAACAGCAACACTAGTTATAACATGAAAATCATAGCTACATCTAATCTTTAAAAACAATTACGTTAGGGCAATGTAAACTACACTACGCTACAAATAATTCTACAATAATCTACAAAATGTAAGCTACGCTAGTAACTATAGTTAGTCTATCAATAACTTAACCCCTAACTTTCAATGTTCGAGCTTGTTAACAGGTCGTTAATGATGCACAAACCAAAACAGGTAATTTGGGATCACACTATAATTGAAACCACAATACCTCAAAGTATTCAATGTACAAACATTATTTTGAACCGCGATACTAAACAATGTGTTTAAAATTTTAGAGGATTGGAAATTTGTACTAATATAATGAAGTTAAAGAGTATTTTTGTTTGTTTGTTTAAACGCGTTTATTTCTGGAACAATCAGACTGTATTGGAAACAATATTTTGTATTATAGTCGCTTGATTCATAAGAAATAGTATAGGCTTTATAATATCACGCTGCGATTTACTGCTTAGCAGTAACCAAAGACAAAATCGCGCGCATAAGCTAGTAAGCCTATAGTTTTGCTGGTAAAGATAAAAAGTTATCATCTATCTATACAGATGATTACTTTTTACCTTTACCAGCAAAGCCGACCCCAGCATAGTTGGGAAAAGGCTATCCTTTTCCCAACTATACTGGGGTCGGCTTCCACTCTAACCAGATGCAGTTGTACAGTGTTTTACATGAAGCGACTGCCTATCTGACCTCCACAACCTAGTTACAAGGTAACGCAATAGCCCATGGTAAGACAATACTAACATCCAAACGGGCAGCTACCTTAGTAGCTGCCCGTTTTCCCGTTTTCATAAATCCCTATTGGAAAAACCTTATAACACTTAGCTCGACCTGAGAATCGAACTCAAAATCTCAAGCTCGGTAGTCATGCTGGAGACCACGAGATCAACGAGGCACTAGGCGGACGAAGGCAGGTATACCAGCGTGGTAGAGGTGAAAATAAAGAAAAAACAAAAAATAAATAATGACAAATTGCGTTCCTGAACTTACATGTCCAGATAGCGTTAGAAATACAAACAAGGAAAAACCTTTTGTCTATAAATAACCACAAACTTGACGTAATTACAATCAATACATCATAATTTTCTTTCACGTTAACAATATATTGTGTGGGTGAGACAATATGATTTATTGACACTACTCGATAAGTGTGTCGAAAATAGGCTTACTATTATTGTATATTATATACAAATTATAATATTTATTGTTTGAACCCTTTCACTTTGATAATGGTTCTTAAAACAATGTATCTTAGTGGATATTTTTGTATGGCTGGCTCTTCAGACCATGGGCCACCTATTATTTTGCGCCGCATGTTCTGTCACCTGCAAACTTGAGGACCTATTGACTGCGTCAGCGGATGGTGGTGTGTAGATGAATGATACTGAGCTACAAAAAAAATTGAATTATTATTTTAGTATCTATATTTGTTTGTGTTTTAAATGTCATTAAAGATTTAAACTCGGTAGGGAATCGTACAAATAAAACAAAAGTTTTAATTGTAACCTGTCAAGATTGTCACTAGCTTCTGTCCGCGACTTCGTCCGCGTAAATGTTAAGTGTAGATCCTATGGTACTCGGCAATAGTGTAACATTCTATCAGCAAAATATTTTATGAAATCGGATCAGTAGGTACTTCCAGAGATTACCTCTTAAAAACAATCAATTTTACCTCTTTATACGAATAGAAGTTATAATATTATGATTGATCGTATGCAGACAGAAGGAATGAATCCACAAGATTTAAAAATAAAATTGTTATATTGTACCCAAAGACCAAAGTTCTAATCATTATGACCAAAACTTTGAGAAAAAAAGACTTGTAAGGGTTGAACCTACTATTTTATGGTCCTTAGGGGCGATTGTATGGGCGATAAAAGAGTATTAAGGCGTTAAGAGATTATACGTCAAAGTAAAGAGTTTGGCGTAGACTTTAACCCTACCGTTCCCTAAGGATGTAACTGTTGTTTTCGCAGCTATTACACCGAGGAAAATTATAAACAATGATAACAAATAAAACGATTTAAGACTAAAAATAATTAGTAACTTAAAAATTATTTTATATTGCAATATAAAATATTTTACTGGGAAACAACACTATTACCGAGTGCCACGGTGTGAATATTTCATGGTTGTTTCGCTAACAAAATTGCAGGCGGAAGTTAGTCGTAAATAAGTTGGTCTTTTTGGGTCCTTTTTACTTATTCATAATTTTTACTTAATCAAACCATTTTCGATAACCAAAAAGAGATTATGGTTTCCAGCCAATAAGTCATTCTGGCAGCCCACTTTTCACTTCTTCGCATAAGTATAAGTATTCATTTAATATTCAAGCATAAACTAATGGTTATATTTCGATACGGTCCTTGTGTATTTTGGGAATTATGTTTTACAGTCACGCGAGGTGCCTAACAGCATATTAAGTCATTTCCTTGCGTTTACTTTGGCTAAGTCTAAATTAAACGTCATGTTTTAGGAGACACCTATTTGGAATACTAAAATGTTTGTTTTCCATTTACGTGTAGCAGTGTCATGAGTAGGTTAAGTAAATAGTAGGTACTCATGAATGAAGGGAGTCAATATTGTCGGCGACGCGTGAAAACCTCGTAAATCTTATTTTTACCAAAACGGGTTTCTTTTTCCAGTTAGTAACTCATTTCGCATAACTTACCCCAAAAAGCGAGTATAGATTATTATAAAGTAGTAGCTAATCCTACTACCTATTATATGTCAAAATTTTGGATGGATGGATGTTTGTTACTCAATCACGCTAGAACGGCTGAACGGATCAAGATGAGATTTGGCGCAGATATAGATTATAGACTGGTATAGGCTAAGGAAAAATGTGCGCTTCTCGTAGGAAACTAGAACAACTTTGACGCGCACGAAGTCGCGAGCAGAAGCTATATTATAAAGCTGAAGAGTTCGTTTGTTTGTTTTTAAGAAGAATAGGGTGGAAATTTCTTCATCTTCCATTGAAAGGAGAGGATCCTTCGACCAGACAGATGTCTGGTGGGCTACTAACTAACAGACATAAGAATTTTGTAATGCTAATGTCACGGATATCTTTGACATTGCGAGGTAAGAAACGTCAGTTGTAGTTTACATGTGGTGCGATAGATGATGCCACAGTTTTTCAGTCAGTTTGAACGCGCTAATCTTCGGAACAACTGGTCAGATTCTGAGCCGTTGGCATTGTTCTTCAAGAAGATTTTTTTACCTTGTGATCGCCATAAAGCACTGGCTTTGCAGTTGCTTTATGATTATCTTTTCTCTCTTCTTTCTTCGTGTTTATTATAATTGCACCATACTTATCTACTAAAATATTTAACCTAACATATGTGGTACATCAATTCTACGTGTATTTTGTTAATAAATTCAATGAGTATTTCATTTCCTTAAAGTAAGTGGGTAGTAATGATATAGCGCGACAACCTACAACCTAAATTATATTTTTCGTAGCATTTGTTTACCGAATTTCAATGTAGAATCTTCCAAACTACGATAGAATGGACTGTGACTTCGTCCGTGTAAGTTTTTGTACGAATCACCAATTTTTATAATAATAACATAGACTTTATCACAAACAGATAACGTAACTTTCCATTAGCAAAAGAATTTTCAGGTTTGAAAAATATTCTTACTTTTATGTTTTATGGTACACTTGTCTTCTACGCGGATGAAGACGCGGACAGAAGCTAGTCACCACATAAATAAATACAGTGTTTTCTTACAATTAAATTAAGAGCAGTACGTTAGTACCATTCCTGCAGGCAATAAATTTACTTCTATCGTCAATTAAGCAAAACTTAAAAGCAAAAAATAAATTCCGTCTATTTTTAATATTTCTATTTATTTTCGTTGCATTTATGAGCATAAAGAGCCGGCGTTCTACGCTTGCGTGTAACCTACTTAAGTTATTAGTTTAACTAACGCTATCGTGGTGATAATTACTGTAATATTGATCATCAAGCAAGGCTTTTAGTGTTAAATAGACGGCATATGTGTGAGAAAGAAATTAGTGGGTACATTTTTTAAAAAGGTTGAAAGACCAGATTTTATAAGGTGTTGTTTTAAATCGGACGTTTACTATTAACTTTAATAAGAATTTTCAATCACATGTCTTCTTTCCCCATTGATTTCTAAATAACTTCTTATGGCAAGCCGCTTCTCCAAAAAAGTTTTGAATTCTTTAGCATTTTAAGAAAAAAATACTATAATATCTTTTATCTGGTCCTTCGAGTCGCAATCAAAGATTAATTTCCAGGTACCTGTACTAACTAAAAATCAAACTAGCATGCTTTAAAACCACAACAATAAACCAGTAGTAAGGCAGTGAGAGAATTACTAACGCTTTCATAACCACAGTTATTTCCCCTAGTTAACGGTTACGACTTCCGCAAAGTTATAAACGGTAAGCCTCCATTACAGAATATAGGTCTTTCCTGTAGGCTATTATGATTAACGACTCACTCTGTAGAACCATAACATGTTAAGCTTCTAGATTACAAACCTAACCTGGTTGTAATCTAGAATTTTATGGTGTGAAAAGTGTTGAAATGCGATGTATGTGTGTGTAAGCATAGCATTCAATCTGAAGGCTAATTCTTGTATTTAAAAACGCTCAAAATCTTTTCGCGCTCATTTCAGTGACACTCAATGTTAATGACAAAATAGTATTGGGATTATTATACGTGAAATATTTACTTATCTATGTACAATTAGGTAATCTTAAGGCTTTTGTTCGATTCCGCGGACTTAGACAAAGTCGCGGATTAAAGTAGCCTGTTTTTTTTCGGATCTCAAGCTATCTTTATATGAAATTTCATTATGATGGCTGCAGTAGTTCTCTGGTAATGAGGTTACATAACATAAATAGATTTAGTTATTTTCGCATTTATAATAGGTATTGGTTTGGATTCTTATTTTTAGATATTTCTATCTTATTTTTAAATAACCTAATATTGTTTTTATCTTTACAGTTTCTTTGGTCTTGTTTAATAGTTCTTGTTTTTTTCTTGTCTAGTGGAGAGCTACACGGGCAGTTCTCTCCCGCTGTGGCGCGTGGACCGTCGACAGATGGGCGCGTTCCTGTGCATCGCAGCCAATGACGTGCCTCCTGCCGTCAGCAAGAGAATCATACTTAATGTTAACTGTAAGTATTACTACCTATTTATCGCTTTTGATACCGTGGTACCTTATCTGAGATATATATCTTATCTTTGTGATGATTTGTTTGGTGAATTGTTGGAAAAATTAGGAACCAAAAGACCAATTTTAAAGAATTAAATTCTTGTAATGTTGACAGGATCTCTTAAGTAGTACATCTTGAATATCGCAATATAAAAAAACTAAATGCCTGAGATCATCAGACAAAAATCTGATCAAACGATAGCATCGCCATGTACAGTCGAACAATTTATTTACTATACTGGTAACTAACTTGCAACTACTTTCAAACAATGTTTGGGCCAAAGAATTAGCATTGTCATACAACGTGGCAATGCTGCCAGCCTTTTGGGCACTTACACCATTGACAGGGAAGTGGATGCGCTATTTTGATCCCCTATGAGCTTCCTCTCTTCTTTTTTATAAATTGTAAATCAAAAATATTAACGCACCCAAAAAAAAAAGAATACTGACAGTGATTCTTTTAGCTTGAATACCAAACAGCTTGTTTAGCTGTACCCATACCCATCTTTTAGCCAAACAACCAAAACTATCAACGCCCCCCTTCCCCCCAAAAACCAATATAAAATGCCCCCATCCATTTGTTTGTCACTTTGAATAATATAATCCGTTCAGGGTTGGTCCCGTCACGAATTTGGATGCCATCCAATATGATACAAGCCTCTCTGTGTAGGAGCAACTGGGATACGTGACTGCAAGGACCGGTTCCTACTGAATGGATGCAAGATTCATTTTTCTATTTCCTATTTTGATATCTGTCGTATTTTAAAGCATAATAGTTGGTGTACATGAATATTACAAACAAACAAACGTACGAAGTTAGGCGCGAAAAACATAACACGATCCTTGCAGTCGGGCACACTTAAAGAAGCCGAAAGTTGAATGTTCTTTCCATCATATTGATGATTTTGTTGTTATACCTGGAACCTTCACGTTATGATATTTTCACGTTATTCAAAATTCCAACATTTTTATATTTGTTTTCAACGAAATTAGTTTCTAAATTAATTTAGCTAAGACAGTGATTTTTCAAACCAAAAGTAAGAGTCGTAACCCAGCAATAATCTCTTGCTCAATGTTACGTAATTTGTTGGATAAAATGCGTAGTTTACTGCTATGTGATGTGTCTTTTTACACCCCATATTTAAAAGGAGATGACCTTAACAATACTAGTCTAATTGACCGACTGCAGGGCAAACGCCTCTTCTCAAACAAAGAAGGCACGAGCATGGATCACCATGCTTGCTCAGGCCGATATTATAGGCTGATATTAATAAATTATAAGTCCAGGTTTCCTCACGATGTTTTGCTTTATTGATGTCAGTTATGTTTAAAATAAGCATATTAGAAAGAATTGAAAAAGTCATATTGGTATTTGCCTGATAGCAAACCCGCAACCTCATGCATAAAAGGAGGGCGATTTAACCACTGGGCCGTACATAACCTTTCATATTTGAATCTATACGCGACTCAAAATCAGGCTATAGACATGGCATAGTCTGTAAGAAATTCTTCTTCTTTTCGTGTGGGCAGGTCTTACGACTCCACACATTCTAGTGTCAGAGTTTCTAAACCGCCTCAAGGGCCTCTGACATGGTTTGAGTGGAACAGTAAAGTTCAGGTTTCCTCAAGATGTTTTCCTTCACCGATGTCAGAAATTAAAAAGTGGTTTTAGATAATGAAGCCAACAAGAACACATTAACAATCTGAAATCCTACAAAGCGTAAGAAGTTCTGACGGCGTAAGATAAACTGCAGTCAACAACGGCTTTGTGAAGTTGTATTAAAATTCAAACGAGTATAAAACTAGAGATTTAATCATAATCCTATGAATTTTAATGAGTTATAATGAAAAGACAGGCTCCGGGAATTATCTTTTAGTTGCAGACGTTGAAAGTTTTAGATTTTTTGTTGAAGACTTTATAGAAAACGGCACGAAAAATAGATATCTAAATTTGAGACCTGTAAGATCTTTTTGCGTAGAAATTCTTCTGGCGAAAATAGACTAGACTCTTTACGGTTTAAATCATAACATTCTCTGTCATCTTTTTATATTAAAAGCTTATGATTTTCGTAGAAATGTATCAAATTTATTTTGGAGTCGTCACCGCAAAAGTAGAGTTTTCTTCGAATAGCTAAAATAGTTATTCGAAATAGAACTAATAATTTCTGTCAACAATTTTTTTTTGCAAAGATATTTTAAATAATTATGCTTTTTTGGTCTTTATGGGCGCACTTTATTTTTTGTCCATACTTTATGTAGCTCGAGACATACTTACATATAAAAAATACCAGCCTATTATTGTCCCTTTGCAGGGCAAAGCCATCTTCTTATTCGGAGGAGGCACGAGTATTCAACACTACTCTTGCTTAAGGCAGATTAGTGATTTTAGACACAATATGTTCATAAGTTTATGTTTCCTTACTACGATGGTGTCCTTCTTTGATGTCAGAGATATTCAAAATCAACTAAAAAGAAAACTAGTAACTTAGATAAAAAAATATAATATTATGTGAAAACAACTACCAGGGAATCATAAGGATCTAGCAAATCGTCTCAAATCTTGAACATAGGAGTCCTTTGGAACGAATGTCTTGATGCGAACAGCTGTTGCCTCAATAAAGTCCTCGTTGTACGTTCATAAGAAAGATCTGATTGTCAGAACGTGTCGACATGGTCGGTCTTATCCCGTAAAAAAAAATGAAACGATTGTCTTTGTACTGTGCTTATTAAGTTGACTTAGGTAGTTCTTGTGATCAGAGTTACAATTGAAACATCTCGACCAAGCCCTAAACAACTACTTGTATTATACAAGTATTTGTGCAATGTGGAAATTGAACCCATGACACAGAAGCCAATCGCAGCACTAGTCTGATTTAAAAAATCCTTTTGCCTTATATGTATAATTCATTTATCGAGGAAGGTTACAGGCTATATACATCTCGCTTAGACCTACGGGAGCGGAGCAAAAATGGGTAAAACAAAAAAATCAAGAAAAAATTGCTAGTTTTTAAATATTGAATGTAATGCGGAATCTAGCCGGGGTCTTAACAGGATACCGTGGCCCCGGAACGCAAAGGGAAACAGAAGAAACAGGGTGGTTTTATAGTCAGTAAAAGTCTGACAGTCCCTTCCGCCCTGAGTGGGACTCATTTATTGATTTTTATAATACAAAAAAAAATATGCGGAATCTACGTTATGTATAATGTAAACTAAACCATTTTTCTATTGCCCACAGTTGCACCAACAGTAAAAGTGCCAAATCAGTTGCTGGGTGCTCCGCTGGGCACCGACGTGAAGCTAAAGTGCTACGTCGAAGCTCATCCGAATACCATCAACTATTGGATAAAGAACAGAGGAGAGATGTTACTTGATGGGTAAGTATACTTTTATTACCTGGCCTATAGAGGTCACTAGATGCTGAGCGTGGGGGTCCAGGGCTTCTATTCTCAGGTTGGGCAGAAAATGTTATTTTTTCCATTAGGAATTTCTCGGTAGCAGCCTAAAGTTTGGTATTAGAATGTGGTAATAGCTTTACTGTAAAAAAATCTTTATGAGAATTTAGGTGAAGTGATTTTGAGCTCTCGATTTTAATATCAGATTGGAATGACAGCTCGCCTTATTTATTCAAGTCCCACGTAATGAGACACAAATGATTTTCTATTGTTCTGACTTAGGTAAGTCAGCCGGACCTTGACCGGTTAAGCTTACTTCAAATTTACTTTTGTGAGATTCCTACCCATTATTTTCCACATGAAACTACCTTTTGTTTTAGAGCTAACTAGATTATTTCTTTTTATTTCATTCAAGTGTCTTTTAAATGTTAAATAATTGAAATAAAAGATTTGACTTGACCTTTACTTAGGTATAGTCAACAAAGTAGATAGGTATGCAGGGCCGTCAGATATAGTTGAGGTTTTCTTAGAAACCGATGGATGTTAACAAATGTAATTTAATTTAAAAAGTAGCTAGTAAACAGTTCATTAATTAAGTTTAAATCGAAGACATCCATCAGTTTCAAAGAAAACCTCAACTATATCTGACGTATATCTGACTACTTTGTTGACTGTACATGCAATAATGATCAGTCTTGAACTGCTTTAACGTGTCAAACAATAAATGCATTAATTTGATTATAGGTACTTATTCCATACACTTTAATTTACGATTTTTTATTTATTTATTCCTACTTTCGTGTTTGACTTTAGTCAATACGCAGGAATCACAAACTGATTCAATTATTTGGTTCAGTTGGTTACGTAAAACATGCCAATGGGTTGTGTTAAATGTAAACCATGCGGAGCTGTGCTTGGGGACAGAGGGCTTGATACAGGCGAGCGGAGAAAACGTGAAATCGTTCGATTTTTTAATTGTAAATACCCGTTTTTATACCTACATAATTTATGTGTAGTTCGAAGGTTTTATTCATATTAATGGGTATAGGTAAGGTTGAGATTGTTTTATATTATTCAAGACTAGCTTATGCGAGCGATTTAGTCTACGTGAATGTCGGTTATTCGTCTTTTCGAACTCTATTATAAAACAAAAGTTAAGCCTAAGTTACTCCATAAAATATTAGCTATCTGCCAATGAAAGTCCCGTCAAATTAGGTCCCGTTTAATTGAAAAAATACCTTATTTAGGACTATTTATTTTAATAAAAAATCGAATCGTACGCTTTTACGTTCGCCGCACTCGTATTAGGCCTCAATGCAAACATTTTGGTACCTATCAGTAACTTTTGCATTACATTTATGAATTGTTAAATTGGTTAAAAACTCGATCCGATTTAACATTTGTTTGTAAAAACGGTTAACTTTGAAAGGTATCTCATTTATGGAGATTACAAAGTTTTAAAAATAACCCGTTTTACTCACACTTCACTTAAATTCAAAACTTTTAGTACTTATTCAATTAAAGTTGTTTTTTTTAATTTGATATTTTTTTTCCATAACGGAAAAACAGTAAACAAGTTTAAATAAAATTTATACGTGTTTAGAAATGAGGTTATGCAGCTGGCCGCGCACAATGCTTGCTGCTTGAGTCTCGATACTTGCACACACACACTCTCGTGTATAAAAAAGACAAATAGAAAGAAAAAAAAGGCCATCTGGAGGGGGCATAACGCTTCATGTAACGTGATGATTTCTGCCAGTTAACCGCGTTAAGGAAATTCGTTCCAAAAAAACATTATATTTATTCTAAAATATTAATAGGTACCTACGTTTAAATAATGTTCTAGTTTACCAAAGAAATACATAACATAAGTAACTCTTCCCCCTTTTAAAGAAAGATACTTTCATTCCAGTTCTTGTTTTGTTATATAAGTACACCCTAGGGTCTGTTTATACAACACACACACACCTACATTCTTCGTATCGACATTCAGACATACTGGTGTTTCGCATTACCTTGCATAAATATTTATAAAGTACTCTGGTAGGTATTTTTGTACGTAAATGTAAGGAAAATACTATCATTATTGTGATTCTTATTAATAAGGCAGTAGAGTTGTGATTTCTTTTCATTTATTATTTTATTTCATCATAGAGCTCGTTACTGAGCTCGTCTTTTATGAGTATGGTAAATAACCTAGCTATCTGCGAGTCTCTATACTAATATTATAAATGCGAAACTCGATCTGTGTGTTTGTTTGAAAGCATACTTTCACGGCTAAACAACTGAACCGATATTGATGTGGTACGAGGTCAGTTTTAACCCTAAGAAAGGACATAGTCTATTTTTTATTCCGCGACTTCGTCTGTGACCGCGATAACTGTCATTTTTGTGGACAAAGACGCGGCCAATGGCTAGTTTGCAAAAAGGCTTAAATTTTAGATTTTTGATAAAAGTTGTTTGTAAGGATTTTTGATATAACATAACATCACGCCTGTAATGTAATCCTAATCCCCGAAGGGTTAGGCAGAGGTGTGCCGGTTAGTACCTTCACAACCTCATTGCGCCAGTTATGTTACAGTCCCATGTAATAGGAGGCGAGCCTATTGCCATAAATCGGGGACAAATCCAGACTCCGAGACTGATAAATTCATGATGAAAAACCCAATAACACTTTGCCCGACATGGAAATCGAACCTAATACCTCATGCCCAGCAGTCGCGCTTTGCGATCACTAGACCAACGAGGCAGTCAAATCTAACAAACTTTTTATAATATAATACTAGTATAGATGAAAATTAATAGGTAGGTAGGTACCTACTTTTCTTTCATGTTAATAACACTGCAGCTAACGTTAATTACAAAGTAATTACAAAACAAATTATTACGTCAGTTATCAAAGCTGCATAGTTAGAAAATTCTTTCTAGAAAATTATTACAACAAAACCTGTACAGTCTGGTAAAGTTTGAATGAAACTTAGACAATTTATAGTAGTCTAGCATGTTGTGTTAAATTAAAAGTTTAAGGCGCTTTGCACACGGAGCAACTTAAGTTGAGGCAACTGGCAACTTTTTAAAAGTTTCCTGTAAAAGTTGATACTTGCTATAAGGTTGCCAGTTGCCGCAACTTTTTGGCAATTTGTAAGCAACTTTCATAGCCGAGTTGCCGTATGCCGTTGCCGTAGCGACACTGGCAGTGCCGGGCACACGGAGAGGGAGGGTGTGAAATCGCCCGAAGCGTTGCGATTGACGGTTGAGGAAACCGGCAGCATTAAAAACCGGTACAATATTTAAAAGTTGCTAGTTGCGGTAACTAGCAACTAAGTCATCGATTGCAGCAACTGAAAACTGTTTCCAATTGAAATGTATGTGAACAGATAGTTGCCAGCTAGTTGCCAGTTGCTGCAATAGTTGCTCTGTGTGCAAAGCGCCTAAATTGAAAAATGTATGGAAGAATGTGACGTCACACGCTAGGGTAAGATAAGACGACCTCTTATGTCGTGTAGGTACAGTAGCGGTCATAAGTGGAGTAGCAATCTCACAAAGCAATAGATTCACACCTTTTAACTTACAACCTTCCGACGTCGTGTCCAAATTCTGAGGTAGGGGGTTTGTAGGGCATTTGATACTTAAGACCAACAGCCATAATATCAGCAGTTAAAACATCAGCACCGTAAGACCAACGATTCAAAATCTCAACACTTCAGAATGAAAGCTTAGTAAGTCAACAGTACACTAGACCAAAGTTTTAGATCTCTTCTTACCTACTAGGTAAATACTAATTAATGTTATACATCTTAGATACTGTGTTAATACATCACATAAAAACACAGATGTAGGTACGACTTGTACCATGTGTTCACAGAAATTCAAACCTTAGCATGCTACTGCACTTATGACCGCTTACTCTACATATCTAATAGGTAATTATCCTCCCGACCAAATTTCGGTCACGGCGAACAATTTTCAATGGAGACTAGCCCAGTACGCAGGAGATATTATAGTGCACAAGAGTGTATTCACAACTCTTCCCTGACTCCCATACTCTGATGGCACACACAATCTGACACGACCGGGGAGAGATCAGGCGCAAGACCAACGGTTTTTCGTACTTTCTGAGACATGGGAGTGTCACACCACCAACTTCCAAACTCCGTGCTGCTACTGAGAAATTCGTAATGGAAAAACCCAATAACACTTTTTAATTAACCTGCATTTAGCCGTCATCATTCGTCCATACTATCGCTGAACAAACATTTATACCTACCCTTTTAACCATTTTGAACTCGAACCTAGGACCCCACGCTAAGCAGTCGCACTTGCGACCATGAGATCATTCGTCCACATTTTTTTTAGCATACGTTTATACATACTCAGTGACTTTTACTCCTAAACTGAAGCTTTGTTGCCAGATTTGTCGTGCGACATCTCGACTTCTCTAGCGATGCGTGTCGCGAGAAAATGCTCCCCAAATAAATACAAGACTTTATTGTGTGATTTTTTTTTATTGTTACAGGCCTAAATATACAATAACAGAGGAGAAACAGTCCTACCAAGTGACGATGTGGCTGACCATCAGACAGTTCTCCAGGAGTGATATTGGTACTTACAACTGTGTGAGTACCAACTCGCTCGGCAAGAGTGAGGGGACGCTCCGATTGTATGGTGAGTTAAAGATTGCGAACACTTCAGTGTTTTCTCAATAGACCGAAATTTTATATGTAAAAATATTTTATTTAGAATGCAAAAACGATGCATAAGAGCTATGTTTGGTCTAAAAACTACAGACAGTTGCAAACCATATTTTATTAAGCATCAAATTCTCTCACTTCCTTCCTTGTATATATTAGAAACGGTCTTATTTGTCAAAAAGAATCCCCAACTTTTTCCGAAGTCTTCAGATGGCTCCGAAAGAAGTCAACGTGATAATCGGAGACTTCGCTCACATAGTGCTAAAACAGCTCTCATGCGTAAGAGTGTATTTTGCATGGCTCCAAAATTATACAAGGTACCAAAGGCATACAAAGATTTGAATATTAATAATTTTAATAAAAGCATGAAGAAGCTTCTAATAAATAAATGTTACTATAATGTTGTTGATTATTTAAATGATGTACTTTAGACATTTTTTTTTTTTTTTTGCTTTCATTTGTATTAATTTGACGTCAATTTATGTTGTTGTAATCTGAATTAAACTATTATTATTATTGTATTTGTACGCCTTTCTAGGCAAAACATGTTGAAACTTTTTTTTTTTGTAATCATTCCACCGATTGTACACTTACACGTGTTTTTGACAAATAAATATATCTTATCTAATCTTATCTTAAAAAGTGAAAGGTCACTCCTCACTTACAACGAAGATTTTCCAACCTAGAGATTTCACACTCTAAGGGTATGAAACGGGAGTCTAAAGTATGTATGGAAAAATCAACTTTGACCGGGATGGTTGGCGCTCTTTGGGGGAGGCCTTCGTTCAGCGGTGGACGGCTATATGCCGATATGATGATGATGGTGATGACTGAAGTCTAATAAAGTTTTCATAGTAGAATTTAAAATACAGTCTGTGTGTTTTTTCAGGTAGTAAAACAAATTAGTTTTAATTTACTTCTTTGTTCACAGAAATAAAACTCAACTCATATTCAGAAGATTTCGGCAATCAGATCAGCGTTGCTGGTGGTAAGTTTACTTACTTACTTACAAATTAATAAAATAAAACCCATTGCAAGCTCAAATACTCAATCCTCTTAGGTCCGGTTTCACCACCTCTGATTAAGCGCTAATCTTCCGACTTAATCAAAAATAGAACAGAATTTATATGAAATACCTACCTACCAAGTAATTTAATCGGAACTTTACGGAAGGTGGTGAAATAGGCCTTTAAAGTAATTGGTTACTTGATGCCAAACTCACAAACGCACTTCTTAAAAAAAACACTTTTTTCAAACTTTACTACTTGATTATATTTCTGATAACAGTAAAATTAGATTTTCGGTTGTTTTGAAATCTATAAATCTATTAAGTTGGCAAATAAATGACGTCAGAGCTTACCTACATACAAAATCTATGGGGGAATTTTGACAGCTCGTAAAAAGTATGTCATTAGATGTGATATCAAGTACCCATTTGTCTGTCACGTACAATCGAACAAACTATTTGATAAACAGGCTATTCGGTTTGATCTCTCCCCGATCGGGTCAGATTGCAGTTTCATTGGACTGTGAGAGTGGAATGCATTTGTGCTTTCTCATGCGCTAGTACTATGATAGTATTATTTTCTATACACTTGCCTAGTCACTGTTCAGAGTGACTTGATTAAATAATTTTGTATGTAAAATCTGGTCAGGAGGATAACACAGGCAAAAATATTAATCCTTCTTCTATTTTATTGTATACCTGAGGCCGATATACAATAATTACTTATCAGCACAAATTCTAAACATTGTTTAAAAGTAGTTAAATAAATAATAAATCTTTATTTCTCTAATGATTGCATAATTTAGCTTTAGGCTCAGAGTAAAAAAGACCTTTAATCTTTGAAGTCAGTGTACTTTTAAAATAATGCGTGCGAGGCTTCTTTATTCCTACATAGGATACAAACAATGTCATAAACATAATAATACAATACTAATTGGACTAAAAACAAGAACATAATGAAAGAGAGAAAATGAAAAATGTTTTGTAATTGGTATTAAGTATAAGGTGATCAAAAATGGTTCCAAATGGTTGGTGTAATATTACACACGGTGTTGCTCGCCAATTCTGATAGCTTGAACTTGGCTTGACACGGTTAGTTAGCCTGAAAACTAAATAACTTGTTCGAGTGTACTACATGAATAGTTAAGGCATTTTTATCGCATACAACCAGCGCAAATGAGATTACTACATAACAGCTGGTGCTGTATCGATATTGTACCTAAATATTCCCATTGATAGGTACCTCTCATAAAACATTTCATTGAAACTGTTCCGATATTGGAAAACGGACTAGTCAGCAATGAATAGTTTATTCATTTTCATAGCATCGTGGGTATATAAAGGCTATATTGGCGAAGCAAATTGCGACTCTTCTGAGCCTAATTTTGATCTTATTCACGCCTGGAGAAACACGACGTCCTGTGGCGTGTTTTAAAAATTCTTTGCGACTTGTTTTATCGTATTTCTAGATAATACTTGTCTATGCTTCGGTGGGTAAATAAATAATGTTTGTCTTATAATATTTCGTTGAATAAAGGTTATACACATAAGTGGGTCGGGATATTCGGTTCGGCACATTCGGTTCGACATTTTGAAAGTTATAAAAGATGAATCGCTCCGTTAACTTTGTGTGGTCCTGGGTTCGATTGTCAGGTCAGGCAAAGGGTTATTGGGTTATTGTTTTGGAATTTCTGAGTAGCAGCCAGTGTTTGTAAGTTGGTGGCACCGGTTGGTGACACCGCCGTGCTTCAGAAAATGCCGAACTGAATGTGCCGACCCGCTTATATTGTATAGTGACCCTTAGTCGACATGTTTAATTTTTTCTTTTAGTTAATTATGTTTATTTTAAAACAAGCCAGTGTCATGCTAAAATTCTTATTTATTCTGTCAAAATTGACAAAAGAAATTAATGGAGGAAGGTTTTTGACAATGACTGCGATGTCACTTAACATTTTGGACCCTATTCTCCATCTCAATGAGTTCATATTTAAATTAAATGTGAACAATAGTTATGCAAATTAACACTTAATATTTACTTAGGTGAACGCACAGTACGACTACCCATCTAAGGTCCCGTATACATAGGAAATAAGGTTTAGTAAAATTTTTGCAACGTTGTTACTAGCAACAGTTGTGACGTCACGGTTGGCGCAGTAGCTAAGCGTTTGGCTGCTGCGCTGCGTGTCGTGGGTTCGATTTGTGGGAAACAAATATTTGTATGTCAGATAGTTGTTCGGATCTGGCTGTTTATGTTTTAGATATGCTTGTAAAGGCACCTACGAAGCAGGAGAAATTCCTGGTGTGGAATCAACGTTTTTTTTTTTTAAATAATCATTAATCTGTTGCTGGCAATACTGCAACAAACCATGTTGCCAGCAACATTAATACAAGACGTTCTTTTGTTTACCATACCTGAATACTAAAAATTTGCATGTTACTACAACATTCTGTGTTGCCAACAAAAACATGTTGCAAAACAATGTTTTGCAACATAGAATGAATGAATGAATGTAATGAATGAATGAAACATGTTGAAAAACATTGTTTTGCAACTTTGTTTCCTAATGAATACGCAACATAACCTAACCTTACCCTCTATTACCGCAGGTCTGACGGAGGCGGCTAAGGGAGGCTGTCGACTAGTCCATGGGGAGAGGACGGTGTTACTGTTGTTGTGTTACGTTACCTTGCTGTACTTGTTTACGTAGTTATTGTGACTCTGTACATACTGTTAGAATGAGTTTTGGGTGTGATGTTGGGTTTTTGTTAATTGAAGAGTTACAAAAAAAAATAGAAATGAAAATTTTAATATTATATAATTTCAATCAATGTTGATACAATAACTATGATAATATTTATAACAGAAATACTTTGTCGAGTAACCACCCTTGTGGGTTAGGTAGATCTGAATCACCACCAATTTAGACCAGCTTGATGAATATGATTTAAATAGTCACTAAACGAAACTGAAAGTTATCTAATTCCATAATTGTGATAATTTTTTTTATGTGAACCATATCTGGGAACCATCTGGTACCGGAGACATTGAAGATTGAAGTTATTTCATGAGAAACTTACTCACCAAAAATATATATATATTAGTGATCATTTACAAAATCTCATTAAGTATATATTTATGTACCAAAATATGATCAGACCACTTTTGTATAGAGCATGATGTCAGCACAGGGAGCTTCTAACCCCATCTCTTAAAACAGCATTATTTTAATATTACTTTGCCTTACGGACTATTGGATTTCCAAAGCTCGACTGAGCGCCGAGAGTTAAAAATCCAATAACAGACATTTACAGAGTAATATTAAAATGGTACTGTTTTAAGGGATGGTGATGGGCCCTCAGTCTCCTAATCATAAATCCTACATCACACTCAAAACATTTCACGCTTAAAATTAACACGAGGGAACGTAATTCAATTACATTGTTTCAATTCTTGTAAATATTGTGTTAAGGTGTATCTTTAAATGTAATGTAATGACAACGATAAATTAATTGTGAGATTAGATCGTGTATTCGCTTAGAAAAAACCAGCCAAATTGAAATATTGTTTACGTATAAAAATAAAATGTAAACTCATCGCTCGATTATAAGACTGTTTACAACAAATAAAAAGAATTAAAACGAAATATTATGTTTTTCTTTTATTAACCTTTTTAACCCCCGACGGCAACCAGAGTTTGACGTGTCGTGACATTGTAGCTCCTAAACGGCAGAAACGATTTTGTTAGTGATGTGAAACATCGTTCTGCAGTTTCTGCCTACCCCCATGGGAAAAAGGCGTGAGTTTATGTATGTATGTATGTGTACATCTTTTGTGCGCCTTGGCAGTAATTCTGACTTGAATGCCGTGACGGTATGACGCTATCATGCCTGCTTAATTTTACTCTATATTTTGTTATAGATTTGTGTTAACAATTCTAATAATTAACATAGATGTTTCATATCTGCCAGGCATTCCGTTCTGGCAAACTTTTGTATTAAAAGGGTGACATGATTGAGAGTTCTTAGCTATGATTAAGGAAAATCTGTTCATCCATTTGAAAATTATCAGCTCCTTTCTAGTTGATTAATGAACTGATCAACTTTTTTTTTGCGTAGTGGGTGGGTACCTATTTTATTTTTTCTTTAACGTTACATAACATCACGCCCGTAATCCCCGAAGGGTTAGGCAGAGGTGTACCGATTAGTACACCCACATTTCGCCAGTTATGTTCCGGGCACAAATCCAGACTCCGAGGCTGCTACTGAGAAATTCCTGATGGAAAAACCCAATAACACTTTACCCGACCTGGGAATCGAACCCAAGACCTCATGCACAGCAGTCGCGCTTGCGACCACTAGACCAACGAGGCAGTCTTTAAGGTTAGTTCAGTGGAATTGCGTGAGGTAAGCACCAGGCAGACTGAGTTGCTTTCACATAACTTTAGAGTGGATTTACCAGAACTGAGGGGCAATTGTATAAATTAAGAACGATCGCAATCTTATCTGTAACGGAGGGATAAATGTGGCGATTTGACAGGTTTGCATAGAAAATATGTCAAACTGTCATATTTATTTCTTGGATTAAAGTTATCTGACTATTGATCGATAAAACCGTCTGTCAAAATTCTTTCTTATGTCCCTACATTTTTTGACATTATTATTGTCGCTGAGATGAGATTGCGACTACATTTTAAACACTTTTAATGAGTAGAATAATTAGCCTTCTGTTACCACCTCGCTGTCTGGTTATGTTCAATACTATCCTCAGCCGGTGACTTTGTCCGAATTAAAGTTGACATACGGTATTTTTACTATCCCAGGGGAAATTAAAAACGGGATACAAATTATCCTACGTACTAAATTAACATCCACACGTGTGCAAAATTTCAGCTAATTCGTAGATACAGCCGCCAAAGCGAGGACGAATAACAAACATACATATATCCATTCGTCCATCGTTTATAAAAGCAGAGTAGAGTAGTAGAATTTTTACCAGTTTTGGTACCTCATCATCTGCCTAGCCTTTTCCCAACTATGTTGGGGTCGGCTTTCAGTCTAACCAGATGCAGCTGAATATCAGTATTTTACATGAAGATCGATAGATCCTATCCTATCGGTCCTATCTGACCTCCACAATCCAGCAACTGGGTAATACGATACCCCTTGGAATGGCTGGTTGTCAGACTTTCAGGCTTCTGACGACCCGGTAACTAAGAATAAGAACTAAGATTTTTTTGTTGACACTGTAGTATACACAACAGATTTTGATGCGGTTTTCATCAATATTTAGACCAGAGGACGGTTAACGTATGTCATTGCACTCGTGCCAAGCCGACGCGGGTTGCTAGACTACAATAAAAACAAATTCCATTTGTTGATCTACATAAAAATGGCTGTCCCCCAATTCATTCTCACCAAGAAATATCACTAGAAAGAAAAATAAATAACGCAACATCCACACTGAACGCAAAGCGCCATCATTAAAATATATCAAATGTCAAACGCGACGAACACACGATATTATATTATATTTCTGCACGAAACATTCGAATACTTTACAATTTCTAAACGTGACCGCGGTAAAGAAATGTCAAGATTTTTTCCTTTGTTGTTTTGCATTTTTGCCGACAGGACAAGGTAAGATTTTATACCTATTTAGAACTTCATTATTATGTCAAGGGTGTTATTTTTGATTTTCATCTAAATATTTTCTGACCTCGTCTCAACTAATTAATCTTGTATATAAAAGCCAACCGTTACTGACTGACTGATCTATCAACACACAGCTCAAACTACTGATTGGATTGCGCTGAAACACACTGATTGGACTGCCTCGTTGGTCTAGTGGTCGCAAAGCGCGACTGCTGAACACGAGGTCTTGGGTTCGATTCCCAGGTCGGGCAAAGTGTTATTGGGTTTTTCCATCAGGAATTTCTCAGTAGCAGCCTCGGAGTCTGGATTTGTGCCCGGTTGATGGCAATAGGCTCGCCCCCTATTACATGGGACTTAAACATAATTGGCGAAATGTGGGTGTACTGATGGGTACTGACACCTCTGCCTAACCCTTCGGGGATTATGGGCGTGATGTTTATGAAACACACGCACGCAGATAGTTTTTATAACATAGTCATGCGCTAAGAAAGAATTTTCCAAAATTCACTCCCGAAGGAATTATAATGGGGGACAGATATTTATGCGGACGTTGTCGCGGGCAAAAGCTAGTATTATTATGAAGATTTGTTTACGAAGATTTATTTGTATTTTTGTTTGTAATGCATAAAATTTAAAACTGCTGATCCGAAATTATTTAATTTTACCTATAGAATGCTAAGTTATCAGCGAGTAGGTAACATAGATGAATAGGTATATATTACAAATTAGGGATCAGTAAGAAATTAATGTGGACGAAGTAGCAGGCAAAAGCTAGTTTGTTACAAATTAGTTCTAAATTCATCGTCTATAATAGACGCTTCACTTCGATAGATTAAACTGGCTACAATATACTAAAATCTGTGGCGTAATAAAACAGCCGCAGCTGCTGCGTATGAGGTCTTGGGTTCGATTCCCGGGTCGGGCAAAGTGTTATTGGGTTTTTCCATCAGGAATTCCTCAGTAGCAGCCTCGGAGTCTGGATTTGAGCCCGGTTGATGGCAATAGGCTCGCCCCCTATTACATGGGACTAAAAACATAACTGGCGAAATGTGGGTTTACTAATGGGTACACCTCTGCCTAACCCTTCGGGGATTACAGGCGTGATGTTATGTTTATGTTATGTTAATAAAACAATTTTTAAATTAACTGTAAGAGAAAAACGGCATCAGTAAAAATTATAATGTTAAACAAATAAAGCAAGGCATTCACTTACTATTCCATATTATTCTTTATCAAATAACAAAAAAAAAAAACACAAAAAATAAACAATTTTACAGTGCGGTCGCAACCAGCGACGGTGGCGATGCAAAACGAAGAAAACGCAATTTATTTTGTAAAATATTCAGTTGCACAGTTTTGTTTCAAGCTCCTACGTTGTAAAACTATGCAGCTGAGACAGGTTTAGTTCTGTTGCTGTGTTTGCTTTAGATGCCATAAACGACGGGATTTATTTAGTGTTAGAATGTTTATGTACTGAGAGTGTTAAGCTGAAATGGACCTAATTACTTTTCTTTAATGTTCATTTTCATAGGTTTAGTGAAGAGGTTGAGTTTTTCCAGATGAGCTTTAAAGATGTAGACCATATACCCGGTTCAGGTAATCGAATCCATTCCTAAGAATGATCGCTAAGTAAGAACATTTTTGTTAACTGTTGAAATGGCAAAGAATATGTGTAAGTTGTTTAGGTAGTTGCAAAAGTAGCTCGTTTTTAATATTTTATTGTTCTGATTGTTGATTTAGTATTTGATAATAGGCGTAACAACATTTTTTACCATAATTTTAGTACATGATTCTAGACCCTCCGGCATAATTTGTTAATTAATGTATTATTTTTTATCCCATCTCGCCCTTTTCAGGTCTGTATTCTAGAATTAAAATGAGTAGAAACGTGAATGTCAAACTATAAGAATTTATATACTTCACTATAATTTTAACCTTGACACTTGACAGTCGTTACGAGTCGTCAGAAGCTTGAAAGTCTGACAACCAGTCGTAACCTAGGGGTATCGTATTACTCATTTATTGGGTTGTGGAGGTCAGATAGGCAGTCGCTCCATGTAAAATAGTGGTACTCAGCTGCAGCGGTTAGACTGGAAGCCGACCCCAACATAGTTGGGAAAAGACTAGGCAGATTATGACTATAAATTAAACCTTTAAGAAATTGGTCATAATAATTTTTGAACTACCTAATCAACAGTACACACTCTCTGCATCACCCTAAGGTAGATTGGTAGAAAATGCCAAAGGCATTAAGTCCGCCTTTGTACAGTGTATATTTACATGTGCATAAAGTTTAAATAAATAAATAAACTATACTTTTTATCTTTTTTGTCTAAGTGTTACCACCAACCAACCTTAGAAATGAATTATTACCAAACAAAACAGGCTATTTCTACATGTTTTTGATCACCACCAAAGCACACAACCACCCCTCACAAGCCTCTAAAAGCCACACCAAAAGGAAAGGGTGTGTTTAATTTGTTGTCGTGACACTAACGTGGACACACGGTCCGTTCATACAATATTCAAGAGTATAAATAAATGCTTTGACCTTTCAGTTAGCTATTGATACAGTTTTATGAATGAATTAATCATTTATTTTTAGGTACACGTAGGTTTCAGAGGGTTAGAGCTTTGGAAATATCTATATTTATATTGGAAAATAACAAAGGCGAATAGTTCTTTTGTTTGTTTTAACTAATCCCTGGAATTTTCAGTCGGGTTGGAAAAAATATTTTTGTATACACGGTAACTTTTAGGTCGTTCTGGAACCGAAAGCCATAAACTCGATCATCAAACTCGAAACGACTAGGACATTCTATTAAAAAAAACAGCTGTTCGGTACACTTTGACGAGTTAGACGAACACAAATGTACTAATGATCAGTTGATTTTTTTATTGTTACTTTTTGAAAAAAAAAAATGGTCTCAATCGTTTCGAGTTTGATGATCGAGTTTATGGCTTTCGGTTCCAGAACGACCTGAAAGTAACTGTGTATATTAGCCAGATTTATGAAGAATAGTATAGGCTATGCGCTGACGCAGACATGACGCTATGACGAACGGGAGTAACCAGTACCAGTAACCAAAGAAGTAATTTAAAAAAAATAATAAATCTGGTTTACGTCCGTATTACTTCACACACAAGGTTCAGTTGAAAACCAGCGTTAGGCACAAGTGGTCTGGCATTTTATGCTGAACTAAACCTGTTTGGCGCAGCTATGGGGCACACAATAATGTTTTTTTATTTTATTTTTTTTTTTTATTGCCGTTTTGTGTTTGTTTATATTAGTGTGCACGTGGCCTGTGTCAAATAACCTTTTTTCTTTCTTTCGCGGCAAAGTCGCGGGTAGATGCTAGTATAAACATAAAGATTAAATCTATTCTACAATCGTGAATACCAAAGTTACTCATATTTGAATAGGCTTTAATTGTTGTTATTGAAGGTCTTAATGTTAGTCTAAATTGAGATGTAAAATTATTTATTTGCCCTTGGTTGTTCTGTACCCAAAGGGTACCAAACGGATTCACGGGTACCCTGTTAAGACTCCACTGTCTGTCTGTGCGTCTGTCACATGGCTGTATCTTCTAAACCGTATTAAGTATACTTGCAATTTTCAAATTGTGAATTACTATGGCTGTAGTAACAACAAATAAAAGTTATTATCAGTTAATAATTACTTTACGATGGTGTTAAACCCGTCTATTGCGAGTCTGACTGCATTAAGAAAAGAAAAAAGGTTTATTTGACACAGGCCATGTGCATACAAAAACAATAAAATAAAAAGGAAAAAAAAAACATAAGCATCTGTTGTATTTATTTATTTATAACGTTTAGTGTAGATCCGGTCAATTTAAAAATCTGTCCAATTACATCAATCAATTACACAACGTTAGCAAACTGACATTTACACAATTCAAGAGCTGATTGACTTTTGAATGTGCAAACGTTTAAAATTGACACTAATTCAATCCCTACATCGATAGTACAATAAATAAAATAATAACAGTATCAAATGCGACATCGTTAACGTAAATCAGGTTGACAATACGTCGATTCACGAGGCATTCCCATGAGCGTCGAATGAAATATTACCGCAGTATTACTACCGCATTACCGATACTGATGTTACTGTGATTAATCTATGCGTATCTACGAGTTTACTAATACTAATATTGTTCCAGAATTTTTGCTTGTCTGTAAAAGTTACCTCTTAGAAAATGGTGAGTTCCACGTAAAAAAGTATTAAATCATGGAATTGTGAACAAAATTCGCAGCAAAATTTAAGCAGAGGCAAACGTGTACCCATTAGTACACCTACATTTCACGTAATTTAAGTCCATGTAATAGAGGGCGAGCCTATTGCCCCGGGCACAAATCTGGACTCCGAGGCTGGTATTGAGAAATTCGTGATGGAAAAAAAAACCCAATAACAGTTTGCCCGACCTGGGAATCAAACCCAAGACCTCATGCTCAGCAGTCGCGCTTTGCAACCACTAGACCAACGAAGCAATCCAATCCGATTCAAAATCCGAATTTATGAGAAATATTTGCAAGATTTTATGCTCCAGTCATTAGTCGTGTTGAAAAAACTACGTAAACTTTTTAGTGTTATGGTTCTGTCACAGACACAGACCGCCGTCATTCCGCCCTCGCCGCCGAGGTCCGTCTCCGCCCCGTTCCTTGCTCGTGCCAGCCCGCGACGCTGAGCCTGAAGCTTTATATTCGTCCCTAAATAATAATTCGATCCAGTCTGTCCCTTTGCTGCCCTCCCCCAGCGACGCCCTAAGCCGAGGCTCGTACCCCACAGGGGGTGCCCTTAGCGTGTAGTCGCTTAGTTTGTAAGTCGTTTTAAGCCTTAATTTTTAAGGCACCTCAGGATAGGCTGGGTAAGCAGCCGACAATCTCATAGGTTGACCAGCGAGATGCCATACCGAAAAAAAAATGGCTCTTTCAATTTACGCTTTTGATTCCGGACTGGGCAGTCTGTTTGTCAGACTGCAAACGGCACGGTTGTCTTTTTTCATACAGTTGAAATGACTTCTGTCATCCTGCCGTAATGTGTGCTGTTCTGTTTGATGCACCCATAAGCACAATGTTTTGTGAGTTACAAAGAATGCGGGCACAAAGAGTAATTTTTCAAACGAAAAATTTAATTCGTTTTTCAATAACAGTTTTTGCTTATTCTTTGACGATTAGAACAGGTAGTTAATGGCTATGTGACGTCTTTTAACATCCCGTGTACCCCCCCCCTGCTCTGACTATCCCGTCTAGTGGTCGAAAATCGCGACGGCTGAGCATGAGATCTTGGGTTCGATTCCTAGGCCGGGTCAAAGTCAAAGTCAAATAATTTATTTCAATTAGGCCACTATAAGGCACTTTTGAACGTCATTACATAAAAAAAAAAAATAGAATTGAATCTAGTTGCTCCTTCCAAAAGGTAGTTTTGTATGGAGAAGAATGGACAAGAAACTCCATACGTACTCTTTTAAAATCAACGTTTTACAATGTTATTATTTGTATACAGATTCATACGTAATTACATGTGAATGCAATGTACCTTATATAAAAAACTAAACAAAAATAATTTATATTACAAATTAGGAATTCATGGTAAAAAAATTAGGAATTCATGGTAAAACTTAGGAATTCATGGTAAAAAGTGTTATTGGACAAAGTGTTATTGGGTTTTCCATCAGAAATTTCTCAGTAACAGCCTCGGGGTCTGGATTGAATTTGGAGCCCGGCTGATGGCCATAGGCTCGGCACCTATTACCTGGGATTTAAACATAACTAGCTAGTGTACTAATGGGTACACCTTTCCTTAACCCTTCGAAGAATACATGCGGGTATAATTAGTTGTTTTTAATATCGTGATAGCACAGTGGTTAAGGCAAGTATTTTTTAAATTTACCTTAGACATCACCGAAGGAAAACATCGTGAGAAAACCTGGACTTCAGGGACCACAGGCGTGATGTTACGATGTCATGTAAAACACAACTGACAACACCCAGCAACAAAACACAGCAATAATAAATCACACAAAACAACACTATCACTCAATTTCTTCATACATTTATTACATTACGTTCACTAATCTCTATAACACTAATTGTTCAGAACATGGCGCGGTACATGTTTGCTCGGGGCGTCTTCATCAATCTTCTGTCGGCCATGACAGATGGCATTCAAGGCGTTAGATATCATTATGGGGCGCGATGTCGATTACTTTTGGTTATACGGTTCATGGATTTCTTGGTTACGCCGTTATATGTAGGACGGAGGATAATTGAGCTTGGATCTGACAAAATGAGCTAACGGACAATCTCTCAATAGTTATTTTTGACTAGTGACCCGCCCCAGCTTCTCAGGGGTGCAATATAGATATGTTGTAAACCTTCCTCTTTGATCACTCTATCAGCTGACAAAACCCGCATTAAAATCTGTTGCGTAGTATAAAAGATCTAAGCGTAAAGACGGTGGGAAGCCTTTTATTTTGTTCTATGATGATGTGGAGATATTTTGAATATTACTAATAACATCGTTTTGGTTTTTTACTGTAAAGGCACGACCGAGAGGTTAAATATATTATACCTATTAGTCATTAAATTGTATATTTTCGGAAATGAAGGTAAACTCGCACACAGGTGCACTCTCTGTGGTTACACACACACTCTTACATACTATATTATATTCAATTACTCTTCCTATAATTATCTCCTGCTTACTTGGCTTAAGTCTCCATTGACATTGGCCGTCGTGACCGAAATCAATCTGGAGAATATTATTTTATTATTTAGCAGGTTTATCCCAAAATCAGTAACACTGACCGACCAAGGAATTAAACCTACGACTCAACGCTTAGCAATCACGACCAAAGGAACAGTCAAAACAAACAAGCCTTTTCTCAATAACCCGCAAAAGCGAGAAGTCTACGTAAAATAAACACTCAAAGTACTAAAGAAAAACTTTTAAAAACTTGCCCTCTCAAACTTCCACTATTCTTTATCTCCTCTTATTTTTTTTTAACAAAAATGACTAGTGTAAACCAAGGAGCCGCTGCGACAGCCACTTATCTGCAAGATTTATAATAATATCATGACAGTTAGAAATTCTCGTCTCTACTAACAAAGACAGGAAAAAATTCGCGGAGAATGGTCGTGTTTTTATGGAAAAAAAAAAAAACGGTTTGTGCGTCCTTTGTTTGGGAGGTGATGAAGGGGGTTCGGTGTGAGATGGACAGTGACCTTGTTTACATTGTGACCTATATTGGTTTGTCCTTGATTTTGTTTAATTTGTTATTTTACAATAATTTTATTTTGATTTTAATTATACAGAGTGTTAGTGTAAACACCGTTATCCTTGAAACCAGTGCTTTGGTTTCACCAATAGAACGTAATTCAGTGAAAAAAAATATCTATTAGTAAAATCTCAATTTTTCCTCAAAATTATTTCACCCTATATTACCATGATGTAATTAGTTAAAACTTATGTAGGTAGTTATAACGGACGGCCAGTGCAGCAGGTCAACGCCCTTTGCGGTGATTATGTAACTCGGGCGGATAGTATCCATGAATTTACGGACGGTGTCGGACAGATTCTTTTTTTAATTTTTAAAAGAAAACTTTGTTTATTTATTTTAAATTCAGATAAACATTTTTTATAATAAATCAAGTACCTATGGTTTAAGTGACAACGGTGTTTACACTAACAGTCTGTACTTTTTCTTACTTTTTTGCTTTTCTTTATTGATTAATTTCGTTGCGGGACCCAAGACAGTTAATCGTTTCTCTGGGACTCGTCGAGCTTCATTGCCTCGGCGCTTTTCTGGTGGCCTTCAATGTTGATTCTAGCTTTCAGGAGTTGCAGTGGATCGGATCAGAGTGACGGGCTTGTGATTTCGTATAGAATACGAACTTTTCATGTTTTGTGTAAAATTTCTTTACACGAGCGTGGAAAAATCAAGCGCAGGACAAACCGCAATACGCTATTTCTGGCAGCTTCAAGCTGCTACTGAGAAATTCTAAAGGGTAAAACTCAATAATCTTCTGTTCTTTTTTTTCACGTTCAGCAGTCGCTCATGCGACCACGAAACCAGCTATCAATGTGTCTCACATTGATCGTTGTTTGTACGTTTTGTATTGAACACAACAAAGCTGACAGTCTGTCTGTCACAGCGTGTTACTGATGAAATGTGCCCGCGGCCTTATGGTTTGCGCAGATAAAGTAGATATATAAGAACGAATGAGAAACTGCTCCAGGTTTTTCATTGTTTTATGATAGCTAGATATAACATAGGTAGATAGATATAACATCACGCTAAGGTACACAGGAGCGGAGCAGCAATCAAACACGTGACCTAACGCGAGTGAAAAAATACCATGCTTACAATATTTCGGGCCGAAGATTGTAAGAAAATTTAATTCGTCTATCAATTAATTTATGAAAACTGTCAGAGTACAAGGCTGATCTGTCTGCTCTCACCCTTAACACGGGCGTCGAGCGTGTCACGTCGAGTTGAATACATGAAATAAACGATAAACATTGTATTTCCCAAGAAATATTATTGGAATACGACAGAATATTTCAAAAGAGATTGAATTTCTGTCAGCATGAATGAAAATGTGAATTTATTTTTATATTGCAATGTTTACTATTCAGACTTGATTTCGACGGATCTCATACAAGAATTCCAAGAACAAAAACGACCAATTTAAGTTTTTAAAAGCATTTAAAATGTATTCGCAATCTCATCTCAGCGACGATCACTGTCAAAAACGTAGGCAAAAAATAAAATTATAAAACTAAAACTCGAATACGCCAAAATTATATTCTTTGTATTTGTCAAATACGTTTTAAAGTAATTTAGTATTTTTATTATTTTATAATATATTGTTTTAAAGTAATTTAGTATAATAAGGTAATTTAGAAAGTTTTTATCGTTGCCGGGTTTTAGTTTAATTAAACACCACGTTTGTTATTTTAGACTTAACTTACTTATAGGATTCCTCACGATATTTTCTTACCGATATCAGGGGGCTTAAAGAAATTCAAAACGAATTTCAAAACGATAACGAAGTTAGAAAAGACCAAAATGTATGGGATTGACATAAGCCGCGTTAAGTCACGTGGTCAATCGACATCGTTATCGCAATTTGGTAGACAATGCTATAATTTATAAAGTAACGAATCATTATCGTGTTTAATTGTTTATCCCATACAAATGCGTAGACAAGCTTTCAGTGTTCACTTTCGCCTCGATCGTAATCGCGACCATAGTGTTACATTGGTTCCGATTCCCTTGTTCACCAACTAGACTAAATTTAGAGAATTGACATCTCTTACTAACATACAGCGAAAGGAAAGGACGGTGACATTCCGTGACATTAAAGAACTTAGTTAGCGATGTCAAATTAGTTTTGCCTTGAATTTTTCCGCATTTTTAATCCACACGTTTTAAGATGTCAACTATAATTGTATGGATGTGTCAGATTGACTAAATTTGACAGCTCTTATTTACATTAGTCTCTTTCTTATTTTATTGGACAGAAAAAGATGGAAATAGTCTAATTTTAGTTTAGTTTGTGACCAAGAGAATCGGCACCACTGGCTATGAAATGTTTGTCGTTATCTCCAGAGACGATGACGAATGTAGATATCGTTTCGCTACGAAGCGATGTTACTTTGTCTAAGCCCCCTGTAATAACCAAGATAAGCCTATTGATTTTATTTTTCTTTATAATAAAAATACAAAATATTCTTTAACAAGTCTACTTCTAAAGCTAGAAGATAAAAGC
Organism: Hoplodrina ambigua; assembly: GCA_949774945.1. NCBI lineage: Eukaryota > Metazoa > Arthropoda > Insecta > Lepidoptera > Noctuidae > Hoplodrina > Hoplodrina ambigua. The sequence continues at coordinate 11,037,042 of OX458979.1, forward strand.
ATTCTCCATGACAGATTGTAAAGAAAATGTCAAACATTAGCTTTACATTCCGTAATTTCGAACGCCATATTGCACGGAAAGTGCATTTTATCATACTGTAGCTTTTTGAACGGATTTGTCGTCTAGTTTTGTTGTGTGGCCCAATTTGTTGAAGTTTAGGACTGGTTGAGTACGTTTTAAAAAGTTTTATTTTATTTTATTTAAAGCACTATTAGGTATATTATATCTCATTATTGACTGTCGGGAAAATGAAAGAATAATTTAAAATATTTATTTACATATTGTTTATTTTTATTTATTTACTGATAACGTATGAACTAATGACGTATAGTGACTGCTGATCGAAATCTGAATTCTTTAGAAACAAAAAACACAGATAAGTTAATTATTTTTGTTTCTCTATTTTTATTCATTCTTTTTATTTTGCTATCACGATATTAAAATGTGAAGACGTTCCTAATAATAATAATCTTAGAAAGTCAAAGTCAAAACATTTATTTCAATTAGACCAATTATAGGCATTTTTCAATTGTCAAGGAGTCGATCAATTAGGCAGCAAGTTGAAGCTAGTTGCCCTACTTCACAGTAAAAATACACTGTGTAGGAAGAATTTCGCGCCATTCATAGAGCGACGCATAGGCACGCGTAGGTACTCGCGCCTTCCTTGTGTGGAGCGCGCGGACAGCGTCCCGCGCCCCGCCTCCACACACCGCGCGCCTCAGTCCGGCTCGCACCGCTGTCGAACACCGTCACGTTTTTGTTCGTTCTGTTCTCACGCCCTTAAACGCTGGGGGTTATTAGTTAAGTTAATTGTGTAACTACATAGTTTTAGTGTAACTAAATTTTAGTCTATCCAGATTAAACCGTGTTACCAAATTCTAAAAGTGTGTTTCACTACAACTGCTATTTTACACTCCTTCCGCTTATAACTTATATCTTCGCTAAACCCGTCAGCGCCAAGCGCTGGCTTAAATAATAACTTCCCTCTAGCTCGCTCTTAGAGGAAATAGTGGCCCATACTTGTATGGGATTACCTAAATGGAATTCGGCCGTCAGACTCATAACCGAGTGGACGTGTGTCGGCTTTCCGCAGATTTTTGTGACTCGAAATTACCTGATTGGTCGGTTGTTGTGATTTACAATTCCTTGTCACACACGTTGGGTTCTTACCTGTTGTTGCCTCCTACTGGGCGGTCCTAGAAAGGGATATTAACATTTCTAAAGTTTCGGACATTATAAAGTGTTTGTGATTCGCTGAGGTTTGAACTCGCGACGGGGAGGTGTAACATAGTGGCGAGCGCGCTGCCACTGCGCCACCAAGCAAGTAGCTGCGACCCGTGAAATAGATCAGTGGTATCAACGTGCTACGCGCTACGTCACCGGCCAGTGCTACGACGTGCTACGGGCTACGAAACTTGTATCGGCTACGCCACCTTCGAACGACTTTGTTGCTGCGGTAGTCACATCATCGACATAATATTCAATATAAGTGCGAGTACGGCGGCGCACGATTTTACCAGATAAGTTGAGCCACATTTTATTTTATATATTATAACTATTCAGAATGGCTTCTCTGCAGCGAACTCCTCCGAATACGCCAAGTATTACTCTATCTCAGACCCAGTCTGAGCCCGACATCAAGTCAGCGGTTGATGTGAGCGATTATGTCACTAATCGGAGCAAACGACCAAGGCCTGAACATTCGCCTCGAGGCCAGCAGAATGTACAGGACTTACTTGAGAATTGGAAAAGAGACCAAGATACGCGTATTTCTAAGATGCTAGAAGACCAAACGACCTTCATGTCAAAATTGCTTACCGACATAAGTGATATCAAGGCCCAGAATATAAAAATTCAGGCGTCTAATGTAGAAATCTGCAAAACTAATGCTGAGATTGAGCGATCAGTGTCCTTCATGAACCAACAATTTGAGGAATTGAAGAGAGAGGTTGGAAAGCTCAAAAAAGAGCGGCAGGAACAGCGTTGCTATATAGAAGGTCTCGAGAAGAAGATTACTGATCTCCAGTACAAGTCTAGGTCGTCAGGAATTGAAATAAGAAATATTCCACACACCGATAATGAAACTACAACCGGCCTAATAAAAACAGTCTGTAGCATAGGAAAACTAGCTGGAATGTCTATATCCGAAACTGAACTTCGCGATATATATCGCCTCCCGGGAAAATATACTAAAGACACCACGGCCCCCACCACACGACCAATTATTGCTGAGTTTACAACAGTGCAAACAAAGCAGAATGTATTGTCTGCCATACGTTCTTACAACAACAAAAAGACAAAAGAGAACAAATTAAATACAGAGCTGATTGGTATACCAGGGAGAAGACAAGCGGTATATGTTGCTGAACAGCTGTCTTCTGCCACCAAACACCTATTCTACCTGGCGCGGGAATTTGCGAAGAAAAATGAATTTACTTACTGTTGGGTAAGCAATGGAAACGTTTTCCTTCGCAAGCAGACGGGTGACAAACAGTTGCTTATAAAGTCGGAGAAATGTCTTCAAGATCCCATCAGCAAGTGACTAGATGATCCTGCGTTCAGCCACTACTTGAAGACTTTATGCTATCTCATTTTATGTTTTTATCACTTTTTAATTATCTCTTTAACTTCGCTTCTAAACTATACAGTTTGTTCCAATCTATGCACTCATAAACACATCTCATACATAGGACACACTACGTACACACTAGAAATTAATATTAAGCACACATATGTACATGCCACCCACCACCACTATTTCTTACATGCATCAAAGCGATACCTCTGTCAAATACCCGGACTTAATTTCAATGTTTCTCTTTTTATCGTCATTAAATACATAAATGGCTAACATAAATAATATAAATCAGGACCTTGATAATTTTAACCTTGGAAACTCTTTCTCATGTGACCCAAATGAATGTATTAAATATATAAATAAAGCTGACAGTAGTATAAAGTTATTACAAATAAATATTCGTAGCGTCAACAAAAATTTTGATAGCCTTCTAACATTGATGTGTCTAATTAATATTGATTTTGATTTAATTGTCTTGACTGAGTGCTGGCTGAATAAAGTGACTAACCTCCCAGTTCTAAACGGTTACCAATCTCATTCAACAAAAAATAATGCAAGTCAAAACGATGGGGTCATAATCTACACTAAAATAGGGCTGAACATAAAGGTATGGGAACCAAATATAAATTACGCAAATAGTCTAGTGTGTCAAATTGATAACAAGCTCACGGTAGTAGCAATATATCGCTCTCCATCAAATAATACTAAAGATCACTTTGACGCCTTTTTGACTAGCCTAAATAATATTTATGATGAAATATCAAACTCGCCCAATATTTCAACGGTAGGTGATCTGAACATTGACATAAAGCTAGGTAATAGAAGTGACCGTGCACTAGAATACCTAATCTTAAACGCGTCCCACGGCCTATTACCAACCCATCTACTACCAACTAGAATAGAAAACTGTCTAGATCACACCTTATTGAAAACAAAGTCAATGGCCACCACGTTAGTATTGGAATCACATATAACTGATCACAAACCGATTATCCTTTCAATCGACAACACCAACCCAACACGGAACAAAAGTTTCACTGTGTCGCGAATTAATCATGAAGCCATCAAGACTGAGTTAGAAAATACAGACTTCTCAAATATTTACGAAATAAAGGACGCAAATACTGCCATGACAACATTTATCACAAAGATATCAACACTAATAACCAAACATACAACACACATCAATGTACCGAGAAAGCAAAGAACTATAAAACCATGGATTACTCCAGGCCTTTTAAAATGTATCAAACATAGAGACAAACTGCACGTAAAATCTAGGAGGTCACCACAAAATTTAATGCTACATGTAACCTATACGCGATATCGGAATTTTTGTAATACGCTACTGCGTAAACTTAAGAGAACTCATGAAAAGAGTGAACTTGAAAAATCAAAAAATAATCCCAAAGCTTTATGGAAAACCATTAAGGAAATAACCAATTCTGGTAAAGTACGCTCTAGTCCGGTTGAACTGCTCCAAATATGCGACAGTCCTGCCTCATCCCTCAATAATGTCTGCTCTTTCTTTAGCAATATAGGAAAAAACATGGCCGCAAAAATAATTGGCGATCCCAATAAAGCGCACTTAAACTGCGAGACCGTACATCTCAGTTCCAACATGACGCAGAATCCAGTCAGTTCACTTGTTATACATAAAGTTGACGAATGTGACATAGATAGCATAATATTAAACATGCGCTATGACTGCGCCATTGGCTGGGATGGAATCTCTTCCTCGCTCCTTAAAACATGTCGTCATGTTCTGGTATCTCCGATAACATATATCTGCAATCTCTGCATTGAGACAGGAGTCTTTCCAGATTCTCTTAAAAAGGCCATCGTCCATCCTATTTTTAAGGGCGGAAACAGAGGCTCTGTCGAAGACTATAGGCCTATATCAGTACTTTCGTCGCTTTCCAAAATTCTCGAGAAGATTCTTAACCAAAACCTAAGAAGCTTTCTCGAAAAATACAAAATAATAGCGGATAATCAGTACGGCTTCCGATCTGGAGTCTCCACTGAAGATGCGGTGCTGGATCTAACGCAATCTATTGCTAGGAGACTGGATGGTGGGAAAAAGTGCCTCGGAATATTCTTGGACCTATCAAAAGCCTTTGACACAGTCTCTGTTCCCAAACTTATTTCCAAACTTGAGTGTTTGGGTGTGCGTGGCATTGCATTGGAAATTTTCAAAGATTACCTTAGAAATCGCACTCAGCTGGTAAAGATCGACTCTGCCTATAGTGATGAACAGGTTGTGCTGTACGGTGTCCCCCAAGGAAGCATTTTGGGTCCCACACTTTTCCAAATATACGTAGATGACCTTTGTAGAATGTCAATACCAGCTTGTGAGATTTATGCATATGCAGATGACACAGCGATCTTGGTTGACGGGCCCACGTGGGACGATGTTAAAACAAAGGCGGAATTTGCACTGTCTTCTGTAATGAAGTGGCTTGACATTAACTTGCTAACATTAAACATTAAAAAAACCTATTATCTACCCTTTGCAATCCGGTGCAATACGAAACCCACTAATAACTTTACAATAACGGCTCACTCTTGTCAGAATCAGTTTATATCTTGCTCATGCCCTTCCATAGCTAGAACTGAGACTGTTAAATACCTAGGTGTGCATATTGACGATGGGCTAAAATGGGACAAGCAAATTGATACACTAACTACTCGAACGCTTCGTCTTATTCATATATTCAAATCACTCCGAGAATCCGCCGGTATAGACATCCTCAAAATGGTATACTACACATTATGCCAATCCATTATTGGATACTGTATAACAGTATGGGGTGGAGCAGCAAAGACCTACCTTCTGAAAGCAGAAAGGTCACAAAGGGCTGTGCTTAAAGTTATCCTAAGGAAACCCTACCGATATCCCACAACGCAACTTTACGCTGATTGTAAGGTATTGACGGTTCGGCAGCTCTTTGTTCTCCAATCTGTTCTGAGGATACATGCCCGTTTACCTCCATCTGACCCAAAGAAACGTACTTATGTTCCCCCGGGTGTGCAGTACAAAACTTCATTCGCAAGACGTCAATTCTATGTAATAGGCAATCAAATTTTTAGAAAAATACAGAAAGAACTAGACATAATAAACCTAAACAAATTTAATGTAAAATCAAAAACTTCCGACTGGCTCATGGAGCAAGACTATATTAAAACAGAATCCTTACTGTCAATCATCGCTTGATACAATTGCCGCTTTAAACTACAAGCTCTACAATTATCCACACACACACACACCCTCACACCCTCACACACACACACACACACATTACATATACACACTCCCACTTCCTTCTCAGACACAACTCACAACTTAACACACACATATATCTAATAAATAAGTACCCATTTTTAAAATGCATTTAAAATGTTACATCGACACATCTTCACTCTAGTGAACTTCACTTTTATTAAACTCGAACATGGCCGATCACTGACTCTTAAGATACAGGTCTCCTAGTTTAAGAGTCAGCGTTCATAATCTTTTTGGTATGCATAGACTTATAATTGTCGTCATAAATCATCTTTGCACAAAATTATAATAATATGCCCATATTGTATTTAGCCTCTATTTTGAACTGTGTCTGTGTGTATTATTTGGATTATTTGGATAAATAAACTATATTATTATTATTATTCCATTTATTTATTTTGTATACATAATTATTACATTTTTAAATATTAATATAAAAATAAAAACATTTAAAAATATAAAAAATAGTAGCCCACCGGTGGCGGAAACAGGGTCCAAACCACCGGCGGTCAGGGCTCCAAAGAGAGGAACCTCCTAACTATTCGGGCCGTATCCAGAAGTACTGCTCTCTGGATCAAGCCCTTGATCCAGCCGCCTAACGAGAGCCTCCTAAGATGTTGGTCGAGGCTCTTGGCTATTAAGCCATTGGCAGTGACGACTATCGGCACAATGATCGCTGAGTCCACCTCCCACATGTCGACAACCTCGCGGGCCAAGTCAAGATACTTGATCTGCTTATCTTTCTCGACCTTCACGAGGTTCACGTCATGTGGGACTGCTATGTCAACAATCATTGCGCGCCTCTCTAAGCGATCCACCACCACTATATCAGGTTTATTGGCTACAATAGTCCTGTCAGTGATGATGGATCGGTCCCAGTACAGTGTGACATTGCCATTTTCGAGAACTGGGTCGGGCACATACCTGTAGTACTGTACTTCCGATTCCACAAGGCCGTATTTTAGAGCAAGTTGCTGATGGATAATCCTGGCCACTAGATTGTGTCTATGCAAGTACTCTTCGTTAGCTAGACGAGAACACCCAGAGATAATATGACGGATTGATTCACCCGGCCGGTGGCATGCCCGACAAATGTCAACCGTGCCATCCTTCACAATAAATCTCCGATAGTTATTCGTCATAATAACTTCGTCCATAATTGCACAGACAAAACCTTCGGTTTCCCCAAATAGGTCACCAAATCGGAGCCAGGATACGGACGCTAAGAAATCTACATCGGGCCCATGTTGGGCCCGAAAAAAGCGCCCGTGGAGCTCCTTACTCTGCCATATCTCCTCGCGATCTTTAGTCTCAAGCACTACAGGTTTGCGCCAGTTCTCTTTAGCCAAGGAGAGCGGGGTGAGGCCCTTATCCACCAAAACCACATCTCGGTGCATCCCCACGAGCCGACGTGGAAATATTCCCTGAGACTGCATATCTCGCGATTGTGGAGAGTCTTAGCATTCAAGAAGCCACGACCTCCACACTTCCGCGGGATATACAGTCTCATCACCGATGACCGTGGATGATGCATCCGATATGCAGTCAGTAGTTTACGGACCCTCCCGTCCAGAGCGTCAAGTTCCGTTTGAGTCCATTTGAGTATGCCGAAAGAGTACATCAAAACCGGCATGACCCACCCGTTGAAGGCGCGCACCTTATTTCCTCCTGACAAAAGACTATTAAAAACTTTTTTCAGGCGGCCAAAGAAGCGCTCCTTCAACGATTGTTTCATGTCAACAGCATTGATGCCCAACGCTTCCGACATACCCAAATACTTATAGGTCTCGGTTGAAGAAAGGGATCTAAGGTTTATGGAATCCGAGAGTTGAATTCCCTCGGATTCCACAATCCCCCCTCGCTTGACATGCATGACCGCACATTTGTCCACACCAAATCCCATCCTGATGGCGCTACTAAAGGTTTCTGTTACCTTTAATAGTTCCATCAGTTGCAATCTGTTGGGGGCAAAGAGTTTAACGTCATCCATGTAAAGAAGGTGAGATACTACCTGGCCACCTCTCTTCAATCGATAGCCTAGACCTGAATCCTCCAGCAGTGTGCTTAGGGGATTCAAGGCTAAGCAGAACCAAAGCGGACTCAAACTATCGCCCTGAAATATACCTCGCTCAATCCTTATCGGTTCGCTATTCCGCTGGACACGTCGACACCCTGGATAGCGAAGAACCGTCCTCCACTGCCCCATACACGATGTCAGGAAGGCGCGTAGAGTTGCATCGATCTTATACAACTCCAGCACCCTCATGAGCCATGTATGTGGCACGGAATCATAGGCCTTCTTGTAGTCTATCCAGCATGTCGACAAATCCTTACGGGATCGACGAACCTGTTGGCTGATGGCCATGTCAATCAGGAGCAGCTCCTTGGTACCGCGGGACCCTTTCCTACATCCATTCTGAGAGGGAGACATGATATTATTAATGTCTATATGATTGTTAATTTTAGTTCTCAAAATGGATGTAAGAATTTTATAGACCGTCGGCAAACATGTGATTGGTCTATAATTTTTGGGTTCCGCAGTATTACCAGATTTATGGAGCAAGTGGGTTATACCTGTCGTTAGGAACTGGGGTAGCGATCCCGATTCTAAAGCTGACTGAAATCGGGACGCCAAGCAAACGTGCGAGCTTCTGAACCATTTGATCCAGAAGTTATGCAGCCCGTCCGGTCCTGGAGATTTCCAATTAGGCAATGAACGGACCGCACGAGCTACATCTTGGGGGCTGATGTTAATTGCCCCCATTTCCGGTATTGGATCGCACATTCGCTCGACTTCCCGGGTCCAATCACCCTCGGTGTGACTGACAGGCACCGACCAGATGCTGCGCCAAAACGAACACATGGCGTCATCATCCGGCAGGCGCGTATCAGACACACCTTGAATCGGTCGCTCCCAAGCCCTGTAAACCCACCTTTCATCGCTTTGGAATGTGCGATTCTGGGTGTATCGTTCCACTCTCCGCTTATACCTACGGATACGGTTTGCCCATGCATACACCTTCTGCTTCAGAAAGTCGATGCGCTCTGTGACCCGGGACATATAATCTTGAGGACTGATATCAATCCCCGAGAATGCCCGTCTCACAAAGCGCATCACCCTTGGGCGAGTATTGCCCTCCCTGAAACAGATAAGTTTGCCAATGAGCACTCTGGCCTCACCAATACGCCGTTCAATCCTGCACTGCCACGCTGGTACGGTAGGTTTTGGTCGTGTAGCTCTGTCATCATTAGGAAATTTGACGTGAGCTACACGACATGCCGCAACAGCCGCACAGTACAGAATCGAATGAGCATCAGCGAGGTCTCCACAGTTATCAAAATAATTTGATAACTGTGAATCCAAAGCACACACCAGCGCCCTATTTTTGTTATGCATGGGCAAACGAGGTATGCGTGGTCTGTGCTCAAGCGGCATGAGTCTATACTCCCGAATCGCAACCTCCAAAGCACTCCTGATTTCCTCACTGCACTGGGTACTTACATGAATAACCATGTCATCGCTCTCCCCGTCGTCGTGTCTGGGTGTTGTGGTGGATTGTGAACATACCACATCCACAGACTGCGACGGAGGGGCAACGACATGGCTCCCCTGTATCTCAGATCGAAGACGATCAAGTACACTGTCATCCAACATATGATTACGCAAGATGACCCGCACCTGATCCGACAGTCGTTGCGCCGAAACGTTGACAGCTGGTTCAAGCACCTGAAACAGAGAGAGCATCCGAACACGGTACGCGGTCAGGTTGTTTCCTCCCTCTGTCGCCCCAAAGTATGAGCGCATGACATTTTCATTGATGGATTGTGTCCATCTCATGCGCTGCACACTTCCGCCGGAAGCTGGGACCCTATTAGAGGCCTGTGGGCCTCGGGATCCTAAGCCCTCCGATGGCCGGCGTCCTCCCCGTCGACGAACAGGTGGTGGCGTCGAAGGCGGAGAGAAATACTCGTCGCTCGAGCTCGACGCAACTGCCGAGGCCGGTGTCACAGCACTCACGGTGGGGCTGGATTCCGGCGGCGGCGAGGCGGAGCTGAGCGACGAGTCCGGAGGTGGTAGGCGTGCACGTCGACTTGCTGATCTCGTTATCATGTTATCGTTATTTATTATTTTTTTGAACTTTTCTTTTGAAGGGGCTCTTGGTGACACTTGTCATGTCAAAACACATTTTTATTTATTTAAAGTCTATTGCTTAAACACAGGTTTTACTTACTATTAAATTGAACAAAATAAAATAAAAACTGTAGATTTTTCAATGGTTTATGATGGTCTAAAACTGTTAAATAAAATATAAATAAAATTAGGAGATAGGAGATACGAAAATAACATGACATGATATTTAGAGTTGCCAGCTTTTATTATTATTATTATTAAATCGAGGGTTTGACCTTTGCAAGATTGCTTGAGTTGCAAAAATAATTGTTCCTCATGACATGATTGCAAGCTGACAATTACAGAATTATCAATCTAAATAGGTACAACTGCCTCGTTGTGGTTGCAAGCGCGACTGCTGTGCATGAGGTCTTGGGTTCGATTCCCAGGTCGGGCAGTGTTATTGGGTTTTTCCATCAGGAATTTCTCAGTAGCAGCTTCGGAGTCTGGATTTGTGCCCGGTTGATGGCAATAGGCTCGCCCCCTATTACATGGGACTAAAATCATAACTGGCGAAATGTGGGTGTACTAATGGGTACACCTCTGCCTAACCCTTCGGGGATTTCGGGCGTGATGTTATGATATAAATAGGTATAAAAAAGCGAAAGGCCACTCACTTACTCACTTATCACGAAAAATCGAAAACAGCTTGACGTTTTACTTTATCGTGTGGGCAATAAGGTCTTACGATCCCACACACCCTAGTGTCAGAGTTTCTAAGCCGCCTCAAAGTTGTCTGACTTGGTTTGAGTGGAACTAGGGTTCATTCCCGGGAATTCTCGGCTCGAGAATTCCCGGGAAATCGTTGGGCTTTGTTCCCGGGAAATCAAGCTCGAGAAAAGTCGAGAACTCGAGAAATCATGTTTCTATGTAGAAATTAAATCGCCGTTTGCTGTGTTGCGTGGCGGCGTGGGCCAGAGCACAACGGCACCCTTTGAACTCGCTGCAAGCACTGGCGGCGTGGGCCAAAGCACAACGGCACCCTTTCAATTCGCTGCAAGCGCTCTGCGGCGTCATTTTTACACGTTCATTCGTGTTTCGACTCTAGCCAAGTATATTTTACGCAGTGAGTGTTTCACAGATTACGCGATAAATCGAAATTAAACAGGTAAGTGTTTTCAGTTTCATTGACACATCAATTCATATTATTTTTATCAATAATATAATCTGAATATGATCTTCAATTTTACTAGGTACGAGTACCTATCATGTTCTTTTCTATTATTTTTTAGTCAAACTTTATCACATAAAATAACTAACGATACATTAATTATACTACTTAGTCTAATTAGATTTCCTATTTTTTTAAAACAACAACACACAAGCTTAAGCTTAAGTATGAGTTAAGATATTAACGTTTTCTTTTATGTTGATTTTCTGTTTAGTTTAATAGAAGCTAACTTTGTTCATAAGTTCTAAATAACCAGCCAAAAATGGTGCTGTCATTATAATTATAAGTTTAAATAATATCATTTATGTATTTTTTTTAAAAAAGTTAATTAGCTTATTAAGATTAATATTTTTGAATATAATCAATAAAAGTTTTATGATTAATTTGATACTTTTATTTGAGAGAAAAACCACTGAATTTGTTGACGTTATTGGAACCAAATAATATGAGAAAACGTACGTGAATGTAAATTTCTCGACAACCCGAGAAGACTCGAGAAATTAGCCTCGAGAATTCTCGAGACCCGAGAAATTAAAAAGCTCGAGAAATCATGAACCCTAAGTGGAACAGTGAATCCAGTTTTCCTCACGATGTTTTTCTTCACCGATGTCAATGATGTCCAAGATAAACTTTAGAAAGTACATATGAATTGAAAAAGTCACATTGGTACTTGCCCAGGTTTGAACCCCGCGCCTTAACCAATGGGCCATCATAGCTTGACCGCTTGATGTAAAAGATGTTTGGCAGGAGGTAGATTATAGTTAGTAGACGTCCGCTAAAAACGGATTTTCCAAAATTCACCCCCTAAAGGGGAAGCAACGGGGGTCTGACATTTACGCGGACAAAGTCACGGGCAAAAGCTAGTATAATTATATTCTGTAATTCTCTGCTTGCACAATTACATTAACATGATTATAATATTGTTTAGAAATTACAATAATAATAATACCAGCATACTGCTGTTTCACTGCAGGGCAAAGGCCTCTTCTCATACAGAGAAGGCACGAGCATTGATCACCACGCTTGCTCAAGGCGGATTAGCGATTTCAGACTTATAATAATTAAGTCCAGGTTTCATCACGATGTTTTCCTTTATCGATGTCAGTGATGTTCAAGATTAACTTAGTTAAGTAAGTAAGTAAATTACTTAAGTACTTATGAATATGAAAAAGTCACATTAGTACTTGCCCGTACCTCGTGTATAAGAGATACCAAATAAAAATAATTATAATATTTTAAATTAAATATTTTAAATTCTTATTCCATCATTTAACGTAATCATGTCAATCACCAATCAACTCCGAATCCAATTAATGAAATAAATATTTTAAGTAATTTTTACGTATATTTTATTTTTATATTTGAAATTCCATCAGAATATCGTTTGCTATTGATTGATAGGATTATTCGGATAACAATTTAAATTGCAATCAAAGCCGACAGGAATTGTTTATTTAGAATTGAACAGTATTTTGTGTACAGATTTGGTAATCGATTAATGTCCAAATGGTTAGTTGATACTTCCCATGACCCAAGGGCTGGCTGACCTTGGTGGTTAAGTAGTGCCATCCAACGTGCCAATGCTGTCAGCCTTTAGGGCTATTTCTAGATGACGGTGACGCGAAGGATTTTTCTGATAATTTAGTTTTAGTTTTTTTCTGTTATTTTTGTAGGTTGTCCTATGGAAACCTACATTTTCAACAAGTTACATAGTCTTTTCAACCGACTTCAAAAAGGAGGAGGTTCTCAATTCGACGCGTATGTTTTTTTTTTTTTTTTGTGTGTTTGTTCTACGATTACTCCGCCAATTATGAATCGATTTGGATGATTCTTTTTTGTTTGAAAGAGTATAGTTCCGAATAGGTCCCATAGGAATATTGTCATGATCTGATGATGAACTTTGGAGATATGGAACGGAACTCCTTATAAAATCACAGCAAAACCGCCGTAACAAGACAAATTGCTTTGTTTATACGTGTAGTCGATGACTGACTGAAGGAAGTGGGGAGGGGGTACGTCAACCCCCCTCCTACCACTTTCCAAAATTTAATATATCGTGTGAGGTATTGTTTGAAAGGGCTTTTCACTAATAAAATGATCGTTCATACTAACTTTCAGCTGAATATTTTAAAGGAACGGCAAATGTTTTAAAAATTTCGATGTTATTTAAGTAGTCGATGATACAATGTTGGTCGAGTAGAATTTTAGTCTAAAAAGTTTAAATTTAATACGACAAGCAGTAGAAATGGTGCAGGTATTACTAGACAAGAGAGTACATAGGTACCACAGAACATGATCGATGGGGTTTGTTATGGGTTCCGTGCACGGTAACTTTGCAGGTAAGACAAAGGAAACATGCAACTTTACTCCATTAGTGATATAGGACGGGAGTTAAGATAGTGCATTAAAAATTATTTCTTCATAATTAAATAAGATTTTATAAGCGAGTTTCGTACCTATACTATCATATTACAATAGAACACAAGAGAAATTAGTTTGTTTGTTTATTCGCGCTATTTTCTGACTGCCTCGTTGGTCTAGTGGTCGCAAAGCGCGACTGCTGAGCATGAGGTCTTGGGTTCGATTCCCAGGTCAGGCAAAAGTGGTATTGGGTTTTTCCATCAGGAATTTCTCAGTAACAGCTTCGGAGCCTGGATTTGTACCCGGTTGATGGCAATAGGCTCACCCCCTATTACATGGGACTTAAACATAACTGGCGAAATGTGGGTGTACTAATGGGTACGCCTCTGCCTAACCTTTCGGGGATTACAGGCGTGATGTTATGTTATGTTTCTGAAACTACAAGTTTCGGATTGAAAATGTCATGAATCTGGCTATCATATAATATACAAAAAAAGTTTTTTTTTGTACGGGGCTATAACCAATGACGTAACTGAATGCAGGTAAAACCGCGAGGTATAGCTAGTTTATTTTATATAGCCACTTTTGCACTGCGTAAAAGATAATTTATTTTCGTTTTAAAATTTCTAGACTCCTACGCAAGATTAAACTTAAACAAGTTTCATTTTACGAAGAAAAACAAGTTAGAAAAACACGCAAGTTCTAGCTTTGCATTAATTAAAATAATATCTGTTTTAATAATTAATACTATAATGATAACTCAAAGCTTTTGAAAAGTTTCTAATTAAACGTTTAAAAATGCTTCTACATAATCACAAACAGGTCTCAAGCTAAGTCTAGGTTTTAATTAATGATCTTAAAACATAATTAATGTTATAAAAAAATTAAGACTTCGGGCTGAACATTTTATTTATTAATAGATAATTTAATTTTCAATCAAAAAGATTTTAACGTGAAACTTTTTTATTATGTAATACAATGTTGATCGTCTGCTTGGAAATATAATTATATTTTACTAATTAATTCTAAACGAATTTTCAAAGTTAATTTTTAGGTAACTACGCAATTTATATAGCACGTATGTTAAGTAAGGGCTCACAAAGCAGGCTAATAATATTATATGTTTTTATTTGATAATTTAATAATCTCAACTAAAAAAGAGAAAAAAAAAATGTTACAAAAACTTGATTCATACTCCTAGTCTATAATTATTTTTGCATGCAACTCGGCTTTTACTTAGAAGGGTAACAATATAACATCGTACACTATCTCATTACATTACAATTTATTGGAAAAACCTTGTATTATGTTTGTATATTAAACAAAAGCAATAGTAATTGAACTTTTTTATTTCATTTTACTTGCAAAAAATTCCTAATAATTATATAAATCCTAGTATTCCGTTGACAAGGCAATGTCCTTGCATTTATATTATACAAGACCCTGCATGCGGCTTCGCTCGCATAAAAATTAGCTTTCTATAAAAGTTAAACTATTATCCCAAGGGAACAATTACCGAGATGAAAAGTATATTTTGTGCTAATCCAGGAAATGGTCTATCTATGTGCCAATTTTCCTCCAAATCTGATTGAAATTTAATAATAAACATCCAAACATCTTCACAAACTTTCACATTTATGAGAATATAATATATTAGCAGGATTTAAAAAAAATATTAAATATTTTGATATGACATTTAAAACTATACAAGAGCAATTTTTGCATCTGACAAATCCCATTCGATTTCATGGCGTAAGCTTTCCTGTATACCACTTAAATTATGAGATATCTATTTTTGACATCAAGTAGCATTTACTACTTGATGTAAAAATACAACTATGTATAACTGCCACGTTGGTCTAGTGGTCGCAAGCGCGACTGCTGTGCATGAGGTCTTGGGTTCGATTTCCAGGTCGGGCAAAGTGTTATTGGGTTTTTCCATCAGGAATTTCTCAGTAGCAGCCTCGGAGTTTGGATTTGTGCCCGGTTGATAGCAATAGGCTCGCCCCCTATTATATGGGACTAAAAACATAACTGGCGAAATGTGGGTGTACTAATGTACACCTCTGCCTAACCCTTCGGGGATTACAAGCGTGATTTTATGTTATGTTTTATGTAAAAATAGATATTTTATTTAGTTAAAAATCTGACCGACTTCAACTATTTACAAAAGACAAATGGCTAAAATTGGATCCTCGCTCCCGGTCTACACAGCCCTCACTTAGCCGGAATAGAACAATATAAAGTGGCTTCTCTATCTCATTACATTATCCTCTAATGGAAAACACTTATTGACTACAAACTGAATTAAAAAACAGCTTTAAGGGTTTTGTTTTTACTACGTTTTCTTTTTATAGTGGTTTGATTATGAACTGTTGCATAGATTTAAAAGTACTAAATTGACTGCCTCTTTGGTCTAGTGTTCGCAAAACGCAAGTATTGAGCATGAGGTCTTGGGTTCGATTCACAGGTCGGGCTAAGTGTTATTGGGTTTTTCAAACAGGAATTTCTCAGTAGCAGCCTCGGAGTCTGGGTTTGGGACCGCCTGATGGCAATAGCTCACCCCCTATTGGGACTTAAACATAACTAGCGAAATGTGGGCGTACTAATGGAAACCTCTGCCTAACCCTTCGGGGTTTACAGGCGTGATGTTATGTATGTATGTATGTTATGTAACTACATACGTACATAAATTCACGCCATCTTTCCATGAGGATAGGCAGAAACAACGCTACCTGCTCCTATCCTCACACACTCCTTTCGCCTCGTCCATGATCATACATCTTTTCATACAAACACGCCGTTTACGAGTAATAATTACTCATTAGTTAATTACGTAACTAATGACTAAATTATCCATTCAGTATCAAAAAAAACACTGCCAAGCTTTACTTCGAAAGCTCTTTTAAAAACACGTGTAATGGCCAACGAAAGGAACATTAAAAAAAAAATACTGCCCGTCAAAAAGTTAGGCTACCTTTTAAAAACTAAATAGAACTGGGTCATTTTGAATACACTGCAAATGAACTACGTGTTTGTAAATGTAAAAACGTCGACGTTACACTGAGGTGCACAAAAACAGTACACGAATTAAAACAATTATAGAAACTTCTGCTGTATCTCATTTGTGAGTGGTGCTTTTAGAAATAAAATTATTTTGTTCTACAGATTTTGTTCAATACTCATTTTAGTTAGATAAATTATTTTTAGTTGGTGTTAATACAATATAACATCACGCCTGTAATCCTATTAGTACACCCACATTTCTCCAGTTATGTTTAAGTCCCATGTAACAGGGGGCGAGCTTATTGCCATCAACCGGGCACAAATCCAGACTCCGAGGCTGCTACCGAGAAATTTCTGATGAAAAAATTTAATTACACTTTGCTCGACCTGGAAATCGAACCCCTACGTTATCCCCACTTTGTCCCTTACGTTATTTCATATTTCCAGTATCGATATGTTGAAGTTACAAATCCGAAAGTAATTATGTCTGTCTGTCTGTACACTATACAGGGTAATTGAAAAAATACCCAAAACCTGAAGAGGGGTCATTGCACACATCATTATGAACAACTTTCACTATGGGACCAACCTTCAATCAAATCCTTCTTCTTTCAATCATGAAAAAAAAATCAGCTGTTCCCTACAAAAATGCTACGCAACAAGATCGTACCTAATGTATGAAACTGCTGTATTTTTTTTTCTTGATTTCAAGGTTGGTCCCATAGTAAAAGTTGTTCATAATGATGAGTACAACGACCCCTTTTCAGTTTTATTTATTAATTTTTCAATTACCCTGTATACTTTAAGTTATAAAATTTTATAAGTATCGATTTGGATTGGTGTATTGTCTGCGCTGTCACTAATTGATATTGCTTTCGCTCAATAAACACAGAATACAATATGTAAAAAACGTAGTTAATATTCATTAAATCCCTTTACTGCCTACAGGACAGGTGAAGCGCGTAATAATGAGCAATATGACAGGCAATAATTTCTGCTTCCTTTTATTTTCCGCTATCGAGGGAGTACCTATGTGTATATTTATATTTGCAAGTTTTGATTTCATACTTTCGCTATAAACACACACCATGCCCTCCCTTGGCCTACCCACTTAGGGGTAGTTAAAAAAAAAAAAAAAAATTACGTTTATTGGCATTACATCAAAATTCATTAACTTAAAACTATGACAACAGAGAATATAATATAATGACAAAAGGGCCACAGCTCAGGAAAAAAAATACACAAAAAATAATAACAATTTACTTTAGTTACTGACTACTTATCTGCTTCATTGGTCCAGTGATTGCAAAGAGCGACTACCGAGCATGAGGTTTTGGGTTCGATTCCCAGGTCGGGCAAAATTTTTTCAGTAGCAGCCTCGGAGTCTGGATTTGTGCCCGGTTGATGGAAATAGGCGTGCCCCCTATCTGGTAAAATGTGGGTGTACTAATGGGTAATGGGTACACCTCTGCCTTACCCTTCGGGGAGTACAGGCGTTATGTTATGTTATTACGTAAAAGTTTTTTCAAATCGAACCAGTAGTTCCTGATATTAGCGCGTTCGAACAAACAAACTCTTTAGCTTTATAATATTAGTATAGATTATTATATCAAGGAAATTCACGTGAAATACATACACACATACATACATACATACATTACATTGCGTACAAAGCTTAATCCCTTTGCCAGTTGCATGTGATCCTGTCTTAAACATGACGTAGTGAAAGCTGCATGGCAAGTGAGGATATGCGTATAATAGTAGCTAAGAGAAGGCACACACTTGCGATTAGTAGCGAGATTTGAAGTAAAGCGGAGAGTTGTGTAAGTGCATTTGCGGAGAAGCGATTTTAGACGTACTAATTTTCGTCCCGCGTCTCCGCTAATGGGCCCTGAGTACAAATGTGACTTTTTCAATTTATAATATGTACATTCTTAAGTTTATCTTAGCCATCACTGACATCGGTAAACGAAAAACATTGTGAGGAAACCTGGACTTATACCAGCCTATTGCTGTCCCGCTCGAACCCTGTCAGAGGCCCTTGATGCTGTTTAGAAACTCTGACACTACACACTAGGGTGTGGTAAGACCTTACTGCACGATAAAGAAAGAAGAACGTAAGTACTTCAAAACAAATGAAAGTCAAACTCGCACGCGATGAGTTTCGTATTACTGTACAATATTTAACACTTTATACATAAGAAAACCTTATTATTTTCTTTGCAGACCCTTAATTTTATAACATAACATCACATACATAACATCACGCCTGTAATCTCCGAAGAGTTAGGCAGAGGTGTACCCATTAGTACACCCACATTTCGCCAGTTATGTTTTTAGTCCCATGTAATAGAGGGCGAGTCACTTGCCATCAACCGGGCACAAATCCAGACTACGAGGCAATTTTGAAACCGAGGAATTTTATAAAAAAAATATATCAGAAATACTCTATTCATACAGAAAAACGTACGAGAATTGATCACCACGATTGCTCCTGTTGGATTGGCGATTTTTAAATCTTTGAAAAGGAAACGATTGAAATATAACAGAATAAAATCAAAGCCAATCTATTCCGTAAAAATCTTTCTAGGTAAAGTGAGAATCAGGTGAGCTATAAATCCTAAACGGCAGTTGGAACGGCATTTCACCTTAAGTTCACCTCACTTAAAATCCCCGAGGGAAAATTTTACAGAATAACACTGCAGCACACAAATAGTAAAGGACATCAAACCATTTCTCTGCATGACTGTCAACTGAAATTCTTTCAGAATTGCCACGTCGAATGTCAAATACCGGCAATACTCATAAATACTTTGACTAAAGTAAAAGCTCGCCTTTGGGAATATTCGCTTTTATTCGGAAATATTCGGGTCGTGAACTCGTGAGGTCCGAGCTGGTATCTATGACTACCTATTTTGTGATGGCACGTATTGCAAGGCGGTCAACAACCTTTTTGCATAAATCTAGATACTAACATTATAATGATTCGTTTACTGAAATTCTACTACCGATACATATACAAAACAATAATTTTATTACTCACAGCGAGTTGAAGAATTTGTTTAATTATTTGATGCGCTAATATCAGAAACAACTCTGGTCCGATTTGAAAAAAAAAAAAATTTTAAGGCTATACACAGTCATTGAAAATTTACCCAAAATCTGAAAAGGCGTCATCGTACTCATCATTATGAACAGTTTTTATTATGGGATCAACCCTGAAATCATGAAAAAACTGTTCTTTACACTACGATCGTGTTGTGTATCATTTTTGTAGGGAAGCAGCTGATTTTTTTTACATGATTTCAGTTTTGGTCCCATAGTAAAAGTTGTTCATAATGATGAGTACAACGACCCGTTTTAAGGTTTCACGTAAATTTTCAATGACCTTGTGTAACATCACGCCACGACTTACGGGACCAAAGAAGTAACTTAAGTGTCCGTGCAGAAGATAGTAAGTAAAATAAAGAACAATATCCTACATTCAATATAAATACATATTGACAAACTTGCGAAAACTTTGTAAAACTTAGCTTTTTATAGAAGTAGTGTATTTACAGGAGTTGGACAAAGAAGTAGGGAACGTCGCTAGCGCCACACATTATTACTTTATTCTGCTGGTCAACATCATAACGCGGTAACTGACAGCGGAATATTAACTCAAACTTTGTTGTATTTATTTTTAACCCTCGACGCAAAAACGAGGGTGTGTTATAAGTTTGACGAGTCTGTTTGTGTGTCTGTATCTGGCATAGTAGCTCCCGAACAGATGAAACGATTTTGATGTTGATTTATTTGTTTGTTTGAAAAGTGAATTAGTCTGGAGTGTTTTTGTGGGAGAGTTTGATGAAAATCGGTACAGGATGGCCGCTGCCTTAGGGGGACTTAATTTTTTTTTTGTAACATTTATTGTTCTTTTTGATAGCCCCGTTGGTCTCGTGGTCGCAAACGCATGGGGTTTTGGGCTCGATTTCCAGGTCGGGCAAAAAGTATTGTTGGGTTTTCCACTTGGAATTTCTCAGTAGGAGTTTGGAAGTTAGTGGTATGACTTCCCCGTGACTCGTAATTCACGTAAAGCTGTTGGTCCTGCGTTTGATCTGTCATCTTCTCATCAGATCATAAGAGTGAGAGTAATTCCTTTTTTTCCCGCAAAACTCTATGTCTTTTACTAGAATATTAGCTACTTGTCAGTAAAAGTCCCGTCAAAATCGGTCTAGTCGAATTTTCTTGATTCAAAGACCATATTTTTTCAAGGAAGACAAAATTAAATTACCGTTTCGTGATTTAATTAAAACGTCATAAAGAAACAAGGTACAATTTTAATACCTACGTGCGTGACATTATACCTTAAAATACGCCTTTTTTTATCTATGATCGCGTGTGTCAACGACTCCATATAAAATCATTATTAGCACTAAACGTTACCAACACGAAATGAAAAATTTAATAGCCAAGAATGTTCTAAATAATTGTCAATTTAGTTCCGCCTCCATAACGTACGTCAGGGTCGTATAAGCTTGAACATATACCACTTATATGACTCTTTTTAATATTCTAAACGTAACTTGAAACACGAAAGTATGATATACGTAACGTACTAAAGAAAAACAATATTGCAGCGCAGAGCGTTAAGGGCTTTGACAACCTTATTTTCTCTCCTCGATAAACCTAGTTCTCCTTCTTACCTGACTTCTCACTTTCAATATTTATGTTCTGCGCACACCAAGAATCTTCGCTCCTCTAATAATCGTATTCTGCGATGTCCTTCCCACCGCTCTGGTTTTCTTAAATCTTCTTTTCTTGTCCAGGCGGTTTTCTTATGGAATTCTCTCCCTCAGAATATCAGGATGGCCACCAGTCGGTTCACATTCAAGGTAAAAGCTCGCGAGCACTTACAAAAGAAGTTGGCAGACTCGTCCCACAACTAATTTGTCGTACTTCACCACCTATAATTATATTTTTATCTCTCTCTACTTTATATATTTTGTTGTATGTATGTATATATGTATTTATTATTATATTTTATTCTCGAAAATTTTCTTTATCTGTGCACCTACTATGTTTTGTCTCTGCATCACCCTAAGGTAGACTGGTAGAAAATGCCCAAGGCATTAAGTCCGCCTTCGTACATTGTATTTTTTTTTTACATGTGCCTAAAGTTTAAATAAATAAATAAATAAATAAATATTATGATGATGATATTTTTTAAAGAAAATAATAAACGATACTTCGTCTTGTTTTTATCGTATAGTGGCATTACTAGTTGTAATAGCAGTCGTGTAGGCTAGATAGCCTAGTAGTAAAGGTGCTCGAGGTTGCAGGTTTGATACCTAACCATGTAAATTCCATTTCTTATCTGATTATTTCCTCATGTACAATTTTTTGCACCTGCTTTGTTATCTCTTCACCACCTTTGGTTGACTGGTAGAGAATGCCTAAGGCATTAAGTCCGCCTTTGTACTTTTTTGTTGCATAAAGTTTAAATAAATAAATAATAATTTATAAATGGTTGATAAATGGTTTGGAAGTCGCTATCTGGGCGACGCTGTAGGTATCTTTTAATTTTATCTTGGACATCACTGATATCGGTGAAGGAAAACACCGTGAAAAAACCTGGAACTGCAGGCTGTGGTCTCCTATAAGTGAAGGAGTACACTTATTTAATACCTTTTGTTTATTATTGTTACATCTTGATTTGTGTATATCTTTCGTTGGAGATCCTAATAAATAAACTCAATTAATGTAAGCCAGAAATCGTCAATCTGCCAGTGAAAGTCTCGTCATAATCGGTTTTGAAATTTTAGAGTAAAGTCAGAAAAAACAGACAAAAAAAAATTGGTCATCTTGTTTAAGTACCTTGTAAACATTTATATGCGCTTACCAAAAAGCTGTTTATTTTAACATTATAAACTAACACTTCAATTTTATTTATTTGTGTAAAGTTTTGGGAGATCAATTTAAAAAGATAGCAAATCGTATTGTGTTTATCAAACATGTTTATTTTTCGTAAACGAGGAAAAAATTTTATCATTGCTACTGTTTACCTAGTACTAATCCAACAGTCAGCAATTACGCGAACTCATTAATCAGTTTTGTTTTACCAAAAACTAAATATTTCGATACGGCATTTAAATTATTTCATCCTAATTGCATTGAGTGATAAATAATTATGGTTTGTAGGTTAATGAATTTAAATTTATGCCTGGTTAGGTATTTTATGAATTACTGCATTACTATTTATCTAGCCGTAGTTGACCTACATAACACCTTGTTTTTTGTTGCAATTTTAAAAATCCTCAAAGATGACCCCCTCTTCCCGAAAGGGACGGTGGGGTCTAACAGACTCTTACTGGCTAAAAACTACCCCTATCTTCCCTCCCACACGCACGCCGGGGATTCTGGAAGGATACGCTTCTACTGCGTATATCCCACTGCAAGGCAAACGCCTGTATTATCATACAAAGAAGGCGTAATTGATCACCATACGCCATGCAATCAACTGCTCGACGCGGATTGACAATTTCAAACTTGTGTACCTATATTAATTATAAAGTCCAGGTTTCCTCAAGATGATTTCCTTCACCAATGTCAGTGAACTCTGAAATAAACTTAAAAAGTATGTATACATTAAAAAAGTCACATTGATACTTGCCTTAATCACTTTACCATCACGAGATAAAAAACGGCTAATTATAAAAATCATTTTTCAAAATCTGAATAAAATATGGCCATTATCAATGTCCAGTTGTCAGGTTATGCAGTAGACGAGTGTCGGTATGTTCAGTCACCGGATATTGCAGCTTGTCCGTTGGACTTGTAAGCGCGGACACTTCACTACCGACCACCGAAGATATTTTGAACTTGATTGAGTAGCTTTTCTAATAGCTTGGACTTTTATTTTACGTTCTTTTGATAAGGAAACGTAATCATTTATGTAGTTCGGAATTTTATACTTCGACTTTTAATTGTATTTATTAACTTGACAATTGAAGGGTTACCAGAATTCACAAAAAAAAAAGATAGTGAGGTGGTGTAAGAATGAACGAAATTGAATGAAATTAAATTATGTACTTATTCTAATATAAAACTGTTTATTTTATTTTAACAAGTAAGTTCTCCATGATGACGTGGTCACATTACTAACTCTACTACTTTTATCATAAAATATGTTAAACTGTTCTTACCAGAAAAGCGCTAAGACACTAAGAGGCTTCTGCAACCACACGATTTTTTTGGTTGGTAAATATCGACAAATGAGCCCTTCCGCCCAGGGCGGACTATCAGACTTTTACTGTCTAAAAAACTACTCTATTCCTTCTGTTGCCCTTTGCGTAGTCCTGCTTCAAATCGCGAAATCAATCGTCTTAGATTTGAATCAGATGTAATGTACAAACACTCATCATCCCTGTTTAATTCCATAGACGACAGCCACCTCCAGTTAAACAAAAAACCGTCACTTCGTCATTAGCAAAGCAATGTCACATTGCGCTTTAAAATGCGCCAGTATAAACTCCCTAGCGAAACGAATACACAACAACAAAATATGTCAAACCGATAACAAAAACCAACCACGAAAACGCCGAAAAAGCGCAGCTACAAAATAAAAATGTTCCTACAACGTCACTAACAGACTAATCGTTCAACAAAAAACTAAACTAAATTCCAAATCGATGCCATTTAAAAAGCAAATACGGTGTGATTCAAAAAGAAAACTAATTCGAACAAGTTTAAAGTACCATTAACATATTTCCCGTTGAAACTGTTCCATGGAACTTAGTTTTAACACAATCTGTTTCTTCTACCCTCCGTTAAACCGACAACTTCTTGGTTCATTCACTGTAAGTGAGGTGAATGACGCTTTTGAAATGGCTCGTTGTTCGTCAGATTTGTTTTTGAAAAAATTCTTCTTCTGAATGATGGGGATGACGAGATATCTGAACGTAAATGAGGCGTAAGAAGTATGTAAGGATCGTAGCAGGTGGTATTCTGTGGTTTCTGCCTACCCAAATAGGAAAAGGCGTGAGTTTATGTATGTGTTTTCTTTGGAACTATATTAGAATAAAATAATCATGCCGTAAAACACATAATGGTTAGTTACAGTGAAATACATAGTCAAAGCATTTTTTTCAATAAGACATTTAAATTGGCAAGGAGTCGAAAAGTTGAACTTAGTTGACTATTCCCAAACAGTCGAAAAATAAAGTCAAAGTCAAAATTAAAGCATTTATTTCAAATAAACCATTCATCCAATCATTCGTTAGTTGATTATTTTAAACTTTGGTAGGTCAATGTGGAGAATAACGAGCAAGAATTTTAACGTCAGCAAGGCAACTAACAGAGTGGGTACGACTAAAAACGTATCCTATATAAGTACGGTATAAGCTGGAGAACTATCAGGTTCTGGATCGGTGACTATATTTTGAAAAAACCGCGACGTCCGACGCCCTGGGCGTCTCCCACAGTGGCTGGGGCTAGAGGTGGAGGATGTCCTCTCCCTCATGCTTTTCGCCTCCTCCTTCGCTAGCATTACTGCTTCGCAGAAGGAGGTGACTGCTTCCCATTCCCTCTCGCTCCGGAGCATGGCCTGAACCAGGGCCGGACGCGAGAGGTCGCTGCCGCCTATCGCCTCTGTGAGGACATGGCGGTGCTCGTCCAAGGCGGGGCAGACATGCACCGTATGGTCCACCGTGTCCCACGAAACTAGGACTTCCTTAGTCGCCAACCAAAAGTGCTTAACGCTTCTCAAAGTTCTTCTCCATAGGAATTTTCAATTAGAAACAAATTGTGTTTAAACCTCAGAACCAAATCCAGCCAAGCACTGCAAACACACGATCTGAAACTATCATGAATCTTAAACAAAATACCCTATCGTATCTTCGAAAGACTAAAGTCCAACTCTTTAAACTCCAATACGGTATACTTTCCACAGAAAGAATCCAACCTCAAAAGTAATGTCAGACTAAAAGCCCGCTAGTCGACCAGAGCCAAGATTTATGTGGCGTGCTAAAACAAAGTCGGTGGCCGTGACGGACTACCCGTGAAACGGAACGAACCAGTGCTCGTTAAAAGTTGGAATAAAATAGTACCTAGTTCAGAAGCGCTGGTTTTTGAAGATTTCGGTTTGTCTTCGTTCGGTGGTTGGGTGGGAGTTTCTTTAAGAGAGTGTTAGAAATTTTATTTGTTTCTGAGAGTCTTTTTTGTTAATGTCAACTTAAAAGCTAGCAATGTACAGTCGTCAGCACATCAGATATCTACCAAAACATCACGCATGTAATCCCCGAAGGGTTAGGCAAAGGTGTAGGTACCCATTGGTACGCCCACATTTCGCCAGTTATGTTTAAGTCCCATGTACCATCAGCACCACCATACCTTCTTGTTGTAAAATCGGTTTTATTACAACCGTATAAGACTTTATCTAGTGTTTACCTCAAAGCGCTGTCGTCGGCACAAAACAGAAAAAGAAGTCATCATTGACCATTTTGATCAAGTGTAGTGTTATTCTGCAAAAAAAAAAATCTTTTTTTGTGAAATATATGGTAGTAATGTACTAAACAATGGTAGACTAAAATCAACCAAAAGAAGTCACCATGACCTGTAAGCTATTCAGCAAAAATCACTCAGTGACTTTAGGTGAAGTGAGCATCAGGTGAACTGGCATCCCACCATTGGTAGTGAGAGACATTTTTACATGTAACTTTCGGCTGAGTGAAGTGTACTTTCACACCCTTTATTTACCATCGATACCATTAGAAGAAGAACAAAGAATAAAACATTTCCCAAAAAACCACCTCACTCAAATATTATTCAATTCTGAAGACACACTATGAACTTTATTCTAATCCTAATAAAGCTTAGAACATAGACTAGCTTAATGAATCCTGTATCAACAGCTTGCAGCATTCATCAGTGTCTACATTCATTGTTTTAGCTGTAAGTTATGTAACAAACGAATCAACTTCTAGTCGTACTAACAAAGTTATCTAGGTCAGTACAATATTAGGTTGCGATTATACAATACTTGTAGCGAAAAAGATGTTTGCGAAGAGAATAAAAAGTAGTCTTGTCTTACACATCTAAGTAGACATAATGAAGAGGTAAAGTTAGTTGGCAAGAGATAATCTTCAGAAGTACTGTTCGGTTACAAAAATTAATAGGTATATAACATCACACCTGTAAACCCCGAAGGGTTAGGCAGAGGTATATCCATTAGTTTACCCATATTTCGCCAGTTATGTTTTAAGTCCCATGTAATAGGGGGCGAGTCTACTCAACATCAACCGAGTACTCCAGACTCCGAGACTGCTACTGAGAAATTCCTAATGGAAAAACTCAATAACACTTTACTCGACCTGCGCTTCGAACCCAAGACCTCATGCTCAGCAGTCGCGCTTTGCGACCACTAGATGCAGATTAGTTCATTTTAGTTGAGTCTGGATTTCTGCCAGGTTGATGGCAATAGGCTCGCCCCCTATTACATGGAACTAAAAACATAACTGGTGAAATGTGGGTGTACTAATGGATACACCTCTGCCTAACCCTTCGGGGATTACAGGCGTGATGTTATGTTACGTGTTATGCAACCACAAAATATACAGACAAGATCTTAAACTATAACACCGAGATTTCTAGCCCCACATATCAAGGAAGAAAATAATATACCCACATACATCCCAGCATACCATTACAAACATATTTTCGTAGCAAAAGAAAAAAAAACACGCGAAGTGATTCATGCAAATATTCACCCACATAGGTACCTGAAAAATATTCCCAGTATTACGTATGAACAAAGGAAAAACGTTGAATACAAGGTTGATAGCTACCCTTAATAGACAGGATGTCATCAAAGGAACCAGACATCAGTTAAACGAGGTAAAACATTCGAAAAATAGCTCCGCCAAAGATGATAAGTTGCCACATAAAATGGCAAGGGGAGTTACTCTTGGTTTGTGTACTCGCTTTGTTCTCGCAAATGTTGTTAGTGAGGTCTGTGATGTAATTAAGTAGTAGGCACCATCAGTCAATCGATATACTTTTTATGAGCTGTCAAAATGTGTTTAGGTACCCCTTAGATTTGGTTAGAATTTTGCAAATTGTGGCGTCACTTTTTCGCCAATTTATTTGACTAACTATTATTTTATTCTTTCGAAAGAAAATATAAATCTAATTTTACAGGTAATTGTAAATTAATCAGGATGGTGCTAAGTATCAATCTGAAGGATTTCGATAGAAGTTATTAATCTGATCTCATTAGACATTTTGCAAATATAAATGTTATTATCTTATTAAGTATAAGATTTAATCAGTAGATTATTATTTATAATCTTACTACCATTATAAAGCAGAACGGCTAAGTGAATATTAATGTAATTTAGTACAGAGATAGATTATAGTCTGGAATAGCATACAGGCATTTTTATTTTGGGAAAATGTACGATCCCTTGGCGTAATATATCAACTTTGACGAGGACGAAATCGCGGGGACAAGCTAGTAGTATTATGTATTAATAATAGTGTAAGATCCTTCTTTTTATAGTTAAGTACTGTAGTACTGACACACAAACACACACACACACACACACACACACACACACACACACACACACACACACACTCACACGGACAAACACACACACACTGTACACTGTACTTTGATAATATTTATATAAAGCGTGGGCTTTGTTAGTTTAATGACGTCACACCCACGTATTAAACTTAACTACAACCTACACTTTTAAAAAACTATTAGGAATAAAAAGAATGATCGCTGGCTTGAGGCCTTTCAAAAGAAAAATAAAAGATTTTAAAAGTTTTTGCAAAAAGGTAGCAATATTTTATTCAAACTGTTTTAAAGTAAGTCTGTAAGTAATAGAATTCAAAATTACGGTTAAAGATATTTATTTTCATCATTAGATCAATTTCAACTCTATTTTCGTTGCATTTTCGTTCTTTATTAATTAATCAATAGGACTGCTCGTGCGTTTTGTTACTCTAGAACAATAGGACCAAACAGTAAAATTAGATTCTTAGTTAGTCAAATATGATCCATATCTATAAAGCAGTTTAAGTCAAAATAGATTAGCAGCATCCATCCAACAGAAAAAAACCTAAACTAACAAAAGAAATGTAGGAAAACCAAAGGTGACATCACAGAATAATCCTAATAAAGTACTATGAGTATCATTTTCAGGTAACCTCACAAATCTCGCCGCGCAGATTTGATCCTTATGAATTAAGCATCATTCTCTATAAAAACAACTGGAACAATAAGTACCGACGGCAGACGGAGCGAAAACAAAATGACACACGCCGCTACTATAGTAACAGCCGCGTTACGCGAAAATGGTCCTTATGAATCAAGCAAGATCCGCGTCCATACATCAAGCGGTTGAAAGCACCACTTAATCCACTTCACGGGTAAGTGTATGTGTGAGATATGACGTCATTCGTCACACAACTCTGCCACATGTGATACTGGCTGTGACGATTCACGTGTTCCGTGTAATTTGCCGTGAGCGCCATATTTTGTGGCCTACCGCCATTGTACGATATAATGTTGGTAAAACATGACAAAAGAACAATGAAATATGAACTGCTTGACATTTAATTGTTTTATACTTTTATAAGGCGATCACGTGTACATTGTAACCAAAAAACAAAGAAAATGGTGTAAAAACACCATTCAGATATTGTTATGGGGAAGCCTTTAACTTCTAAATGTATGAAGAAAATACTTGTCCGTGGCATGTCAGTCATTTTTAATATCTGTTCTTTATAGAAATAAGGTTCATAATCGTATGAAATGCGTCAAAACTCATACTATTTGGTAGCCATGAGTGGTGTCGCAAAGCGACATAATTTTTTGCAGTTAGGGCCCGGTAATATACACAAAATAGTGAAAAAGACAAACGTTGCAATATGACAAAAAAGTCTTTATAATCAGAACCAAATAAGTCCCGAGTCGTGGACACCTTAAAATTATATTAAGATCAATGATCGGAAGACAATTTTACTATCTAAATGACTTTCAAATTTAAGTTACGTTAAGCCAAGAAACAAATCTTAATTAGTTATTACGTATACTTATATATACTTTATAAATTTACGTATTACAAATTTATAGATTGCATTATTTATACATTGTTTTTACTCGTAATTCTGTATATAATTCTGTGTACAAATATCTTAAAATATTGATCCTGAAAGAGTATGTATGCAGTTTCTTGCCCATTCTTCTCCATTCGAAAGTACCTTTGGAAAGGGGCAAATAGATTCAATTCGATTTTTTTTTCTAATATATGACGTTCAAATTGAAGTAAATGAATTGAGTTTGACTTTGAACTTTTAAGAGCTAAGTCAAAGGCTGAAAATACAAGATTTTATTTAGTATGTGTGCAATATTCTAACTATAATAAAAACCGTTCAAAGTGCACCGCATGCAGCGGTAGTGTTAAAAATTTTATGATCGCTGCTTTTCACCGCGTGAAATGGCAATTAAAGTTTATGATGTCAGAGTCATTTTAGTGGAAACCACATAAAATCCTTTGTGTACTTGTCACCAGAAGCTTACAGCGGAAGAAAAGAAATGTGCTGATGAAGCATGTAAAAAAAATATTTTGAGGTGACATTAAAAATCTGAATTATCTGAAGGTATTAATCATTAAAAAGCTCAAGACTGTCTTGGATTTTTTCTGTTTGAGCGCGTTAATCTCCGGTAAAAATTCTTTCTCTACTTTCGCTTTAAAAAAACTATCCGTATGAAAATTTGCATAGACGAAATCGCTGGCTGAAGCTCGATGAGAAGTTGTATAAGCTTCTGCCGAAACGCTAACGCAGGTAAAAAATAAATGCACGGACGAAGTCGGGAGCAGAACCTAGTTACAAAATTAACGGTAAAAAAATGTGAATCATAAAAAATTTACTCCGGAAACATCAAAGGAAGCAAACCTCACAACTAAGTTGAGTGACACCCAATCTTTATCAAAACTTCTTATCGCTTTGAACAAGTAACTCAAGTTATAATAGCTTAACCAAGTCTTAAAGAGAATACTGGTCCTATGGGTATACTGTTAATAATTACGGTCTTCCCACCCTTCAGGTTGGACTAAATTTCGTAGTATCAAAATTTCGTGCTATCAAAATTTATAGTCTGTTATTATTTCTGATGGGTCTATCTTTGAACTTAATCGAACAATTATAGGAAATTATTTTCGCGTTGAATCGTGATTGTTTGTGATTGAAATAGTTGATGGGTGCAAGTTCTGAGAATCAATTTTCATTTAAGTCAAAGTCAAATTATTTATTTCAATAAGAACAGCAAAAGGTAATTTTGAACGTCATTTCCATGAAATTAATCCAATGTAGTTGTCCATTCCAAAAGGTAGATAATACATAATTATTTATACTAATACATTAATTCGAAAATTACATTTTATGAATGACGATGCATCTAAAATAAAATTCAGTGTAATGTAATACCATTACGTACCAAGTGCTATGAATTAAGAAAACAGAGGTAAATTAATTAATAATTATGTTTATAGGTTTTATGTTAGTTATACTCGTTTTGAATGAAATATTTTATGATATATAAGTTATTTACTATATTAAGAAATTGTAACTATTGTTATGCTGAATTTATATTTCAGAGAATATTTTACTTAATATACCAAGAAAATATTTTCTCCTCCTAAAATAGTACGTTCTTTGAAACTATCTTCAGAATTCTACTCCTAGAAAACTAGATTTTCCAACATATTTTGCATAAAACTCAGTTTATCTACTACTAGCTTCTGTCCGCTACTTCGTCTGCGTGTTTTTTTTTAACTGAGTTAAATGTCGTCTCTGGTTACTGAGTGAGTAGTAACATAACATTATACACAACATAACATTAGCAGTAACATAACATTATACATTACTATTTCTCATGAATTTGGCCATCATTTATACAAAAAAATCTTTTCAATTCGACTGACAGTTCCAGAGATTAGCGCATTTAAACAAAGGAACACCTCAGCTTCGTAATATTAGTAAGTATAGATAACATCTTATGTAAAACATTTGCGTACCAAAGGACCACAAAGCAAATTAACAGGAAACCAATTAAAAATTATATAAACCATTGCATTGTCATGCAAATGTATTCAAAGCCAGTATCAGCTAATGCAATTCTGCAAAACACCATTTCCCATAAGATAATAACGCTTCGTAATGTCCTAACTCACGGTTTAAATGAAGCCTAATATCGGTGCTAATAGGCTATTAATAGGCAAAGGCTAGCCAATGAGATGGCTAACGAAATCATGGTGCCAGCATGAAACGGATCATGATATTTTGGTCCGGTTGTAAATTGAATTACTGTTTTGAATCATTTGGACTTGTTTTATGACGAATATGAAACTAAAAAGGATGTATTTGGTTTTGGAATAGGACTTCGAAAAAGTTTTAATATAAATAGTGATAATAATTCTTGTAATTAACGAGAGTCAACGTGCTTGACTTACAGCCCCTATTAAGCAAGCTCATTGGTCAGTAACTAAAATTTATTTTTTTATTTTTTATTGCATCCCGGTTTTAGTTTCTTACTTTTTTAAAAACCTGAATTCGTCTTCACATAGCCTTTAACTAGTAGACTATCAAGGCGCTTCTAATGAGATCTAATTTGTCAAAATTTGATATGCAGTTTAGAAGATATGCGTAGACAGATGATAATTTCATCATGTACGTATGTTTGCACATACGTACATGGTGAAATTATAATCATTCTGAAGTAGAAATAAACAGAAAATAGAAAGCAAATCCATCTGATCAGTTGTAGTCGATAAAACACAACATGCCATACAAAATTCATGACAAAAGTAATGGGTCGAATGCCCGCTACGAAAGCGTAGCTGGCGTAGCAGCGACGCCTACGACTGCTACGTCGTAGCACTACGTAATTACTCGTACTTTTATTAACATTAGGAATTCATGCTAACTACACTATTAAAGACTTTTACGGTTACAACGAATTAAATTACTACCAAGAAGGTAATAAAATAATAATGAATATTAAAACCAGTCTATTATTGGTTCACTGCAGGGCAAAGGCCTCTTTTTAAACAGAGAATGCAGGAGCATTAATCACTACGCTTGGTTAAGGCGGATTGGCGATTTCAGGCTTATATCTAAATATACAAAAGCTAGGTCACTCACTCATCACGAAATATCACAAACCGCTTGACGTATAAAGATGAAATTTGGCAAGGAGGTAGTTTACAATTTGACCCCGTATGTGTAAAGACACAGAGAAAAAGGTTGCCTAGAAAGGGCATAACGCTTTTTTCTTACGTGACAATTCCTACCAGCCCGCAGGACACGTTTTAGGAACTTCATTCCCAAAATACTACGTGAAAAGTAATAGGTAATCAAAATCTTTTTGTTTTATCAAAAAGAAAATTCGAGTAACACAAAATCGTCATGTAACCACAGCTGTACGTGAACTATTCCAGGCCACAAAGGTACAAGCCGCAAAGGTACAAGGGTCCGATTTGCTAGAACACCGAACTGCGCCAAAACAATCCATACATTAAGGAGTCAAGTAGCGTGTGTTTAAAGGAGTGGCCGTCACGCCGGGTCGCAGACTTATTGCTTCCAGTTAGCTACGATTTCTGAACTAACAATTCACGCCAAGTTTTTGGGGTTTGGGCTAAAGTTAGGACGGTGATGCTTGTTTCTTATTTTTAGTCTCCGGATTTGGGATCTTGGAAAAGATTCTGCTTTTATTTTAGTCTTTTTACTATAGACATGGTATGTTGGTTATTTTTTTGAAATATATTTCTGTTCAAAATAAATTTTGACATAAAAATATTCTCATCGATTATTCTCAAGATTTTTGCAGCTTCTGATAAACGCCATATTTTTGTAATTACAATAAGAATGTTTTTATAACATCTTCTATTTACTAATAGTCTCTATTAGAAAACATGACGTTGCTAATGATTTTGATTTGTCTTGTTTAGCTATCTTTTGTAGATCTTTTACAGACGTTACATGTAGTCAGAAGCCTGAAAGTCTGACAACCAGTCTTACCAATTAGCATCGTGCTACTCGGAGACTGGATTATGGAGGTCAGATAGGCAGCCGGTCAATTAAAGATACTGGTATTTAGCTCCATCCAGGAAGACTGGAAGCCGACCCTAACATTGTTGAGGGAATGGTAGATAACTAAATATCAATATAATGATATATATAAAAACACACTACAATCTCGTAACTTGAGACACCCAAAACGGTACGAAAATGTCGGAAATACGACGAACACTAGGTTTTATTTGGCGACGCATATTGCTAGTCCTCACCTATGCGGCATATACGAGGCTATATATTCTTGATACTTGAGCCACCTTTACCTAAGTATACGTCCTTGGTCCTTTTGTGGATTGTTGGAGCTTATTTACCTTTATGCCTTTTTTTGGAGAGGTACTAGGTAGGCTTCCGAATCATGGTTATGAGAGTAGACGCTAGACAAATTCATCTTACTTTTACCAAAGAATATAGCTACGTAAAAAAGCGACACTCGCTCCTTCTCGCAATTTATTATAGTGCCCAGAATGCAGCAGTAGGCTTAGCAGTTCTGCAGATCCGTGATTGGCTTAACTCAGCATTGACAATATGTGGATAACCAATCCACATATTGCTAGCTGTCGTTACTGTAGAATTAGTAGCCAGCCTGTCGGGGGTCAATGCGGTAAACCATCGCCTCTATAATATTTCATAATCTAAACGTAGGTGTCCAGTTTTTTTTTATTTTGACCCAATGTACCTCTGTCTAATTATATCTACTCTAATACGTATGCCATCAATGCATTGCTATTATATTATCGCACAATAGTTTATTAAAAGCACAGTTATATAAATCTATGTTTGTTAATTATGTGATCCAATAGTGGTAAATTACTGAACCAATTGTAAAAGACATAGAAGTAGCTTGAGATCTGTTTGTTTATGAATACAGATTACTTTTTAATCTGCAACTTTATCCACATTCACGCAGAACTAATCGCGGGCAAAAGCTATAGCTCAACCCTAACTGTATTCTCCTAAAATTTTCCTTTACCGACCATGACCCCAAAAAAATCTCCTTATCGCTCAAAACTAAGCCAAACACTAATAATAGTTAACACAAATCCGCTCCAACTAAACATTTAGAAACACAAACAAAATAATAACACAACTTGGAGATAGCAAGAGAAATAATTAATGTTATCCTCGTT
Organism: Hoplodrina ambigua; assembly: GCA_949774945.1. Classification (NCBI taxonomy): domain Eukaryota; kingdom Metazoa; phylum Arthropoda; class Insecta; order Lepidoptera; family Noctuidae; genus Hoplodrina; species Hoplodrina ambigua. The sequence goes on from OX458979.1 coordinate 11,071,866, forward strand.
AATTTTACACAACAACAATTTATCAAGGGTTCTCAGATAGAAGGAGATCGCACGTTCTGCTTATAAACTTTGGTAATGACTGTGATCAATGGTGAACTATTATGATCGCGAATTGTAATAGACAGTATGTGTGGTTGCTGGCGGGTCTTCAAAGTGTGTCATGGATTGTTTGCTAATGGTGTTGTCTTACAATGTTATTCGTATTGATACTTTGTTTTTGGGGTGGTAAAAATCATCAAATGAATCCTTCCGCCCTGGGTGTGGTGAGACTCCGTGAGGACACGGCATTGCTCTACCCAGGCGGAGCAAACCTGCACCCAATGCTTCATCGTGTCCTCTGGGCGGTCCACACAGTGGTGACACTCGGGCGTTTCCATAGTAAATAACCAACCCATATCAAAATGTATCTTATTTTAATGATACACAGCAGATATTACAGTGCACAAGTTTGTGCGCAAACTCTTATGTACTCTACCCTTACTCTTATAGTCCAATGGGATGGCAATACCATACGATCATGAAACCTTTAAAACGATACTTTAAAAGTTCTGATCGCCACTGAGAAACTCCTGATGGAATAATCAAGTAACACTTTCCCCGACCTAGGAATCAAACTCTAAACCCCACGCTTAGTAGTCACGTTTGCATTCACAAAACTACAAGGCCGTCAAACATTTGATATTGAATTTCTGATTCGCACCCAACAAATCGAATCAAATAAAAATACAATAACACCTTCACAGTTTAATGTCAAACAATTCCTTTTTACAGCCGATCTGTAGTTCGTCTATCGAAGAGTGATAACAAAATTTTCCACGAAGACCATTTTGAATACAGCCACGCCATATTGAATTTCTACGAAATATCTACATTCTACTATAACAGGGGAAAACACAATTGTGGTGGCAACACTTTACGACATCCTATACCTTCTGGAATATGGGATGAAGGATGTTTATGGATGAATAAATTTATGTATTGTGCGAAAACAGGCCTTTCTAGGGAGATGAGAAACTATTCCGTTCCTAGAACTTGTTTTTATACACCTCAGGGTAAATTGGGAATTGCTCTGATGGTTAGTTGGTAATAAAAATGTGGCTAGGTTATGTAAGATAGTGTTTAGCTCAAATTGTACTAGGTGTAGTATACACAGAGGAAGCTGGAGGAATAGATTACGTAACATCACATCTGTAATCCCCGAAGGGTACCCATTAGTGCACTCACATTTTGCCAGTTATGGTAAAGTCCTGTGTAATAGGGGGCGAGAAACGACTGCTAGAGGTGGATTACTGAGAAATTCCTGACGGAAAAACCCAATCCGGTACAGTTCCGGCACCGTCCCGCACAGTGATAATAATTATTATTTCATACATTCTCCACGATCGCGCCGGAACTGACACTGACAGCACTATGTCGTCACTGACACTGACGAGTGTGAACGCTTCATACAGAATGTATGAAATAATAATTTATTACTGATATGGGACTGTGCCGGAACTTTGACTTCACTGATATGTGTGAATCGAGCTTTAAAGTTTTTCAAATTGATGTTTATTTGTTTCTCAAAACGCACAGCTCTCCTACTTATCCCGCTGCATATAATTCCGCAAACCACAGCCTAACAATATTGCACATAAACGCAAAGTAAATGTGCAGTCTACAAATATAAAAGAGATCTGCCACATCTGTGAATCCTTTTCGTACTGTTCTGACAGTGTCTACTACGCCTTAGAGAGAATAGTTTTATTGTATTCTGTACCTAATTAGTAGTCTGTTATTTCAGCTCGATGTAAGCCTTATTATCAGTTCGAAACGGTCAGTAAACACTGAGCAGTAATGGATAAATTGATAATAAACTAAAATAATATAGAAATAGAGTAAGAAATTGTGTAATTGCTTGCAAGATAATAAATGCCGTGCGAAATTTTATCTTACACATTACATTCAATTCGGTAAAGTTTTTAGTTTATTTATGAACTAGCTTCTGCTCATGATTTTGTCTGGAATGTGGGTGTACTAATGGGTACACCTTTGCCTAACCCTTCAGGGATTACAGGCGTAATGTTATATGATATATTATAGGCTTTATTATATTTACATCATTTGAATAACGTTTCTGTCAGATAACATTGTTTGTGTTATAACGTAGGTAGTTTGTTAAACAATTGAAATCTGATAAGTTTTAGCCGATAGCCTAAAGATATATCTAAGGGATCGAGTCCCAATTTAAGTGGTATCTGCTTTTGGTTTTGACTAAAATCTAAATATACATTCTTAGAAAATCGGCCGGGTACGAGTCGGATTCGATCACGAAGGGTTTTGTACAATATTTAACACTACGTGCTTACAAAATACATGTTTGTAACCATACAACAAACTTGATGTTTGTAGGCACATTTTTTTTTTTTGAAGTATTAGAAAAAAAAAACATCCATTCTGTAAAAAAATCAACTGTCTACCTATCTATTACAGTACATGAGTTAGAGCCAGCTGACAGACTGACGGATAGCGGAGGCAAAGTCAAAATCAAAACATTTATTTCAATTAGACCAAACTTAGGCACTTTTTAATTGCCAAAGAATCGGTCAGTTAGTCAGAAAGTTGAAGCTAGTTGCTCGTTACAAAACGGACGTAGGCCTCTATGGAGAAGAACGAGCAAGAAACTCCACGACACTTAATGATAAGGTGCGGTAAGCGCCCTTCTGGTACGGAATCCTAAAAACAATACATAAAAACATATTTTATAGAAAGATTATGTTACGTAATATAAACAAAGTAAATTATCATCATTGTAATCCACTTTCTATGCGAACTCGTTTATTTTGTTACCCTTTTTATACCAAATACTTATTATCATAATTATCATCCTTTGTATTCATTTAAATTATTGGCTTTTACGTAGGTACAACAGAAATATAATGTACCTAAATTGAGTTAGGTTAGGTCAACCTCCGAATATTTTTAAGAATTGTAGGTACTGTGGTACGTTATGATGTGCTCAAAATGGTCAAATCGTGCACAGGCCACTAATTTTAAACATTTAGGCGATTAACACACGGCACCGCAAACCGCTGCGGTATGCGGTGATGAGCCGACTATCACACGGTGCACCGCACGACCGCGCGGCCGGCGCATCACCGCATACCGCAGCGGTGCGCGGTGCCGTGTGGGTATCGCCTTATAAGGCTTTTGTAAAACAATTTCTATCCCAATGTTTTTTTGACATTGTTTTTTTTTGTTGTTGTTTAGACTGCATCTTTGGTCTAGTGGTCGCAAACGCGACTGCTGTGCATGAGGTCTTGGGTTCGATTCCCAGGTCCTGCAAAGTGTTATTGAGTTTTTCCATCAGGAATTTCTCAGTAGCAGCCTCGGAGTCTGGATTTGTGCCCGGTTGATGGCAATAGGCTCGCCTCCTATTACATGGGATTACAAACATAACTGGCGAAATGTGGGTGTACTAATGGGTACACCTCTGCCTAACACTTCGGGGATTACAGGCGTGACGTTATGAATTATGTATGTGTTTTTTTTTAAATAAGCTTTTTTATTGCATTGTCGTGCAATGTGGATATTATTGTATTCGATATTCCAACTCAATCTAACACCCGAAAATGGGTCTTTAACTTGTCAAATTTGATTGAGTTCTTATAGCCATTTTCCGGCTCCATCATCAGATCACCTCTGCGACATCATTATATTACATTGTCATGCAAATTACACGTTTCCACAAAATGTCAGCTCAATCGAACATCGGGAAGTGGCTCAAATTTAAATTGTAAGATTTGATTAGCCACAGACACCCGAAGAGCTTAAAGTAAATAAAAGCTTGTAAAAAAGAAGACAGTAATTGCGCGCAAACAAAATGGCCGTCACAGGATGCCCGTCACAGTGAACATTCAAATTTCTAATTAATAGAAACTAAAAATCATAAAAAATATATAGAGTAAAATAACAAAAATACAGAAAAGCAACTGAGTGTAACATATGCGTGCGCACATACACAAAGGAGACGAAAGCGGTGGCGTAGAGGTGGCATGACGTCATACGGGAGCGTCATGCCGTTTGCCGTCACGGCAAACAGGTAAATTTTACCGCCAAAGTGCGAAGAAGTAATAGATGTTTCACATAAATTATTAAAAATGTATTTTTGTATAGTCTACAGTTTTATTAACATTGTTTTTTGCAAGTTGACCCAAAAAGCTTCTAACTCTGACAAACCTGTAGTCATAAACTCGTCACGTCACAAACTAGCGAGTGAACGAGTGACAACATTAATAAACAATTTTACGTCTCATGAAAGTCGTAACTTTAAAATTGAACAAAGAAAAGTTCAATAAAAGCGAACGACATGCCATTACATATTTCCACATCATCCAATCTGACTTTAATGTCGTAGTGGTCTAATAAAAATATCGTAAGCGCAACAGCCTGGTCCATGAAGGAAAGTCAACATGGCTGCTGTGATCCAACTTTAGTCAACTGACTACACGACCATAGAATAGAAAGCTGCAGAAAAACAGTTCACTAAAACAATGAGCTAAAGGGCACGCACATATACACAGTTCACAGCGACACTACGGCATATTAAGATTAAAAAAAAACTTCCTGATAAATATTATAATTTTGATAAGAATTTTAATCTGAATGTCATCGCAATATCCCTGAATAGATACACAAATTACGAATAACTATTTCGTAAGTACATCTATACCTGCGCAAGCTGCCCATTACTGACGCTTGTCAAGTCTCATCTTTCATGGCGCGTATAATACGAACATATCTATGTGTGCGTATACCTATTTTCGTTCGTCGTATGAAGTCAACCTTCTAAACCTTTAGTTTTGAGTAGATACAAGACGCACTTTACTTGGTCTCCGACAAATATAAACTTCTAGTTCGTGTTGATGTTCAGGATATTAATACTGCAGTTTGAAATGATGACAGTTTGAGTTTGTGACAGTTTGTCTAGATTCTGACAGTTATTGGTTTAGACTAGGTAACAAATTAATAATAAGTTCTAAAATGTCTTTTTACCCTTCCAATAAATTCTCTGATTTGAAAACTAATTATTATTTTTTGTGGAATTTCTGTTGTATCGGAGGTTCGTTTACAAACACTTATAAGTCCTTAGATACGAACAACCAGACCTGGAACAATTACTTGTGGACCATACAAATTACGGCGCTGTTAGCGCAGTGGCTGAATGACTGCTGTGCTACATATCGCAAGTTCGATTCCTGCACGGAACAAATATTTGTATGGCATTGCTATTCCGGGTCTCGCTGTTCGTGTATGGGAGTTTATGTTTGTAAACGTACCCACGATGCAGGAGAAATTCCCAGTAAGTAAAAAAGAAAAAAAAATTGGTCCTTGTGGAAAACAAACCCGCGACACGCAGTACGACAACCAACTACTCAGCTACCCACAGCGTGCCAAAAAATTACTTTATACACACATAAATAAATGCCTTAAAGTTGAAAAACAATGTAAACCTACGCCTGTCCTAAAATGAAGCAACATCTCCCCGAAGGCTTCATTAACTCAAAGTAGCAACCTTCACCTCCGTACTCAAATACTTTACAATTAAAATTTCAAACAAACACACCCTTTGGCAACACAAAAATCCCTAAAAAGTAACATGTAACAAAGCAAATAACTTGTAACAAAGCAAATAACTTGTCGTGGCCAACATTAAATAAAAGGGTTCATAATTATGAATGCCAATCTACTTCACAATTAGCCAAGGGGTTTTAATACCTTTGTATTCCTTACCTTGAACGTTTGCAATTTAATTTCATTTCATTCTGTTCAACTTTCCTACCATTATTTGAGTTTCTGGGGGTTAATTTTAGTTATTATATTATCCGTAATATAAACAATACGTAAATAACAAGCTTTGGTTTCTATTTATTTAACATGGCCGGGTGGTTTGATTAGGAGCGCTGTATTGCTGCTGGCGCGGAGTTTTCATGCAAAGATGAATGGGGGGGTATAGAGTTTACATGCGCTCTGAATATGAAAAGCTAATGAGGAAAATTGACTAATTTGTTGTGTCGGACTAACAAGCTTGCTGCGGCAAAAGTTATTTATCTTTTGAAACTTCTTGTGTTGTAACATTAATGATTAAATGGTCCTTTGATCCGTAGTATACTGCCTTTTGGTCCTGGGTTACAAGTGCGACTGCTGAGCATAGGGTTTGATTTCCAGGTCGGAAAATGTGATAGAAAGACTAAATGGTATTAGTTTTTTTTTCTATTTGGAATGTCGCTGTTTCAGCCCGGAATTTGGAAGTTGGTGTTCTATCACGCCCCGACACGCTCGGAAAGCACGTAAAGCCGTTGGTCCTACGTCTGATCTCCCCACGGACATATCGGATTGCCGTCCCATTGAACAATGAGAGTAAGGGAAGAGGGCGTGCACCTGTGTTTACGCAAACACTTGTATATCATATCACCTGCGTACTCGACTCATCTTCATTAAATCGACCACCGTGATCGAAAATTGGTCTGAAAACTATTACAATTAGTCATCATGCTAAGTTTTTAATAAACTATCAAATTCAAAAATAAAGAAAAAAGAAGGTCTATTCTGTAAAAAATCTCTCAAAGCTTGAGATAACCTAACATCCCACTCAATGCTAGGAATTGATAGCTCACCTCAAGCCCTTTTCACCTAAAATCAGCGAGAGAGATTTTTACAGAATAACACTGTTTTTTTATCGTACTTGTACCATAATAACATCATACAAGGTAAACCAGATTCAACCTAGTTATTGGTCCTTTTTCCTCAAACTTTTTTCCACGTATAAATCAAATTAATACAGTTATAAATAACGCCCAACATTGAAAAATAACTAGGTACACGTATTTTAAATCTATCTACACGGTATGGCGCAAAAAGTATTGTAATATTCACGTAATTTGGATGATTCATGAGCCATTAGGTAGCGTTATTGAACTTTCTGGAAAAAAGGTAAGGATCCCTCTCGACTGAGGGCAGAGGACCAATATTAAGTCGTTGGCCTTTGGTCTTTTTGGTAATGTTATATTGTACGGGTGATGATTTGTGAATCACACTGTTTAGTTGTTGTTGAAGGGAACTATCACCAGTCATTATAACTTAAAAAAAAAGCTTTCACATATTGAGACATATTTTACCTACAGAAAATGACGACGTTCATGAGCAGAGCTAAATTATATGATTTATTTATACGTATAATTAAAGTTAAATACATAACAAGACATTGAAGGTAGCAGTAAAAATCATGCGAAACAAAAATCAGTTTAAATGCAAGCAAAAAAATAATGTAAATAGTAAACATTGATTTCCAAATAAAAAATTTTAAGTTGATTTTCCACGCAAAAATATTGCATTAAGATTTACAATCACCTTAAAAGACTTTTTACAAGATTTTGTATTCATCAAAAGATTTCAATGTCAGCCATTGCAATTCATCATGCCACAGAAGCGACAACAAGTTTTTGTTTGAATTTAAATAAAGAACGTAAAGCATGTGCAATTTAAAATAAAAGCTTTTCATTCTTTATTCAAATTCAACCGAAAAATTCGTCGCATTCGCGCTAAATTCGACCAATGCGGTATAAATATATCTTCTACTTATACCGTATTTTCTACCTAAACACAGATAGGTAAGTTATGAAAGTACGAATGGCCGCCAATCTAGTGCTGTCTTCAATCATTCCGGGATTTTGTCGCGACATCCCATTTCCGAATTCGTGACTCTCATATATATATCTGTACGTATATTTTATGTGTAGGTATGGATGTAATATCAAGGTGTGTGCGGGTTCTTTGTACGTAGGAATTTGTTCAGGATGAAATTGAAAACATTGAGATTTAGAAAGTTACTTCCTATTTATTTGAAGATTTAATTTAACTTTTTATCGATTTCCAGGTTGGGCCAAGTGTTATTGGGTTTTTCTATCAGGAATTTTTCAGTAGCAGCCTCAGAGTCTGGATTTGTACCCAGCGTATGGCAATAGGCTCTCCGCTTATCACATGGGACTTAAATATGTTTAAGCGGCGAGCACACATTTCACCAATTATGACCGGTGAAATGTGAGTGTACTAATGTATACACCTCTGTCTATCCCTTCGGGGATTACAGGCATGATAATGGTATTTTCTAAATCTTGTGTTCCGTCTCTAATGGTGTAAACTAACTTGTTTTCGTTATTTATCAGCCGATGCAATAATAATCACACCAAACATTAAAAAAAAAAACCGTTACTGAAATATTTTCTTCTATTTCAATATAAACTAACTTAGTTTACAAAACAAGAAGCTCACTACTTAAACATACAGTTAAAAAAACACAAACCTACCTAACTCTCGGAAACCTTAAATTAATTTTGTTCCATTATCACAGACAGACACTGCATCTCCAAGGAAATTTTGTCTTCACTAATAACAACATAAGGTTCAGTATAGCAAATTATCATTTTGCTATTCCCCAACCAATATGGAAATTAACAACACGAGTTATTAATATATAACTTTTAATATTCACAAATAATTAAGGCATCAAATTTAAAAAGTGCCACAGGATCATTATTAATGTGCATATCTAAACGTGAAAATCCGCCATGTACCGAAATAGCGGCCATTTTGTAAATATTCATGAATTTATATTTATTCCTTTATACAATGTTGTGATGTGTTTTGATTCTTGTGGTTAGATTTGGTTGCGATATAATTTTAGTTTATTTGGTGTTTCGCTGTGACATTTGAGTGATATAAAAGCGTTAGATACCCTTTTTTAAATGCCAATTGACATAATAAGATATTTAAGATATTTATTTATTAATTGGTGTTTCGCTATGTGACATAAAAGCGTTGAGATTATATAAATGCCAATTAATGCTGATGACTGCCCCATTGAGTTTTTCAATTCAAATGTAAGTTCTACTTTTTTACGTGTAATTTATGTTCTTTATTTCATATAAATAATTTACAAACTGTTTCTACTTTATTATGTTATCTTGTTTAACATTGAAGAAGGAAAACACCTCGCTGAAGCCTGGATTTATAATTGATATATATCTGAATTAAGTCCAATCCAATCCACCTTAAGTAAGCGTGGTGATCAATGCTTGTTTCTTCTTTGTATAAGACTCTTTCCATACAAAGGAGGCACTGCCCTGCTGGGGAATAATAGGCTGGTATTATTGTATATTTACCTATATTTTATTACATGACGTTGAAAAGTTGCCTTCTAATAGTCTAACTAAAATAAATGATTTGATTTTTGTCTTTAATTTAGTGATGTGAGAAAACAAACAGTAACACATTATAATAGATATTTGCCGAACTTTATACCTTACCTACTTAGTTTTCGGGGTTGAGGGACGTCTTAACAGGATACCGTGGCCCCGGAACGCAATGGGCAACAGAAGGAACAGGGTGGTTTTTTATTCAGTAAAAGTCTGACAGTCCCTTCCGGAACCCAAGGCGGAAGGACTCATTTGATGATTTTTACCACCTAAAAAAAACCTACTTATCTAAGTTTGTTATTAAACAGCCATCGCCACCGCAAGTTACGACAAGCACCAATATAGCCCAGTAATAACTCGAGAGGTTCAATAGACGCCCACACATATACGTACAGATTCCAAACATTCATTCACAATCGGTTTCTAAGTATGTTCAACCTACATAATCAGCGACACGTGCCTATTACTTTATCAATGGCTCGTTTCTGTTATAATGAAAACAAACATCAATGACACCAAATCCTGTCTGTCAATTGTGACTGTGACTAAAATGGAAATAACATGTAATAACTTGTTGGTTTTCCTGGTTTCTATAATTAGGAAACAGTCGTTTATTTCACACCTACACGATCAACATATGGAATAGCTAATTTTTTAGGGATTCGTACCTGAAGGCTGCTAACGGGACCTTATTATTATGGAATGATTCTCATTAGAGCGGGCCGTGCTCGGGGCGGGGCCCGGACGGGGCACGGTTTTAAATCTGTTACATATATTTTGTATGAATCAATTTATATTACACAGTGCATTATCCGTGTCCCGTCCGGGCCCTCTCGACGCACTTCAATACCACGTCGGCTCGTCTACGCCCCGGCCCGGGCACGGCCCACTCTAATGAGAATCATCCCTAAGCCTCCGCTGTCTGTCTGTATCTAAGTCATTTTGTGCGGGCCGCGAGAACACAGCAAATTGCGCAACAGAGTACGTAATTTAATAAAAATGTTTCCCCTGCATTATTTTTGTTGACGTCAATTCTAAAACGGCCGGGCGAAGCAACGTGTTAACAAGCGAGGAAGAGTTCGCGGATTGCGAATGCGTTGATCGTTGCAATGTGAAAAAAATACCTTTGTTATTACCGAAATTACATTTAAAAAAATATTATTAATACAATAGCTCGCAATAGGCTCGCCTAGTTATGTCTTTTAGTCCTATTACATGGGACTAAAAGACATAACTGGCGAAATGTGGGTGTACTAATGGGTACACTTTTGCCTAACCCTTCGGGGATTACAGGCGTGATGTTGTATGTAATACAAATACTTTCTAATACAAACTTAAAAAATAAAAAGGTAAAATTTTGTGCTGACCGCGGGGGTCATTTCATTTCTTTAAACGGACCTCGAGCGAAACTCTTTGTGCCCCCTGAGCTAGAGTGTTCAAATTTTAATTGCAACTAAACAAACAAATAATAAATATAAAATAATGAAAGGGGATCCCGATTCAAGAGAAATGTTTTTCTTTGCGTTTTTGACTTGATTCTATACTGGCAATACCGTTAATTATATCTTCTACAATGGTACGGAACCTTTCGTGTCCGACTAGCACTTGTTTTATTTTTACATTGTAATCACTTTATTTCTAACAAAACAACAATTTATCACCACAGTCCACTACTGCTTCATACTCTTCAAATTGTTTATAACACGTAAAATTATAGTATGCAAATCCTTCTGGTCTATCGCGCAATAGCCATATATCAGCCTCATACACAGCAATAAATTACGCATTTTACAACCGGGCTACCTACCGACCCTCGTTTTGAATAGGTGTAAAACTTTTACGGGCTGTAAAATTTAAACTGTGCATTTGGACATGTTTAAATAAATGTTTTGATGGCGTTCGTGTGATTTTTTGAGTATTATTTTTATTTATGAAAATGTGTGTTGTTCAAATTGAATGTGTTTTTTGTAGATTTTTCTTTTTTCACAGGATTTTTTTTTATTAGGTTTCATTTTAGTATTATGTTGTTTATTGAAAATAATTAAATATGTGTTTTTTCTTTGAGTATCACTCAGTACTAAAATATTAAGATATGTATAAAGCATCAGACAGTTGTGGACATTATGCGCCGCATCGAACACTGAGCCGACTCGTGCGCCTGGCCCCCCAAGCAAAACATAAGTTGCAAATTTTAACTTCATACTTTCACGGGCTTTAGACCGTTAAATGGGAAAGATATGTCGTATTCCGGATATAACATTTTTTTTATTTTGAAAATTTTGCATACTTGGCATTATAAAGTCTTCCTGCATGTGGTTGAAGACCGCTGACTAATTTAAGTCTATACAGAATGTAAAAAGACACATCACAGTCTTTAATGACTCATATTTCTAAACTTTGTGGGTAATATTGAGCTAAAATTTTTCATGGGAAACGACTTTAATATTTGTTTTAGAGTGCAGTATCAAAAATGTCACCTTGATAAAACAAATGCCAACCCAAAAGACGCCGCGGTACTTAACTAGTGCACCTTAATCTCCGGCCATAATTCCTTCACGTTGGCATTCATGTTCTCAAGTAGAGCATAAGTCGCACATAATGAAATAAGTTTCGTACCCCGCTTAAAACTCGAGATTTTTAATGCCTTAATATTCTGTCGCTATCAAAGTTGCTCTACTTACTTTATTGTGATGATACTTGTTGGTGTTTTATGCAAAAAGTGTTCTTATTAAGCAGGACAGTTGTTTCTTTTTTGTTTGAAAATATTTTTGAAACGACTTCAATAGATACTTGATTTGTTGCTTTTTTTAAATAGTTTTCAGATCATTATTTTCTTGAAGAAATTAATTGTTTTTTAAGAACATGCAAGACAACAAAAGGCTAATTCAAATAATTAAAATTAATGTCAAAAAATATTCCTATGACAATTTGATATCGTCAAGTGGGTAATTTTTGAGTTAGTAGAATTTATGCGTTGTTTAGGATATTGTTGTTATAACAAATACATCCCAACTAGAAAAATAAATAACATTATCTAATGCGTCGAATTGAACACTACTATAAAACTGTTACAGAACTATTATAAAACCCTTACATGTCTGTTAGTTGTATATTCAAATAATATACAACTTTTTTGCCAGTTGAGATACGATTATAGATTATAGTGAATTAATTCTAAACTGTAGTTACTAATAATTTCTTATTCTAACCAAAGCTTTTCAAACTTTTAATTGACCTAATGCTCAATTATGAGAACATAAAAATAACACAATTACGAAAACCTTCATTAAAGTACAGTACACAGTCAAAGTCAAATCGTTTATTCCGCTCGTCTATTAAAAGGTATTTTTGAACGAATAAAGAAAAAATATTGAATCTAGTTGTAATTTCTTATGGAGAAGAATGGGTAAGAAACGGTCTATAGGTACTAAAATTTTTAAATGTTTTTTTTTTAATAATAATATATTGTATTATGTCTTTTCTCATTCCTTTATTTATCATATTTTGACACATGTTTTCCTTTTAAAAAATTACAAATAATATAGTTAAAAAAAAAATGTATAAAATAGTGCTCCGCCAGCAACGAGGTGGTAAAACCCCAGCTACCGGCGGTTAGGGATCCAGAGAGAGGAACCTCCTCACTATTATGTCAATTATTATATGAATGTAAAGACGATGAATCTATCTATACCTACGTATATATTATATAAAAATGAATCCGTTTTCCCTTGGTCACGGCGTCACGCGTGAATGGTTAGACTTATTTCACAATTATTTTTATTGTGGTATTGGTTTATGTAAGAAGAAGGAAAATTAAAAAAATATATGGCTTTACGAAATTCGCTCGGTCAGCTAGACAATACTAAAAAAAAAAAAAAAAAACACTAAAGTAGGTACTATAATAGGTACCAAGCGCTTTAAAAGAGAAGAGAGCTTAATCAATCAAATAAATACGTCATCACTTTCACAAAAGTCATCATTAAAACGGGCTTGTCAAAACATACTGTCAATATTTTCTGACAATTCCCAATAGGAATTATTCGTCGCAGAACTGATATCCTCTTACTGAACCGGGTTTTGTACCACTCAGCGTAATGAAAATGTTATTTTCAATTGTCAAGGGAGGATTACGTTTCAACGATACTCCGAGATGTATCAATAATATGAAATTATTTTGTAGAAGTAAGGTAGGTATCGGTGAAATTTTATCTCATTTCATTTTGGTGGAGGCTTGTAATATTGCGTGGTGACTTATGCGGGAGTTGGTTTGTGTTACGGTCTGCTTGAGTGGCGGACAAGTTAAGAAGCTAATCATTCTGTTTCACTCACTCTGTGTAGCAAGAAAAATAAAAATACAATAATCAACATTTAAACATATAAACTGCGTCGTTGGTCTAGTGGTCAAAAAGCGCGACTCCTGAGCATGAGGTCTTGGGTTCGATTCCCAGGTTGGGCAAAATGTTATTGGGTTTTTCCATCAGGAATTTCTCAGTAACAGCGTACCATCAACCGGGCACGAATCCAGACTCTGGTCTAGACTCGTGTCCGGTTGATGACATTGGCTCGCCCCCTATGACATGGAACTTAAACATAACAGGCGAAATGTGGGTGTACTAATGAGTTTACCTCTGCCTAACCCTTCAGAGATTACAGGCGTGATATTAATAAAATTAAGCACCTACACACTAGAAAATTATGAAACAATTTAATAAACACCGCTTACTATGAAATGGTTATCAACAATCGGCTAATTCTCTGTAATAATCTCGCACTAATAATTCCTCTATTCGTGTTGGTCCATAGATTAATTTGACAGTATTAATCTGAATTAATGCGCCCAGTTGATAATAAAGTAATTTCATATTAAACAATTTCTATTCGAGTATCTATTGCCTGTTATTAGTATTGAATTTTCACAATGAATCATTATTTAATAATAGCTCCTGGACTACTTATATATCAGCTTATAATTATCTTACTGTAAGCGTCTTCTCGTATAGAGAAGGCGCGAATATTGATCACGCTTGCACAAAGCGAATTGGCAATTTGAGGCTGTCATTGATTATTAAGTATAAGTCCTGGTTTCCGCACGATGTTTTCATCATTTCAGTAAGATACGTGACTGCCTCTTTGGTCTAGTGGTCGCAAAGCGTGACTGCTGAGGGTGAGGTCTTGGATTCGATTCCCAGGTCGGGCAAAGTGTTATTGGGTTTTGCTTTCAGAAATTTCTCAGTTGTAGCCTCGAAGTCTGTATTTGATCCCCGGTTGATGGCAATAGGCTCGACTCCTATTACATAGGACTTAAACATAACTCGCGAAATGTGAGTTTACTTTTAGGAACACCTCTGCCTAATCCTTTAGGGATTACAGGCGTGATGTTATGTTATGTATAAATTTTTTTTCACTCCAATGTTTCCTCGCCTTACGATCATTCACCGCAACAAATTCAACAGTCTCTCCCAAACTTTCCAAATACAAAATTCTAAGCAAAATAACTCGAAATTCTTAGACAAAAACAAAAGAAAATTCCACCCATTTTAATCTCATCCAAAGATATACAACTGTGAGACTCCTTTAAGTCACCCGACTTATTTACGTCTCCCACTTTAATAACAGTACTTTAAATGACCAAAATTCCGTTTTAACGATTAAAACGGCAAAGTTTGCCTTTTAAAATTTATCGTACGGACGCTCAGTTATTTTTCAATTTGGTAGATCGCGAGTTGAGTAAAGCGAGCGGCGATTACGTTCGGCGAGAAGTTTCGGGAAATATTGTCCGGGACGGGAATTGTGTTATTCAGAGTTGGGACTGGTTGATTCTGTTTTGTTTTTGTTGAATGAAGGGTATTGAATCGCTTTCCATATTGTACCTGCCTATCTATTCCTTATGGCTAGCTTGGGATTGACGGGAAGTTATGAGTTCTAAACTGCATAGGGTATTGTGATGGGCTTGTGAATGAATGGAAGGAGATATAGTCAGGATGCTTGAAGAACTGCGAGAGGAATGCATAACAGGTACGCACGTATGTTTGTGTATATTTTAAGTATAATTTTACGTCCAAGTACATGACTAAGTCATAGGTACACACTTTAGTTATATAGGTATGTTTTCAAACTCATTTGCAAAAACTGTTTCTTTGTTGGAAGTTACTATTTTTAACTGTTTTTAATTTACATGTTGAATCAGCCTAGTTCCAGTAGTTTTTTTTTGTTTTAAATTTATTTTTATTTTATTTACTGTCATGTTCTGTGTTATTTTTCATTTTCATTCTAATGTGTGTTATCCAAATTCCAAACATGCTGGTTAAACCTGTTATTGGCGACTGTGTAGAACAAAACCAGTAATAGAAATATTATAATCTTATGTTTAAAGAAGCTGTTGGCAAACATACATACATACATAACATCACGCCTGTAATCCCCGAAGGGTTAGGCAGAGGTGTACCTATTAGTACACCCACATTTCGCCAGTTATGTTTTTAGTCCCATGTAATAGGGGGCGAGCCTATTGCCATCAACCGGGCACAAATCCAGACTCCGAGGCTGCTACTGAGAAATTCCTGATGGAAAAACCCAGTAATATTTTGCCCGACCTGGGTCGAATCGAACCCAAGACCTCATGCACAGCAGTCGCACTTGCGACCACTAGACCAACGAGGCAGTCAATCCTGAATAAATAAATAAATATGCTCGACAATTTTATTCATTCTTTCCCCACAATAGAACAGCCACAAGCTGTTTAATACTTTGTCCCAATTCACCTACTAATAGACACTTACAAAGTAAAAGGGAAAACTTTTTATACGAAAAAATGCAGCTCGAATCACTTTGTTACTTTTTCGTATTTAAAAAGCTGTTTCGATTCGTTCCAAGTGTTTTGAAACTAGCTGTTTTATTCATACCATTTTACAGTTCAGAATTGCAGTTAATTTTTATTACGAGCCTGAATTGTACCGTTTAAAAATGGCAATTCTTATTGCTGTACAATCATGAAATCGGCTCGCTTTTGTTTTTCTTTATTCGTAATTTTTGTTTTACGTATATTTGTTTTAGCCTATATTATCTGATTTTTTTTTAATCTATTTCTTAGCGTACATGTATTAATTTGTTATTTTTAGTTACTAATGTAAGACACACGTAATTTAAGATATATTAAATTAATAGACGTATATTATTAATTTAACTAAAGAGAAATTGTTGATTACTTTATTTTGACAAACCCAAGCTTTAATTTAAAAGCAAATGGGAAAAACTAAATCATTCAATCACGTTCAACCTACAGCTAAACAAACATTAACATCAACAAACTAAACAAAAAAGATGAAGAAATCCACATCATAAATCCCAATACGAATGACAAAACCAAACAAGAGTACAACACTTTTTAGTCTAGAACATTGCAGGACCACATCCGTGCATCTCACAATTTATCTGTGATATTTTATTTTCTGCATAAACCTGAGAATTTTCCCATAATATTTTACTAGAACAAGTGCACCTGCGTTTTACGTCTTGTTGGGAGAATTTTAGAACAATGCTAGCTGAATGGGCTATTCATCATTGGGACTGTTTTAGGATGCTATTTTGCAGTATTAATATAATAATACAAAAGGCAACGCGTAGGGATGAGTGGAAGGTAATAGAAAAGACTGTTGCCCAGCAGTGGGATAATACAGGTTGATAAATAAAAATACTCTCTTTTGCTCGCGACTTCTTCCGCATTTCAGCAGAATAGTGTTTTTTTAGACTGAGCCAGAGCGAATTGTTGCCGCGTTCAGCTAGTAATATAACATCATGCCTGTAATCCCCGAAGGGTAAGGCAGAGGTGTACCTATTAGTACACCCACTTTTCGCCAGTTATATTTAAGTCCCACTAAATAGGAGGCCAACTTATTCCCATAAACCGGGCACAAATCCAAACTCCGAGGCTGCTACTGAGAAAATCCTAACGGTAAATCCGAATAACATTTTGCTTGACCTGAGAATCGAACCCAAGACCTCATGCTCGGCAGTCACACTTCGCGACCACTAGACCAATGAAACATTTCACATAAGAAGTCATAATAAAAAGGAACACGTTTATAACCGTTTCGTTTTAGCTCGTTTAATTTAAAAAATCTACCTCAAAAATAACTTGAGATATCGCTGTTGACTGTACCTACCAATCAGAAACAGCGGCGCGTCGGCCGGATACAGTCGACGCTACAAGCCAGTCTAATTGCGATACGTTAATTACGTACCGCAATTAGAATGTTTAGGGTTTTAGGCTATGGATCACACACGTCTGTCTGTGTAGGAGGGTTCCCTAGACAGGTGGGTAACAATATAATTACCTATCTGTCTAGCTTACCTTACTAATTTATGTACACATGTACAATTGTACAAGGATACAAAAGGGTTTTGTACAACCTGGGATACTTTTAGGTACTATTTGCTACTAGAATTAAACTTTGGTAACATACATCCATACTAATATTATAAATGCGAAAGTGTGTCTGTCTGTGTTACCTCTTTACGCTTAAACCGCTGAACCGATTTAGGTGAAACTTTTTATAGAGATAGTTTAAGACCCGGGGAAGGACATAGAATAGTTTTTATCCTGGAAATCACTCCCTAAGACGGTGAAAAGGGGGGTGGGAGTTTGTATGAAAGTACGATATAAAAATAAAATAGGAAGAATTTTTAAATGTTGTCACGTACATACAAAATGTATTTGTGACATCAATAGCTTATACTCGAGCTTTGTCCGCATAAATGTCGGTTATCGGTGGTTTTTTATGCACGGAAGCCTTATTCATTTTTAAATATATGTAACTTAAGTAACTTCTGAAAACATGAGCTATATTACGTCAGTGAAAGTCGTGCCAAAATCAGTCCAGCCGTTTTCAAGTTTAGCAGGAACAAACAGAAAGATAACTTTTTAACATTGTTTTTTTGGTATTTGTAAACACAATCTTAATTATTCATTTAGTATTTATTATTTATAGTAATCTGTCATTTTGATATAACAAACAGACACTTCAATTTTATTTTATTTGTATTGATGGTAAGTACTTCTAATTATTAACTACATAATGAAGGTCACTAATTCAAAATCAAGATTAGGCTCTACAATTAAAACGCCATTATAAGCCTAAAACTGTTAGAATTGAAATTAAGCATTGTTCGAGTAACAGGGGCGTAGCTATAGCCGTACTGGGTGCTTGAGGTGAGCTAACATCCTACCAATGTATAAGTTTAGTGGTGTTTGAAATCCACTGCACTTTACAAACACGATGAGTTTAATGTTATAATATTTCATTTCGTCTTTAAATACATTATTAGAGCTCTTAAACGACTGAACTGATTTTAATGTAAAAAATGAGTATTTGCGTGGATCTCTGAATGGTTTCGATTCAGATATGATCTTGATAGGTGGCGCTGCAAGCCTTTTATGTTGCTATTCGGGACACATAAGGTATGTAGGGACTGCTAAAGTGTAATATGTTTAAAACCACACCCATTTTAGATTTTATTTCTCGTAATTATTAGTAGATATTAATTACAAGACAAAACACAATAAAAACTTTTTAGCCAGGGTGTAAAGGACGTTAAATCCATGATTCCTATGGCCACTTTCCATGCACGTCATGCCAAATTAAATACATAACAATTTCCAAGAATAACCCGAACGTTATTGGAAAAATACATATTATTTTGACGTGGAGCGCTGTTATTTGAATTCGTACGCGCATCTGTCGCGGGCTACACAAAATTACATGTTTGTCGGCGAAGCGTTGCTCGACAGTATTCAGATAGCATTGACGTATTTTTTGGGAAAAAAATGCATATTATTTTAAGTAAAAACCAAAGTTACAACAATGATAAGCTTTATAGTTAAACTGGACTTTAGATTGATTGAAAGATTTGTGACTAAAAGATTTGTATCTGTGTTTTTACAGAGCAGTTTCAACTGCTCATGGAGGGGTCTTCAGTCCGAGTTTCAAGTCGGGCAAAGTGTTATTCGGTTATTCCCTTAGGAATAAGCGGTCTGGATCTTGCAAACTGGTGGTGTGACAAGGCACGTAAAGGACTGCGCCTGATCTTTCTCCGGTCATGTCGAATCGCCGTCCCAGCAGAGTTAGGAAAGAGGGAGTGCATCTGCGTTTGCGCACGCACTTGTGCACCATCATATTTATTTATTTATTTAAACTTGATGCACATGTAAAAAAATACACTGCACAGAGACTGACTGACTGAGTGACTTAATGCCTTGTGGTGTGCATTTTCTACCAGTCTACTTTAGGGTGATGCAGAGACAAAACATAGTAGGTAGACTATATTCCTCACGGTCTAGGATGGCGCCGGTGACATTTGTCAAACTGTTGCTTTTCACTCTTGAACGTTACAGGAATTTACAATCATGATTGAATATTTTAATTGCACACTAATATCATAATCGTAAAATATGGAAGTAATTTAATAATTAGTAAATTAAATAATGACATAATTATGCGATTCTGATATCCATAGATGAATTGCTGACATGTGTCACCCGCGCCATCATAGGACGAATGGAATATAGTCTCCACTGCGATAAACCACCGTGACAGAAATGATTATAACTAAATTCCTTAAACAGCGATGAAAGTTCACGTTCACCAGTAGAAGTTTATGCAGTAATATATTAGCGTTTTAAACATGCAAGTAATAATGACACAAAACCAGATCCGGTTTTTGCTGTCATCGCGAGCAGCTCAAAGTTTTCGCGGCAATTAGTAATTCCAGTTAGATTAGCATAATGCAGACAAAGTGTGGACAAAAACACAAATATATGAGGGAACTCTTGGAGTTGGATACTGGGGAAATCGTTTAGTTGGCAAGCTCAGCTAAATGCAGGAAAAACGGAATGATTTAGTTGAGAATCATCCTGTTTTTAGTGTTTAACTTTTGGATGGCAAACGGTGTTAATTCTGTAAGGCTTTGTTTTAGTTAAACATTAAATGGAGTGTTTAGGAAATTATTGGCGGCCCGTATGTATCATCATCTGCCTAGCCTTTTTCCCAATCATGTTGGGGTCGGCTTCCAATTTAACCGGTTGCAGCTGAATACCAGTATTTTACATGGAGCGACTGCCTATCTGACGTCCATAACTCGGTAACTGGGTAATACGATATCCCTTGGTTAGACTGGTTGTCAGCCTTTCGGGCTTCTGACAACCCGTGACGACCCGCTGGGCGTCGACAGACATCCATAACTTTCAACTTTGCAGTCATGCTTGCAACCATTAGACCAGCATTTAATACTTAGGTAGACCCTAAGATAGACTGGTAGAAAATGCCTAAGGCATTAATTCCGCCTTTGTACAGTGTATGTTTTACATGTGCATAAAGTTTAAACAAATAAATAAATACTTATTTCCTTAAGTTTGATCTAGGTGAGCAAAGCCGTGGGTACAGCTAGTATAACATAAAACACTTTTCATGTTCGGGAACCCCCTTAAATTTTTGACTTTATTGTATTTATTTAAACTTGCAACTAAAAAGTACAAAAGCAGACTTAATATCTTTGGCATTCTCTACCAGTCCGCCAAAGGTGGTGAAGAGATAATATGGCAGATGAAAATTATTATGCTAGCGTAAAATAATAATAAATAAAATCAGAAGTATTGAGAGGATAGTTAAGTAGAAGATTATGAGAGGAATATCGACTCCTATAGTGTGAGAAGAACAAAGATATTGAAATATTACCAGCCATTTTACACAGTCTGTAAAAGTTCAATTGTCTTCCTTACCTTTCAAAAGAAACAACCTGACAGGCAGTCTTAGCAATAGGGTTCCGTCTGCCACCCCTTGTGTACGGAACCACAAAAAATGCAAAACAACCGAACAAATTATACGAATCTAAATTCAACAAATTGAAATCTATTCGCGCAATTTACCACGGGTAAAAAAAAAACCTTGGAATTCAGGGGAGCGAAAAAAAAAGAAACAAAAGCGAAAGTCACTCATAATAAGGCCCGTTTATTCCCCGTTAAGGGTCAAGCCACACCTGAAGTAAATTGAATTCCATGAATAAATTTTCCCCTGTGCAACATTGAGGTGTAAGTTATGAGCTGAAGGCTTTGTTTGATTTTGGCTGACTTTGAATCAAGACAAAGTAAATGTGACTTTGAACCACCACCTTTGTGATTTGACCTCTAAATGATCGACGCGTCATATTCGTGAACACATGACACGTCGATCATATAGGTGAGATGTCGATCCCAATCCCAACCTATATGACTAGATGTACTATTAACTGCCATGCCTAATTGAAAAGAGTGCCGTCGAGTTTCTTGCTCGTTCTTCTCCATAGAGGCCTACCTCCGTTTTCGAACGAGAAACTAGCTTTAACTTCCTGACTGAATTCAAAAGTGCATGTAAATAGTCTAATTTAAATAAATGTTTTGACTTTGACTTATGTATATGTTATTTTTTTTTTTCTTTTTTTCTAATTGTCCTTCACCTACATTGTTTTCACACATCGAAGCAACAAGAAGAATGAAACTGGGATTTCGTGAAAATTTAAATGATAAGAGTAGAGTTTCTTGCTTGTTTTTCTCCATACAGACCTACATACGTTTTGTATCGAACAACCAACTTCAACTTTCTGACTAACTGACCGACTTATTGACAATTCATAAGTGCTTGTAAAATATTTTTCTTAGTTAAATTTTCTCGTAAAACGACCTAAACTTAACGTAGGTACCTACTAAAGATCATTCTTTGTACTTAGTCCAGAGATCATCAACCTTTTCCCCACTTAGTCCAGAGATCATCAACCTTTTCCGTAAAAACAAAAAACAAAATACCTACCCGCAAAAACGGCCTCAACGAAAGTAATTCTAATCTTGCACCACGCACAATCTCCGTCCTCGGGCAACATTTCATCGAAAACAAGAACTTATTGCCCTGTGGCCCGTAAATAACTTAATATTATTAGATTACAAATCAAATGTGAATCCTGTTACTGTTACTTTTTATGGTATTTACGATAGGATATCGGATTTCTGTTTTGTTATTGGCGAAATTAATAAATGTTGTTATTGCAAATTGAGGGTAGTTTGAAACTAGAACTCATTTTGCGGTTAATGTGATATGAATTGTTAATGTTGTGTATTTAGTTACCATTTTCTGTGGTTCTGTGTTTATTTTTGTACTGTTGCCATAATTTTGGGAGTTTGCAAATCAGTTGTCAATAAGTACCGAATTGATGGAACTGTCTCGTTGGTCGCAAAGTGCGACTGTTGAGCATGAGGTCTTGGGTAGTAGTCCCAGGTCAAGCAAAGTGTTATTAGGTTTTCCATTAGGAATAACATAACATAACATCACGTCTGTAATCCCCGAAGGTTTAAGCAGAGGTGTACTCATTAGTACACCCACATTTCGCCAGTTATGTTTTTAGTCCCATGTAATAGGAGGCGAACCTATTGCCATCAACCGGGCACAAACCCAGACTCCGAGGCTGCTACTGAGAAATTCCTGATGGAAAAACCCAATGATACTTTGCCCGACCTGGGAATCGAAGCCAAGACCTCATGCACAGCAGTCGCGCTTGCGACCACTAGACCAACGAGGCATCAGTCCATTAGGAATTTTACAGTATATTTTAACTATCTTTATAGACCTATGTAATATCCCGCTTATGTGTAGGTAATTTATTAAAATCGGTTCATTAATTTCAAAAAATTAAAGCCTTGAAGGTTTGTTTGAAATGTCTTAAAGCGTAAACGCTCTTAACCGCTCAAGGCCCAAAATCAATTGTGTCTCA
Source organism: Hoplodrina ambigua (assembly GCA_949774945.1). Classification (NCBI taxonomy): domain Eukaryota; kingdom Metazoa; phylum Arthropoda; class Insecta; order Lepidoptera; family Noctuidae; genus Hoplodrina; species Hoplodrina ambigua. The sequence goes on from OX458979.1 coordinate 11,094,890, forward strand.
TTACGTGGGACTCGAGTAATTAATGTAGGCAACAGCAGCCGAGCAATCTATTCTGTAAAAATCTTTGTCTGAGAATTTAGATGAACTTACTGAGCTTGATTTCAATTATCAATCCCTCGGTAGGATCACAATAATCATGTCATGCTCACTTCACCGACGGAGATTCTTACAAAATAGCACAGAAAAGAACGAATAAACAAACACCCGTCTAACGAGACGATATTTCACAATGACGAAATCTCTTCAATTCAAGAAAAAAGAACTCTTGAAGTAAACAATATCACAGCACCCTGTATACGAAACGATTGTAAATGATCCACGTGCTGTATAAACGAATGTCCGCATTATACAAATGTGGAGGAGTAGTTCAGTGCAGACCTCTTAGTGAGGGATATACGGGAGTGGAAGGGGAACGGGGACGCGGCGGTGGGCCACGGTTTGATAATGCGTGTATAATTATTTTAAGCTTTATGCACCAAAAGTACAAAGCCTTTGGTTTTTTTCTACCAGATAATTATACGTATAGAAATAATATGGCAGGTGCATATTATTGTACGAGCAAGAATCAATTTTTTGATGTTTAATAACTATGAAAAAATATGTTTTGAGGCTAAATTTTGATATCTAATGAGCGCCAAAGCTATATATTAAAACGGAGGTACAGTCAGCAACAAAAGTCGATTAACATTTCAGTTTTATGAATCCTTATTATTGGGCACAATATCAAAGGAAATACAAAATGGATGTAAAAAACAATAAAATAAACTCTTTAAAAAAACCTATATGTTTAGAAGAAGTGCACTGTGTTAAAATCGTATCTATTTAAATGATATGTTAAACTAAAAGTGTTAATCGACTTTTGTTGCTGACTGTACTACTTAAAAAAAATTAAATATATATTTTTTTGCAATTAAAGCATAAAATATATAAACAATGCATCATATTGATGCGTTACATGGGTAACGTAACAATATATAACATTACTGTGTGCGCATATTAACGGGCCCGCACCAAAACTCACCTCCCGTATATTTCCACACCTAAACTTCGCACTGAGCGTTTATATTCGGCAAGTGTGCTCTCAGTTTCTTGCTGAAAACGGCAAAGTGGTTATAACGACCGTCTACAAAGTTATTTAGTTAGTATTTCATCTATAATAAACGAAACAAGTTTCATGTTAATCCGGGAATGAGCGAAAAATTCCGTTTTTGTTACACAACTTGTTTGTTCATAGTTTAATTAAAGTTTGGTATAAAGAACTTTACTAACATTCTCTTGTGAGCTAAGGTTAGAATACTTATCTAGACTTATTACTGGGAATTTTCTATAATAACCCCAATTATTAATTATGATTTTTTACGGCATTTTTAAATGTAGTTCTACATATTTATTGATTATAAAGGAATTGAAAATTAAATTTTACAGTTAATTGAAAATTTTGTTGATAAATAAGTGATCATTAATTATGACGTTTTATGGCATTTTAAATGTAGTTCTATTTATTGATTTTAAAGGAATTGAAAATAAAATTTTACATTTAATTAAAGATTTTGTTGGCTAATAAGTGACGTCACAGTTTGTCATTACCATAAAAACAGTATGAGGAATCGTATTATGACAGCACATAAAAAGTCAATTGAATAGTCGTGTCCATATTGACTTAAAAAATAATAACATTTGATTGTGCTTTTTACAAAAAGTCTTTAGTAACAAGTCTATACACAGATAAGTATTCAATTCAAACAATATTTTAGTTTCTATTAAACTGTTAAATGAAAATCTTAATAACGGCTAGCCCATATCTGAGAAATAAACCAAGAACCACACTAAACAGTCGTGCTTGCGATCGCAAGTCTAACGGAGCAGACACACAAAATTCTGTGAGCAGGTACATTAAAACCAAAACCGCGAAACACAAAATGAAAGCAATTTTAAATAGAAACACAAAGTTACGAATATAAGCCTGAATTTAATTGCAATTCAAGTTATATCAACGGATCGCGTTTATTCAAATGTAAGCACTTCGTTGCAGGCCAGTTGAGATTCTAAAAATATACGATGCAAAACTAGGGAGTACTTTCACGATAAAATGTTTTGCGAGAAACAAATTGTTAGTACGTACTTTGTATGAACAATGAACGTTATTTAATCAAGAATTGTGCAAGAAATGGTACTTAAGTATAAAGGTTCATTTTGATAGAGCTTCTATACAGAAAATAATTTGCCGTTTAAATCGTGTATGTTAAAATAAATTTTATAATAGCAAGATACGAAAGAAGACGGCTTTTTTGAGACTTGCCCGCCACAATAGTCTCAACCACTGCAAGCCAAAATCAACAGTCAGCGATGACCATAAGTCTTTTTTTACTATATCGTACTCCTAAATGGAGTCATTGTGCTCTTCCTTAAGTACCGTATGATTGTAGGATGTATGTTTAATACGTGCCACGAAAGACGAGACTTGACACACCAAACAAACTTCATTACTTCGTAATAATGTAGTAGATCTTATAATATTGTTAAGAATTTTAATCTAAATGTCAAATATCCCTGAATAGATACACGAATAAAGTTATCCATTATTTCATAGATCTATAACAGCATAAGCTCCCCATTACTGACGCTTGTCAAGTCTCATCTTTCGTGGCGCGTATTGTATCTTCGAACATATTTTAACTGTCAGTTCCTAATTTATAATACTTTGTATTTATGATAATTATGGCAGTTTTATGTAAGGTACACTTAACAAAAAAGATAGGTATCCACGGTCGTCAGATATGGTTGAAGTTGTCTTAAAAACCGATGCTTCTCCGAGCTGTAAATAACAGAAAAGCTCAAAACAATATTTCTTTTAAGTATATGTATTTATTAGATTTTTATTTTTTATTACATTTTATACTGACTTGTATATTATCAAGTTTGCTTTTATGTACAATTATTTTTTCAATTTTTATGTTACATGCGTCATTTTCGCGTGAATAAACACTTTTTTTCTTTTAAAAACTAAATATTCTCATTGAAAATATTCCAACAAATACTTTCATAGTCCAAAGTCAGTATTCTGCCCTGCACCAAAGTGCCCAAATCTGTTTATATTTGAATAATGCCGAGCTCAAAATCATGGGAAGTTTGCCAGAAAATGCTTATTTATGAAAATTGTTTCACGCTTTATATACGCCTTATTGAATTAAAGCTGAACTATTCGACTTGAACATAGGTCTTGTTAAAGTTCACTGAAAATTCTCACTGTTAAAATTTGAAAATTCTCTCTGTGAGAAAATTCTTACTGTTCAAATTTCTTAAAGGAATTGTGAATATGGGCGTTGAAATTTTATAATATAGCTGTTCCTTTTTATGACGTCATATGTGAAACGTTTTGTTGATCTAGTGGTCGTAAAGTGCGCCAGGTAAACATGAGATCTTTTTTTTTTTTTTTTAGGTGGTAAAAATCCTGACTGACTGGTAGACTGCCTCGTTGGTCTAGTGGTCGCAAGCGTGACTGCTGTGCATGAGGTCTTGGGTTCGATTCCCAGGTCAGGCAAAGTGTTATTGAGTTTTTCCATCAGGAATTTCTCAGTAGCAGCCTCGGAGTCTGGATTTGTGCCCGGTTGATGGCAATAGGCTCGCCCCCTATTACATGGGACTAAAAACATAACTGGCGAAATGTGGGTGTACTGATGGGTACACCTCTGCCTAACCCTTCGGGGATTACAGGCGTGATGTTATGATGTGTGATGTTATAAAAAACATCAAATGACTCCTTCCGCCCTGGGTGGGGCGGAAGGAGAAGGGACTGTCAGACTTTTACTGATGAAAAAACCACCCTGTTCCTTCTGTTGCCCTTTACGTTCCGGGGCCACGGTATCCTGTTAAGACGTCCCGCAACAAACATGAGATCTTGGGTTCGATTCCTAGGTCGGGCAAAGTGTTTTTGTGTTTTTCAATCAGGAATTTCTTAGCAGCTTCGGAGCCTGGATTTGTGCGTGGTTGATGGCAATAGGCTTGCATGTTATAAGGGACATGGGACTTAAAAAAACATGACTGGCGAAATGTGGGTGTACATTTGGTGTACAGTAAGTACGCCTCTGCCTAACCCTTCGGCGATTACAGGTGTGATGTGTTATGTTTTATAAAAATAATGATAGTTGTATTTTCAAGAAATTATAAGTGAAAATATATAATTTTCTTGTTAATTTAAGTCAATCATTCTGTGTTGTGAGCCTTTGAGTGTTTGAACCCTTACACAAAAGCACGTGTGAGAGGGTGTCGACCTGTTATATTGATTAATGTAGGTATGTGGCATGGTGTCAACTGCTAGATACTTATGATTTTACTTTTTTCTTTATTTCTTTCAATTTTTTTCTTCTTTTTAATCTAAACGTCTGATATATCGTTTTATTCATATGCAACATATACAGAGAGCGAAAGCCCAACACACACAACCACCTGAAATTGACGAGGCTGCAAAATTGCATCTCGTATAAAAATTAAAATTAAAATAACCAGTTTTTACTAAATAAATATGAATAATTACGCGTTTCAAACAAACAAAGGAATTATTCAGTAATTGTAGACTGTCTCGTTGGTCTAGTGGTCGCAAGCGCGACTGCTGTACATGAGGTCTTGGGTTCAATTCCCAGGTCGGGCAAAGTGGTATTCGGTTTTTCCATCAGGAATTTCTCAGTAGCAGCCTCGGAGTCTGGATTTGTGCCCTGTTGATGACAATAGGCTCACCCCCTATTACATGGGACTAAAAACATAACTGGCGAAATGTGGGGGTACTAATGGGTACACCTCTGCCTAACCCTTCCGGGATTACAGGCGTAATGTTATGTTTGTATAACCTAAAAGTACTAATATTATAAAGAGGTAAAGTTGTGAGGTTGTAGGGGGTAATTTCCGATTTTGAAAACTTTTACGCAAATCGGAAGCCACGTTATTACTGAGTGCTATATTTTATAATCAAAAAAATAGGGATCCGTCAGAAAAATCGCGCGAATGAAGTCGCGTGTTAGTATTATACTCGTATGTAGATGGAAAATAAATGACCGTAGGTACATTTTATTGGCAATTCCCTGGGAAATTCTTATAAAACCAGATATTATGTACTCAAGGGCACTTCATTAACAGCAAGCTCCTTTCAAAAGTAGTCTAGACATATTTCGATCAATAAGTAATTAAACGCTATTATTTTTTAGATAGTATAGGGGCACTAAATGCTTCTGGTTGCTTCTCTTCGAATAACTTAATTACATAATAATAAGTAAGAGCCATGCCACACGATGCATTGCGGCGGCGGCGCAGTGCCGGAGCGGTGACGCTGCGGCGTCCTACTTATAAAAATGTATGGTGTGGCACACGGCGCCGTCCAGTGCACTCCGGCGCTGCACCGCATGCGCATCAGAACCGAGACGAGACGGGGAGGTGTGTAAGCATCCCGGCGCCGGAGCGACACCGCACACACTGTCTTCGTAATGGGGCCAACTCTCTCTTCCGTTTGCCGCAACGGTGCTGCAAAACGATGCGGCACCGCACTCACCATGTGGTCGCTAATCTGGCGAGATGACCTGCGGTGCGGCGCCGCATCGCATCGTGTGGCATGGCTCTAAATCAAAATCGATGCGAGTTGAAACTAATGCCCTCTTAAGTACCTTTAGGTATAAAGAAAAGAAAGAAAAGAAACTTGGGTACATAATCAGAGTTTTCAAGAAAACACTTTAATCGAAGAAAAGTCTTCAAACATCGTATAAGAGTGCTAATTACTTTCTACTAGGTACCCACACTAATTGGAGTTTTCTTTGTGAAAACAATGTTCAGTCTGTAAGTAGTTACACCCCCTTATTCCAAAAGTACAGCTTAGCAAGCTATTTGGTGAATAGGCAAAATAAATCATATATTTACTACGCATAACATAACATCACGCCTGTAATCCCCACAGGGTAAGGCAGAGGTTATTAGTACACCCACATTTCGCCAGTTATGTTTTTAGTCCCATGTAATAGGGGGCGAGCCTATTGCCATCAACCGGGCACAAATCCAGACTCCGAGGCTGCTACTGAGAAATTCCTGATGGAAAAACCCAAAAAACACTTTGACCAACCTGGGAATTGAACCCAAGACCTCATGCACAGCTGTCGCGCTTGCGACCACTTGACCAACGAGGCAGTTTATTTACTACGCTGTAATATTAATTTGAGTTATTGTATTGTGCAATTTTTCAATAAAGATTCCAAAGTTAACTGTAAATGATGTTATAATAATAATAATTTATTCAAGTAACTAGGACTCATCCAGTTAGTAACAGAAAATATAAATATAATAAAATATAAAATATATAAATATGTTAGAAATAAAAAGTAAACATACATTAAAATTAACAATAAGTAAAACACTGCTGCGCTGCCCCATGGAAAACTGCACAGCAGCAATTTATATACTTGAAGTCCAGTCTGCCCGCTATCATTAACAGCATGCTGTTTGAGTTATTCCACCCCCTGCAATTCCAAGCCAGAATAATCAATGGTGACCATCAGAAAAGAGTAAAGGCGTCAAGCTCGACAAATCCCGGAGAAAAAAAAACAACTGTTTTGCACACTGAAACGAAATAAATCATTTTCTAATTCATTTAATTGCAACGGAGAAGTAAGAAAAAATCCCCCCCAATTAAGCAAGAGACAGACCAGAACTAGATCAATAGGCACGAAGAGATGTTTAAACAATTAGGAAAAGCTAACTTGTCTAATTTCAAAATCATTATGATCGTGTTGTAAAATACTTTTGTAGGGAACAGCTGATTATTTTTTAATAATTTTGTGGTTGGTCCTATAATAAAAGTTGTTCGTAATGATGAGTACAATAACCCCTTTTCAGGTTTTTGGCAAGTTAAAAATCAACCTGTATATTATCACCATATATTATCATACACATGAAAATCAATCGATATTCTTCGCCGTCGGCTACAACAACGTTATAAATACATACAGACATGTAGTATGTATGAAACAAGGCCATGTTTAGAACAAATACACCCAACATGGTAGTCGTTTAAAATATAATATCCCATTACCGACACGTTTACATTTACAAAGTAAACAAACAGCTCGTGTTATTTGTACCTGTTTCTGATGCGACGTACGTTGTTTTTCAACGTAACTTGCTGTGGGCTTTATTACGTGTTGTTGATTCTGTGGGTTGCGTATTTTGGCGATTTTTGATTTGGAAATATTTGGGCATGAAGTGATTTTAAAATTAAGTGCTTTGTGATATCAACTGCCTAAAATTATGAAAACAAGCGATGTTTTTTTAAATAGTTATTCTAGGTTACATTTTATTTTTAAAATAATTATACAGGTTATTTATTTAATAATTATTTTATTAATAATACAGTTATACAGAACTATTTAATTAGCTAGGTTAATATTTTATTAACTGGTGAAACTGAAACAGATGAAACGTTGCTCAAAAAATCAGAGAAAAGAAAATAAATTTTTCGGCCGTTGTCCCCGCAATCAGCCGTAGTTAAACTTAGAATATTTTTATTAAAAATATGAATACGTTACAGAGTTATCATTATACACCATGTCCCCTCCTCGTCGCGTCTTATTCCTTATTACTGAGGGTCGTGAAGATCCCGTTGGATCAGCGGATACACCATGTAATGCTTGACTTAACCCTGTTTATGCGGCATATTCCAACTCATTATATTCTTTACATGTTGTACTTTAAACACAGCAATTCCCATCAAATAGAATCTAACCAACCCACAATACGCCACGTAATACCTTCGTTCAGGGAATAGAGAACACATGCCCCACCTACTGTATTCATTTAGCAGCGAAATGTTAGTCTGTTTGAGATCGATGGTGCTGCCTCAAGAATAGAGGGTTCAGGTTAGATCTAGGTCACTAACTGAGACACTCGTTTGTTGATCAGCAAGGCTGTTCCAGTAATCTCTGCGTCAGTGTCGAGAATATAGGTAAAATGGAAGAGCATGTGACGGTTCCTAAAATAAAGTAGGTAGGTTGATAAAAAAAATATTTTTCTTATGAGCATTTACGTCTCACGGTTATTAAAACAAACTATAAAAATATACAGGGTAATTGAAAATGTAAAAAGAAAAAACAGCTATTTCCTACAAAAATGCTTCATAACAAGGTCGTAATGTATGGATCAGCTGTTTTTTTTTATGATTTCGGGGTTGGTCCCATAGTGAAAGTTGTTCATAATGATGAGTACAATGACCCCTTTTCTAGTTTCGGGTATATTTTCAATTACCCTGTATAGATATACTGTTTAAAATGGAGTAATGTTAATATAGGCTAGTTTAAATTATGTTACGGCTACCACACACATATTTTGTCTTTGCATACGGTTTGTCTTTCACTTCCACCCATTCTTTTTATTAATATGTGGACAAAAGTGTGTGTTACATGCTTGTAATTCTATGATAAGGATTTATTGTATTGCTCTTAGCATCTAACTGTTTTTTATCCCTAATAAATAAAATCAAATAAACTTTAATTGAATAAACCGATTTTAACTATAATTCCTACTAATAAGCAGGATACTTCGTCTAAAAAATTTGTTGAAAACTACTAAGTACTTAATTTGTAATTTAACCACTCGTTAGTGACGAACTCAGAGTTAAGATTTTGGCGCAATTGGGCTAAAACTTATTTAAATTTTACCCTAATTTTGATTAACATATAAAACAGAACAAAACTCAAATCAAAGCAACAAACGCTATCAAATCGTTCCACCTACAACTCAACAACCAATACAAATTCCACTGTAGTAATTATTTCTATAATTTGGCAACTTGTGCCAGTCACAGCGAATCGCGGGACGTCAAGAAGATTAATGCCCAGTGCCTAATTAGAAAAGTTTTCCTACTGCTATTTAATGACCCCGGTTGAACTAGAAACAGAAATGGAACAGGACACACTGAGGCACTGTGTTCCACTGTGTTTACAGAGTCGGGAGTCTGTTTGCTCTTAGCAGTTTATATTACCCCTGTGCTGCACTTTCCTTAATCGATCTATGTTGGGTTCTGTAGACTTGTAAGTCCGACAATCCAAGGGGAATCTATTCGACAATTTAAAATGCAGTTAGTGTGGAATTAAAGGAAAATAGGAGAAGTATCGGTGTAACTGTTTTACCTGCATCCTTTGTGAGATTCGTCCGTATTTTCAGGTGGTTGAGCTCGAGGTTTTCATTTTGGTTTGAGTTTATAGTTTATACATGCTTAGACATCTTTAGAGCTTTAGATTTAAATAATAGGAACAGTCGTTAATATAAAAATGTTACAGATACATATTATAAAAGCGATCTTCTCCCATATTATACAAGGTGTTATTTAGAATTAACGTCTTATCAAATAAAATTACGACACCTGGTAATTATTTAATAAATAATTGTTTTATTTTTGTATTTTTATTTTTGACAATATTTTAGAATACACCTCTTTCAAAAACAGAATCACCCCATTGATTAGGCATACTATATTACTTGTGTCCGTGTGGTTTCATAGCCCTACTTGTCTTAATGTTATCACCCTCTCTGTCTAAACGAAGCGGGAAAATAACTAAAACTTCGATTTTAAAAATCAACTAATGTAATAAAAAAAATGTTACCTATTTATTTTTTGCTGATTCGTGTTGAGGATCCCTAGTATGGAATCTTCCTTGAATTTGATGATGTTTTGAAACAACACCTTGTATAATAAAAAAAAATGAAGGTGAATGGAATATAAAACATTTCTGCATTACTCTTCAGAGTAAAAAATACTGGCGTATTGTATTAATTACTAGTTTTTGCCCGCGACTTCGTCCGCGAAAAAATAAAATAAAATATAGCCTATATTACTTGCAGATAATGTAGCTTTCAATTGGTGAAAGACTTTTTAAAATCGGTCCATGGTTATTGAGTTTATCCATTACAAACAAACAAACCAAAATACAAATTTTTCCTCTTTATAATATAAGTGTAGATACGTTAACAACAACAGATTTCCAGTTCTATGAATTAATATTTTACCTATGTAAACATAAGAACAATATTTTAATTAAATTCGAAACTGGCATCCGATCAATGTTTCGCAGAAAATTAATTATTTACTTTGAAATCTGTTGTTTTTGTTTCTTGGAACAGATTTTTTTTTGGAAAATAAAATCATAACATCATGCTTGTAATCCCCGAAGGGTTTAGCAGAGATGTACCCATCAGTACACCCACACTTCGCCAGTTATGTTTAAGTCGCATGTAACATGGGGCGGGCCTGTTGCCATCAACCGGGCACAAATCCAGACTCCGAGGCTGCTACTGAGAAATTCCTGATAGAAAAACCCAATAACACTTTTCCCGACCTGGGAATCGAACCCAAGACCTCATGCCCAAAAGCCGCGCTTTGTGACAACTATACCAACAAGTCAGTTTTTCGTGACTAGATTGACATTGGTCTAATCATGATTTGACTTTAATATTTAAAATCAAATGTAATTCTTGTACCATCTATCTTAAATTGCATGTACTTAAGCATTTAAAGGCATTCATGAATAAAATGATCAAAAGCTAAGTAATATATTATTAATGAATATAAAAAAGAGAGAATTTTTGATTTTATATTCTTACTACTATTATAAATACGAAAGTTTGAATGGATGGATGTTTGTCACTCAATCACGCCAGAAAGACTCAGATCTAGATGAAATTTGGTACATAATAACATAATTATAAATTACAGTCTAAAATAGTACATAAGCTATTTTTAAGCAGACGAAGTCGCGGGCGGAATCTAGTAATTTTATAGAACAACTAGCTTTTACCCGCGGCTTCGCCCGCGTTTGTTTAGAATTTGACAATCAATTCGGGCTGTACTCGGCTTGCTGTTCGGCCAGATCCAGAATTATTAAATACCGACGGACCAACAGACTGTGACTCATAAAAAAGTCATTTCTGCCAGAGAGGTCCTTCTCGCCTGCGACTGTTCTGGAGTTTCTGTCGCTGTAATGGCTGAGCTTGTTCTCAGAGATGAAGTTGTGTTTGAATAGGCGTCTCAGTTGTTCTTACAGCTCTCTGGCTTTCGGGTTGTTCTTCCAAAAGCAATTGCGTTTAGAAGGGCGTCTCAGTCACTCTCAGAGAAGCTTGGCGGGCGGACGGCTTGGCTCTCCAGTTTTTCCTGGCTTTAAGAAAATGTCTCATCAGCTCTCAGATTTGCTGGCCGCCCCGGTTGTGCTTGCCTTCTTAATGCGGTATGAACGGAAGATTTCGAGGATTGAGCAGTAATTTTTGGTCGGGCTTGCAATGAGCTTTTGCCTACTATTATTTACTATTTTAAAATTGAAAAAAGTAACTTACCTACCCTCAATAAAACAAACCGAAAATACATCTAACGAAAAATAAACAGTACTGAGGGACAAACTTAACTTTGCCGTTGGAAAACTGTTGTCTACATACATCGACATAGGTCACGGTTAGTTTAGGAACTAACCTCTTCCTTCAGTCAATCATCGACTACACGCATTAAACAAAGCAATTTTACTGTTACGACAGTTCTGCTGTGATCCTATGAGGAGTTTCGTTCCATAACTCCGAAGTTCATCATCAGATCATGACAGTATGTACCAATTCGGAAAAATAAACAAAAAAAGAATCATCCAAATCAATTCACAATTGGCGGAGTAATCGCATAGTATGCTTCACTGACGGTGCGTGTTGGAGAAGTTCACCTTTATTCTTCCATGCATCCTCTATGAATGCGTTTACACCTGTCAGTGTCAGTGACGACACAGTGATGACAGTGTCAGTTACGCAGTTTTTCTGTATCCCTGACAACGTATATAAAGTGGGTCACAGACAAACGCCAAATGTTGTGGCGGCCGCGTCAGTTGCAAATTTTAACAACAGGCCGCGTGTACTGCTTTGTAAAATGACGCCAAATAAGGAAATTGTAATAGAAATTGTTGAATTTAAATAATAATTTAAATTTAACCCACACTTCTTTATTCCTAAGAGTAATATGCGATGCTAATGATAATAGGATAGGTAGAGATAAACTACTATAACTTGACGCTCCCCTCCATATTACCATTTCAATGTGTGTCGTCACATTTGTATGAAAGACTTTGTATGTAGTTGTTAGTAATCGTCTTCAGTAGCAAGCTAGGATATTTGTTTGTCAACTAATCAAAAATAGCCGACAGCGCAAGACGCACCTGTCATTTTCATAGAGAATGTCAGTGCAGCGCCATACTAATAATAATGAGTATTTTTTGACGCCGCTAGTCAGACAACAAATCGCTGATTTATTTTTGTTTCGAGAGCCGTCTCAACACGCACACATGCGTTGTGAGTATTTTTAAAACTATTACAAACACTTTCAAACTTTTTGAATTGTGGAAGGGCGCGTCATGTTACTGTAGCTTATCTCTACCTCACACCTCAAGTATTTTTAAATAAACGATATTCCTACCTTTTTTCTTATCTTCTGAGAGGACTAATTAGTCATGAGAGAAATAAGACAATGTTACGGTTAGCCATATTGACTGACGTCCGATTATAGCACAAACACCACGCTAATGACACTTCAGACCGCCACTGTGACCGCGGTGGTGTGTTTTTGCAGCGGTTGGAGCCGCGGCTTGCGGTTTGCCGCAACCGCAAGTCCGTCCGTCTGGAAGCCACTTTATACAAAATGTCAGGATACTCTTCAGCGGTTTTGGGCATGAAAAATTATTAAGCAAGCAAATTTCGTACTCCTAGGTTGTTTACTTGAAACTGGCCTATCGACAATCTAGACTCAAAATGTATTGAATGCTTAAACTTAAATTTTGATCATGATTCGATAGACACGTGGCGCCATCTACTGTCATAAGGACGTTATTGTGATTTCCCTCGGGAACAGTACTTTTCTTCGGGATTAAAAGTACCCTATGTTTGTCCCTGTACACCTGGCAACGTATATGCAAAATGGCAGGATGATCGGTTCAGTGGCTTAGGCGTAAAGTGGTAGCAAACAAACAAACAAACTTACTTTCGCATTTATAATATTACTTAGGATAATCACAATAAGGTAAACATTCAATTAACATTTTTATTACAATAATAATGTCCCAATGAATCGCATAAATATTATTTAAAATCGACAAAATTGCCAATAAACATTGGAAAATTTAAAACATTACCATTCATTCTTCAATCTGATTGATAATAATGATGATGGTTAATGCCGTAGAGATTCCAATTGAAAATTGATTTCATAAAGGGATTTATTGAATTTCATACAATTCAAGCCCCTCCTGCATGAGGTTGTGGGTTCAAAATTCGGCAAGTACCAATTTAACTTTTTCTATTTATATGTAGGTACTGTCGAACAAGACATTTGGTATTCAGGCACTACTTTTAAACAGTGTTTCGTTTGTGTCAATTCTTCCAGGGGTATATAATAAAGATAACCCTTAGTATATTTTCTATCTTTTTATTTTAGTTTTTAATGATATTTCATAACATGGTACTGTAGGTAAAGATGTTATACTTGTGTGTGTAAATAAATAAATAAATCTTAAATCACTCTAAATAGGTTTCAAAATTATTAGACGCCACAGGCTTCAAAACATAACATAACATCACGCCTGTAATTCCCGAAGGGTTAGGCAGAGGTGTACCCATTAGTACACCCACATTTCGCCAGTTATGTTTTTAGTCCCATGTAATAGGGGGCGAGCCTATTGCCATCAACCGGGCAGAAATCCAGACTCCGAGGTTGCTACTGAGAAATTCCTGATGGAAAAACCCAATAACACTTTGCCCGACCTGGGAATCGAACCCAAGACCTTATGCACAGCAGGCTTCAAAAATGAACACAAATTAACAGGTAATGGCAACGAAGCAGAAAGATAAAATTATAGTTGTCTGTTAACCAAATAGCTTGTTTGACTGTACTTCTGCTATCTTGGACGTCTGTGAAGGAAAACATCGTGAGGAAACTTTGGCTTATAATTAACATTAGTCTAAAATCGCCAATCCGTCTTAAGTAAATGTGGTGATCAATGCTCGTGTCTTCTCTGTATGAGAAAAGGCCTTTGCCCTAAAGTGGAATAATAGTGAATGTTACGAGTATTAAGGTCAATTTCGTCTTTTTGACCTTCTAAATTCGAATATTATACAGGGTGTAAATGACACATTACATAGCCGTAAGCTACACATACTGCCAATCAAAATAAGGAGCATGGCGCAGAAAATATAACTGGAAAAGGACTTTTCTTTTTGGTATAAAACACATTTTGGGTATTCAAAATTTAGTTGGATATAACATTAAAAAGTAATTTACGTAAAAAAAGTAGGAACTTTGACATACAATAATATATCTCGATAACAAATAAAATATTTTTATTTCATAATTAATATATACAATATTTACAAGCTTAATAATAAAAATAAAATAAAAAACAACCAGAATATAAAAAAAGAGTAACTAAAATTAAATGGCATCAAAAAATTCATCACACATGCCACGTTGAATGGCAATGCTTAACCTCTGGCCAAGGTAAAAACCAGCCCTTGGGTCAGGGGAAGAATCAACCAATCAACCAATCTCGATAACCAGATGATTCCCAGGTATGGCCTTAAATAAAAAAATATCGCAATGATGAGAAGAATATGACACATTTCGAGAAGAAGAAAGAAGGGTCATGATGTAGACATTTTGTAAAAAACACAATAATTTCAAAAGAAACTAAAACGAAACAAATATCTTCGTATTCATCACAACCAGAAGCACTTTCAACAAAAATTCCTTCAAGGAAACTAGTTCAGTTTTCAACTATAATAACAACCATTTATATAAAGGTTTTCTAGTCGGGAACACACGTCATCAGCCGCCGTGTTCAAATGGGTATCATTACCAAGCGAGGTACTGAGATGAAATATAGAAGACTGGTGTAACAATACCGTCTGATAAATTGCTTCCAGGATTACAAATGTTTGCTGATTCTTAGCCTTTTTGTTTGCTGAAGAAAGGGCTCGAACGCTTTTTTAAAAGACACGCTTTTTGAGGATAAAGGACCGCTATTTAAGGTCCTTAGTTAAGGGGCTTATCCTGATCTTCCTTTTTTATGTTTTTCGAGTTATTTTTTCCGGAACCGTTGGCAAATAGGAGATTTTGAATAGTTGAATAGCCTTAATTGTTATACTGATTTTTTTATGACCGAAATTTAAAAATAATACAATCAATCTGCCTTGCTTTTTCCAAACTATGATGGGGTCGGTTTCCAGTCTACTAGGATACACCAGTATTTTACATGGAGAGATTGCCTATCTGACTTACACAAACCAGTAACTGATACGATGCAGTATAAGGTACCCCTTGCTAGACTTTCGAGCTTCGGACGACCTGTGATGACTGTCAAAGATCTACATATGATTGTGACTTACAGCATAACGTGCTGGAGGAGTCACGATGTATGTGTTACGAATAAAAATACATACGTACTATAAATAGCAATTCATTACTTTTAACAAAATAATACCTATTAGTGAAACCTAAATGGGCTTCTATAGGAGTGATTTTAAAGCCCCAATTTTATTCCCATTTAGCAACGTTTCAATCTAAAACAAAAAGTTTATTTATGTCCATTTTATTACACAAATTAATGTAATGTTGAATAAAACCAGACTTATCTCTCGAATATAAAAACCTCTTTTGTTTTTTAAACGGAACGTTCTCTATCATGTGTAAATTATATATGTTTTTAGACACTAATGGTTATCACTTATTATAGCAGTACCACTCTGATACGACAACGACCCGACCGAAATCGCTTTAAAAGTTCGTCCGTCTGTATCCGTTACCTAAAAGCGCACCGTACGCAAGCCGTCACCTTTTTAATCTTGTCATTATAAAAAATATTTTAACGTTTACGACTTAAAGCACGAACCTGCATGGCAAATTATTTGCTATGTTGAAGCCGTGCTATTATAATAAGCAATGCCCTTAGGTCCATTGTGGTGTGTCTCGTTACCTTTTTAAATGTACATGTTACTGACAGGTATAATAAAGCAACGGTGAGGTAGGTAACGAAACTGCTTGTGTGTATGGTGGGGTAGGGTGCGTTAGTGTGAGAAATGCGGATTGAAGGACCAATATTTTGTTGTGTAGTGAGTCGTGAGAAATGTTTGTTGTGATTCCTGGAATTTATTATGTAAGCGGACACAATATTAGGTGTTATTGTCCATATATAAAATAGAAAAATTGTTACGTTTGTTTTTGGGAAATTGAACGTACTTGTAGCTACAGTTTTGATGATTTCCCTTGAGAATTGGCAATGCATGTGAGTCTAACAGCGAGTTATTTGTAAAAAGTAAGACATTGTCAAAACTGAGCTTTTCAAAAAGGACATTTATTTAAAAAGGTAAATTTTTCAAACGTCAATTTGGTAAACAAGAATTTTATAAAAACTGTTATAATTTGTATTCAGTAAATAAAAGTAATCTGCTATTGAAAATTCAATCAATATTACTACGTATTATATTAATAAACAGTTACATAGTCAAACAAAAATTCTGTAAGGACCCAAAAATTACGACTTCAAATTAAACAAACAAAGTTGGCAAAATCTTTTTTAATCAGAAAACAACGTAAACTAATTAAAACACAAAGTACGTATTTATAAGAACTACATTGTCTCTTCACGTCTCTGTAAAAACATATTGGAATATCTTTCAACTTTGTTGTTCAAATAAAATACAAAAACATCTTTTGTTTCGGTCCTTTGAGACGGAAAGTCATACAAGTGACAAAGAGTCACAAAATGACATGAATTGTATTTTAAAAGTGAAATGTTTGTACTAAGAGTTTGTTAAATTATAGGTAAGTATTATGACTAGCTGTTGCCCACGTATATGCCTGTCATCGCAGACACAGACGAAGTTGCTGAATAAATAGTACTCTATGTCTTTTCTTGAGGTTTAAACTTACCTCGTACCGAATTTCATGAAAATCAGTTCTATGGTTTAGATGTGAAAGTGTAACACACAGAGATAGAATTTTTTATGCGCGATTGGCAGCTTTGGTGTAGCTCTCCCAATATGCCTTAACAAAACAAAAAAACAATGCCAACACAAAAGATTTACACACAACAACGAACAGCAACGAATACCATCTTTTATTTTTACACAAAGTTTAAATTTAAATCTCTTTAATCACCAACAAACAGAATCAAAGCGCGCGGCAAAAGTTATTTATTCCCGCGAGTTCACTAGATTTATAAGGCAAACTTGTGAGTTTCACCTTCTTTGTCACACTGTATTCCTTAAATTTCAGTTTTAGGATACAAGCAGAAGCGGGAACGTGAACGTGTATGTGAAATGAATTTTTGAGTAAAAGGAAATGTGTATGTGGTGCAAATGAAATACGAATAAGAGTGAAAGAGATAGAAAGAAGAGAAAACTGCAAAATGAATATTTCAAGTTTCCCTTTATTCCAATAAAAAAGATTTACCTTAGTGACTTATTATTTGACCAAACGATCCCACATGTACACATAATAATACGTTTAGTAGTTTTGAAGTAAATTATGGTCATGTCTTTGGCGACACGCACAAAATTAAGACAAATCGATTAACAAATAATTATTAACATCAATTAAGAATCATCAAAATCGGCCCACGCATTTGGTCTTTGGAGCGCCTCGAAGGACCAAACATACATCGACTGATAAACACATTACCCTTTGCTTCGGGTAAAAATACAATCGTTTTAATGCTATATATTTTCTCGCTCATCGCCCAACGCTTGCACATACATAGACTCAGGAGCAGTTTAAATTGCTTTTTCAGGCACAGCGCTTCTATTCAACCCCCAACAATACTACAAGTCTTAGATTTAAATTTCCTTCGCCAATTCTCAAAAGATACTTTGTAAATGAGCTTTGAGTAACAACTTTGATTTTGTAAATTTAAATATCTTGAACTTTAAAACCTGTTTTTAGTTTGGCTACTCAGTTGGCTAAAGATCTTCCAATTTAAATGATTCTGTACAAATTGAGACGTTCATCTATTAGGGGTAGAAGCAGCTTATTTAAATATTTCAGTAAGCAAATCGTTTGTAAATGAAAATTTAATGGCACTTGTAAAATGATCTTTAAACCCAATCATTATAATTAAGATGAAGATTGGATATTAACTTGATTTATGAAAAGCAAACCGTTTAGATGTTATTTGTTATTGCCAGACACTTATCGTCAGCCAGATGCTTATAAGTTCCGACTTTTAAAGCATCTTTCTGAAGTTATGGCTCATGAAAAGTGCTTGGTAAAAGTGTAGGTTGGTTTTTAACAATTATGCTCTAAAATAAAAAGGGTGTAAAAAAACACTCAATTAAGCTGAAAGTTTTATGTTTTTTTCCATCATTGAAATCATTTTTTTGTTCTAGACCATACCTTGGAAACTATTGGTTGGTGAAGGTCAAAGTTCCAACTTAATTTACATACACATACATCATATCACGCTTGTAGGTAATCCCTGAAGTTTTGGGCAGAGGTGTACTAATTATTACACCCGCATTTCGCTAGTTATGTTTTTAGATATGTACCTAATAGGGATTTCTGATGGAAAAACCCAATAACACTTTGCCCGACCTGGGAATCAAACTCAAGACCTCATGCTCAGCAGTCGCGCTTTGCGACCACTAGACCAACGAGGCAGTCTAGTAGAGTCTATTTACAATTATTTTGAATAACATTTTTGAAAAAAGTTATAACTGGACTTAACACCCATGATTCCTATACTGGTTCATACACCCATAAGCACAACGTTTATGCGCACTGTCAAAAACTGTACCAAATTTTTCGCAATACAGGGTAATTGAAAATTTACCCGAAACCTGAAAAGGGGTCATTGTACTCATCATTATGAACAACTTTCACTATGGGACCAAACCCGAAATCATGAAAAAAGCAATCAGCTGTTCCCTACAAAAATGCTACATAACAAGAACATAATGTATGGATCAGCTGGTTTTTTTTTTCATGGTTCGGGATAGGTCCCATAGTAAAAGTTGTTCATAATGATGAGTACAATGACCCCTTTCCAGATTTCGGGTATGTTTTCAATTACCCTGTATACGAAAAAAGTGACTCCAAAACTAAACACTGAATCTATAAACTTCCCCAAGGTCATCTGAAAAAAACATCTAACATTAGAAACCTATACACACCCACCTATTACACCCTACTACAGCCCAGTACTCGCAACTCAGTAAAACTTTAAACGTCGAAACGACGCAAGTTTAAAACGCTTCCTAAAACGGGGGGTCAACGTCCTCTATTCGCAGGTGTGCGGTGGACGGGATTCATGGGAGGAATTTCTTTTGCGACACAGAAAGAAACTCGACCCTTACTATTTGTGCTTGAAATGTATTTTTTTTATTCCATTTTTATTTTTGGTATCACCCCAACAAGTTGTTTTGCCATACTTACCTAATGACGTTAAATAAATCTTCTCATATTTTAAGGAAATAATCTTACACGGTGTAATTACAATATTATATCTATAAGGTACAGTTTTGTATTTTTGTCTTTTAGGAGATTGTCATGTCATGAATAATTGACTCCTGTAGAAATACAAACTGAACGCCGACGGATTTTTATGAGTCACAGTTGGTCCGTATTTATTCATTCGGGATCTGGCCGAACAAAAAGCAAAGTACAGCCCGAATTGATTGTCAAATCCTAAATTAACGCGGGCAAGGCCGCGGGTAAAAGCTAGTAATTAAATAAAATTGTGACACCTGGTTATTAACTAATAAATACCTGTTTTTTTTTTAAGCTATTTATGTTTAATAGTATTTCAGAATAAACCTTGGAAAGAACCGAATCGCCCCGTTCCGGATGCGGACTATATCACATCTCATAATATATATGAGTGCGAGTTCATTGTCACGCTTGCCTAAACCCAGCGGCAAGATGGAAGTCTGTATTTAAAATAGACACAGTACACTTTCTAATACAAAAAAAAACAAAATTAAAAAGAGGCTTATTTATTCCACGCCAATAAGTAGATACGAACTATGGAAGCAAAATCTTGACTATTCCGCACTCAGCTAAGCGGTCTCCTCTGCAACGTCATTACAACTACACAAAAATTTTACGGATGTGAATGCGGAGGCGGAGGTAGGATTCGACGGGGATGTTCCGCACTTGCGGATTGGGACGCGATGTTTCGTTACAACTCCAGTTTTTTCAAAATAAAATCAGATTAAAAGAAAGCACGAAGACTTTAAAACGAACAAGAAAATCCTAAGAACTGAGCAATCTAACTCCGAACAACAGATTCAGATAATTCTCACCAAATTACAGTCAGTCTACAATGGTAGTTGCCTCCAACCGCTTGCACTTGAAACTTAATGTTTGTGAGCTAGAGAGATGTTTATTCTCTCTGAAAAGAACGTAGATGTGGTTCTGTACACGCTATAAAAATGTATTATTTTCTTCTTTACTCTGACATTGCACTTCGAAAATAACGTTTAGGTATTACAGACTTGGGATTTGGACTGTGAATGGGTGTGCGCAGAATATTGGACCTTGTAGAAAATTGAACTACTTATTGAAATTGGGTCTCGCGTTTGAGTTTACGTAGAAATAGCGTGCACGTGTGTTTAATAAAAGCATAAACATACATAACATCACGCCTGTAATCCCCGAAGGGTTAGGCAGAGGTGTACCCATTGGTACACCCACATTTCGCCAGTTATGTTTTTTTTAGTCCCATGTAATAGGGGGCGAGCCTAATGCCATCAACCGGGCACAAATCCAGACTCCGAGGCTGCTACTGAGAAATTCCTGATGGAAAAACCCAATAACACTTTGCAAGACCTGGGAATCGAACCCAAGACCTCATGCACAGCAGTCGCGCTTGCGACCACTAGACCAACGAGGCAGTCTCAATTCAAGTCAATAATAATAATAATATGGTAATTCTAGTTTAAGGTTGATTTATAATTGGAACGATGTGGAGTTTCAGTTATGTTTTTCTTTTTGTAGTGAAATTTAATTTTTTATAATAAAATACTAAGTTAAAATTACTGTTTCACATTTTAAATTACGAGGTAGAAATAACATCGAAACAAAAAAAAATTGCCGCTTTTTCTATAACATTTTAGATCCACAGGGATATAGTTTTTCGTGTTGTTCATAGAAAATAAAAAAAACAATTTTGTATACAGTTTATCCGTGTATGTGTTGCACTTTTTTATGGAACAGTCAATTTTATTTCAACTCTGTCTAGATCGTGTACAGGCCTAATCGATGGTAAAAAAACCTACCATTATTCCAGACACACATTATTTATCGGTTCTAGAATAAGCTGTTTTTTCTTGTATGTACTGCCTCGTTGGTCTAGTGGTCGAGAGCGCGACTGCTGTGCATGAAGTCTTGGGTTCAATTCCCAGGTCGGGCAAAGTGTTATTGGGTTTTTCCATCAGGAATTTCTCAGTAGCAGCCTCGGAGTCTGGATTTGCGCCCGGTTGATGGCAATAGGCTCGCCCCCTTTTACATGGGACTAAAAAAATACTGGCGAAATGTGGGTGTACTAATGGGTACACCTCTGACTAACCCTTCGGGGATTACAGGCGTGGTGGTGTTTATGTATGTATACTTTTCTATGGAACAGCTGATTTTTTTTTAACAACTTACCAAAAATTCATTTGTTAAATTTTTAGCGTAATTTGTGTTTTGTTTTTGGCCCTTTATATCACAAATCTATAACTATCAACATGCGACAAAAACACACACCTCTCAAAAATTGGTTGCAACAAACTATGCATGAAACTCAGCACACAAACTTGGTGAATTACAAATCGATTAACCACCAATTAAGCGGGCAGACGGTAGCTCTTCACAGCACACCGTGGTCGGATTGTGGTCGGAGTGAATGCGATCCCCGTGGTTCAATTAAGAGTGCCTATATAACTGTAAATCGATTCGTTTGAATCGAATTCTAGAGCTGTCACGCAGTAATTTGTCTTCGAGTATCTTGTTAAGTTTGGATATCTTGTGTGTTGAGTCAATACGAGAAGTTTGTTTGGCTTTGAGTCTGTATGTTGTGTTCTCATTGACGGGGGATAGTTGTTTTGGTGTATATTGCTTCATTAGGTTCAAATTCAAATAAGAAAATACGTAATTTTTGCTCATCGTACAATCTTTTTAGGGGAAATTTGGGGTCGAAGTAAGAAAATCGGGATTATGGAATTTGGACTTATAATAAAATTTATATAATTGAGTTTGAAATCACCAATCTTTCTCGAGCAAGCGTATATATATGCTCGTACCTTCTCTATATGAGAAGATGCCTGCTGTGAGACAATGATAGGCTGGTATTTTTGTTTTATTGACTGCTTCTTTGGTCTAGTAGTTGCAAAGCACAACTGCTGGGCAAAGGGTCTTTGGTCTGATTCCCAGGTCGGGCAAAGTGTTATTCAGTTTTTTCCTTCACGAATTTTTCAGTAGCCGCCTCGGAGTCTGGATCTGCGCCCTGTTGATGGCAATAGGCTCGCCCCAATTACATGGAACTTAAACATAACTGGCGAAATGTGGGTATACTAATGGGTACACCTCTACCTAACTCTTCGGGGATTACAACCGTGACATTATGTTATTTTACAGTGACCATAGTTTCAAGTGTCAAAATATTACGGTTCAAAAGATCAATCATGCCTGATTATCACCTTATTATCACGCTTTTATAAGTAGTAAAGCAAACTTTATTACACGAGGTATCAATCAAATTGATGTAAAATATAATTAAACCCGGCTAACAGCGTATCACGGATTTAAACGGCTTTGGTAAAGAATTTTAAATTTTAAACTGGATTATCCGGATAACCCGATTACGTGCAGCAGTGACGGACAGTTTCATCATATATTGAGCTGTTCTACAGTGTTTGAGTTTCTTATTATGCTTGTAAAGGCTTTGAATTTATGTACATACTAGCATTTTCGCTCGGTTTTAAACACGTTAAGTCACCGTCGTGATGGCCCAGTGGTTTTGGCACCCGCCTACTATGCTTGAGGTTGTGGGTTCAAATCTGGGTAAGTACCAATGTGACTTTTTTCATTGTACTTTCTAAAGTTTATCTTGGACATCACTGACATCGGTGGAGGAAACCTGGACTTATACCCCTAACCTGGACTATTACTGTCCCACTCATACCATGTAATCCCCAAAGGGTAAGACAGAGACGTACCCATTAGTAAACCCACATTTCGCAAGTTATGTTAAAAAAAAATAAACAAAAAATCTTCTTCAAAAATGAACAAATCTTAACTATGTACCTACTTTAATATTCTATTACACGGACCGTCTAAAATTGAAGTGGGAAGAAAAATAACGATAAAAAGCTATGAGCACAAACGTGGTTGATAAGTAGGGGAAAGAAGAGAATGTGCAATTCAGATGGACCCTCTGATTGTCGTTTCAGTGCCGTCTGCATATTATTCTGTCATATCTTCCTTTTTGTTTCATTTGGCGAAAATTTCTATGATGTGGTAACATCTCCATTGTGAGTGTTTGAGCAGTAAAATTTTGTACATATAGACATAACATCACGCCTGTAATCCCCGAAGGTTTTGGCAGAGGTGTTTCCATTAGCATACGAGACCAAAGGTGAAGTTAAAAATACAGTTTTTTTTTTTATCATTGGTTATTAGACAATAACTTACTACCTACTCTGCTGTCCTTACGAAGTGCAATAACTCGAGTTTTGCACCAAATTGAGTAAAGTACATAATAGTATTCGGAATCTGTAAAACGAGATCTTTTTAATATTTTTGATAATAATATTAATTCATTTATTTATTCAAGTGAAAATGACTCATATATTATACACAATTCAATAAATTAACACAAATAATACACAGACAGACAGACAGTTTTAGACAGTTTTTATAAGCCGGTTAAACTCAACACCTTGGTATAGTGATGGAGAAACAAACAAAACGAAACTAAAATCTTTACCTGCGTTTTTCTCGAAATCAGGTTTCATCTAGTTATTGCATTTTTCTAAAGACGTTAGTACTAGACTACTAGCTTCAACTTTCTGACTGGCTAACTCCTTCGACTTTCCAAAAGTGCCTGTAATTGGTCTAATTGAAATAAATGTTTTGACTTTGACTTTGACTACTTAAATACATATCAAAACGTTTTCAAGAACGTTTCTAAAAGACCTTGCTAACAAAACTATCCGATTTTTAGTCGGAACAACCCAGCAAAACACTGGAACATGTCAAAATGGGTTGGTAACATTCCTAATAGGATTTCACGGACCTTTTCAGTTGTAAGAGGCAAGGCTCGTCCTGACCACGTTTTATTTCAGACTACTTACAACTTCTTACAAGTTTGGAAGCGTTTTCTCTGAGTGCTGCGGGGTGGATCCGGGATGTCTCGCTAGTCTGACGGTTAGAACGTTGTGTAATGGTGGAAAGAATTTTATAGAGGCTGTAAGAGACATTCTAAACGCTAGTTTTCGTAATAAATAACGTTGAAAATGTACATTGTACTGCCTCGTTGGTCTTGTGATCGTGTGATTCGATTCCCAGGTCGGGCAAAGTGTTATTGGGTGTTTGGTTCAGGAATTTCTCTGTAGCAGCCTCAGAGTCTGGACTTATGCCCGGTTGATGGTAATAGGCTCGCGTCTTATAACATGGGATTTAAACGTTACTAGCGAAATGTGATTGTACTAAAGGGCACACCTCTGCCGAACCCTTCGGGGATTACAGCCGTGATGTTGTGTCAAAATCTATTCGCAATCTAATATTGTTCTGATAGAAAAACCCAAAAACACTTTGCCCGAATCGAACCCAAGATGTAAAGCGCAGCAGTAGACTTACGAGGTAGACAACAAAAACACATACATACATACTCTTTAATCACATAAGTAGTTGAATCTTTTAACAATATAAAATATACATAGTTACGTAATATTTAGAAAGGTAATTATTTTATTTATATCAGGGATTTTGGTATTTTCGCTGTCGTAATAATATTTTGTTATTATTTAGAAAATTTTTGTTTAGCAACTCGTGTTTAAAAGATAAGTAAAATTTTATTTTAATATGTTTCAGTATAAATTATTATTACACAATGGTGTGACTGGCGCCCATTTTAAAAGATAACCTTGCTAGGGTTGTCAACTTTTCTGTTCTCAAGAAAAGATAAAAAAAGATAGATCTATTTCTTAAGAATGCTGTACAAGTTTTTCTTTTTGGGATCTGCTGCTGTCAGGTAGTAAAGACCAAAAGCAACAATATAACCAAGATTTGGTGAAAACTATTGAGAAAAGTGTCTGTTTACCTACGTTTTGGCAACTTTAGCTTCAATTTCTGACTAACTGACCGACTCTTTGTCAATTCAAAAGTGCTTTTAAAAGGTTTCATTGACATAAATGGTTTTACTTGAGTTTAAGACCGAAAAGAAGAAAAATAACATAACATAACATCACGCCTGTAATCCTCGAAGAGTTAGGCAGAGGTGTACCCACTAGTACACCCACATTTCGCCAGTTATGTTTTTAGTCCCATGTAATAGGGGGCGAGCCTATTGCCATCAACCGGGTACAAATCCAGACTCCGAGGCTGCTACTGAGAAATTCCTGATGGAAAAACCCAATAACAAGAAGAAAAATATCTTTATCTTTTACAAAATACGTCCGTGAGGCAACCCTTACCATACCATCTCGTCCCTTCGTACGCAACGCCATCGCTCGCACAGCAAACTTTAATACAGTTTGTTCAACTATTTGATAAATTCTACATAAAAACATATTCTTTATCTCACTTGAATAGATTCTGTATGTTTCGGAACTTTCTATTCAATTGTCCGAAGGTTCGATTGTGTTAAGATTGGTTTTGATTGTGAATATTATTCTGTTTCCATAATAGAAAGTTTGTTTTTCTCCTTTTTCAGTAATAAATAATATTGTTATTGCTTTTCAGAATAATCTTTTATTTTCTGGTTTATATTTTTCTAAATTGTTATAAGTCAAGTTATACCCCTCCTCCCTCCCCAACGTCTTGTATAGTTATCTCATTTTATTGATATCTAGTTGACAAAGTTAGAGTAGTTTTTTTTAAAGATGTAATTAGGAACACGACTTAAATAACATTTTAGCATTAATACAATTATTCAGTCTGCTTTTATCAGTTTAATTAACACGTTCTTTATTGTTAACTAGCTGTTTAATTTAAGCCTAAGTCCTATATCATCCCGCAAAAACGGTGCCAAACGGCTTATTCAACAAGCGTGAAAAAATTACATACATACATCCATTTTATCCTCACAGTTACATATTTATAATAATAGGCTTTATTAAAAATCTTTCCACCTACATCATTAATTTGAAAACATACATAACATCACGCCTGTAATCCCCGAAGGGTTAGGCAGAGATGTACCCACTAGTACACCCACATTTCGCCAGTTATGTTTTTAGTCCCATGTAATAGGGGGCGAGCCTATTGCCATCAACCGGGCACAAATCCAGACTCCGAGGCTGCTACTGAGAAATTCCTGATGGAAAAACCTAATAACACTTTGCCCAACCTGGGAATCGAACCCAAGACCTCATGCACAGCAGTCGCGCTTGCGACCACTAGACCAACGAGGCAGTCAATTTGAAAACAATCATTTAAAAACCTTCAACATTGCCAATTAAATATAGGTAGGTACTTCATTTAATTTGACTAAATTCAATCAAACCCCACTACAATTAATGATATTAAAGTAACGTAATGAAAAGCCTGAATAGTCATGTTTTCATGATTTGTATGGATTTGTAATTCGAATTCCAATTTAATTCACTTTACGTATTATCCTTATGTAGGTATGTTTGGTTTGAATGGATAATACATTAATCAGATTATTATACAAACGTGAGTATAATAGTACTTAGAGCAATAGATGTTTTAGCTTGTTAAAGTGTTTGGTGAACCGGCGAAGCTAGGCGAGAATTTGAATCACGCTGAATCTTTTACACTGAAAGAAAGTGACACGCTATCTCGTGCCGACCAGCATTGGCACGTGCTGGCTCGCGTGATATTTCAGTATCCATTTAAGTAATAAATACTCTATTCATGCAGCAATATAGTTCAATATTGTACGACCAAAATTTTCCGATCGCCTCGCACATCCTCGCGCATCCAGACTTGTCTCACGAAACATTGGCGAGAAACCAAACATTCGAAGGCAGATTACGACTATTTTCTTATTTACAGGAGGCCTATTGCCCGGCTATGGGATTATTATAACCGTAGGATGCATCGTAACGGAGACTTATTATAACATCAGCTGTGTCATATAAAAGTGCAATACGTGGGCAAAAAAATGGCAGATCATTTTTATTTTTTTTATTAATTGACAAGAAATAATAACCCTTGGTGTTCCAGAATCAAAGTCTTCATTTCGACATCCTTTCCATCTCAAGGCTTATGATGAATGAATAAATTAATAACCAGGCGATAAATGAATACGACAACAATGAAGCGCCACGTTTGTCGCGTCTCGAGAAAGGATTTACAACTTTCCCGCTTTTCAATAAGACACAATTTATCGCCACTAAAATGAACAATTTAAAACAAAGTTTACAAAGACAGAAAGAAATAAACGCCTTACAATATTTATTTTGTAACTTTGAAGACCGGTCTCACTGCGAGATAGGCTGGCTATTTTTATTTTTACATTCCGTTTGTATTTTCAAAAGACTCTAGAATACAATAGTGGATAGTGGAGTAAATCTTTTTAAGATATATTTTCGTCGTCTATTTCAAATACTAGTTTCTGCTCGGTTTTACTGCTTAATCGCTTCCGTGTGTCGCAGCTATATTATTATAGCCTAATACTATTGAATATGACTCTTGAATCTGGCTATCATATACAAACATATTTTTTCCAAATAATATGACTGGCAATTCCAGAGATTAACCCGTTTGAACAAACAAACAAAAAAAAACTCTTCAGATTTATTATATTAGTATAGATAAAAACTAGCTTCACACGACTTCGTTTGAGACAGGAATAAATCTATCAGTGACAATCGATCTGTCCCAGTACAGCGTGAACTGACCATTACCAAGAACTGGTTCAAGGTATAAATAATGCGGTACGTCGATTTCCGTCACTTCGTCTACGTAGATTTCAGATTTTAAGCCGAAGTCCTAAATTCAGGAACACAAAAACGGGATAAAAATGTCCTATTTCATACTATAATCTATCTCTCTGACAAATATTATCGAGATCCGTTCAGCTGTTCTGGCGTGATTGAGGTTCAAATCTCCATCCAAATTTCGCATTTATAATAGTAGAAACATTTTTATATCCATTTTAACATAAGTTTTTTTTTTATTAAAGAGTATGTAAGGATCGTAGCAGGTGGCGTTCTGTGGTTTCTGCCTACCTCCACGGGAAAAACGAATGTCAAAGTCAAAGTCTAAACTTTTATTTCAATTAGACCATTTACAGACACTTTTGAATTGTCAAGGAGTCGGTCAGTTAGTCCGAATGTTGAAGCTAGTTGCTCGTTTCAAAACGGAGGTAGGCCTCTATGGAGAAGAACGAGCAAGAAACTCCACGGCACTGTTTTAAATTAGTTTTTTACAAAATCCTGATTACATTATTCTTGTTGATTCTACATGTAATCACAATGAAGATGGGTAGTAGTATGAGTTTATGTATGCATGTATGTATGTAGTTTTATATCCCAATATCAACTTACCCAGTTACGACAACCTGACAGCAGTAGTATGGAGCCTAGCTAAGCTCCGATCAAGCGTAGGCAGTAATTATGCGTGACCAAGGCGAATTGTATAGGTTTCGGATAATTGCACAGTACCACAATGCATTCAATTTGCCTTGAACGCTTCATCTACGAATACGGAATTACTACGTCAGGTAGTTTACCATCGATAATGTGTACCAAGATACGGAAACGTAGAGGAACATCTTAGTAGGAAAATAAAACCAGCCATTGCAGGGCAAAGGCCTCTTCTCATACAGAGAAGGCACGAGCATTGATCACCACGATTGCTCAAGGTAGATTGGCGATTTCAGACTTATATTAATAGTGAGTCCAGGTTTTCTTACGATGTTTTTCTTTACCGATGTCATTGATATTCAAGATAAATTTAGAAAGTTGTAGAAATACGTAATGGCTCTGTAGTTAAGACACCCGCCTCTCATGGATGAGATTGATTATGGATTAAATAGTACATTCTATGTTTATTTTTGTAAGAAAAAGAAACGACGTCATAGTAGGTACCTAGTAAGTGATAGATTTTGCAATATTTATGTGTACAGAAAAGCAGACCTAGCATATTATTTTTTAAAAAAAGCAACTATAATTTTTAAAAGAAGCAACCTAAGCATATTATTTTTAAAAAAAAGCAAATATTGCAAAATAAATGCATTTACTAAAAACATTTTTTTTTTTATGACAGATTCGGTCATGTATTAAAACTTTAAATTAAAAAAGGACATTTAAAACTATCCCTCGAATTCGAGACCTAGCTCATTTCTCGCTCATCTCACTTCAACACCTAAACCCAAAAGCGTTTACGACGTTGCCAAGCACATTCAACGAAATTGAAATATAAATTGGTTTTGGAAAATTTCAAACGCAGACTTAGTACTTGAATGAGTACTTTTATGATAATAAATTACCTGTCATTGTCATTTGCAAGATGTGTTGAGATGAGTAATGAGCTGTGTTAACAAAACATGAGAGGTGAAGACAGAGTTATAAGAAAGTTTCGGATGTTGTTCTATTTTTACAAGTTTTTATTTAGCTTGCACTGTTCGTATGTATGTATGTAAGTAAATCGTTCTATTAAAATTCCCAACCCATTTTTCGACCATTTGTTGGTATTTGATTGAGCTGAAATTTTGCATACACTTCTGATGACAATACAATTTCCAATACTCAATATTGTAGTAATTTCCAATTAAAGCTTGATTTTTTAAATTATTTTTATATAATTATTATTGGTGAAGGGTAAACGGTTGTTTTACATAAAGGACTAGCGAACCTTTCCGGCTTCGCGCAGGTGCAATGTAGATACCAACAAACTTGATAACCGTCCTCTTGAATCACTCTATGTATTGATGAAAACCGCATTATAATCCGTTGCGGAGTATAAAAGATCTAAGCTCACAACCACAATTAACAGTGGCGAACACCTGAAAAACACAAAGGCACTGGCAGTAACTGGTGTAGCCTCGGAGTAACGATTGAAATGTCTTGAATCCCGCAACGAAATTCATCAGAAAAGAACAGCTGAGGAGTAAGAAGAACATAATTTCCACTTCTCTCCAAACATGAAGGAGAAAGAACAAAACTAGTGAACCAGTCGCTTGTCATATTTTGTACATAAGGTCTACATTTCCATAGCAAAATATAGGCAGAAGGACTGTGGTTTATCCAATTGCCCGGCGACACAACCGGTGAATTTTTAGGTTACACTCTACTAACTGAAAATAGGAGAATATAACCAAAGTTAGTCCGGAATAAAATAACAAATGGTGACTACAACATGCTTTGCAGCATAAAAACTAATAACAAAGCGAAACTTCGCGCTCAATGAACATAATCGTGAAATTAAAACCGGCTAAAATCATAAACAATATTCCTTTCGCCGCGAAAATGCACAAACACAAATAGTTTCGTTCAAAAATTTCACGAAATAATATTATTTACAATTTACTCACACATTTTCGCATCCATTTTTACTTTAAAAAAAAAGTTATAATAACACGGAGTATGCACCGCGCGCGTAATCTAATTTCCATCGTGTCTTTTTTTAGGGTTCCGCTACGAAATTATTGAAGAAAAAATTTGTGTCATGTTGATTGGGGAAAGGAAAAAACTGGCATTGAGTGAAACGTGTCATCCCACGTCAATTAGAACTTAAGAACGGATGACAAAAAATATCGAAATTTTACTTTTTTAATTACGTAACCGGAATAAATGGAGCATACCTAATGATTTATTTTGTAGGTACAATACGCGCCGCGAAAGATGAGACTTGACACAGCACACAAACTTTATTATTTCGTAATAGATACAATATTGTTATGACTTTTTGATCTAAATGTCATCGAAATATCCCTGAATAGATACACGAATTATGGATAACTATTTCCTACATAGGTACATACCTGCGCAAAATTCCCATTACTGACGTTTATCAAGTCTCATCTTTCGTGGAATGTAAAAATGACTTACGAAAAAAATTGTCACTTAACATGACACTTGTAATACTCGACGGGTTAGGCAGAGATGTACCAATTAGTACACCCATATTTCGCCAGTTATGTTTTCGTCCTATGTAATAGGGGGCGAGTCAGGCACAAATCCAGACTAAGAGTCTGCTACTGAGAAATTCCTGATGTAAAAAGCCATTAAGAAAAAATATAGAAAAGAAAAAAAGATAAAAGCCTACTTAAATATAAAAAGTTTTCTAAATGAATCAAATTGTTGCGAAGCTCGCAGGTCAGGCCACAAAACAAATGTAACTCGTAATTTCAGGTTATGAGAATTGAGGTTGAAAACCATTCTGAAAAGTACGAAACTAAACCTCAGACACAAACTCAAATATTTGAACAGCAATTCAAACAACTATTTGAAATTAATCAACTCTTTAAATAACAGACCACATCAATCATTAATTTAAATTAAAATTTAATTTAGGTACTCTATGTCCGAGATTTCATTACTTTTTAAGAATTGTTTACGTAGGCGGGTAGGCTGGCTTTTGTCATTGTTTAAACGGCTGATTTTTCAGACTTCAAATAACTATGTAGTAATAGAGGAATATAAATGGCAGTTTGTCAGCTGTTATAGGTGTAGTTTTTTTTTTTTTTTACCGATGGGAAATCATCGAATGACTTCCCCCGCTCTGGGCGGGGCGGGAGGGAGTGTCAGACTTTTACTGACTAAAACCCATCCATGTTCCTTCTTGTGCCCTTTGCGTTCCGGGGGCGCGGTATCTCTTTCGAACAACCCGCAGCCCCGGCAGGCATCGGCCCTTAGTGGCCCCTCCAATTGTTTGCTGACATCGCTTCTCGGCCTTTTGGCTAAGATCAAAGTGTAGTATCTGTTCTTTTCAATTATAGGTGTAGTATCCTGAGAAAGAGAATGGAGAATATGTATTATTATTACGTTAAACTTTTATATTTATTCCTTACAAAAGATAACTTTTGAAATTTTAAAATGACTTTTGAAATTATACCTCCATAATTATTTCTCAGTAGCAGCCTCGGAGTCTAGATTTGTGCGTGGTTGATGGCAACAGGCTCGCATCCTATTACATGGGACTTTAACATAACTGGCGTAATGAGTATTTACTAACGGGTACACATCTGCCTAACCCGTCGGGGATAACAGGCGTGATGTTATGTTTTGGTTGAAACGAAACCTTAAATAAAATAAAATGTGAGTAAAAAAGTCACACTTTTTCAGACCCAGCAACAATACAAATAAACCTATGTTTTTATACATTAGATAGGAATACGGAACCTTTAATCCCAGCGTCAAACAATTCGTTGTTTTTTTTTTTTTTTTCACGCGACTGCAACGCCGGTCGCGAAAAGGTTTTTTACAATGCCATTGCGCGCTTGTCTGTTGTTCTGTACGAAGATTGCATTCACTGCAACGTTTATAAAAGCTTACGCGAAAAAGCGCCTTTTACGGTCGACATGCATTTTGTTTTTTTTTGTTTTATTGGTGTTGTCCCTGTTATTCTTTTAAAGGGTTAATTGTTGTAGAAGTGCTTAAAATAATAAAAATAAAATACTATTAAAAATATAAAGGATTATTTTACACGATTTTTTTCCACGACTAATTTAGTTTATCTAGTGTTTTTTCCTAACAAATTTTCGTCTATAAACACTTTCTATAACTATTATCTGTAGGACTTGTTCATTGAAACTTATAATAATTAAAATTAAGCCGAAAATTCAGATTTTAAAATGTCAGGCTTTAAATTCATTTCAAATAACGCTAAATCGGATTCTTTGAATACAATTTTTACTGAACGTAGACGAAATCGTCTCATCGGTTTTAAAAGTCTCTTTTCAACATTTTAGTCAAACCTTTAAAAATCTCACCTTGCAATATTTTTAACTTACGCTGGTCATTTGCAGTTCTCAGTCCTTAGTCAGAGTCAAATTATTTATGACATAAAAGATACTGTTGAACGTATTGTACAACAAAAAAAAATTGAATTTATTCGTACCTTCTTAAAGGTAGTTTTGTATAGAGAAGAATGGGGAAGAAATTCCATACTTACTCTTTTAAAATAAATGTTTACCTAAATGCCTCACAGAGATACAAGATTTTTCACAGCGGGTTTTGACTCACCCGGGCATCCATCCAACTATAAGGCAGTTCAGACAGCCTTATCAGGAGACAAGGAGGGCCCCGTCTCCCCTAATTTAATCACAATGACACACAACATTAAGAAAGTTCGTTCCCCTATTTCCCCCTTGCAATATTCGTTCATCATGGCGTTGGTTATGATCCATAACGTAGTTAATTAGTATGGAAGTACTCTTTTGTCACAAGCTTTTGGGTTATTGCTCAGTAAGAATAGAAATGTTGGTAGCATTTGCAAGTTTTTGGACATTATTTTCAGTTGGACCATTAAAAGACTGTCTCTTAAACGTCATATACAAAAAAAAAAGAATTTAATCTAGTTGCCCCTAGAGAAGGATGGGCAAGTAGGTAACTATACTTCTTTTAAAATAAATGTTTTTGAAATACAGGATCGTAGCAACAAAATTCAGTGAACACTACACATTTTTAATCCCAATTCATCATTTCAGCCTATATATAGCTGTTCATTGCTGAACGTAGGCCTCTCCCCAAAGAGCGCCATCACAGTCCTGGCCAGCCCGCATTCATTCGCTGCTCGCCATCTTCTTTAAATCGTCTGTGCACCTTGCAGCAACCTAAATGTGGTCTTCACTCTATCACGTGTCTGCTGCACCGACCGCCTGTCCGTCTGTAGACATGACCGGCCCACTTCCACATCAACTTACTAATTTGGCGAGCTATATCGGTGACTTTAGTTTTCTAGCGGATAACTTCATTACTAATTTTAATTATTAATCACATAGATGTTTGCCATTGTCAAAATCATCATATATACCAAGCCTTTACAGCTACAACCATACCAACAAAGCTAGGTTTGTAGGTGACAGACTAAGCAGTTTGTGGTCAATATAATTTTAGACTCAAGCATGTCATGCCTAACGTGTTGATTGGCTAAGCTTTGGTCGGCTGGGTAAACCGACATGACATTTGAATGTCAAGTCTTGTAGGTAGTATTAGGTAGGCAGGTATTACTGCAAGCGTCTTGTGGTTTACTGGGGCTTGAGCAGATGTAATATCAAACCTAGGTATAATAATATGCCAATAATCTAAACTAATATTATAAAGAGAAAATATTATTTTATTTTTGTTACATAACATAACATCACGCCTTTTTTCGATTTTTTCAAATCATATGCACATTCTAAAGTTTATCTTGGACATCACTGACATCGGTGAAGGAAAAACATCGTGAGGAATACTGGACTTACTGTTCCACTCAAACCATGTCAGAGGCCCTTGAGGCGGTTTAGAAACTCTGACACTAGGGTGTGTGGGTTCGTAAGACCTTACTGCCTACACGATAAAGAAGAAGAAGATCACGCCTGTAATCCATGAATGGTTAGGCAGAAGTGTACCCATTAGTAAACCCACATTTCGCCAGTGACATTGAGTCCCATGTAATAGGGTCGAGCCTATTGCCATTAACCGGGCACAAATCCAGACTCTGAGGCTGCTGCTGAGAAATAAAAAATGGCGTATTTTTGTATAACGGTTTAACTCAAAAACTACTTAGTTGTTTTTTATTTCACCCATGGAAAGCTACATTATCAAAAAGTAACATAGACATGTATGGAAGGCACAGCCGCGCGCTGTATAATACTTTAAAAAAAAAGGTCTTTTTTTATGTTACTGGTAGTGAAATCAGCCATTAGCCCCTTTAATGGAAACTTATTGCCATCAACTATGGATAATAAGACTAAAACGTTTTATAATAAACTTGGTTTGACTGCCTCGTTGGTCTAGTGGTCGCAAGCGCGACTGCTTTGCATGAGGTCTTGGGTTCGATTTCCAGGTCGGGCAAAGTGTTATTGGGTTTTTCCATCAGGAATTTCTCAGTAGCAGCCTCGGAGTTTGGATTTGTGCCCGGTTGATGGCAATAGGCTCGCCCCCTATTACAAGGGACTAAATACATAACTGGCGAAATGTGGGTGTACACCTCTGCCTAACCCTTCGGGGATTACAGGCGTGATGTTATGTATGTATGTATGTTTTATAATAACGTCTAATTTCGCCCGCCAAGTTTCCAGACGTTTCTCTGAAACCTCTCGTTCCAATAATCCGTCCGTCCAAACAAAACATAAACATACATTAACAACCACGCAACAGAAAACTCGAAAGCAGGATCGGAAATGAAAAGGCGTAAATAACAAGAACTGGCAGTTATGCGCACCGAATAAATTTAATTATACCAACGCTCAGTGATTCACGGCAATCGTACATGAATAAACAAGGGGTAACTTCTATACTTGTCAGGACTTGTGGTCTGCAGAATATTGTGAATAGGTTAGTTGGAACTTCCTATGAAGGGAGTGATTGGGTCTTTTTCTTTTTCGTGTGGTCAGTAAAGTCTTACGACCCCACACACCCTAGTGTCAGAGGTCCTAAACCGCCTCAAGGGTGTAAATCCAGGTTTCCTGACAATGTTTTCCTTGATGTCCATGATAAACTTTTAGAACGACGTTGAAGAAAGTACATATGAATTGAAAATGTCGCATTGGTACTTGCCCAGATTTGAACCCAAGCCTTGAACTTCACACCACCCAGGGCGGAAGGAGTCATTTGACGATTTTTACCAACTAAAAAAAAACACAAAGAAATAAGCCTTGGACTTGTTATATGCACGTTATATTTACAAGTATGTTCTTAAATAAATATTATTAAACTTTATTTGACACCTTAATACTATTATGACTCGTTTTTATGACGAAGAAATTCAACCGTAGCTAAAATGAATCACACCACAATAAAACCACACTCTCAGCCACATTTCCTTCAACCAACGACTCAGCAAAACCCGCAAAACATAAACAAAAGTATATGAAACAAAAAGTGCGCAACTTGTAATATTGGTGCGCAATCAGCACCGACCAGTTATTGCCCGTTCGATAACTTCCGATACCGCCACGTAATACGATTTCATTAATGAATTTAACACTTACAGAAACGTTCATAGTAATGATTCGACGATTTCTCCCCTTCACACAAAGGGCGGAGGCGAAAAAAGGGAAAAAAAAGAAAACGAATTGAAAACAATTACGGAGAAGCAAGTTTCGCGTGATAACGATGCGAGCGACTTTTGTCAAGGGAGAGACGTTTTTAAACATTTTTCTTGCTAACAATTTTGGGGTGTTCGTGTTTGGACACGATTCTAAAGAGATGTAATCAGTTTTTGGAGAGAAGTAAATAAAATTGTGTGAAGAAAATATGGTGGGAATCCTTGTTTATGCTTCGAGGGAAATTTCAAGTGTCGTTTTGTATGTATTTTGTTGCTTCTTAAACATTTTCAACAGCCAGTAGGTACCTACTTTGGTTTCTTCCGAAAAGAAAGTACCAAATACTTTTCTTTTGAGGTGATAAAAATCATCAAATGAGTCCTACTACCCTGGGTGGGGCGGAAGGGACTGTCAGACTTTTACTGACTAAAAGACCACCCTGTTCCTTCTGTTGCCCTTTACGTTCCGGGGCCACGGTATCCTGTTAAGACGTCCCGCAACCCCGAAATACTTATGTTATTAATCAGTTTTCGATAGAATTCACAGTCAATTTGAAATTAAAATTGCTGCTCCATAATTTCGAACGTAGCTTTAATATTTTCCTTATTGATTCTGTCCATTATATGAATGACCATTCCAGACAAAATTGCTCGTAGCAATAAAACAGCCCCCTTCTTCTCCTTTTTGCTTTAATGTTAATCTCTTATTAATTAAATTATCCTTTCATAATTTTTGGGTACTACGAGGACTGTTTCAAATAAACATTTTTTCGTTCTTTCTTTTGTATTGATGACATCTATCTATGCCAATTTATACTTTTCTACAGTAGGTAGCCACATTTATTGCTGCAACAGAGGCATTTATCAGATCGTCAAAGGTGGAGGCGAACGGGTTTTTGGGACACACCAGCATTATGTGACTACGTGGGGGATCAGGAGCATCGCACTATCAATGGATGTCGGACGGGTCTATTATACTCCTTTTTGCCATGTTGTGTATGCAGCGGCTCTGTTAAAAGAGTCCCTACTACACCGTACTAGGAACGTGTCAGTCAAAAAAATATTCCTTGTTTGTAAAAAGTATGAGACTATGCATTAGTCCGTTCCGTTCAATAACCGACCAATACCGTTTCGTGACTTGCATGGAGCCTCAATTGTCGTTTGATATTATACTGTTGATACGTTCTATTAGACATAGTAGTCCGTGCCTGATACGTTCATAGCACGTTCATGTATTACACGACTACTTAAATCAGTCCCCTATATCATTAAAATGGTTATCTTACTTGTTATCATACATACATACATACATACATAAACTCACGCCTATGTCCCATGGGGGTAGGCAGAAACTACAGAACGTCACCTGCTACGATCCTTACATACTCCTTTCGCCTCATCTACATTCATACATCTCGTCATACAAGCACGTCGGTTACGAGTACTCCGCACCTGAACTTTCTGAAGGACCTCACCAATAAGATCCAAGGTCTTGTTATCACTTCCAACAAAATGTAAAACTTATCCTACTGTCATTGTTTCCTTCAGTTGTATTCACTTCTGTGGTACTGGTGACATCTCCCCGTCAAGGGAGATAATGCAGCTGAAAATGTTACACGGAGACTTCAGACACGTGACACAAAGTCACCTGTTGTGGCCGAGGACTTATCTTGCAAATGTTGGACTCTAACTTGTAGATCAATAGGCCTTTGGAGATAAGACTAATGTTTATATTGTTGTGATTTGTATTTGTCATCCTAATAATCAACGCGAAACTTTTAACACATTTAATTGAGTCGAAATACTTTTTCCAAATAGTCATACTAAAGAGCTAATGTGACTTCTGGAAATTAGCTAACATTTTGTGGCCTTGAACCAAAATTGAACGTAACGGTTCAAGACATTCAAGTATCGTTCAGATGTTCTCTAAAATCTTGCCGGTGTCTGTGATCTATTTTGAAACTGTCCCTCTAATATTATTAACACCTCCAGAGGCTTTCAGCGGTATTAAATGACGTCGACCGATAAACGCTTTTAAGCTGACGCATAATTCGGTTTGCTTCGTTATGAGCAAGCATTTGCATGTTCGCTATGTCATGTAAAATGCTCGTGTAAAAGAAATTTTGGCTTTATTTAGAGTGGGTCCTGTCGTGTGGTATTATCGGATCGATAAGTGGTATGTTGACACACTATTAATGGTGAATAAATATTTATGCATATAAATAGACACACGGTAGCATGTCAGCTAAGTTCGGTGAATACAAGAGTGTGATTAAACGAAAAAAAACTAGCTTCTTTCGATTTCCCATTTCTCGAAAACAATACCTAGACCTACATAATACATACATACAAATTACGCCCAACAAATTTAACTCGATTTATTAGAAATTAACTAGTATAAAAGGTGTAAAAAGACAAATCATATAACCGTTAACAGCGAATACTGCCCATCAAACAAAGTAACATTGAGCAAAAATGATTGCTGGGAACCGACATTCACTTTGGGAATAAAAAAATCACTGCTTAAAGTGCGTAATGTAACTCACACACAAAACATTGTGCGTACAACAGAAATAGCACTCTATGCTTGTAACATTAAAAACTTGTTTTCCGTAAAAACACGTATAACATTTTGAATTTTGACGTTTAATATCTACATAACCAAAAGGCTTCCCCAGGTATGATGCAGAATAAAAAGTATAATCGCATTGATGGGTAGAATAATGTAATTTTTGGCTTCGATAAGTGCCACTTAACACGCGTTATAGTCCTCATCGATTTCGATAACGGCAACCTTTTGAAATTATTTTCTATCGTGTGCCCGCCCTAATATGTCTCGCCAGACTGAATTTCGTTTTAAATTCGCGGTCACATCTAATTGACGTTCGACGCCTTTGAAAGATACCAAATCTTTTATAGATATTCTCAAAGTAATATTAAATTTTGCTGATATGAATCGGAGATGTATGGTCTACGAAAAAATTACTGCCTCGTTGGTCTATGGGCGCTACTGTTGAGTAAGAGGTTTTGGGTTCGATTCCAGAGTCGGCCAAAGTGTTCAAAGTATCTCTGTCATTCAATTTTTTTGAAGTTGACAAAGACAGAATTATGTTTTAAATACGTTGTACTAAAAGTGTTCAGTGATTAATAATGCATAGGTATGTACTTCCAAAAATATATTTAAATAAGTAGTTAGTCAAAGGATGTTATCTCTTGATCCTAAATAAGCAAACCAACTTTTTCTAATTAAATACATATACTAAAAGCTTTTTCTATTCATTTGTAAAACAAAATGTTAGTTTTAAAATTGAAAAAAGTTGTGCAATAAAAACGTTATAAACTGTAATTGATTTAGAATGAAGTTAGATGTAATGAAGTTAGATTTTTAATAAAAACTGATTCAACATGTTATAAACTTGGTTTGTGTTGAAGTTTCCCGTAACAAGTTCTATTGTTTCTACCTTATTTATTTGAGATGATAATGTATTTAAACGATGTAAACCATGGACTCATGATGCAAGTGTAACGGCTTTCCGTGCTGCCAAGGTAGTGCGGTGACTACCAACAACATTCAAAGTTCGGACTAAAACAATTTCCTAATGGAAAATCCAATAATACTTTGACTGTCCAAAACGGGTCAGTTCAATGTTACGTTACAAATAAACGATTTGATTTCAATGCCTTTTTCCACGGGGGTAGGTAGAAACTACAGAA
Organism: Hoplodrina ambigua; assembly: GCA_949774945.1. Lineage (NCBI taxonomy): Eukaryota > Metazoa > Arthropoda > Insecta > Lepidoptera > Noctuidae > Hoplodrina > Hoplodrina ambigua. The sequence continues at coordinate 11,135,007 of OX458979.1, forward strand.
CGCCCTCTGGTACGATCCTTACATACTCCTTCCGCGAAAAAGGCGTGAGTTTACGTATGTATGAATGATTTAATTTAATTTTTGAAGTCGTTTTTTCAAATATAAAAATTAAAATCAATTCAATATTCCGTGTCCACTGTTCTTAACATCACTATTCTAAAAAGCAAATTACAAAGAAAAAAACATTAAAATTAAAGTTAAATTGTATTCCGTGTCCACTTTTTTTGACATCACTATAATTTCTAATAAGCAAATTACAAAAAATAACATCACACTAAACAACAGATTTTAAACTCAAAATTACCTAAACATTAAAAATAACGTGTTAAAATTAGATAAAGGACTTTACCGTGGGACGATAACGATCCAAAGGCAGGACCAGCATTGTTCTGTGCCCTTAAATCTTTTACCTTTACTTTCGGTGATATATTGCAGGTTAAAAGTGTTTTAGTAAGGTACATTTGAACAATTATTTATCACCTCAACGGTAGAGGGAGAGGGAAACTTGGGATTTTGAAGTCGAAGCTTCGCTACTGAGTGACCATTTATTTTGTAAATATTTTCGTGGATTTTGGCGAATTTTGATGAGTCGAGCTTGAGGTGAGCTGACGTAAACACGCGGGTAAAAGATAGTTTAGATGATTTCCCATCTTAAAAAACGATATTAAATTGAAAGATAGTTTCATCGCAGAATTTTGATTCAGTCAAGTAATGATTGTTCAAAACCCAAAAATTATCAAAAAATGCTATACACAGGCACATTTAATAAAAAAATCGACTTGATTCGAATTCTTTCGACACAAAATTGTTTTGTTGGCTAATCTTACTTTATAAGGGAAGAAAATAAATATAATTCTATTCTATTCTATTCTTTTAGGCCTATAGAATGATGAATAAATATTTACTCGTTAGTGTTTAGATCGAAATAAAATAGGTAGGTATCTAAAGCAAGATATAATTAACAAATTATTAATTACTCAAGCCTTACGTAATGAGACACAATTGATTTTCTATTGTTCTGAATTACCGGTAAAAGAGGTGGGGCTCGGCCGGTTAAAATAAAAACATAAAAATAAAATCACATTGTAATACTTATGTATTAAATTCACGATTCCATATTGGGCTCACAATCTCACATTACATCTGTGTGTACGATCCCCAACATCCGCGGAAACAAAGCCCCGGAGGGTTACTAGTTAAAAATAATGAACAGAGGAATACTACAAACAATTATCACTAATTGCTCTATTAGTGACCAGCTCGGGAAACACAACAAACACAGTTAAAGCCACATAAATATAGAAAAAAACATACAATATAGGTAGTGTACTAGTATTAAGACTATAATACTAAACTATGACATAACAACTCCTCGTTTCGTTCCAACTTGACTGCCTCGTTGGTCCAGTGGTCGCAAGCGCGACTGCTGTGCATGAGGTCTTGGGTTCGATTCCCAGGTCGGGCAAAGTGTTATTGGGTTTTTCCATCAGGAATTTCTCAGTAGCAGCCTTGGAGTCTTGATTTGTGCCCGGTCGATGGCAATAGGCTCGCCCCATATTACATGGGACTAAAAACATAACTGGCGAAATGTGGGTGTACTAATGGGCACACCTCTGCCTAACTCTTCGGAGATTAAAGGCATGATGTTATGTTATGTTATGACGTAACAACTTTTAACTCGATATCTCTACACGTTCCTGAGATTAAGGGTCTTGACAGACAGACAGACATACGCACGGAAGGACAACAAAGTGATCCTATAACGGTTCCGTTTTTTTTTTTGAGGTATAATACCGTAAGTCGATTAAGTCACGGCACTGCGCACCGCCGCGGTTGGCGGTGCCGGTACCTTTAGCAGATTTCACCGCTCGAACGCGCGGTCGGGCAGTGTACGTGTGTTAGGTATCAACGGATTTCTTATAGGCCAATGCGACATGAGATTTGATCCGCTTCACCGCCAACCGTGGCGGTGCGTGGTGCCGTGTTTTAATCGCCTAAGACTGTATACCTTAGAGCACCGACCGCGCGGTCGAGCGGTGCAATCCGCTTTACCGCCACCGCCCTCCGAGGCGGTGCGCGGTGCCGTGCGTAAATCGCCTAAAAATGAACATAATTATGAAGAAGATTGTGTGTCTCACGTCAAGCTAAACGTAAGTGAAACATTTGGCAATAAAGTGAAGAAGAATCTTTAAAGGTGAAGTAACCAACGGAATGTTGACTAAAAGCTTCAAGACTCATTTGGCTAGCTTGGAAGTCTGCGAAATGAAGAGAAATGGACCGCTTAACGTTACGTAGTTGAAAAAAGAAGATGCAGTGCAGTGCACGTACAATATTATAATGTCTTTACTGTAAGAAAATAATAAATTTTCTCGCTGAAGAATGTTAATTTATCATAATGATGCAATCTTTACTGACCTATACTAATATTATAAAGAGGAAAGATTTGATTGTTTGTTTAGATTGAATAGGCTCCAAAAACACTGAACCGATTTGAAAAATTATTTCACTGTTGGGAAGCTACACTATCCCCGGGTGACATAGGCTATATAAAAGGCTATATATTATTTAAAAAAAAATATATGGATCCGTAGGAAACATCACGCGAACGAAGTGGCGGGGAGAGTGCTTGTTTTATAAAATCACAGATATAATTTTAGTTTCTTCTAATACTTACTAATACCTATTACAAGAAAAAAACTCTGTCTGTCTTGCAAAAGTAACACTGTCCATCTGTCATGCTTTACGACTAAACCACTCAACCGATTTTGATGAAATTTGGTACGGGGTAAGTTTGAACCCCAATAAAGGACATAGGCTACTTTTTATTCCGCAACTTCGTATGCGTCCGCGATAATCGACCTTTATGCGGACGAAGTAGCGGTCTTACTAATTAGACTGCCTCGTTGGTCTAGTGGTCGCAGGCGCGACTGCTGTGCATGAGGTCTTGGGTTCGATTCCCCGGTCGGGCACAGTGTTATTGGGTTTTTTCATCAGGAATTTCTCAGTAGCAGCCTTGGAGTCTGGATTTGTGCCCGGTTGATGGCAATAGGCTCGCCCCCTATTACATGGGACTAAAAACATAACTGGCGAAATGTGGGTGTACTAATGGGTACACCTCTGCCTAACCCTTCGGGGATTTCAGGCGTGATGTTATGTTATGAAGTAGCGGTCAAAAGTTAGTGAGAACCAATAAAAATCCTACACATAGCCCGACGGTATACAAGTTTGCTCCATGCAAGGCAATTTTACGTAATATTTCTTCGTAAGACGATTTACTCAAGTGCAATATCCGAGGGGTTACGTACCTGCGCAGTAATATGACAGCTTATGTTTTAAAACTGAAACACCTCCTAGAATATTCTCTGCGAAATATCTGGGCCATTTTTCTTATATTTTATAAAGGTTTAACTTGCATTTTGCTTGTACTTTTCTCGGTTCTAGATATTTTTGTTTACAAATACATATTTGTTTAAGTTATTTTGTAATGCTGTATTGAGTTTGTAACATAACTTAACATGATATCACGCCTGTAATCCCCGAAGAATAAGCAGAGGTGTATCAATTAGTACACCCACATTTCGCATGTTATGTTTTAAGTCCAAAAAGGGGGCGAGCCTATTAAGTTTGTATTTTTTTGTTCTGGAGACATTAATACTGCTCGCTAAACACAATACCGATTGTGTTAGGTGAGATTAATCGTTTAATGTCTAAAGCAGACAACAGAAAAAAAAATAGTTATTAGGTTGTAAGTAAAAGCAGTTAATAGTTTTTTAATAATCTTCTTTTTCCTAATCCCCTTGAGAGAAAAACATAATAAAAAAATCAAATCGGTTAAGTTATTTCCGAGTTTTTGTGAGACTTACGCACGACAATTGATAATGGACATTGAAAACTTTGGAAATACAGCAAATAAGTCTCAAATATTCTTTTTGGGCTTCCTTTTTTTATCAACCAAGGTTATATTTTAACCCTCATTTTGTCATCATCTGCCTCTGCCTAGCCTTTTCCCAACTATGTTGGGGTCGGCCTCCAGTCCAACCGGATGCAGCTGAATACCAGTATTTTACATGGAGCGACTGCCTATCTGACCTCCACAACCCAGTAACTGGGTAATATGATACCCCTAGGTAAGACTGGTTGTCAGACTTTCGGGCTTCTGACGACCCGTAACGACTGCCAAAGATCCACGTATGACAGCCGGGACCAACGGCTTAACGTGCTTGCCGAGGCACGGAGGAGTCTCAGTGTGTAAAGATGGTCACCCATCCACGGACCAACCCCGGCAAGCGTAGCTTAACCTGACGGATCGACCCGTGCGGCTGTTATTACTTAGCCACGAGCTCCTCGACCCTCATTTTGTGTTATCTACTAACTCAGACTTAACCCTTTCAAGTTAACATTTACTGGTGAACCAGATTTTCCAAAATTTAATCAAAAGAAAAAAATATATTTATTTATCAAACAGCAATTTCCATGAAGATATCTGCTTGTTTCCATGAACACTTAACTCTTCCTGTACGACCCGCACGGGACCAATTGCGATGTAATGCTAGCTCCTCAACTACCTTTTAAAATGCTAAAACGAACCTAGGTACATTCAAATGCATTTATAACAGTGTAAAATAATAAAAAAACATAGTTAATAAGAAAGTATGCTTGTATGACGAGATGTATGAACGTAGATGAGGCGAAAGGAGTATGTAAGGATCATAGCAGGTGGCGTTCTGTAGTTTCTGCCTATCCCAATGGGAAAAAGGCGTGAGTTTATGTATGTATGTACGTTAATAAGAAAGTAAGTACTAAAAATAAAATAATATTAGTCATCATCATCATTCATTATCATTTCAGGCAGAGGTGTACACCCACATTTCGCCAGTTATGTTTTTAGTCCCATGTAATAGGGGGCGAGCCTATTGCCTCTGCCTAACCCTTCGGGGATTACAGGCGTGATGTTATGTTATGTTCATTATCATTTTAGCCGAACAACGTTCACTGCTAAACATAGACCTCCTTTAAAGCTCGCCACAATTACCGGTCCTATGCTGCCCGCATCTAGCAATAATAATACCTGCCTATTATTGTCCCACTTCAGGACAAAGGCCTATTTTCATACAGAAAACGCACGAGAATTGATCAGCACGCTTGTTTATATCAGATTGGCGATTTTAGACTAAGGCATATTCATTATAAGTCAAGGTTTCCTAACGATGTGTTTCTTCACCGATGTCATGTGATATCCAAAATAAACTTATATAGTACACATGACATAAGAAACCCAAAACCCACAGTGGTAGGTTATACTTACCCGATATCGAACCCGAAATATCGTAAATGAGAGGCAGGAGAGGACAGGGGCGGACGGAGGATTCCTAAAAATTATTACGTAAATATATAAATTCTAATAAAAAGCGTCCTTAAAGAGTAAATTTTCGAAAGTTTGTTAAAGTCTATGAAGATAATTTAGACTTAGTATAATGTTTGTACAAACTTCATCAAAACATTAACGACTGAAAACTTTTCAAAGTCTATAAACTTCACAAATGTTTCACTAGAGACTACTAGAAATGATAACATACTAAACAGTATCTTTTAAACAAAATTCGCTTTAATTTTAACAAGAATATAAAAAAATGTTTTGCGTGAAATGTTGACTGGCGAAATGTGGCTGTAATAATGGATACACCTCTGCCTAACCCTTTGAGGATTACAGGCGTGATGTTATGTTATGTAAGAAATTTTTTATAACTAGATGCTTTCTAAGAATTCGGACTGGTGGTTTTTTTCACTCGCGTTAAGCTACGTCTTTGAGACAAATGAAAATCACACATTTTTCTAATTTGAATTTAGAATTATGTTCTTTATAATTTAAACTTTCAATGATACCAAAACCAGCCAGATACAAATAGTATAGCCAAAGAGATTTTATTACAAGTTCATACATACTATACTGCGAAAAGACTTTTTCCCCAACCTAATATATAAATAAATAAATAAAATAAAAAAATATCTTGGGACAACTCACACACGGCTATCTGATCCCAAGCTAAGCAGAGCTTGTGTTATGGTAACCAGACAACTGATATACATACTTATATCATTTTTAAATACATACATATTATAGATAAATCACATGCGCATATATACAACAATCATGCTCATCACACAAAGTTTGTCCTGGGTGCGAATCGAACCCACGACCTCCGGCTTAGCAGTCAGGGCCACTAACCACTAGACCAACAGGCCTGTCGAAATATAAGAATAGAAGACACAAATATAATGTACATTCTGGGAAAAATGAATTCGTTTTACTAGAACATGCACTAACAACATTGCAATATAATACAAAATGCAAGTTTCCCGCATATGAGCTCAATTTGACAGCGTATAAGTACATACAATATAATCATGGCATATTTCATTTAGCAAAGCTCGCGTGGTCTGCGCTCGAGTCTAGGATCTTATTAAGTTCCTGCAACTTTACTCTTAGGCTAGGAGCTAGGCAGGCTTAATATTGAAAACATCCACACTATAATAATTATAACAGTTTTTTTTGTGAAGTTCCTTAACGCGACTTGCGATAGGAGTTAACTGGCAGAAATCGTCACGTAAGGAAAAAGCATTATACTTTCACCAGGCTTTCTCTTTCCATTACATACGGGTGTCAGTAACTTTGTCACTGACGAAGTCAATCGACTGCACATTTTGTTTGTACTAGCCTATTCTCTCCCACTCCTGGGCAAAATGCCTTCCTTCACGCCTTTATCTTTGACGATTTCGTGCTGCATTAATTATGACCTCAGTATAAATAATTTGCACGTTTGTTTGCTGGCAGAATACAGTGACATTAAGCCTCTAGGCTATTATCCAGTTACTGGGATGTGTAGATCAGATAGGCAGTCGCTCCACGTAAAATACTGGTATTCAGCATCTGGTTAGACTGGAAGCCGATCCCAACATAATTGGGAAGAGGCTATAGTAGTAGCCAGTCGGGGGCGTGGATCATGCGCCATGCCCATACCGGGCTCCCGACTTATGGCAGCAAGAGGAAACGTAGAGAGAAGAGTCCGTCATGACCTTCCGTCACCTCTAGACGGATACCCATCCATGAGGATTTCCCCAAGAAACAAAAGACCTTGTAGTAGAAATCGGCACACTAGCTCCTGGCCTATTCAGCCGTGCGTGAGCTCACTACGAATATTTATTGTCTCACTATACTTCGCTCGCCAAACTTTTAGGTATTAACGTAATGGTATCAGGTCACGTTTTGCTCAGAAAAAAATAACTTGAAAGATTACGTAGACTTAAGTTCTTAACTGGCAAAGATTGATATTTATTTCATATGTTTATAAAGCTTTGTTATGTGTTTTGTTTTAATGATTTATTTTGTTCAAGTATTGCCTCGTTAGTCTAGTGGTCGCAAGCGCGACTGCTGTGCATGAGGTCTTGGGTTCGATGCCCAGGTTGGGCAAAGTGTTATTGGGTTTTTCCATCAGGAATTTCTCAGTAGCAGCCTCGGAATCTGGATTTGTGCCCGGTTGATGGCAATAGGCTCGCCCCCTATTACATGGGACTAAAAACATAACTGGCGAAATGTGGGTGTACTAATTAATGGGTACACCTCTGCCTAACCCTTCGGGGATTACAGGCGTGATGTTATATATGTATGTTTGTTTAAGTAGCCTGTAGATGCTTTGAGGAGTTTCTTGGGATTTCGTACATAATAAGCAAATTTTTTGTCATTATGTACTTTCTAAAATTTATCTTGGACATCACTGGCATGGGTGAAGGAAAACATCGTTAGGAAACCTGGTTTTACTGTTCCACTCAGACCATGTAAGAGGCTTTTGAGGTGGTTTAGAAACTCTGACACTAGGGTGTGGGGTCGTAAGACCTTACTGCCTACACGATAAAGAAAGAAATAATGATTTGTTTTGTTTAAGTAGGCTGTAGATGCTTTGAAGGTTTTCTTGGACTTTTGTATTTGTATAATGAGCTAATTTTTTGTTTACCAGAAGGGGGTTTGCGTAAATAAACTTGGATTATTTGTTTTTTTTTTTGCGATTACAGAATAATAAAATGTTATTGCATTAAAACTTGTAGACTGAAAATAAAGTTTTGCAGAGTTTCAATATTTACCTCTCGTGAACGGTTATATACCAACCACTAACTAACCAATAACTGTTCTTATTTCTTCATATAGACTTTGGATTTTTGAAAAATCCTATCCTGGCGCATGCCTACTTTATAGTAACTATCTGAGTATCTGCGTACCAAATTTTACGCAATGCGTTCAGTGTTTTGATCTGTGTGTTACTGGATCAGTCAGTCAGGAACGGGTGCCTTTTATATACAGGGTAATTGAAAATTTACCCGAAACCTGAAAAGAGGTCATTATACTAATCGTTATGAACAACTTTTACTATGGACCAACCTTGAAATCATGAAAAAAAAACAGCTGATCCATACATTACGATCTTGTTGTGTAGCATTTTTTTAGGCAATTTTTTCTTAGTGATTTCAAGGTTGGTCCTTTAGTAAAAGTTGTTCATAATGATGAGTACAATTACCTTTTTAAAGGCTTCGGGTAAATTTTCAATGACCCTGTATAAACAAAAGTTACAACAGACCAGCAACTAAGTATAAATACGATAATAATACAAGATACTGAACCCGAACACTGTCACTGAAAACAAATTGCACTTCCATGCCTTCCAAAACTAATTAAGATTTCACCGACAAAATGCACCACGAATTCCGAGCCAAGTTCACGCAAACAATTAAGTGAACTTCTAAGCTGAAAACAATTTCCTACAACAAAATGTAACATTTATACAGGAAGATTTTTTTATCAAGTTCCAAATTTAAAATTATGGTGTTTATTAAAAACTAGGTTTTGACCGCGACTACGTCCGCTCGGAACTTGTTTATACATATACGTATAAGTACTCGGATACAAACTTCCACCCCCCTTTTCACCGCCTTAGGGGGTCATTTCCGGAATAAAAACTATTCTATGTCTTTCCCCGGGTCTTAAACTATCACCATGACAAATTTCATCAAAATCGATTCAGCGGTTTAAGCGTGAAGACGTAACAGACAGACCGACGCACTTTCGCATTTATAATATTATTTTATAATAATATTATTTTTTATATTATTTTTAGTATGGATAATAAAATACGTGTTTTTCCTTTTAGTATCAGTCAGTACTAAAATACTAAGAGATAGCATCATATAGTTTTGGACATTATGCACCGCGTCGAACACTGACCAGACTCGCGCGCCTGGCCACGCCCCCTAACATTGATAACGATCAAAACATAAGTTGCAAATTTTCCCTTCATACTTTAACGGGCTTAGGACCGTCAAATGGGAAAGGTATGTCGTATTTCGGATGTAACAATATTTTATTTTGAAAATTTTAAATAACATTTTTTTTTCAAAAATGGTGGCTTTAACAAATTTGGAACGTGTTTTAAAAGTCTTCCTGTATATGAAGTTAATCTAGACAGGACAGACAGGATATTGCGCCAGACAACAGCTCCGTTTGGCAGACTCAACCACTAAAATCTTGATTCGCAAATAACAATGGACTTTCCCATTTTTATTGCTGCAAATTGGATAACTTAAGCTTTGTTTTTAAAATGCAGACAGATCTATTTGTCTGACTGTACCGGTGCCAAATGATTTTAAAAATGTATTTTTACTGTGTGGTCTTAGTCACGCGGCACTTGGGAATCGTGAGTCTTTTGTTTTGAATAGAATATGCACGGTGAAAGGAACTTTGTGACAGAAACTTTAATGATGCATTTAGAATAATTATGTCTCTAGACTGCTAGCGTTTTTCGAAGGTTATCAAAAAAACATAAACATAATTTTAGTGCCGATTCCCTTGTTCACAAACTAGACTAAATTTAGAGAATTGACATCTGTTACTAACATACAGCGAAAGGAAAGGACGGTGACATTCCGTGACATTAAAGAACTAAGTTAGCGATGTCAAATTAGTTATGCCTTGAACTTTTTCGCATTTTTAATCCACACGTTTTAAGATGTCAACTATAATTGTATGGATGTGTCAGATTGACTAAATTTGACAGCTCTTATTTACATTAGTCTCTTTCTTGTTTTATTGGACAGAAAAGATGGAAATAGTCTAATAATAGTTTAGTTTGTGACCAAGGGAATCGGCACCATTATGTACCTACGCGTTTTTTCATTGTATACATGGGTAGGGTAGGTCATTGCGACCACTGGTGTGGTCGTAGCCGTCTAGTGCGCGAGGTGCCTAAAACTTTTATCATCAATATCTTAATAGCCAGAAGATATGGTCCAGAACAAAATAATAGTATCGCAATGTGTGTGTGTGTGTTTGACTGGCCTGATGGTCTAGTAGTTAGTGACCCTGACTGCTAGGACGGAGGTCGTGGGTTCGATTCCCACCCAGGACAAATCTTTGTGTGTTGAGCGCGATGATTTGTTCTGTGTCTGGGTGTAATTTATCTATAATATGTATGTATTTAGAAATATATAAGTATATTTATCAGTTGTCTGGTTACCATAGTACAGGCTCTGCCTAGTTTGGGATCGGGCAAAGTGTTATTGGGTTTTTCCATCAGGAATTTCTCAGTAGCAGCCTCGGAGTCTGGATTTGTGCCCGGTTGATGGCAATAGACTCGGCCCCTATTACATGGGACTAAAAACATAACTGGCGAAATGTGGATGTACTAATGGGTACACCTCTGCCTAACCCTTCGGGGATTACAGGCGTGATGTTATGTTATGTTAATGTTAAGATGAACATTTTACTGTCAACTCTGTTAAGCGCCTTTCTCCACCAATAAAAATAATGTCAATATTAAAATGTCACTTAAGCTGACAGGTTAATAAAACTTTTCCAAGATTTTATACTTGAAAGCTTGTATGATATCGTGCGTCATCAACGTTCATAAAACCTTGAAACTCAATATTTTAACAATGAATATTTTTGTTACAAATTCGACTTTTAATGCGCTAGATGAGCTGAGAATCTTTTGTAATACCCGTTTTTATAACCATCACTGTTAGCTTAGCCTCCTGTTGACTTTTTAACTGTACAATGTTTTTATTCTCTTCCTTTACAAAGGGTCTTATCATTTGATTAAACACAGGTTTAATTTAACTGAGTGGTGTTACTTTCGTGCGGATATATGTACAGGCGAACATGCTGTTCTGTGTGCTTAGTGTGTGTTTTATACATACTCGATCGTGTTGATGTTAAGTTCAATTTGTACTGAAATTGAAATAGCGACATCTAGTGTCAATAATGGTAAACACAATTTTTCTATACAAATTCTCATAATTAAACGTTTACGTTGACGAGATCAATCAATCCTAGCCTTTTCCCAACTATGTTGGGGTCGGTATCCAGTCTAAGCGAATGCAGAAAAAAAAAAATGAAATTCTGACACTAGGGTGTGTATGGTCGTAAGGCCTTACTATCCACACGATAAGAAGAAGAAAGCGAATGCAGCTAAATACCAGTATTTTACATGGAGCGACTGCCTATCTGACTTCCACAACCTAGCAACTTGGTAATACGGTACTCTTTAGTACTTGGTATTGGCTGCTTGGTATGTCGTTGGTTCGATTCTAGCATGGAACAATATTTGCATCATCTGCGCAATTAAATAGTTACAGATCTGGCTCTTTGTAGATGTGGATTTAGATGTCAGTAAACGCACTGACAATACTGTAGGTAGTGTTTTCGTATGTAGCAACATTTATATAAAAAGAAACAAATCAATCAATTAAATTGGTATTATAAGCAGGCCACAAAAACAATCGGTCCGAAAACAAGATGTATACCCGAAAAAATATGAAGAATATTGCCAAAAGGTTCCTGGGTCAAAGTAACCCACGCTTGCAAAGTTTATTTTTATCCGAGGCAGGCTGGACCCTCCAAAACAAATTTCATGAATAAATTTTTCCTTTGTAAACAAATCGAGCAGGTCATATTAAAGTAAAGCTCTCTTGTGACTGGCAATGGCATAAAAAACCCAAATTTCAGGCAGTGTTCATCTTTGCAAGTTGCCGTTTATTTTTGCAATGTTTTGGTAGTAAGAATTTAATGGTCTACGCAGGCAGATCAGGGGGGCAATTCTAGTAACTTGTATAAAAGTAGTACCTAGTAACTTTTAGCAACGTACTCATTCTGAAGACCTATTCGATTAATTAAAATATTCAAAATGTAATAAAATTAAAAAATGTGGCATTTTTGAGACGAGAACCCCAGTTATCAATGCCACAATCAATAACTAAAATCTTGTCAAAAATGTATGTTAAACATACATACCTATTCTTGTCAAAATTTTGACATTAGCTGTCGTGAGATGAGATTGTGACTTGATATTGAACATTTTTATTACGGGTATCGGCATTTTGCTATATGCTCGAGTACTTTTTCATTTGTTAATTGATAATGAACTCCAGTATAACAGGAATAAAGTAGAAAATAATGTATAATATCTACATATTTGTTAAGAACAGCGGATTATTTTTTTCATATTTTAGAGTTGGTTCAGTAACAAAAGATATTCATATTCATGAGTATTTTCGCCCCATGAAAGATGGTCAGAGGATTAAAAGTCAGTCTGTATTACCATATACATCATTGACCTCATTTTAATATAACTTTAATATACTTTATCCAGCTTTTTCCCGCGACAGCGTCTGCATAAATGACGGTTATCGCGGACGTAGACAAAGATGTGTATTTAAAAGTAGCTTTTGTTTTTTCTTGAGGTTCAAGCTTAGTCTGTACCAAATTTCACTAAAATCGGCTCAGTGGTTTAGCCGTAAAATGTTGTAAATGCGAAAGTTTGGATGCTTGTTACTCGATAACGCGAGAACGGCTGGACGGATCAGGATGAAATTTAGCTCAGAGTTAGATTTAAGTCTGAAATTAACACATCGATTGATAATAATAGAAAAATATACGGTCCCCGTGTGATAGTATACAAACTTTGAAGCGAGCGAAGTCGCGAGCAGTACCTAGTAATATTACATAGTTAAGATTTCAAGGTAAATACGTCATCAATCACTCTTATCTATTCAAAAGATCAAATCTTTTAAAACTGAACCAATTTCTCCTTCCATAATAACAAGAAAATTTTATCTTTGAATTTAAGTTACCCAATTTAATACCCCGATAGCATCGTTCTTGTAACGAAATCGTAGCCTATTTTGTTATTAACTTTTTACAACCGAAACGGGTTAGGCTTTACAAGCTCGTAAAGTACTTAGATGGGTACTTGAGAATTATCTGAAGAGATAAAGAACGCGGTAGCATTGTGTCCAGTTTACTACTGTACCGGTTAGGTAGCTATTGAAATCGAGGAGGCTGTGTGTTTATGTTTTACAGTTAAGTCTTGTTCAATCTTGAGACTACCTTTGAATCTATTCTACTATGAGGATGTAGTGACAAAGATAGAAAAGGGTATGCTTAGATGGTTCGGTCATGTTGAGAGGATGAGTGAAAGACGATTATCAAAAGGTATTTATATGGCAGTGGTGAGTGGCAACGCATGGAGGGGTCGCCCTAGAAAGACCTACACGGACCTTATTGGTGAGATTCTTCAGAAAGGTCAGGTGCGGAGTACTCGTAACCGGTGTGATTGTATGAACGTTATTATTGCGTTCTGTGGTTTCTGCCTACCCCCATAGTAGGAAGGCGTATCTATATACATATAAATTGCTTTGTCCTGAATGACTGGCTGACTGAAGGATCAACGCACAGCTGATCGTAGAGACCTGAAACTTGGACGGTGTGTTCTTTGCATGACGTAGACATCTAATAAGAAAGGGTTTTCCAAATTTCATCTCCTAAGGAGATGAATCAGGGGTCTTGTGGAGAAATCAATTTTGACGCGGACGAAGTTACGGGTAGATGCTAGTCTGATCTATATAATGGCAACCGTTACTGACCGACTGATCTATCACACGAATTACTCTGAAATTGTGCAGGCAGGTAGTTATTATGACGTAGGCATGCGCAAAGAAAGGATTTTCTGAAAATTACAGGGATTAAACGCGGGTCCAAAGATTGTATGGAGAAACAATACATATGGATTTTGTAAAAACCTAAATTAAAAGAGTGCCGTGGAGTTTCTTGCTCGTTCTTTTCCATAGAGGCCTACCTCCGTTTTGGAACGAGCAACTAGCTTCAACTTTGGGACTAACTGACCGACTCCTTGACAATTCAAAAGTGCCTGTAAACGGTCTAATTGAAATAAATGTTTTTGACTTTTGACTATTAATAATAGATCGCCAATAACCAGCATTTTCACGGGCGTCTCTTAAAACAGTATTATTATATTTTATTATTATTTTTTTACAAAAATGTTTAAAAAGTTTTTTTTTATTATTTGTCTTATTTGTCCATGTCTATTTATTACGATTCTTAAGATACAAAGTGACAGACAGACGATAGAACGAAGCACGAACGGAGATCATTCGGGTCCTTAAAAAATTGTTACCCTTCTTGATTGAATTCAAGACCTAAGTCAAGCCCATTTATTCTGAATTCTAAACTTGAACCTCTTGAACCGTTCAACAATAGAGAAATAGAGAGTTCAACTTAGTCAACCATAGGGTCTAAATTGACTTGTTTGATTTGGTAATCGTTGGGACTGTCGACGTCGAAGGGTCGCTCCCTAAACCATTATTTTTACACTGGCTTTCCTTGAACATTCTGTTGCGATAAATTATTGTTATGTGTGTATTAGCAAAGGACTGTTTACTGTCCTCGTTGCAATTTTTTATGACAAATATTTTTCTTGGCTGTTACATATTTAACAATGGTAAAATACTTGAATGAACCCTCAGTTTTTGGTTTCAGAGGGGCAGGGGAGCAATTTTACAACTTAAGAACGATCGTATTTTAATCTCAGTCTCAATCTGTCAAAAATGCCGATTATTTACAACTTTTAATATAGATTATGGCTGAGATGAGATTGCGACTAGATGTTGAACGTTTTCAATCAGTAAAGTAAGCCCTGACTAGTAGGCCCTAAAAATTATAGGTATATAAAATATACCTATTAAGTTCATATAATAATATAATAATAAAATTGAGCTTTTTATTATACCTCTTTTTAACGTAAGAGTATGTATCTTCGATTTTTGATTAGTTATATTAAAGTTAATTAGTGCACCCACATTTCGCCAGTTATGTTTAAGTTCCAAGTAATAGGGGGCGAACCTATTGCCATCAACCGGGCACAAATCCGGACCCCAAGGCTGTTATTGAGAAATACTGATGAAAAAACCTTATAAAACCTTACCCGACCTGGGAATCGAACCCAAGACCTCATGCAAAGGGTAAGGGAGAGGGATAGGTAATTATTTGTTAGAGGTAAAGTTAACCTTTTCAGATCAATAGAGCCAATAGTGCCGTTTTAAACTTTTTAATCATATACAACTCAAAGGACCACACTCCAATTATTCCAATAACGGCAAACCAAATAATTCAATTTCAATTTTTATGTACTTTCTAGGTTTAACATGAACATTAGTCATCAGTGAGGGAAAATATTGTGAGGAAACCTGTACCTATAATAAACTAGCTTCTGCCCGCGACTTCATCCGCGTCAAAGTGAATTTTTCTCCATACAAACTTTGAACCCCCGTAAATTTTGAAAAATCCTTTCTTAGTAAACGTATAAACTAGCTATCTATCTCTAGGTGACCTTTCGCTTTTATATATTTGGATAGATATAAGTCTAAAATCACCGATCCATTTTCAGCGAGCGTAATCAATGCTCAAGCTAATGCCTTCTCTGTATGAAAAGAGGCCGATGCCCTGCAGTGAGGCCAATAATAGACTGATATTATTATAACCAATAACTAAAGATTGAATTTCATTTCCCCCACAACGACACAATAACTTGACTAAGTTAAACCTCTCTTATTGGATTTCATTAAACACTATCAATTTACAAATGGGGAGTAGATGTTACTCAAACAGTTTATCGGTTCCACAGGTCAGTATTGATCCGGAGTTTGTACGAAAAATGTACGAGTTTCAACTGTTTTTGGGATGGGATGTTTCTGAATTGGGTGTTTTTGGGGATAGAGCGAGTGGGTACGTGTGTGATTAAATAAAGGGAATAAGGAATATACAGGGTGGAAGAGGATAAATTATCTTCATATTCTAGAAGTTAACATTTTTTGATAGTTATTAAAAAAAAAATTAGTTGTTTCATGCATTCTGTCCGTGTACATGTTGCACTTTTGTAAGGAACAGCTGATCATTTTTTATAACATCACGCCTGTAATCCCCGAAGGGTTAGGCAGAGGTGTACTCATTAGTACACCCACGTTTCGCCAGTTATATTTTTAGTCCCATGTAATAGAGGGCGAGCCTATTTCCATCAACCGGGCACAAATTCAGACTCCGAGGCTGCTCCAAGGCTGCTTTATATCAAACTAAAAATGTTAATCTTTAAAAGCTCTTTAATGATCAAATTGAAATCTACCCCGCGTGCTTGTATTAGGTTTCTGTTAGTCTATAGTCTGCAATTTATAATTGTGGTTTGGTGTTTTGATTCATGGTCACGGTTCTTTCAAATAAAATCTTCATTCATGGTAAAATAAATTACTTAGATATTCTAATTTATCAAAGTCAGCAGAGAACCAATGCTACTCATTAAAAACGTTAAAAATCAAAACGCAATCTCATCTTAGTGACAACTGATAATCAATGTCTAATAAGCTAAGTACTATAATTAAAAAAATTAAAAACAAGACTGCATTTAATAAATTGCACATATTTGTACTTTGTTTACTCGTCAGTTTTTTTTACGACGTTTTTTATTTACAGTTTTATATATTTTTTAAATCTACTTGTCAAATTCTAGATGATAAACATAGACATGACCACATTCATAAAAAAAAAATTGAGGCTGGTATTAATTTACGTTTTAAAGTGACCAAACGGACCAGACGGTTTCTGCCTATGTTACTCGGAACGATGCAAGGATTGTAACGATATCCCATACATCTAAATCGGTTCAGGCGTTTAAAAGTTATGGTGGAATAAAGAAACTCACATACATACATACATTGACCCTGAACACATAACACTCCTTTTTTTGGGGCAGTCGTGTTTAAATTTAAGTAAATTCGCGGCATTTTGACTGATTGAGACTGAGATTATATTGCGATCGTTAATAAAAGTTAGTTTACTTGCCGCCAAGTTCTCTTGTCAAAAAAAATAGTAAGTCCCTAATCAATTTAGGTGTATTTCTACCAATGTTAAAGTTAACTTTTTCAATTTCATTTAATCCAAAGCTATATTACTATTCTTTCAATGTAATGAGCAAGAAAAACGTCATCTGCTTTTTGTAGCTCAACTTTACAGCACCGTAAGCCATGGAATTTAGGAAGTGACATAAAAATGTTAAGACCTCCGAGATTTTCATTAGTTGAGAGGAGGAATTGTAAAAAGAGGAGGAATGCCTGGCACGTTATGACGTCATAGTTTTTTTTTAACCCCGTGATTGTTTTATACACCTCAAGATTCTGGAAAAAAATCTTTGAATTATAGTGAAAACTGTATCAATATCTGTTTTTTAGTTTTCAAGTACACGTGACTAACCACACATTTTTAAAACGAAAAAATAATGTGACAAACTATAGTGCTCTTCGTTGTGAAACTCCTAGACAATCCGAAATAAATGTTTAAACTTTGATTTTAATCACTTAAAACCTAGAATAATAATTTTATACGCAATTAATTTAAGCCTGTATATTGTTTTCAAGAGTAGCATTAAGCCGCTTTCTGATTAGGACTTTAGCAGCGCGACAGTAGCACAAATGTCTCTCGCGCAAAGGGATTCGTGCAAGTGTCTTGTCGAAAATTGCGCTGATTTCGCGCTGCTAAAACTCTTATATAAAAGCGGCCTTTTTTTTGGGGGGTGGTAAAAATCACAAATGAGTCCTTCTGCCTTGGATGGGGCGGAAGGGACTGCCAGACTTTTACTGACTAAAAACCAACCGGTTCCTTCTGTTGCCCTTTGCGTTTCGGGGCCACGGTATCATGTTAAGACGTCTCGCAACCCCGGAGTCGTTTGGCCACAGTATAAAAATACTACCAGTATTTTAACTCGGCCGTAACATTGACTTAAACAATTTCACACGAGTTAGGGCTGCTCGCGTATAGTATTTTAAGTTCATCAAACTACTTGAGTTTCTTTCTAGTTATGTGAAAGAAAATATATATTTATAGTTTGAAAAAAAAAACGACTGATTGTGTTCAAAATAAGAAGTGCTCAATAAAAATAAATTTTGCGTTATATAATTAAAAGATTTAATTTGAAATAAGTAATTTGCCGAAGGTTACCAGACTCCAATCCTTACAAACATTAACGTCTAGGTACTTACTCAACCAAAATGAAAGAAACATCTAACGAGTAATTATAAATCTGTTTGCATTTCATTACTACCTATTGCTACAGCAGTGGCGTGTACAGAGTTTTTAGACAGGGTAGGCAGAACAGATAAAAGCTATTTAAGCTAGGTAGGTATCTTACCAAACATGTACCTATCATGGTTTTGGTTCGTCGCCTTGTCGATTTAAAAAATGATGTAGGTAATTGCCACCTAGCCTAGATTGACTGATTTTATAGACATATTTTACGGATATCTATATGTTTTGATGTTTCATATTAATTTGCAAATTAAATAATAGCAGTCAAATTAAATAAAATCCGGTGTCATTGACCTTTCACGGTCACGTCTTTTTGTCACCGATAGTTTTAAAAACGCATATTTTTTATTTCCTCTATACACACAACACATGAGCAACTTTCACAGTGAATATTATTCATTTTTTCACACTAATAACATCGTTAAATCTTAAATATCTGATAACAAAGCTCACGACCAAATCAAAACAAACAAATGACTAATGGCCGCTCAAACTACTTGTTTATAAAATACGACAAAAAAAAAATGGTGCTTTATTTAGAGAAAGTTTAATGAAATAATGTTACTTTTTAAAATAGTCGCAATAGCTTCCGATCGGAACAACACACAGCCAGTTGTATGTCTCATAATTTTTACTATGAAACTTACGAGTTACATTACCTCTTTGCTGGGTCGATTCTTGTAACTCAGGTACACATCTCCTTTTTGATACAATTTGAACCTTTTCACTAAACGTTAATTGAGAAAATTTACCATTAACAAACCTTTAACAAACACACATTTTCAACACAAACCTCACAATCGAACAACATTTTGAATAAACAAATAAGAAGTAATTTTAAAAACAATTCAATAAACTAATTGAAGTTAACAATAAATCGACCTGTTTTATGAATACCATCGAAATAAAAACATAAAACGGCGCGCTTCACTTGAAAGAAAACAATATGGACTCTATAGAAAAAAAAAACAATTTTTAAATTTTGGGAAGTAAAACGTTATCAAATAAAATTGCATCATTGTCAATCGAAATATCACTGAACTAATACTCATTAAACTTAGTCGTATAATACATGGGGTGCGCCAATAGAGACGACGGATTCATACGAGCTGGCCCGTGATTGGGTCACCTGCCGCAGGAGATGGCTTTGTTATCGCGCCGTTGTGTGCAGTGCACAGACACGAAAATGTACCACTACATGCGTATATTTATGAATGAATTTTATTGTAGGCAGAATCACTCTCTGCCTTCCGCGTTGTCCGCGATGTGTTACGAACGCCTGTCGTAGTTTTGACAGTACCGAGTACGGTTTACGGTATGAATGCGATGCGCATTGCTATTAATTTACATTAGGAGTTTGAATAATTTTATTAGTTTTATTACGCAGAATATTTTTTTTTATTTTTCAAATTACTGTAACTTGTCTAGATCTAGATCAACTAGGTCTAGGGTCTGCAGTGCCTTTATGCCTCTATGGACCGCACGCCACTGAGCTACAGCTAGGAGCACTTTGGTCACCCATCCAATGTCGCACTGCCGCAAACGTTATTTAATATCAACCATCTCATCGCATGCGCAGGAACTACAGCAATGAAAACCTCTAACTACATACCTACAAAGTCTTACTCAAAAAGTAAATTATGTATAATGTATATCTTGTTAAGTAGGAACGTACCATTACCAGGTATTAGGTTACCATTTATTACTGTCATAATCATTTCATAATGATATTTCGTCTATGGCGAATTCCTAATTATTTAAGTAACTAAGTTCGTACATTACTAAGCAGATAGCTGAAACTAGGAAACTACCTAACAGTTCTTTTTAAATAACGCGATCGGCGTAGGTAGGTCATTCGTATCACTTTTTTCACAATACCCACATATTTATTTATAAATTCAAGTATTTTACTCGATGGAAAAAGCAAAATGTGTAGGTACTTACCTTTTAAAATAAAATAAACAAATTACGTAATAGTAGGTAAGTGTACAATTGTTTTTAAAGTCTTACCTTTCGTAGTTTTTAGGTGATTTAAAAAATGTTATCCCTGGGTGCGTTCCCGAAGAATTCAAGCAACCAAACACTGCACTGCACTATAGTCTATAATTTCTCCTTGCCATATTGAGAAATCGCACACTAACTGCTTTAAAAAATATTACACATGCATTCGTCACTACAGCGCGGCGGCGCGGCGCGCTGCGTGCGGCGGCGCATCCGAGACTGTTTGTGTACCGAGAATGTACCTTCCTCGACGCGAGTAGGTAAGTCTCGCGTTGCGACCGTTTCTATAAAGATAACATACTGTACATTTTATTGCCGTGGTTTGGCCCTGTTGTCCCTATGCTGACAGCTCTTTGAGGCGCGCGTAAAACAGAATGCGCCGTCGACCCGGGCCTGGTCCTTGATTGGACGGCGAGCTACCCATCAATCGCCGTCCGCAAGTCCGTGCCTACGGTGGCCGGATGTCTTCTCGCGACGTGAGAAAGCGGCCTTAGGTAAAAAATAGAACTATATCGTTTACTTCATTGATACAAGAAAAATAATACCACTAATTTTCTTCTAAAATGTTTAATGGGAGAACTGTTTACAATAATCAGGTTTTGAATAACAATTCTTAGTGTAGGATACAAGGTTCTATATTGTTCAACATCTAAAATAGCTTTGGGTACTTACATGTTCTGACATAAGTAAATATGTAATTAAAAAAAAGAATTCGACATTTTTTTAAGAACTGTGTGTGATTTTTTTTACTCATAATTTTACTTACTGCCTTATTTTTTTAAATCAATTCGTAACATCTATTTACATTTTCATTATATTATTTTAACTCCCAAAAAAATGACAATCAAATTTAATCCCAATTCCATTCTATCCAAACTATTATATAATACCAACTAAAATTATAGCGCTTACAAATTTAATGGCCGTGTTGAATGTATGTACATATTTACACTAAATTATCACATAATATGTAACAATGGCGGTTAACAATTCAGTAATAATATTAACAACATCATTATGTGGAGTGTCCTTGGTAATATGTTGGTTGAGCTGTTGAACGAAGTTTTTTGCTTCACAGCTCCTTCGGTTAGACCTGTGGAGATAAATACTCATGAGACAAACAATTTAAAAAAGAAACAAAGTAGTAAGGGATTTTTTAATCGTCAGATATGTTTGACGGTTAGACACATGTGTACAAAAAATAGCATCACGTGTTTTAGCTTTTACCCAACTGTGTTAGGGTCGACTTCCAGTCTTACCACATATAGCTGAATACAAGTGTTTTACATGGAGCGACTGCCTATCTGATCTCCACAACCCACTTACTGGGTAACACGATACCCTTAGTGGTTGTTAAACTTTCGGGCCTCTGACTACGGTAACGACTGTCAATGGTCTACGAATGACAGCCACGGAGGTGTCACACCACCAATTTCCAATCTCCTATTAAGAAATTCCCCGATAACACTTTGCCTGACCTGGGAATCGAACCCAGGATGCCACGCTCAGCAGTCGTATTGGCGACCACGAGATCAACGGAACAGTCAAAACAGCATTTCTTTTTTTTTTGGTAGTAAAAATCATCTAGCTACTCCTTTCGCCCTAAGCGGGGAGGAAGGGACTGTCAGACTTTTACTGACAAAAAAAACCACCCTGTTCCTTCTGTTGCTCTTTGCGTTCCGGGGCCACGGTATCCTGATAAGACGTCCCGCAACCCCGGAGACGTCCCGCAACCTCGGAGACGACCCGCAACCCCGGAGTCAAAACAGCTTATAACAACTACACACCTACAGGTTCCTCTGATATTCTGTCGAATGAGACTACCATGTCTTAAAAAAGTATTTAAATTACACACATCGAGTATCAGCCTAAATAATAAACAAATCATACATCTCTAAAAATATTCCTCGATACAAAAATGAAAAAAAAAAGCAAAAATGCTCCAGACGGTTCCCAGATCCCTTAAAACAATTCCCAAGACAGGATCCTAACTTCTACGTGTTTCAATATCCTTCACTTACATTACTCATATATTTATTCATATCGGTATATACCCGAAGGAGTTAAAATCTTATTTACTCACCGCCTATGTTAATTTCGGCTGCCGATTGGGAACTGGGGTACAGTTTTATTTCTGTAAAAAAAAAAATACGATGTAAGTTTCCGTTGGGACTTTGAGTATGTATATTGATATTGTATATTATATTTAGAAAACATTGTATTGGATTATTTTGTAGTATTCTTTAGTAGAACTATATTTTTTCAATGGATTAGGGCTGTGTCGTGTGTCAGTTTGAAAATAGTGCCGTGGAGTTTCTTGCTCGTTCTTCTCCATAAAGGCATACCTCCGTTTTGGAAGAGCAACTAGCTTTAACATTCTGACTAACCGACCGACTCCTTGACAATTCAAAAGTGCCTATAAATGGTCTATTTGAAATTTTTTTTTTGCCTTTGATGGTTTAATTGAAATAAATGTTTTGCCTTTGACTTCGGCTTTGAAGCCTTTTCATAATAGTTCACAGATTTAATTTTTTTATACAAAGCGATACAGATTAATTCTGTTAGTGTCGCAGTGAGTTCACAAGCATTACATAACTTGTGATTAGTGACAGGTGACCTATCGAGTGTCGCATACTTAGCGTGTCACCGCATAGGTTCCTATCCGGTGACACGGTAAGTATAGTCACGAGCAAAATCAAGTATACACTTGGCAAAATTCAAAATCGATTTTCTTGTGAAATAACGGTTGTAACTTTGATATAAGTCCTATTTAGTATTGAATTCAATATACTATATTCCTAAAAACAAGACATTTCAATCAATATATCCGAAGAAAATAGCTTCGCAATGTTGCTAAGTGTATGCTTGTTTTTGCTCGCGACTGTACATAAGCTCACAAATAAACGCGCGATTGACAATCGACAAAAGTATGTTGTGATAAACTTGGTTAGTAAATATCCTGCAATGATAGATGAAAGATGGGAATAAATAAGTTAAAATGAATATTGTAGACCAAATTACAGGGCTTTTACAGAAAAATAAAAAATATGGACCAATCTATTCACAAATCCTGACGCAGAATACTCCACTTAATAGATAATTACATAGAGTAGAAAATAACAAAACAATAATATTTGACTTACCATACAGACGGAGCGTCCCCTCACTCTTGCCGAGCGAGTTGGTACTCACACAGTTGTAAGTACCGATATCACTCTTTGAGAAGTACCTGATGGTCAGCTTCATCATCACCCTATACGATGAACGTTCTTCACTTATCACGTACTTTGGCCTGAGCAAATGAAAATAGGCGTTAAACATGAATCGGAACAAGTGAAAATTGTACATTCATTCCAATTTTCCTATCGAAAGAAGTAACGAATATTATGTTACTAGCTTTTGCCTGCGACTTTGTCTGTGGGGCATCAAATGTACAGCTATAGTGTAGCTTTCTACCAGTGATAGATGTTTGAATAGTTCAAGATACGTACTAGGTAATTTATTCAATACGCCAATTACCAACTAATACAGGTCAATGTACAGTCAGCAAAACAGATAGGTCGTCAGATATAGTTAAAGTTTTTAAAGAAACCGGTAGTTTTTTTTTATTTATTTTAATTTAAAACGTAGATGATGAACTAATTAATTAAGTTTCAGTCAAAGACATCAATCGGTTTCTAAGAAAACTTCAACTATGTATATCTGACGATCCTGCACACCTATCTGTTTTGCTGTGTGTACCTACATCCAAAACGAATGCTTTAAATATTAACTTGAATTTTGAATAATTGAAATTTTGACTTGGATTAGTTATTACTGGCTGTACTTAATGTCTTGCTACTGACTCGTATTGATGAACAACGGAAACAGTGTATTTTAATGTTTGCATGAAATAAAAACCGTCGTTCCAGTGTACCATTTCAAAAATGGCTCCCAGTCTAAACAACATAACAAACAAACAACAATCGCTTATTATAGCTTTACAAATACTCCTCTTATGAACCACAAAAGGCAAATGTGTGATGGTGATTTATGAATACGCTGATCATTAAAGAGAGACTCTCCCCTTGTTATAAAAAAATGTTAATAAAAAGCCCATCTATTGGTTCCACTTGACCGGTACGAGTGATTTTGATCAACAATGGGGGCCCCCATTCATGGTGATTGTGAACTTCAACAGTAGGGGTATCAATCATCCCCTATATGAACTCTTTATTACTCCGTTCAATACAATAGACATGGAAACCTAACCCTTGAAATGGGGCCATGAAAAAGGGGTATGGTACAGAGATTTTTTTAAAATACATTCAAAACTTATAACTAAAATAAAAATAACAGGCTATTATTGTCTGTACTATAACTTATAATATTACTGTGTAAAAAGAATCTGTACAGTATTTAAATAATCGGGGAGGGGGGCGAGGAAGTCATAAAGCATCAAAAACTTCATCCGCATCGCTCTTAAAGGAACAAGTACTCAAAAGGCAAATGAATTTATTATTAACTTATTTCATAGATTTCATACATACTTATTAGTATTACATAGATTACTTATACCAATTCAAGCTTTAGAAAGAGACTGCCATACTTATTTGACAATTTGCTTTCGTAATAACAACCAAATTATAAAGTTTTTGAGAACTGACAGACATTTCCAGAATTGACCGTTTGCACAAAATTTAAACTGGAATGAATTAATTTCATGCACCATAGCACGTTCGTTAACGCAGACTTTGGCCTTGCGAATGACCACTACGTACCTAACCCAATTAATTTCTGATGTATACGGAACCCAAATCGCTGAACTATAATGAAGATGCATGTGCAGCTGTGGATTTAGCTGCACTTGGCACTCTGTCTAAAGAGAAAGATGAGACAGTAATAGCTAAAAATGTTATATGATAGCATCGCTCTAACACGGCAATGACATGGCCAAAATCAACTCGAGTAATTTAACTGTTAATGGCCAGCACGCCGCCCGCGAGCCGTCACCTTTTTAAGTTGGCATTATTAACTCTGCAGACAGATCTATCAGTTACGTTATTACGACTAATACACTGAACAGATTTTGATGGCATTTGGTACGGGGTAAGTTTGAACCTTAAAAAAGAACATAGGGTACTTTATAATCCGCGATTTTCGCAACGCCGCAGGTAGATGTTAGGAAAAAATATTTTAACGCACACGATTTAAAGCCCTAACTTGATTGGCAAATAATTTACTAGTTCTGAATCTTAAAACTCCTAGTGACTTTCAAATTTTTGTTTATTTTTTCCAAAAATCGCTGTTCTCATGGCCGTACCACCACTTATTGGTACTTAAACTTCACGTTGTGCAGTCGAGTGGGCCTCCTTGTTGTCATAAGTATGATGATACCACAAACTGTGCGAGTAAAGCCTTTTTGACGAGCAATTGAACTGATAAGAAGTTTTCGGGGGGTTAAAACTGACGAATATTGAGATACCAGCTATTGCTCGCGACTTCTTCTGCAAAAATGTCACGAACGTAGATAAAGATGTAGAATAAAAAAATATCTGTCTTTTGTTGAGGTTCAAACTCCATAAGTGGTTTAGTAAGTCATTATGGCTCATGGGTAAAGGCGCATATCATGCATGAGGTTGTGTGTTCAAACCTGGGCAAGTACCAATGTGACTTTTTCAATTCATATGTAGTTTCAAAAGTTTATCTTAGACATCACTGGCATCGGTGAAGGAAAACATCGTAAGGAAACCTGGACTTACTGTTCCACTCAAACCAAGTAAGAGGCCTTTGAGGTGGTTTAGAAACTCTGACACTAGGGTGTGTGGGGTCGTAAGACCTTACTGCCCACAAGATAAAGAAAAAGAGTGGTTTAGACGTAAAACCTTAACAGACAGATAGATAAAATTATTTTCGCATTTATAATAATAACAAACATAACATAACACCACGCCTGCAATCCCCGAAGGGTTAGGCAGAGGTGTACCCATTAGTACATCCACATTTCGCCAGTTAGGTATGTTTTTAGTCCCAAGTAATAGGGGGCGAGCCTATTGCCATCAACCGGGCACAAATCCAGACTCCGAGGCTGCTACTGAAGAAATTCCTGATGGAAAAACCCAATAACACTGCCCGACCTGGGAATCCAACCCAAGACCTTATGCGCGACTGCTGTAGTCGCGCTTGCGACCAC
The DNA here is from genome assembly GCA_949774945.1 of Hoplodrina ambigua. Lineage (NCBI taxonomy): Eukaryota > Metazoa > Arthropoda > Insecta > Lepidoptera > Noctuidae > Hoplodrina > Hoplodrina ambigua. Next base: position 11,161,649 of record OX458979.1, read on the forward strand.
TAGACCAACGAGGCATTTATAACATTGGTATTCATAGATTTAAACGAAGACGAAGTAGCCGACAAAAATTAGTATTCTACATACATACAAAAACTCACGCCTTTTTCCCATGGGGGTAGGCAGAAACTACAGAACGCCAGTATTCTATATGCCTAAAAATCCTAAATCAGTTTGACAAAAAAATCTGAAGACAAACAAACCACTGAAAACGTTACAGACATATGTAAAATTGTATATTACTTGAAAATATTACCTTATATTCGTTTCAAAGAATAAAAAGCAAGTTACTCACGAAAAAAAGTCAAGATTCTTGAACTGAAATAAAGTAATATTTTTATGACTTATTTTGTTTGTGAGACACAGGCTTTAATTTCAAGGCCGTATATTTTCCTTTTTTATATTTTAAAAAGCATTTCGTATCTTGAAAAAGCGGACTCTGTATTTTTTTGTAACTTGCTTCTGTCCGTGATTTCGCCTGGGTGAGTGTCTGTCAAAAAAGTAGCGGATGATTAGGATTAAATAGTTGCCCATGGCCTTATTAGTCCAAGCGTACTCTGTACCAAATTTCATCAAAATCTGTTCAGTGCTGTAGCGGTGATAGCGGAACAGACAAGCAGAGTTTGTTTCGCTTTATGGATTTTGTGGCACCATTTTGTACTAGATTGTGACTGCATGGTGAGGAAACCTGAACTTACTGTTCCACTCAAACCATTTCAGAGGCCCTTGAGGCGGTTTAGAAACTCTGACATTAGTGTGTGTGGGGTCGTAAGACCTTACTGCTCACACGATAAAGAAGAAGATTACCTTATAGCGACAGTAAAAATAATTGTAATTTTCTCAGTATCAGACTCGGAGTCTGGATTTGTGCCCGGTTGGTGGCAATAGGCTCGCCCCCTATTACATGGGACTAAAACATAACTGGCGAAATGTCGGTGTACTAATGGGTACACCTCTGCCTAACCCTTCGGGGATTACAGGCGTGATGTTATGTATGTAAAAATAATTGTGACAGACAACAAGAAAGACGAACAAAATTGCTTTAATACTCTTAATTCAGTCCATTAATGTATTGTAATACAACACAAAGAGATAATATCGAATACTCCTGTATACAATATTGTTAATGCATGTCTATAATAATAAGTAGAGATAAACTACAATAACACGGCGCGCCCATCCATAATTCAAAACGTTTGAAAGTATTTGTGAATGTATTTACAAGACTACGGCTCTTGGAACAAAAACAAATCAGCAATTTATTGCTCGACTAGAGGCGTCATTAAGTGCTCATTTTTATTAGTATGGCGCTGCACTGACATACTTTATGAGAATGACACATACGTTGGCGTTATGATAAGTTCGCAAACAGATCTGCCGGCCTGCTATTGAAGATATTCGTTTGAGAGTTTGTGTGTAGTAGTAAGTATTCACTTTCAAGTGCATACAAACTCTGTGACTACACACATTGAAATAGTAATATGGAGGGGCGCGCCATGTAATAATAGTTTATCTCTAATCCTTAAGCTTAAAGACAAAGGTCTGCTTTGATGGTATCAGATTCTATTATTATGATACAGGTACGTGTAAGGCTCTTTTCATACGTTCTGGTTACCGGACAGCCGGTGACGGGTGTATCAAGTAATTGGGTGATTAGTAAAGCACACCGCTTCCACACTCTGCGCTGCTACTAAGAAAATCCTAGTAGAAAAGCCAAATAACACTTTGCTTTACTTAGGAACTGAACCCAGAAAGAAAATTCATTTTTCTAGGTATTTACTATGAATTTTTAATTTAATTTTGTCTGAATTAATATTATATTGAGAGAATTTGTATTTTTGTTTGTAATAGATAAACTCAAAAACTACTGGACCGATTTAAAAAATTCTTGCACCTGACACTTGAACTGACAGACATTTCCAGAATTGACCGTTTGCACAAAATTTAAACTGGAATGAATTAATTTCATGCACCATAGCACGTTCGTTAACGCAGACTTTGGCCTTGCGAATGACCACTACGTACCTAACCCAATTAATTTCTGATGTATACGGAACCCAAATCGCTGAACTATAATGAAGATGCATGTGCAGCTGTGGATTTAGCTGCACTTGGCACTCTGTCTAAAGAGAAAGATGAGACAGTAATAGCTAAAAATGTTATATGATAGCATCGCTCTAACACGGCAATGACATGGCCAAAATCAACTCGAGTAATTTAACTGTTAATGGCCAGCACGCCGCCCGCGAGCCGTCACCTTTTTAAGTTGGCATTATTAACTCTGCAGACAGATCTATCAGTTACGTTATTACGACTAATACACTGAACAGATTTTGATGGCATTTGGTACGGGGTAAGTTTGAACCTTAAAAAAGAACATAGGGTACTTTATAATCCGCGATTTTCGCAACGCCGCAGGTAGATGTTAGGAAAAAATATTTTAACGCACACGATTTAAAGCCCTAACTTGATTGGCAAATAATTTACTAGTTCTGAATCTTAAAACTCCTAGTGACTTTCAAATTTTTGTTTATTTTTTCCAAAAATCGCTGTTCTCATGGCCGTACCACCACTTATTGGTACTTAAACTTCACGTTGTGCAGTCGAGTGGGCCTCCTTGTTGTCATAAGTATGATGATACCACAAACTGTGCGAGTAAAGCCTTTTTGACGAGCAATTGAACTGATAAGAAGTTTTCGGGGGGTTAAAACTGACGAATATTGAGATACCAGCTATTGCTCGCGACTTCTTCTGCAAAAATGTCACGAACGTAGATAAAGATGTAGAATAAAAAAATATCTGTCTTTTGTTGAGGTTCAAACTCCATAAGTGGTTTAGTAAGTCATTATGGCTCATGGGTAAAGGCGCATATCATGCATGAGGTTGTGTGTTCAAACCTGGGCAAGTACCAATGTGACTTTTTCAATTCATATGTAGTTTCAAAAGTTTATCTTAGACATCACTGGCATCGGTGAAGGAAAACATCGTAAGGAAACCTGGACTTACTGTTCCACTCAAACCAAGTAAGAGGCCTTTGAGGTGGTTTAGAAACTCTGACACTAGGGTGTGTGGGGTCGTAAGACCTTACTGCCCACAAGATAAAGAAAAAGAGTGGTTTAGACGTAAAACCTTAACAGACAGATAGATAAAATTATTTTCGCATTTATAATAATAACAAACATAACATAACACCACGCCTGCAATCCCCGAAGGGTTAGGCAGAGGTGTACCCATTAGTACATCCACATTTCGCCAGTTAGGTATGTTTTTAGTCCCAAGTAATAGGGGGCGAGCCTATTGCCATCAACCGGGCACAAATCCAGACTCCGAGGCTGCTACTGAAGAAATTCCTGATGGAAAAACCCAATAACACTGCCCGACCTGGGAATCCAACCCAAGACCTTATGCGCGACTGCTGTAGTCGCGCTTGCGACCACTAGACCAACGAGGCATTTATAACATTGGTATTCATAGATTTAAACGAAGACGAAGTAGCCGACAAAAATTAGTATTCTACATACATACAAAAACTCACGCCTTTTTCCCATGGGGGTAGGCAGAAACTACAGAACGCCAGTATTCTATATGCCTAAAAATCCTAAATCAGTTTGACAAAAAAATCTGAAGACAAACAAACCACTGAAAACGTTACAGACATATGTAAAATTGTATATTACTTGAAAATATTACCTTATATTCGTTTCAAAGAATAAAAAGCAAGTTACTCACGAAAAAAAGTCAAGATTCTTGAACTGAAATAAAGTAATATTTTTATGACTTATTTTGTTTGTGAGACACAGGCTTTAATTTCAAGGCCGTATATTTTCCTTTTTTATATTTTAAAAAGCATTTCGTATCTTGAAAAAGCGGACTCTGTATTTTTTTGTAACTTGCTTCTGTCCGTGATTTCGCCTGGGTGAGTGTCTGTCAAAAAAGTAGCGGATGATTAGGATTAAATAGTTGCCCATGGCCTTATTAGTCCAAGCGTACTCTGTACCAAATTTCATCAAAATCTGTTCAGTGCTGTAGCGGTGATAGCGGAACAGACAAGCAGAGTTTGTTTCGCTTTATGGATTTTGTGGCACCATTTTGTACTAGATTGTGACTGCATGGTGAGGAAACCTGAACTTACTGTTCCACTCAAACCATTTCAGAGGCCCTTGAGGCGGTTTAGAAACTCTGACATTAGTGTGTGTGGGGTCGTAAGACCTTACTGCTCACACGATAAAGAAGAAGATTACCTTATAGCGACAGTAAAAATAATTGTAATTTTCTCAGTATCAGACTCGGAGTCTGGATTTGTGCCCGGTTGGTGGCAATAGGCTCGCCCCCTATTACATGGGACTAAAACATAACTGGCGAAATGTCGGTGTACTAATGGGTACACCTCTGCCTAACCCTTCGGGGATTACAGGCGTGATGTTATGTATGTAAAAATAATTGTGACAGACAACAAGAAAGACGAACAAAATTGCTTTAATACTCTTAATTCAGTCCATTAATGTATTGTAATACAACACAAAGAGATAATATCGAATACTCCTGTATACAATATTGTTAATGCATGTCTATAATAATAAGTAGAGATAAACTACAATAACACGGCGCGCCCATCCATAATTCAAAACGTTTGAAAGTATTTGTGAATGTATTTACAAGACTACGGCTCTTGGAACAAAAACAAATCAGCAATTTATTGCTCGACTAGAGGCGTCATTAAGTGCTCATTTTTATTAGTATGGCGCTGCACTGACATACTTTATGAGAATGACACATACGTTGGCGTTATGATAAGTTCGCAAACAGATCTGCCGGCCTGCTATTGAAGATATTCGTTTGAGAGTTTGTGTGTAGTAGTAAGTATTCACTTTCAAGTGCATACAAACTCTGTGACTACACACATTGAAATAGTAATATGGAGGGGCGCGCCATGTAATAATAGTTTATCTCTAATCCTTAAGCTTAAAGACAAAGGTCTGCTTTGATGGTATCAGATTCTATTATTATGATACAGGTACGTGTAAGGCTCTTTTCATACGTTCTGGTTACCGGACAGCCGGTGACGGGTGTATCAAGTAATTGGGTGATTAGTAAAGCACACCGCTTCCACACTCTGCGCTGCTACTAAGAAAATCCTAGTAGAAAAGCCAAATAACACTTTGCTTTACTTAGGAACTGAACCCAGAAAGAAAATTCATTTTTCTAGGTATTTACTATGAATTTTTAATTTAATTTTGTCTGAATTAATATTATATTGAGAGAATTTGTATTTTTGTTTGTAATAGATAAACTCAAAAACTACTGGACCGATTTAAAAAATTCTTGCACCCTAAGAAAGCTACATTATCTGCGAGTAATATTTTATTTTATTTTTGCGCGGACGAAGTCGCTTGCAAAAGCTAGTTTAAAATAAAATTGGAATTCTTAAAAATAAATCTTAATTAGTATAAAAGAATAGGAATATTAATTAATTTGATTTGAATTAATAACTATACTCACCCATCAAGTAGCATCTCCCCTCTATTTTTAAGCCAATAGTTTATGGTGTTAGGGTAGGCTTCCACGGTGCACTCGAGTATCACATCGGTACTAAGTGGCGCTCCCAGCAACTGGTTTGGCACTATTACTGTCGGTGAAACTGTTGGACAAAGAAAGAGTTAGTTTAAAAAAAAATTACGAATATGTCGTGATGGCCCAGTTGTTAAGGTGCCCGCCTCTCATGCATGACGTTGTGGATTCGAATCCGGGCAAGAACCAGAGTGATTTTTTTAATTCATATGTATGGATGATGGTGGTTTTTTTTTTATCTTGGACATCATTGATTTCGGTAATGGAAAACATCGTGAGGAAACTTGGACTTATACTTAATTAATTTAAGTCTGGAATCGCCAATCCGCCTTGAGCAAGCGTGGTGATCAATGCTCATACCTTCTCTGTATGATAAGAGTAATAGGTTGGTTTTATTATTATTAACGACATCAGCTGATCGCAATTAAATAAAATAAAAACAACTCCGAACTTCCGCGTGAACCCAATTACGTGAGGTCGGTCTAACAGCCGAACCCAGGACCCCACGCTAAGCAGTCGCACTTACGATCCCGAGATCAACAGGGCAATCAAAACAGTATTAATTCACTCCAACTGAACCAACAACGCATAATGTGATTAGCCAACAGCACAGTTCAGAGAGGTACGAAATCAATACCAAATAATCCTGATTCGTGAACGTGTGACGTTAGAATATTCATACTGGTGCCGTGTTTGATCTAGGACAATCATATACAATGGCTATTTTGAAGCTGCAAGATATTTCAGAGAATCTCTGCAGTTACAGTAATAGTTTTAGTATAGATCGCGTCACGGCGTAACATGACGCGCCCTTCTGCAATTCGAAACGTTTGAAAGTGTTTGTAATAGTATTAAAAAGACTCACAACGCATGTGTGCGTACTGAGACGGCTGCCGAAACAAAAACAAATCAGCGATTTGTTGCTCGACTAGTGGCGTCAAAAATTACTCATTGTTATTAGAATGGGGCTGCACTGACATTCTCTATGAAAATAACACGTGCGTTGTCTTGCGCGGTCGGCTATTTGTGATTAGTTGACAAACCAATTTGCCGGCCTGCTACTGAAGACGATTACTTACAACTACATACAAACTCTTATACGAAAGTACACATTGAAATGGTATGGTATGATATGGAGGGGAGCGTCAAGTTATAGTAGTTTATCTCTACACTCAATAAAAAGGATGGGTATGCAGGGTCGTCAGATATAGTTGAAGTTTTCTTAGAAACCGATGGATGTGTTCAAATATAATTAAAAAGTAGATAATAAACAGTTCGTTAATTAACTTAATTTTCAATCGAAGACATCCATCGGTGTCCCAGAAAACTGCAACTATATCTGATGAACCTGCATACCTATCTCTTTCATCGAACGTAGATATAGATTTAGAGATTTAGACAAAGAAAAATGAGCTTTAAAATGGGAGACAGAAGGTTCTATCAATAATACATACGCCTGTAATCCCCTAAGAAAAGATGAACCCTTTAAAACAAGCACATTTAATTTGCGTCAGTTATGTTTAAATCCCATGTAATAGGGGGCGAGCCTATTGCCATCAACCAGGCACAAATCCAGACTCCGAGGCTCAGTAGCAGCCTTGGAAGAAATTCCTGATTATTCGTAATAACAATTTGCCCGACCTGAAAATCGAACCAAAGACCTCATGCTCAGCAGTCGTGGGTCGTGGGTTTTAATACAATAACAGCCACTGGGGAAATTATCGATCCTTGTTTTCCTCTTATAAGTCCCAGAACATAGCTTACAGATACTAATACAAATTCTATTCACATCAAAAACAATTACAACGGAATTGAGAAGCTCCTAAATGAAGGGGGTTCCGTGATTTCTCTCCCTGAGGGACGCCTTAGGGACCAACGTGCCTAGACTGAAATCTTTAAGACAGCTGCAGTATTTTAGATTTCTTTACGAATTAACTTTCAAAAGCTTGGGAGGTTAAGTGAATATCTGTGTTTTTCTTTTGTTGAAAATAATGTCTTGAAAGGTCACTGAAACAAACAATAAACACTTTCGTTTATAATTTTTTTCAGTGCTCTTTTATAATTCTGTTTTATGTAGAGACTACAGTATTTATAGACTTAATAAATAAGATGACCACAAACAAACATTAAACAAGAACCTTGTACCGAATGCCATTAAAACACTCCTCTGAGAGTCTGGCGGCATTGCCATATGGAGTGGCAATGATTAGCCAAATCACTTAGGTAAAAGCCAGCGCGCTCTTGGGTCACAGGCAATGTCAGCCAACTGTTTAGACAATTTTACTTCTTTATATCACAGACCTTGGTGTGGTCTCTCTTTTGTTTTGGCAATCTACTCCGAGATCCAATCAGAAATAGACATTAACAAACTGTTGAATATAACATCACGCCTGTAATCCCCGCAGGGTAACAGAGACACAGAGGTGTACCCATTAGTACATTCATATTTTGCCAGTTATGTTTTAAGTCCTATGTTATGGGACTTAACCAGGCACTCTAAACTCCGTGGTAGCTACTGAGAAATTCCTAATGGAAAAACCCAATAACACTTTGCCCGACTTCAGAATCGATCCCTCATGATCAGCAGTCATACTTTGCGACAACGACCAACGAGGCAGTCAATTCTTAATTCAAGTAAAATCAACTTCAACTAAACCAAAATCAAAAACCACAGCCTACAACTCAAGATAAAGATAAGCTGCTGATAGTGCGATGAGTAAACTAAAATGCGACCATTGACTTTAAAATAAGCTATAGTAAAGCTACATTCATACAATTGCTTTCCAAATGGCCGTTCACAGGAAATGTTCACGTGTTAACGGGATATTAGCGTCTATATTCATGCAAAGTGCTGTTCAACAAATAAATAGTTGTTCCAACTATTGTGGTGGGAACGTTTATGATTGTATCTTTAAGTTTTACTGAAAATTGTCTTTCTGGAGTTTTCAGAGACATACCCGGAACAACAAGAATGGATTTTTAGTATTGCAGGAGTATTAAAAGTTTGTTAATTTACAGAAAATAACAGTTTTTGATTTTTAATAAAACTTTGCCCAACACTAGGTATTTTTCCTCGCACACAAGTAGACCCGAGCAACTATCAGTAGGTCTTACAAAAAATAAGTTCCGTGAGGGAATCGAACCAGCGACATGTAGCACAGCAGCCAATCACTCAGCCACTGCGCTAACCGTGTCGTTTAAACGTCAAAAATATTTTTAAACAAACATTTTAAAATATATTTCGGTACTATTTATCTACTTTTAACTATGACTTTCCAGAAATGTTTATTTTAATTATTCCTATTTAATTATCCCTCCTAGAAAAATCCACTTTTTAAAAGTTCTATTTCCAAACTGTAATTTCGTTAAAACTACAGATAATTATACTATTTTTTTTCTTCAGGAATTCCTCAGTAGTTTTGGAGTCTGGATTTGAGCCCGGTCAATGGCAATAGCCTCGCCCCCTATTACATATGACTTAAAACACAACTGGCGACATGTGTACTAATTAGTGCACCTCTGCCTAACCCTTTGGAGATTACAGGCGTGATGTTATGTTATTGAAAAAAAAAAGTGAAAAAAATTCTAACAAAGTTTAACAAGCCGTTTTTTGACATTCTATTCTGAAACATCTTAAATACTTAACCCATTCTAAGATACGTTAAATACATACATAAGCTTGACAATCTAAAGAACAATTCGAAAGCTTAACAGCGTTCACCCAAGAGTGTAGAGTGAATTTCGCGAGCCATCGGCTCCCATCCCGTACTTCCAATCCCGGTCGACAATCCCGGATCAGTTACCGCCTTATCTAACATTGCCTTACGTACAAACCGCTGTGGAAATCCTTTCGTTCTGTAAAACCGAGATTTTTAATAAAAACGGGGTTTAGTTTGATATTGATATGAATACTTTTGGTATTCAAAGAGTAAATATAGCATAGTATAGTATTTAAGTGTAGTATAGTGACTGCCTCGTTGGTCTAGTGGTAGCAAAGCGCGACTGCTGAACATGAGGTCTTGAGTTCGATTTCTAGATCTGGCAAAGTGTTATGGGGCTTTTCCATAAGGAATTTCTCAGTAGCAGTCTAGGATTTGTGCCCAGTTAACGGCACATAACTGGCGAAATGTGGGTGTACTAATTTGTACATCACTGCCTTACCCTTCGATGATTACAGACGTGATGTTATTTATGTAAGATTATCTAATTGTTTTTTTTAGTTCAGTTTTAGCTGGCTGTACACTGGGCCAACCAAATAATAAAATTAATAAAATAAAAAATCATTTATTTTTCCACATTGATGTAACACAGTACAGAAAGTATAATAAATGGAGTGGACTGGAGCCTAAACTAGGGTAGCCCTGTATTTCAGGACTCCAGGTCGTCCTCCCGCGGTGAGTGAGTTCGTTACAATTCATTGGTGGATGCAATGTAATCAATGTATATATGCGGAGTGCGAGTTTGGCTGCTCGCGTCTGTTTATGAGAGAAAATAAAAACACAAAAGACAGCAGATTACTTTCAGTTTTTACAGCCTATGAATCGTCAACAACATCTTCCTAATTAAACTAGCGAACTGTCATTCCACTAACTAAATAACTTAGCCGATTACAAGACAAAATTACATCCCCTTAAACCAGTATTACGACGTATCACAAAGGAAACAGTCCCGTTAAAAATTTATCTTCACCTTAATAGGACTATGTCCATAAAAACTGTGTTAAAGTACAAGTAGTTTAGTAACAAGAGAAACAACAGCTATTGTCGTAAACATGGAGTTATATAATATTACCTGTATCTAGTTAAGTGCTAACTTTACGTGTAATAAATCTACCTAGACGTTAGTTTATAAAAGTGCAAGCTACTGCAGCGCGACTGCTCGCAGTGTGTGACCGCATCGTGCGAGTATCATAAGCCACAACAGGCTAGGTAGGCAATAATTTTAAAAACTTTTTCACTTATTAGCGTCTAAGAACAAAATGAGCTGAAGGAATAATATACCATCTAAACTATAACTATTTTTCGTATTTTATACGTATTCCATACAATCGTATAGCACCTAGGTATACAGTTAAAATATATTAAACAGAAGTTTTTATTTATTACCTCCCGAAATTTTCATCTCTGGTTCATAATATAAAATCATGCACTCAATCTATGTTAAAAGTTTTGTCAGCAAAAGAGATAGATATCCAAGATCGTCAGACATAGTTAAAATTTTCTTATAAACCGATGAATATCTTCAGTTGAAACTTTAATTAATTAATGAACTGTTTAATACTAACTTTTTAAATGAAATCTTAAACTAAATCTGACAACCCTGCATACATATCTCTTTTGTTGAATGTACCACCCAGTATTAAGTCCAAGAAAAGAAAATTCAATCAATCCTACATAATATTCGGAGACCACTAAATATTCTGAGTATATGATCTCTATATCAGCATAGAGTACCTTCGGGAGCCAATGACAGGGAAGAGTCAATTATACGCAAGGACGGCTTACAAGAGAGAGATCAATTCGGCTTTATCACGACTGGTAGTCTGTGGACTGAGGTGGAAGAAATAGCGGGTCGATTTACATTGTGTGAACAAAGATCTTGAGTAGGTAAAGATGGCTGAATTTTCTTCTTCTTTGTTTAAATATGTATATTTGTCGCTAAATGTAATATTTATTTATTTAAATATTATGCACATATAAAAATACACTGTATAAGACGCACCACGAAAGATGGGACTTGAGAGGGGGTATACGACATTGATAGTTATCCATAATTTGTGTATCAATTCAGAGATTTTTAGATGACATTTTATTAAAAGGATATCTACAGGATCTGGCCAATTTAGTACAGAAGGTACAGTTAGTGGCCTAAAATATACTAGATTACACAGAATAATATTGCACTCTTAAATTATTTATACAACATGTAACAAAAACCCTGTTGTTCCTTCTACCTACGTTTTAAGGATCGGTATACATACGTAATAAAGCAAGTCATTTATAAAAAACTGTTAAAAAAAATAATTAAAAAAAATATTCATTTATTAACATTTGTAATGATAAACTGGTTTCTTACCTCTGCAATTCTGTATGAATGAAGCGATGACGCGAAACCAGAAAAAGATAGAACGATTCCGCCTAATCCCGCCACTTTCTTTGATCGGTGCCGCTGCGCCTTTGCACCGCCGCCGCTTATCTGCCTATTTTTCTACACAAGTTCGTGACCTTATCAGCTGTTGTTTATCACTTTAACGAATGAATCTTTGAAAAAGTGGCTTTACCAGGTAATTTTACGCACAATTTTATTGATAATTATTGAAACTACATTTAACACTTCACTACATTCAAAAAAACAAAGTTGTCGCGTCTGTCACATTATTTTAATTTATTATGATGTCTACTTGACGGTCACGGAATTGCTGTTCGATGTGACCACCTTGTACCTCTACACATTTGTTGCAGCAACTAATGATATCCTCACGTATGCTTCGCAGTACGGAGGTGTCGGCCATAATGTGGTCAAATGCTACTACTATGCGTGAAGTGAACGCATTTCGACCTCCGTATCGCACGGATTTTTGAACACCTGTCTTATTGGAATCACATATGACGCACGATATGGAGGCCTAATTCGTCAAGTTCATCACTCAGTCACTTTTCCCAAGACACATCAACATAAAATATTCTACGTTAGATTAAGACATAGTCAACAGGTCAACGTAACGTAAAAAAAACACAAGTCACTCACTACGTAGGTCAACAATAACATCCGTTCGGAAGTAAGCTGCGCGGGAGACTAAGGAAGTGATTCGCAGGGCGGCGGGTGGCGGGGCGGCGGGTGGCGGGGCGGCGCGGCGGGGTAGGTAGGCACGTGGCACCGAGCCTCGTGCGGCGCGGTGGCGGTAGTTTTGGCGGCATCTTTTGTTGTCGCATCAAAGAAAGCCGCCGAACGTGTAGTTATTTATCGAAATAAAGATGTAGGTACTTACTTGTAAGATCAGATACTCTAAACATTTTTTTGAATGTGTCGTTTTTAGTAGTTAATTGATTTTCACCTCTCGACTAGCCAATGTTGTTCTTTATTAAATTATAATTTCGTTAATGTTGTGCTTGTAGGTAATAGTATACGTCCCTTAAAGGAACAACAGGGTTTTTGTTACATGTTGTATACCTAGTCACCCTGAGAAGAAAATAAAATACCTTTTATCGTAATAATTTCATCATTCAAATCATTTTTCTCTACGATTTGGTGCACGTGTACCTCGAGGTACATATTTGGCCAAACATGTTCGGGATTTTGTTGACCTCCTTTATAATCAATAGGTATTATAATATATTATTTATTACAAAAGTTTGTGTGGTGTGTCAAGTATCATCTTTCGTGGCGCGTATTGTAGAAAGGCGGATTTAATGCCTTGGGTATTTTATACCAGTCTATCTTAGGGTGATGCAGAAACAACACGTAGTAGGTGCGCAGGTATAGAAAATTTCCAAGAAAAAAAAAGTTTGTCAATTATCATCGTTGACAAACTTTTTTTTTCTTGCATTGCTGTCGAACGGTTTGAAGTTGACAGAGATAGCGTGATGTTTTAAGTAGGTATATTTAGCGCATATGTATTTAGTGATTAGTGGTGCATGTGGACATTAGACTTGAGAACAGGTGTTTGTACAATATTATAAACCATAATTTATTGGCGAAATGTGGGTGTACTACACCTCTGCCTAACCCTTCTGGAATTACAGGCGTGATGTTATGTCATGTTATATCAATTTATTTCAATAATTTTAATCGACTTTATATTATTAAGCGAGCCTATTACCATCAACCGGGAACAAATCCAGACTCCGAGGCTACAACTGAGAAATTTCTGATGGAATAACCAAATAACACTTTGCCCGACCTTGAAATTGTACCTATAGCCTCATGCTCAGCAGTCGCGATTTTGCAACCACTAGACCAAGACAGTCAGCAACGATTGCATGATTCGATTGCATTGATTAATTATGTATATGAGATTGTGACTACATTTTTAACGTTTTTAGTTACGATAATTCATGTTTCTAATCTAGATAGACATGAGTCAAACTTTTTAATGAAAATATGTGGTTTCGCTTATAACTTGCACCAACAGCTTAGTTATACGAAGGTAGGCAAGGGGAATAATCGTCTAATTGTATTGGAAGCAGAGGTGAGAGCCGCTCAATTTGTTTCATTCCGACCTTATTTACAGACGAACGGCAAGAACTTCTAGTTATCTGCCTTATAATAAACTTTGTTATTCAATATTAAATGATTTTCTCAGCACTGAACGTTTTTGATTCCTTCTGTGATTTCGAATATAATTTTTCCAATTACGAATGACATTTAAGTTCGATCGAAAATGTCATTTTAAATGGATTACTAATGCTGGTTCTAAAAAAATGTTAAAGCGACTTTCTTTTATTTTAAGTTAATAAGAATTTTTGAAAGAAAAGTCTGCGTTGCATTTTATTTACTTAACAACAGAACAAACTAGGCTTATAAGTATCAAAGCTTGGTTTCTGAGAACTCAGTATTTTTACAAAAGAAGCTTGTGAGGTAATAGCTTCGTTTTAATTATTTAAAAAGATAGTTTATAGATTTTTTTACTTGGACTACTTTCATAGGAAATTATTGGGGATAACATAACGTCACGCCTGTAATCCCCGAAGGGTTAGGCAGAGGTGTACCCATTAGTACACCCACATTTCGCCAGTTATGTTAAAGTCCCATGTAATAGGGGGCGAGCCTATTACCATCAACCGGGCACAATTCCAGACTTCGAGGCTGCTATTGAGAAATTCCTGATGGAAAAACCCAATAACACTTCGCCCGACCTGGGAATTGGAGCCAAGACCTCATGGTCAGCAGTCGCGCATGCGACCACTAGACCAACGAGGCAGTGAGTGTCCAATTGAATATAAATTATGCGACTCACATCCCATAAAATTGTCTTATTTGGCTTCACACTTAATTTAAATACTTACAGTTAACATTAAGTATGATTCTCTTGCTGACGGCAGGAGGCACGTCATTGGCTGCAATGCACAGGAACGCGCCCATCTGTCGACGGTCCACGCGCCACAGCGGGAGAGAACTGCCCGTGTAGCTCTCCACTAGAAAAAATGAGAAAAACATCATCATTATCATATCAGCCGAAACAACGTCCACTGCTGGACTATATTATATTATGAAGTATCTTGCTCATTTTTCTCCATACAAAACTACCTTTTGGAAGGGGCAACTAGATTCAATTCCTTTTCCTTTTTATATTCTTTTTAAATGTACTACTCTTAAACAACTTTTTTGCTTTGCTAGTTGGCATTCAACACTTTAAAACTAGGGGGTCTCATATTAAATTCTGAACCCATGGTTAAAAATTAAAGTTATGATGTACCTTCCACCCCGTATGACGTTGATTAGTTTTTTTAATAATAATAATATCTTAGGACAACCAACACATCGCCATCTGATCCCAAACTAGGCAGAGCCTGTACTATTGTAACCAGACAACTGATAAATATCCTTATATATTTCTAAATACATACATATATAGATATATTACACCCAGACACAGAACAAATCATCGTGTTCATCACACAAAGATTTGTCTTAGGTGGGAATCGAACCCACGACCTCCGTCCTAGCAGTCAGGGTCACTAACTACTAGACCAACAGGCCAGTCAAAGTCAAAGTCAAATAAAAAACAATTCTTTCAAACTGTTTCTGAACAAACTAGGAGCTATCAAATAGTCTAAGCATGTCCTTCACCGAAAGGGTCCTGCAGGATAACTTCCAACGCCTAGTTATCAATATGCTTGACACCCGGATTAGTGCTCCTAGTAAGACGTTATTAATAAAAGGGCAAAGGGTAGTCTCGTTAAGGAGTGGGGCAGATAAAGCCCAAGGGACGGAGATAATAATAAGCCGGTAGGAAAATAGACGTTGACAAGTATAGATTAAAGATAAAAATGTTCTGTAATAGAATTATTGTTGTATCAATATAATATATCATACTATCTTCTACCCGTGACTTTCTCAGCGTCACAGTTGATTTCTCTATACAAACTTTGGATTCCCGTTTCATTCCTTAAAGGGGTGAATTTTGGAAAATCGGTTGATGACAATAGGCTCGCGAAATGTGAGTGTACATTAGTACACTCACATTTTACACACCTCTGTCTAACCCTTTGGGGATTACAGACGATATTTTATGTGTGTGTGAGTGACTGACTGAACTTTCACTTTTATATATTATATTTAGATTAGATAAAGATAAATAATTTTAAGAAAATAATTAACCACTTATTACTTAGGTTCAATTGAGACGACAAATATGTATACATATATGTCTAAAGGACATCAATAAAAACCATTATTCGTTACTTAGAAATATTTCCAACCTATTTGTAAGTATTAAAATTATAATTAATAAAAAAACACAGTTGCTAAAAAACATCGTGGTTTTTGAATGTCAATACAAAAATAATTTTGAAATGAAAACGTTGGTGATCAAAGCCAGTCGCGCTCCAAAAACTTTTCCAATAGTATCTTGACAAATGATTTCTTTTGTTTTCCATTTCTGGTGACTTGGAGGTCTCAAGTATGCAATGTTCCGGACCATTGCTTCTTGAGATTTCCTTTTTCAATTCATATCGTATTTTTTTCTAAATAGCCTTTTGTTAGTTCATCGAATTGCTTTACAGGAATTACAAAGAATTTTGTTTGACAAGTATGTACAGTCAACAAAAGAAATAGTTACGCAGGGTCGACAGATATAACTGATGTCTTCGATTGAAACTTAAATGACCTGTTTATTTTCTACTTTTTAAATTAAATTACACTATTTACACTTGAAAATATTAATCGGTTTCTAAGAAAACTAACTGTATCTTTCGATCCTACATACCTATTTCTTTGGTTGATTGTACTTATAACGTTACCTTAAGGAGCTCCCTCACTTGAATCATTTGCCTGTAATGTAATATTTCTCATTCGATTTGGGCATTACTTACATTACAATACTGCATAGTATTTTTACTTATAATGTACATAAGTAATTTTAAAGACTGTTTCGAGATTCTAAGACTGTTTTTTTAATAAGTTCCTTTTAATTATAAATTTTATAAAGTTATTTTAAAATTGTTCCTTTATGTTATTAGTTTAATTATTATTTTGTTTTTTATTTCTATATTTGTACGCCTTCACGGCAAAACATAGCGCACATTTATAATAACCTAAGATCTTTATGTAAATACCTATGTTTCACAAATAAATATTCTGATTCTGATTCTGATTCTGATTCTGACTTAATCTCGCCAGAACGGCTGAACGAATCTAGATGTGGCACAGAGACAGATTATAGTCTGAAATAGCGCACAGTACTTCCTCATCATCATCTGCCTAGCCTTTTCCCAACTATGTTGGGGTCGGCTTCCAGTCTTACCGGATGCAGCTGAATACCAGTATTTTACATGGAGCGACTGCCTATCTGACCTCTACAACCCAGTAACTGGGTAGTCTTCCCTAGGGGTATCGTATAATACGATACCCCTAGGGAAGACTGATTGTCAGACTTTCAATCTTCTGACGACTCGTAACGACTGTCAAAGATCCAAGTATGACAGCCGAGACCAACAGCTTAACGTGCTTTCCGAGGCACGGAATGATGTCAGTGATGTCTTAGATAAACTTTAGAAAGTACTTCCTATATCCCGAATAAATGAACAGGTACCGTGGAATAATATATCAACTTAGGCACGGACGAAGTCGCGGCAAAAGTTAGTATAAATATAAAAGAAGAAAGGTCAATCAATCATAGTCATTTACTGACTGACGAAGTCTCAAAAAATACTTGATTTTCCAAGATAAAAGGCACTTATGTAAGTAGTTTATAAGCTAAAAACATCAGTAAAGAATTTTGCGACTGGGCCAAAGACCTTTAAATTCTACGCGGACGAAGCCGCGGCGAATGCTAGTAGTACCTTTATAAAAGTCTCTACTGCCAACTTTTTTTAGCAGCATAGGTTCATGGTCTTCTCTTCTCCACGTGATCTTCGGCGGAGGATGTCCTGAGGCTCTGCAGATCAGCGTCACGTTGTCCAACTCCTGGGCTGACACGTCTGCTGAAGTCTCCTCGTTAATGATGTCAGGAGGTACTGCGGAAAAGAAAATGAAGTTTTAGTACCAATGGTTAAAAATCGTAATTTTTTCCTAGTAGGTACTTACTTTCTCCTATAAACATTACATCATGCCTGTAATCCCTGAAGGCCGAGGTGTACCCATTATTACACCCACATTTCGCCGGTTATGTTTAAGCCCCATGTAATAGGGGGCGAGCCTATTGCCATCAACCGGACAAAATTCCAGACTCCGAGGCAGCTACTGAGAAATTCCTGATGGAAAAACGTGTAGTGACACACAGCAAATGCAATAACACTTTGCCCGACCTGGGAATCGAACCCAAGACCTTATGCCCAGCAGTCGCGTTTTGCGACCACTAGACCAACGAGGCAGTGTTCCAGTCCAGTTCTTCTATTGTAAATAGTTATTTATTTAAGTAATATGTACAACATTTATAGACTTAATGATAAAAACAAAATTTTAACTTTTTTTGATGCCGTTTAGTTTCCTTTTTTTTTCAATTAATCAAAAAATTAGGGCTCCGTATGAAAAGTCACGCGAACAAAGTCGCGGGAAGAGTTAGTCTTTTTATATTTTTGTAGACTTTAATCATCGTTACACAACATGCTTAAACTTTCAAGTAGAAACACATTTAGTAATTAAGTCAATTTAATCCAAATTACAGGTACTTGTTTTGGCCTCTAATTTAGATTATAATTACAAGGTGAACAAATTACACCAATTATGTTTAATCAATTCACCCAGGTGATATTACTTGGTTGAGTTGTTTCCGAGTTGTAATGAGGATGCCAAAGTATTCCACTATGAGTAAACAAAGAGTAATCTAATCAAAAGATTAAGCACTATCTTATGTAAGAAAATGAACCTTATGAAATAAATAGTTTTACTTTTTGAATATCCTTTTAACTTAAATAAACTTGACACATTACTAGAGCATCGGAGTCTGGATTTGTGCCCGGTTGATGGCAATAGGCTCGCCTCCTATCTCATGTAACAGGGGGCGAGCCTTAAAAAAAATTAACGTAACTAACGAAATGTGGGTGTAGACCTCTGCCTAACCCTTACAGGAACCCGAGGATTACAGGGGTGATGTTATGTTGTTGTTATATTCGAAAAGATAACAGAATCAATCTGGGTAGCCTTTTTCCAACTATGTTGGGGTCGACTCCCAGTCTAACCAGATGCAGATGAAAGAGCGACTGCTTATCTTACCTCTATAACCCAGTAACTGGGTAATACGATACCCCTTGGTAAGACTGGTTGCCAGACTTTCGGGCTTCTGACGACCCGTAACGATTGTCAAAGATCCACGTATGACAGTAGGGCCCAACGTCTTTACCTGCTTTCCGAGGCACGAAAAACTCTTGGTGTGTAAAGATGGCCACCCATCTACACACCAACCCCGGTAAGCGTAGCTTAACCTGATAGATCAACCTGTGAGACTGTTATTACTTGGCCACGAGCTCCGAAAAGATAACACAAATCCCATTATTTTCACATTGCTTAAAATTCCGTTAGATAGGTCAAATGCAATCCAAAATAAAAACAATACCTGCAGAAAAACTGGAGCGTTATATAAGAGAAAAATCCGTAAAAATGTCACACGAATATGCAAGTCAGATTGCGATTGCAAGCAATTTTTGCAAGAGTATATTTTCCACATTTAAAGATTTGCTCGAGTCAGCTGTAGGTATACTCGAGCACCCGTAAAAATACGCTTATGAGTGCTCGTGTATTGCTCCAGTTTGCTTGAATCACTTTTCTATTTACATGAGTGTGTCTTGTTAGATTTGAGAGGTTGGGACTGTTTTTTATTGGCATTTAACTTTTCTTTTGTGATGTCATGATAGCCTAGTGGTTTGAATGTGGGCAAGTACCAATGTAACTTTTTCAATTCATATGTACTTTCTAAGTTTATGTTAGACATCACTGACATCGTTGCGTGCCTCGGAAAGCACGTTAAGCCGTTGGTCTTGGCTGTCACACGTGGATCTTTGACAGTCGTTACGGGTCGTCAGAAGCCCGAAAGTCTGACAACCAGTCTTACCAAGGTGTATCGTGTTACCCAGTAACTGGGTTGTGTAGGTCAGATAGGCAGTCGCTACATGTAATAAACTGGTATTCAGCTGCATCCGGTTAGACTGTAAGCCGACCTTAACATAGTTGGGAAAAGGCTAGACAGATGACGATGAACTTTTCCTTTGTGTAATGCTTGGTTTATTGGCAGAGGAATTTATTAGGGAAAGGAATTTGATATTGGAAATATGTTAATTTGATAGTGTATTATGGCAGTCATGTCATTTTAGTAATATTTCAATATACAAAAATATTTATAGGAAAGGCCTCAATTTTCCTTATTTTTTTTTGTGTTATGCTTTTGTAATTACGCGATAAAAATATCTTATAAATCTTTCTTAGCATTATTTTAATGATAAGCTGTTTACAACAGAAAAATTTAAATAAGCTCCGATTTTATTTAATGGCAGAATTTGTATATAAAAATATATGTATATATGTCAAACATATTAAGTCAGTAGTTTATTCACCAGATAAAACTTAACAGACTATTGAAAAATTAGCCTTTTAAAACTTCGACGTCATAAGCTTGTTATTCAAAAACCAATTGTATTTAACACATCATAGCTTCCTTATTTCCTTTAGCAACTGTTGCTTATACACCACAAAAGTTACAAAACTAAGTCAAAATCGATAGCTATTAAGTTGGTCGAACACTCCAAGCGATGAAACTTGAGACGTCTCTCCAAAAGTTGTTTTTGGCTCTTAATAGATTGAATCAGAACAATTAACAGTTTTGCTTCGATGAACACTGCCTTTCAAGCGATGTCGACCGTCTGTGGTGGATTGGAATTCTTTAGTAGCTTAAATAGCTCGCCGAATGTACCTACTTTGATAGTCCTCACGCCTATCACGCCTGTTATACCCGAAGGGTTAGGCAGAGGTGTACCCATTAGTACACCCACATTTCGCCAGTTTTGTTTGAGTCACATGTAATAGGGTTTTTCCATTAAGAATTTCTCAATAGCAGCCTCGGAGTCTGGATTTGTGCACAGTTGTTGGCCCCCATTTCATGGGACTTAAACATAACTGGCGAACTGTGGTTGTGCTAATGGTTACACCTCTGCCTAACTCTTTGGGGATTACAGTCGTGATGATTATTTGTATGTTTAGGTGATTCTTTAAATTATTTGCTATTTTTCTATGTGGGTCACGATTTTCATCGTCATTACTAAAATATGTGACGATAATAAGTATCTGAATCGAATCTCTTCCTTTAATTTGATATAAATGGAACTTATCAAATTTCGGGGGTGTGGATCGTCCATACCTCCCAATATTTCATTTGGACTTTTATACAATTTGAAAAAAGAAATCCCCCGCGACTACCGGCGCGATATTACATATTAAATTCCTCACCCCCCAGAAAGTTACGCCGAGCACCTCAGAGACATAGTAAAAATTCAATATTGAAATCCATACTTCAAAACTTGAGAATTGAAAAAAAAAAAGAATAAACCCCCCCAGAACTAATTTGAGCTGCGAGCGATAAAACTTGGCGCCCACCTTCAATGGCGCGGAGAAATAACGTTAACTTCTCTTAGGGTGATTTATTTTTCTGAAGAAAATTCTTTTCCAATGCTCATTGCAGACGTTTCATTGATATTGAGTTTTGTTCTAAGTTCCACGTAAGTACTTTGAAATGTTTTGAAGCTTCGGATCCTTCCCCTATCCTTAATAAGCTTTAGACTTCCTCTCTTTTATTTTTACCTATTACTCGTTTAGAGAAATCGTTCGATTCGGGGTTTATATTAAAAAATATACCCCCTCTTGTTTGAAAAGTTGGCGATTTCATTTGTTGTTGTGTAATTTACTTAAATTCTTTGGCTACACCTTTTCAATAACGTTGTAGGTAACGTCTGGCGCCATTTCTCTTTAATTTACGCTTTCGACCATAATAAATACTTAACCGTTTTTAATTAAAAGTCTTGAAAGCATTTACGTTTTGATGTAAACTAAAAGGATCGTTTATAACAAAGGATTATTTGTACACGACACCTATAAGTAGGTACTTTTATAAGAGGATTGATAGATGAAAGAACTCGAATAACTTAAAGTAGCTTTTAAAATATGTGGGTTATTGTTGAAATTTGAGTAATTATTTGGTGACCGCTCCGTTGGTTATTGCCGCAATCGGTTAGATTTTCAGATCGGGTTAAGTATTATTGAGTTACACCATGACGAATTTCTTGATATAGATTTTTTATGTTTTCTTTATTGAGACTTTATGATGAAGCTTGAAAGCTCATTACAATTTCTACAGCCATTTCCAGTGATACTTTAGCTATTTAGTTTACCGCTGTGTCACATATCTTAAGAACGGTCTTTCATTTCGCCTTTTGTGTATCACGCTACGAGCGCCCGCCGCCAGCACCCATCCTGATCCCCGTTCTCGTCCTACCCCCGTAGGTGAGGACTCAATTAAAATAAAACTATTTTGTACAGTTCCACTTACCATAAACATCAATGCATCCAATCTGCCACTTCATGCTGGGCTGCGTGTTGATCTGGCACATGTAGCAGCCACGGTCTTCCGCCCGAAGAGGTCTGATCCTCAGCTGCCAAGTGCTGGGAGTGTCCAGGTTAACGGAGTATCGAGGACTGAGGACCACTCGGTCGTTGAGGGATAGAACTGTCTGGTCTTCTGCACGGAGCCAGCCGACCTGGGAAGAAGAAAAGCGTTAAATAAGAATCTTCTCAAATTTTGAACTACAAGAACAAATTTAAAAAAATATTGATCTTGTTCTTGCATTACAAGAAAAAAATATTAAATCTAGTTTTTTGGGTGGTCAAAAGATAAATTCATACAGAGAATAATGAGCAAGAAATTCAAACTTTTATTTTTATTTAGCCTATAATATGCCCACTGCTGGGCAAAAGCCTCCCCAAGTCCTTCCAAGTATTCTTTTCTTATGCCGCCTATAACTAGATACTTACTTAATTTCTCTTTTGAAATAAATGATTTCCAATATTTTGTATACAAGACTACTATGAGATTCCCAAGATACCAGACACAGTCCATCGATATCGAATACAAATCAGTAATTGTAGAACGTCGTCAATACACAAGGAATTTCGGCACATCCAACGTTTAATTTAAAGCCAACGTCAGAAACATTCGAAATAACAGCAAACAACAATTTAATGAACGTAAACCATTCCTCGACGATCGACGATTCGAAGCGAAGGCATTTTAAAATGCGCAAATTAGTTTTTGCTCTCCCACCATAGTTGCAACAGTACAGAATTTACATCTCATCCCGCCAAGTCACCGGTTCTTCTATTTAATTTACTCGAGACTGCAGCGAGGCCGCAGGCTCTTTGAATTTTAAACACGGATTAACATGAACGTACATTGACGAAATGTAACACTGAGAATACAAAGTTTTTGAAACATTTGTGTTTCTAGAATTTCTTTATTTTTGTTGTTCTATTCGAGGTTTTGAGGTACCACAGTTGTGAGACCTACTTCATTGTAACATGGTTGCAATTTGCTAATCCATACTAATATTATAAATACGAAAGTAACTGTCTATCTGTTACACTTTCACAACTAAATCACTGTACCAATTATAATAAAATTTGTAATGGGGTAAGTTTGAACCACAAGAAAGGATTTATCTTATAGAAATATGCTACTTTTCATTCCACGACTTCGTCTGCGACCGCGATAACCGACATTTACGCGGACGAAATGGCGGACAAAAGCTGGTGCATAATAAATTATGAATATGAGGGTATGGTCTTTGTAAATAAAATAAAAAAGTTGTTTGTTATTTTAAGAGTACAATCATTTAAGTATTTATTTATTTATTTAAACTTTATGCAACAAATGTACAAAGGCGGACTTAATGCCTTAGGCATTCTCTAACAGTCAACCAAAGGTGGTGAAGAGATAACATGGTAGGTGCATGCAAGTTTTACGAGAGTAAAACAACAAAATCACAGATTAAAAAAAAAAAAAAATACTCAAATATTTTACATAATATAATAAAGTGTAAACAAGTACAAAATAATTAAATTCTACATACTTACTATAAAATGCTATATAATATACATAAACATAAATAAAAATATAAAGTAAAAGTATCGATCACAAATTCCCAGTCAACATTCAACAAAAATTTCAGCCATTCTAAATTGGCGTAAGTCTAGCAACTGAGAGATCTCTGTACAATATTATGGTAGTGCAAGATACAGCAATATAGAAATGCTGTTGTATTCCTCAAGAGAGTTGGCAATGCAATGCATTCGCATAATACACATACATATTTTGAAGGTATGTACAAGATAGTGTAAACGAAGCCGACAGTTGTGTGTAATATATTCTGGGTAATCTCGAAAAGTACTGCGCGGATTTAGAAACAGTTTTCGCCACGATTTCAAGTCATTTTTTCATACATTTTGTGTCTTATTTTTATTTTAGTTGTGTTGTTTGAAAGCTACGTTTTTAGGTTTAAATAAACATAAATGGCCCAGTCGTTAATACGTCTCTCATGCAATATCCAATGTGACGTTTTCAATTCATATAAACTTGTTTATCTTGGATACCACTGGCATCGGTTTGGTTGCCAATCCAGCAAGAGTATTGATCAATACTCGTTCCTTCTCTGTATGAGAAGAGGCCTTTGACCTGCAGTGGAGAAAAAATAGGCTGGTAATTTAAATGACATACGAGTAATATTATTAAATCGAAAATATAATCTAAAGTCCAGTGACATGCACATATTTTACGTAAAAAAGTAATCAGATTTAGATTTGACATATCTAAAATTGGATTCGAACAAAACCAAAAATAGTTTTGTTTTTAGTTAACCGATAAAAGATTTTAATTTAATTTCAGTACTATGTGCAATGTAAACACACTTAATCAATAAAAGAATATAACAATAAAAAAAGAATATAAAACAAAATGACATCAAAACACGTCCGCCGCATCGCAGTCAAAAAAAATTACACCCAAAATTCTGGCAGCTACTATGTTCAATGGTAATGCTTAGCCTTTGGCCGAAGTATAGGTGAGCCTTCGAGTCACGAAAACTTCCTTATTAAAAAGGCTTCAGGCATAAGACAATGTTTTGTTTGCCTAATCACAAACACTGACTAAAAACGCATAATATATCTAGCTACTGAGCCGTAATTCCACTCTCTCCTCAAAACAATTAATGATATCAACAGAACCACATCCACAAGGAAAAGATTAATAGAGAAAGCAAACACAATAATCTGTTCCATTACCTCCATTTGTAGTTTCTCAGAAATTAATCCTGGAGTAACATTATTATCTATTATGACAGTGTCTGCTTCGTAATGCACGACGTTTTCATTATCAAATACATTCATTTCTAATGTACCTTCTATGTTCTTGGTTATTGTATGTACGTTTGTATTGTGTATATGTTTGCTCTTATTTCGTCTTGCGTTGTTTGGTTGAGTGCTTTGATTTTCTGTATGTGTTTCTTTGGTTGTGTCTTCAGCTGTTGTGTTTTCTTTTAGTTTATTATTTAAAGGTAAATTATTATGATTCGATTATGTAGCATCAAACAGTAATTTTACTTAAAGTGTGCTACCTATATTGTTTACTTTGAAATTATAATTAATTTACTTACAGTGTTTAAAGCTTGTGGGCTATGAGTTCGATACAGGGCAAGTATCAATGTGACTTTTTCAATTCTTATTTACTTTCTTAGTCCATCTCAAGGCCCACATTGTGATTGATCCAGTTTCATTCAATTATGCTTACGCTTTTTCGTAATTAGGATCTCTGTATAGTATAAAAAAGTCGCTTCCCCGCAGCTGCCTGTACACTTAGATCTGTTAAACTACGTAACGGATTTTAATGCAGTTTTTATCAATTGATAGTGTGATTCAAGAGGAAGCCGAGGCGAGTCGCTTGTATTGCTTAAAGTGTTATCAGAAATTGTAATTACATTTCATGAAAAGTTAACTCTTAAAGCCAATAAATCTATAAAATACCATATATTTCCTTTCAATAAGGCTATAAAATTAATAACTCTGTCCCTTTTATTTATCAAAATTGATACAACAATGTCTAGTAACAAATTTTCGAGTGAAATTGGTACTTTGTTTGTTAGAAAATTAATGGATACTCCAAATTAATTTCACTCGAGTGAGAGCCTTTATCTGTTACAAATAATATTTTAACTTATAATTAATCTTTTGCTTAATTAATGTGATTTTGTTTAATCATTATTTTATTTTTTTCCAAAAGGTTTTTTATTAAGGTTTGTTTTTCGATGTGCTAAGTTTGTTTAAAAAAAAATCTTGCTTTAATCTATTACATGTTAAAGCTGAAGAGTTTTTTTAGTTTGTTTGTGTGTTTGTTTAAACGCGTTAATCTCTGAAACTGCTAGTCCGATCAGAAAAATACTTTTAATAAATGATAGCCAGATTCATGAGGAATAGTATAGGCTATATAACATCACGCTACGACCCATGGGAGCAGAGCAGTAACCAAAGACATAACAGAACACGCAAGGAGCAAGCTAGTAATTTATATCTACTAAGTTTGTTTTGTATTTTTCGTTTTAATACCTAGTAAGCGAAGTATAATGAAGATGAATGATGTTTCATTGTAATCTCAAGATGTGTTCTCTGCTGTCAAAAGGGGTACTTCGTCTTATATAATAGCGAAATTAAATAGAAAACATTTTAACATCTGCAACGAAAACGTTACAACAAAAAAAAAAAAATTAAAAAATCAATCCATCCATACTCATATTATAAATGCAAAAGTGTATCTGTCTGTTATCTCTTCACGCTTAAACCGCTGAATCGATTTAGATGAAATTTAGCATGGAGATAGTTTAAGACCCGGGGAAGGACATACAATAGTTTTTATCTCGGAAATCACCCCCTAAGGCGGTGAAAAGGGGGTGGAAGTTTGTATGCAAGTACGATATAAACAAGTTCCACGCGGACGTAGTCGCGGGCAAAAGCTAGTTAAAAATAAAAATTTAAAATTGTCATACGTAATTATATCATTAAAATATTTTCGCAGCCCTTTTAATTTCACACTAATTTAATGCCTACGAGTCCAATTAACTATCTAGAACGCGATGATATTTTTTCCAACAAATTGCTTCTGAAGACTAATTACCCTTTTAATTAAAACCTCTATTAGTTTAACTAGCTTTTTTCTTAATTAATTACTTCAAGTGAGGAGGAGTCAACAATAATTATTTGTGGTGTTTCGAACCTTTATTTTCTACTTTTAAGAGTATTTGCGACGTACGGAATGTTATACAAAAATTCAACACATGTCCTTATTTCTTATGAATAAACTGATATTAATGTGGGAATGGAACGTAAAGTGAGCGAAAGAGATAGGATGATGTGTGTGAGTGAGAGGTGGATGGAAGGAAAGATCTGCAATGACAATCGATGGGCGAGAGTCGATAATCGGGGCTCACGGTGACAGCTAGACGACGTTGCAAAATATAAGGTAAAAGGACTCTGAAGACGAATTTTCATTTAAAGATCCCGATATCCCACATTAATTAAACTTTCTGACTAACTGGCCGACTCCTTGACGATTCAAAAGTGCCTGTATAATTATAATAATAATATTACCAGCCTATTATCGTCCCAATGCAGGGCAAAGGCCTTTTCTCATACAGAGAAGGCATGAGCATTGATCACCACGCTTGCTCAAGGCGGATTGATTCCAGACCTATATTAATTATTAGTCCAGGTTTCCTCACAATTTCTTCCTTCACCGATGTCAATGATGTCCAAGATAAACTTTAGAAAGTACAATTGAATTGAAAAAGTCACATTGGTATACTTGCCCGTATTCGAACATACAACCTCATGCATGAGAGACGGGCGCCTTAACCACTAGGCCATCACGACATTTAAAAGTGCCTGTAATATTGGTGTTATTGAAATAAATGTTTTGACTTTGACTTTGACTTTTCTACGCATACCATATGCATAGATTTAAAAAGTTATCAGAGAATATTTTAATTAATTTTACGTGTAACGATGAATTGTGTTTTCACACGTATTTAATGCGTTAATATTGTCGATAAATAATCTTACTAGTCACCAGTCTTCATCTATGTATTTTGAGAGTATATTTTGAGAATAAGCAAGATGGATTCTGTCATTTATCATTGTAACTGATAATTTGATAAACATTTCTTCGAAATGATTTAATTCTTTGGGGAATGATGATTGATGGCTGTTCAAACTCAATGATGATTTATTTGTGTTAAACAAATGACGGTGCTTTTATTTTGTATATTACTTTAAAAATAAAATATCGATGCATGTGTTCAATTATAAGGTACCTACTGCCACTGGTTAAGTTATAAATATATATTTGTGTTTAGTTCTTAGTAATTTCTGTTCAAGGTTATATTATGTACCTACTTTCTAAGTTTATCTAAGACTTCAGTGGCGAGTTGTGAAGTGTAGGAAAACATCGTGAGGAAACCTGGATTTCTGCTGTGAGACAATTATTCATCACTGCATAAAATTGATTGAAAATTAACATGACAATGAATTTTGTAAAATAACAACTGAAATCCCGTAAAATCATCATTAACAAAACGTCTTGTACTTCCCCCGATCGGTATCAACGTCCCCTACAAAACACGTTTAAATTTCCTGCCACAGTAACGTATTGCTACCAAATGGTCTCGCTCTGTGACGCTTTGAAGGGGACACAGAGTACAGTCCCCTATTCCCCATCTCAGTACATTAGTAATGAGATATTTTGAAGAATGAGTATGAGAAAATATTTGTTAATATTTTATGACATAGTGCAGTGAACTGAGTGATGTATGGAATGAGTGAGTGGGTTATGAGCTTCGATGTGAGACATTAGCGTGATAAATTTGTGACTTGATACGAGAGTAATTAGAATAGATGTTGGTGTATATAAAGGTTCTTGAATTACTGCAAATAATGATTGCATTGATAAAGATACTTTATCATTGCAATCATTACGCGTACATAATATTTTCGAAACTTAAGTGTCTCCTAGTTGACTCTCAATTATTTTAAATATAAAAGGTAATAAATATTTTTGAAAAGAAGTTTAAAAAATAATGCTTCTTTAGTCACACTGAAGATAATTATTATTACACTTTTTCATAATTTATACTAATAATACCGGCCTATTATATGACGTGAATATTGATCACGCTTGCTTAAGGCTCATTGGCGGTTTCAGGCTTATAAATCTATAGGTACTAGGTTTGTTCCTAATGTTTTTTCGATGTAAGAGGTAATCGCTGTAATTCCTTTTTCGATTACAACAATATTTTGAGTGTTAAAAAGCTACAATACTAGGAAGTGTCATACGATAATATGCTTTATGGTTTTCTTGATAAAGTCGGGGGCGAGCAAGTTAATTATAAAAACAAGTTCTCATAGTTTAAACAAAAACAGTGTAGAAATCTAAAAGCTCCAGCAATATTTCACAAAATGAACGATCCGAGCAAACGGG
This sequence comes from Hoplodrina ambigua, assembly GCA_949774945.1. NCBI lineage: Eukaryota > Metazoa > Arthropoda > Insecta > Lepidoptera > Noctuidae > Hoplodrina > Hoplodrina ambigua. The sequence continues at coordinate 11,190,930 of OX458979.1, forward strand.
CGTACATCAAAACAGTTATCAAACATCGCACATTTGCTGACTACACTTCCCCTATTCTTGTACATTTTATTACCCTATTGTAGCTCCAAGAGCGATGGGGTACTCAACTCTCCTTTGTTCGTCCCGAGGAGCATTTTCAACGAATTCTGACAGGTACCATTAATTTAATGCGCAATGGTGATGGTCCAATTACTTTAAATGCTGCTAGAAAATCTTTAGGCTGAGTTAGAGTAATATTCGTGTCAGGTTGGGTGGATTTAGGACAGGCACTAAGTTTGGGACGAATGCGTAGGTAATATTGTTGAGTGCGCAAGATTTAACTGTCATGGCCGGGGACTATAGTTTGGCGCAAGATTGTTCATGATAGTACACAGTATGTTTCTATGTATTTGTCTTGTTTCTTTATACCTTTTGGAATGGACAACTGGATCAATATTATTATTTTTTTCTCTTGTAAATGACGTTTAAAAGTTCCTATTAATGGTCTAATTTAAATGATTTGACTTTGACTTTAAATAAATATGCGGTAAAATTAAATAAAATTGACAGCCTCGTTGGTCGCAAGGTGCGACTGATCAGCATGAGGTTTTGGGTCCGAATCCCAGGTCGGGAAAAGTGTTATTGGGATTTTCCAACATTAATTTCCCAGAAGTAGCCTCGGAGTGTGGATTTGTGCCCGGTTGATGGCAATAGGCTCGCCTCCTATTACATGGGACTTAAACATAACTACTATTTATGTATGCAGCACATACATAAGTATGTTATTACATAAGAATAGTTTTTCTTTTTTTTCTTTTCTTACTTACTTTTTTGTTCTTTATTTATCTTATATTTTCCTCTTTCTTTTAAGACTTTGGACCTCTTCTAACTTGTACCACGGTCCACGATGACTCCCCTATTTATTGCAACCGGATTTGTTCCATAGCCATCGGATTATCTCAGATATTTCAGTCTTTACATCATCCTATTAATTTATTATCACGATTTGTAATCAGATTTCAACCTAAATTAATTGATTTAATTGATTAATTATTTTGTACATTGCTTTTCCTACTATCATTAATTTTAGCTCAGTGTTTGCGGAATTTGGAGAACAAAACTTGCGTGGAAATTAATTTATTTCTCGTGCCTTATGAATGATAGAAGAAACACTGTTTGGGTTCGTTTTGTTAAAATGAACCAACGCACATGTTATGTTTCTAAATTATTGAACATTGATTTATCTTTACTAATATTATAATGAGGAAAGATGTGATTGTTTGTTTGTTTGCAGGCTCCGAAACTACTGAACCGATTTGTAAATTTTTTTCACTGTTGGTAAGCTACACTTTCCCTGGGTGACATTATATTTATGAAAATTAGGGATCCGTTAGAAAAATCACGCGAACGAAGCCGCGGCAAGAGCGCTAGTTTTCGATATTTTCAAAACATAACATCCATTATTGCTGGGTAGCAATGTAAAATTTCGCATATTGAAATAGTTTGACGCTGTTAATTTCATTATTAAAATATTTTAAGTTGGCACGTTTTGGCAGAACTAAATTCATATTATATGTTTCAGATGTGAGTTTACCATAGAATTAATAATATACCTTTTGGGTATTTTCTACTTAGAATAAATTTAATAATGTTTAAATACAATATTATTTCAACTAAAATTCGGTCGGTCTGACCTGACAGTTATGTTGACTGACTGTCAAGTCAGAACAGTGTTTACTTATATCACATTTAATTTTGAGTAATAATAAATTAAAATAAGAACCACCTGAAGTGCTTACTGTAAGGCGCTTTGCACACGTAGCAACTTAAGTTGAGGCAACTGGCAACTCTTTAAAAGTTTTCTGTAAAAGTTGATAGTTGCTATAACGTTGCCGGTTGCTGCAACTTTTTGGCAATTTGTAAGGAACTTTCATAGCCGAGTTGCCGTATACCGTTGCCGTAGCAACACTGGCATTGCCGGGCACACGGAGAGGGAGGGAGGGTGTTAAATCGCCCGAAGTGTTGCGAATGACGGTTGAGGAAACCGGAATCTTTAAAAACTGGTACAATATTTAAAAGTTGATAGTTGCGGCAACTAGCAACTAACTTAGTCGTCGATTGCAGCAACTGAAAACTGTTGACGATTGCCGCAACTCGAAACTCGAGTTGCTCTGTGTGCGCAGTCCAATAATGAAATGTATGTAAACAGCTAGTTGCCAGTTGCTGCGATAGTTGCTCTGTGTGCAAAGCGCCTAACCCAGATATATCTTTAAAAAAAAAATCCGTATATTGCGCCCCAAAAATGTCAACAAGCGCTAAAGTTTAAAATTAATTTAACTAATAACTCTTTTAAGTTAAAAAACAAATAATTTTTCCCTTTACCGAGGATGATCTATATAAAGTTTAAAAGTACAACAAAGGGTTGTAATTTTAAACTTTACATCAAAGAGTCTTTCAGTCAATAATGTTTGAAACGCACCTACTGTCGCCTTCGTAGTAATTTAATATACAAAAAGTTTTTAACGGAAAGGCATAACATAACAAAACATCACGCCTGTAATCCCCGAAGGGTTCGGCAGAGGAGTACCCATTAGTACACCCACATTTCGCCAGTTATGTTTAAGTGTCACGTAATAGGGGGCGAGTCAATTGCCATCAACCGAGCATAAATCCAAACTCTGAGGCTGCTACTGAGAAATTCCTGATGGAAAAACCCAATAAAACTTTGCCCGACCTGGGAATGCTCTTATATATCTTCATACTTCATGCTCGAAGTCGCGCAAAAAAATAAAACATTTTGATAATGAACCAAAAAATTAATTAAAAAACGAAAAAAAAAAATATTTTTTAAAACAAAGTTTAATATAAAATTATTACAATATTGAGTATTGGACATTATATTGTCATCAGAATTAAAGGTGTATGCAAAATATTAGCTCAATCGGATACCCGCAAATGGTAGAAAAATGGATTGCAAATAAAAGGACAACTTACTCACATACATACGAACAGTGCAAGCTGAATAAAAGCTTGTAAAAAATAATGTCACAAGACTAAAACTCAAAATGTAGTATTCTCTTAAAACCACAGCCATTCACGTTGTTCCTTCTTAACATAAACAAAACAAAATTATCTTAACGCAGGTATTTCTAGACGGTGCCGCTTTCTTGAAATTAATTTTGTCTCTTATTTTACTGTTGACATTAATGTAGCTAATTATATCTGCATTTAATAAAGAAAGCCCCTTGTACAAACGTATAAAATTAACGAGTGTGGGGAGATGGGATGGTTAGCTTAGTCGAATAATTTAGTCGAGTGATGTTTGCACACTCGACGAGTAGATTTATTTAGTTGACAGTGTTTATGCGATGCATGTTTGTTTTAGCTGACGATTACTGGTCAAATTAAATATACATAACATCACGCCTGTAATTCCCGAAGGATTAGGCAGAGGTTAGTACTACACGTATTAAAAAATAAATCAGCTGTTCTATCATTTTTGACTGTGTGGGTTCAGTTAGATACGAAAAAACCTTTTTTTTTTAATAACCGACGAAAATTTCCGTCGCCGGAGTACCTATATAGAATCATCCACTGTATTCTAGTAAAAGTTTTCCCCTTTAACCCCGTATTTATGAAAAATAATTAATCAATCCAATAGTGAAATCAAAATGGTTGACATAACCAACTAAATGACACAAAAAACACAACACAACTAAATGACACAACCGAAGATAACTAATATTAAATAACTGAACAAGATTAACTTTCCAGATTTAGCATACCACGAAATTGGGCCACGCTGTCCCCGATCCGCAAAATCGACAAACACCGAATAATTCGAATAGAAAAGCAATCTCGCGTCCCATCACTATCCTATATCGGGTCGCGTATAATAACAACGTGTTTGTATGAGATGATAATCATATTTCCGGCTGCATATTAAAGATTATACGAAGTCATAAAGATATATTAGGTGGTGCGAAATGGTTAACTTTATTAGATAATATTTACGTTTCATTAAAGATTTTATGCTGTGTTTATGATGGGATAAAAGGGGTATTAATTATTAGCGAATGATATTCGTAGTAATGACATGGCTTTGCGTTAAATTTGGAATTTCATCTAAATTATATTTGAAGTGGGAATGGAAAATTCGGATTTTAGTATGGCAATTTGAACAATGTAACTTCTCTACATAGTAGGTATGAAATAAGGTCGCTTCCCGCCGTCTGTACGCTAAGATCTTTTAAACTTTGCCACGGATTTTAATGCGGTTTCCTATACTTATAAAATGCTTTGTTCTGAATGACTGACTGACGGATCAACGCACAGCCTAAACCGCTGATCGTAGAGACCTGAAACTTGGAGGGTGTGTTCTTTGTATGACGTAAGCATCCGATAAGTTAAATATTTTCCTAAAAGTTCACTAAATTAGAGTTTTACTAAACTATTTTGTCGTTTGAATGATACATGAGATTGGCAACTTACCATGCAGTTTTGTATATTTTTTAGGCAAATGTTCTATGGGTTTTCTTATTGCTTTGTGTCCATAATTAATCTTACAAATGAATAAAATTGGTGTGTCTGTTTGTGATGTCAAAATAAATGCTGAAAATTAAGATCGTTTCATTGAACTTTCACTGGCAGATAGCTGATGTTCTAAGGAGTAACTTAAATCTCTATTTTAGAAAAAAATTAGAGAGCAGCGCAAAAAAAAATAAAAAATAACCGTCATTCACACAAATGAAGTCGTGGACATGAGCTAGTTTTTTTTTTAATAATATAACGTAGTTACAAACTCTGATTCCTTACACTTTCGGCCCGAGTTAGGGAGGCAGCAATTTTCAAGAATTACATAACGGCACTCCCACCCATAGATTACTATTCGCGCCGACCCATTGTAACTTTTGGCTCACAATAAAGCAGTACGTGACCAAGGATTTAAATGTGGCGGTTGACGAGTACCAAATCAATTTGGACCCTGTGCGTGTATCAAATTCTTCATTTAGCAAAATGTGTGCGTTGAAATTTATGATGTTTGTACAGAGCTTATATTGCACTGGGGAGCTACAAATGTGTTTTATAGTTACGCTCGTATATTCTTTTTTATTGTCATGGAGTTTTGTTTGTAGGTCTTTTTTTGTGAAACCATTTGTAGAGACAAGAGTTTTGAATTTTAAATAGAATTTCTGTATTTGTTGCTTTGGTTATTTTATGCGGTATTTCAAAAGGAAAAACGTAAGTCTTTAATAATATGATTGTTATTAATTGCGGGACAGTTAGTCCAACTATTTCTAACCGTCTTCAAAAAAGGTTTAATTCGTCGAAATTTTTATTTTATGTATGTTCCCCGATTATTCGAAGACGTCTGAATCCATTTTGAAATAATTTTATTTTTGTTAGTAAGGGTATATCTACCTACTTCCGAATTATTCCTATGAAAATATTGTCATTATGATCTGATAATGAACTTCTGAGATATGGAACGAAACTCTTCATAGAATCATAACTGTTGTAACAAGTAAAATTACTTTGTGACTGACTGAAGAAAGAAGGGGAGGGGTACGTCGAGGTAAGTACCACTGACACTGAAAAGTGATAATTAACAAACTTTTTAACAAAAAAAAAACAACTGCCTTCAAAAACTAAACTTTAGTTTTTATTGTTTTGTGCTGCCACCGACCACCAAAACTAAAGTTATTTTTTATTTTGTAGTTACACCCCGCATTCTTAATACTACATCGTACAAACATAATGTACAGTCACGAGCAAAAACAAGCATACACGTAGCAACATTACGAAGTTATTTTCTCCGAATATACAGAGTGTTAGTGTGAACACCGTTATCCTTGAAACCAGTGGTTTGGTTTCACTAATAGAACGTAAATTCAATGAAATAATATATCTTTTTATTTTAAAGTGAAATCTCCATTTTTCCTCAAAATTATTTCACCCTATATTACGATGATGTCATTAGTTAAAACTTATGTAGGTAGTTATAACGGACGGCCAGTGCAGCAGGTCAACGCCCTTTGCGGTGATTACGTAACTCGGGCGCATAGTATCCATGAATTTACGGACGGTGTCGGACAGATTTTTTAAAAATTTTTGGAAGAAAACTTTGTTTATTTATTTTTAAATTCAAATAATCATTTTTTATAATAGATCAAGTACCTATGGTTTTAGTGACGACGGTGTTTACACTAATAGTCTGTATTGATTTAAATATATGTAGTATTTTGAATTCAATACTACTATGGAATAGGTGTTATATCAAAGCTACAACTATTATTTCATAAGAAAATCGCTTTTTAATTTTCCTAAGTGTATACTTGTTTTTGCTCGTGACTGTACATACGTACAAACGGTCTAACTCACATTGATATTTTAACAAACATATCGATACACACCCCACATAAAGCCAACCCCACACCCTAACTGCTTCTACTCACCATTATTACCACTTGTAAGGCATCTGATTCAAAGGAGTCTTCCTTTTTACAATTCCTACTTTTGTTGACTGACTGATGCTTTAGCATAAGTAAGTACTTTCGCTAAATTACTTCGAGTAAATCCTTACATTTGCTGCTTGTATATTACATAATATCATAATTAACATCACTCCTTTAATCCCCGAAAGGTTAGGCAGAGGTGTACCCATTAGTACACCCACATTTCGCCTGTTATGTTTAAGGCCCATGTAATAGAGGGCGAGCCTATTGCCTTAATGGTAATAGGCTCGCCAAATCCAGACTCTGTAACTGCTATTGAGAAATTACTGATGGAAAAACCCATTATCACTTTGCCCGACCTGGCAATATACAACTCAAGACCTCACGCTCAGCCATCGCGTTTTGCGACCACTAGACCAACGTGGCAGTCAACGTGTTTGTATATTATTAAATTATAAATATTTAATTTTAAAGTTCGTTTTAACAATGATTTTATTTTTAACGATATTGAATTTAAAAAAGTCAGTTTAATAAAATATTTATACCATAAAATACAATTGCAATAAATCACATTATTTTTTTCTCATAATAAGTAAAATAAATACAAGTCTTATTGCATCCTGCCAGATTTACGGATTTTGTTCGAAAGAGTTAAAGCGACCCTGGAACGCAAAGGGCATTAGGAGGAATACGGATGCGTTTTAGTCAGTAAGAGTCTGACACTCCTTACCGCTCCCCCCAGAGCTAATGAAGAAATTTGATGATTTCCCATGTCACAAAAAAAATAGTATGTAGGTAATCTATGGAGTTCGTGTTATAAGATTACACGAACTCCATAGATTACCTACATAGGTATAGTACCTATATAAGTCCCCAGTCTACTATAGAATATTCTACTACCTTATTCTTATAACTACACCTATTTCAAAATTCCATTACCTAGACTCCGGTTTAAATTACGAATATACATCAGGCCAAAATAAGGTTAGCACCGAAATTCATAATTAAATACCCACTTACAATCCTGCCTACCCCAGTTCATAAGCCGTGTGCATTTGGCCAAGCAATTGAGATTAACGCACACCCTTTAATTACGCAAGTTTCAGGCGCCGCGAATAAATATAAATGGAAAAGGTTTTTTCATTTCAGGAAGAAATTGAAGTTTTTGCATTATGTGCTTTCTGCTCACCCACATGGGAGTATATGTAAATATGTGTATAAATATATCAGATACTTTACTTACATGTTAAGTGAATTATAAAGCCAGGTTAGTTAGAGATACAAACATCCAAGCTCACACATTTACAATATTAATCACATCAAAAAAACCGCACTTACCCCTGCTTTCGACCCCCCCACACTTAGGCACCCTTCGTACATTAATATTGTACTTCTTGTTGAACCTTACAAACTTCAGTTAGACTTGCTGCAAACGGGCTGCACGCTAAAGCTACAAAATGTCGCCACCAAGTCGCGAGCTACAGTTTTCGTAGATACCAAAAGCCACCACCGACTACAAAACGCCGACAATCGTTATTTGGACGACATCTCAACTTTCTGTATTGTAGGTAATTATGATTCTACAAACAATCTTCTATGAATAATCTATGATAATCTAATGTCATGTCATAATAATTGTTTTGTTGCTTTTATCAATAACTGTCTGTCTATTGCCAAAATCCGAAACGGCTAGACTGATTTTGACGCGACTTTCACTGGCAGATGGCTGATGTTATACAGGGTCACTTAAGCTAATTTTATTTTAGAAATACCTGAAAAAAGAAACCACGCTAAAACGATATCTACACGTTCGAAATCGCATAATAAATAAAAAAAGTAGCAGCCATCGACCGCTTATGTCGACTGACTGTCACACGCTCCCGCTAATTAGTGGCCGCTTCAAGCTTAAGATGGCGGCGTTTTATGGATGCAGCATGTAGCCCGTGTGCGTGCACACTAAAGCAAAGCACGCAAGCGTAAAGTGGGTAGGTTATATAAATCGTAATGAAGAGACAACTTACGTATGTTTATTTACTCGTCTGAGTTGACATAAACGACATATTTGTACATCATTCCTCGAATAAATTGGAAATGTTAATGAGAAACATTCGCGTAAACATTGCTTTATAAACATAATTCATTGTTGCTAACTTTTGAGCGTGGGTTCGTTTAGTTAATGAGAAATAGCTTATTTTCGTGAGTGTATACCCAATTTTTTTTGTGATCTGCATTTAGTACAGATCTTTCTTGACAAACTTAAATGAGGTCTTGAACCCTATTTTTTTTTAAGAATAGGAATTCATCAAATCACTTCTTGCGCGAAGGAAAGGAATGTCAGGCTCTTACTGTGTAAAACCCATCCGTGTTTCTTCTAATGCCCTTTTCGTTCCATAGCCATGGTGACTCATTCGAACAAAATTCCAGAAGTCAGTTTTTGCGTCGCAGGCTTCCACAAGATTTTTCAAGGCTTTTTACCCAATTAATTAATTAGTATTCCTTACAAAAAATATTTATGGAAATTTATATCCCCCTGCAGCGAGGTGGTACGACGTGGTTTATGATCCTCAATGAGGAACCTCTCTCACTATACGTGCCATATCCGAAACGACTTTCTTCATCTGACTTTTTAATCAGTTATTACGCGATAATTTCTCTAAGAGTTGGTTAATACTTTACTCAAAGGAACTATATTTTTATAGTCCCTATATACACAAACACAGCGACTTAATAAACTACCACAACCCTCGACTAAAACACATCAGGCCACAATAATTTACCGCTAGTTTTTTCCTAAAAAAATCCCAGTCACTAAGCAGAAAAAACCTTTTCCATTTATATTTATTCGCGGCGCCTGAAACTTGCGTAATTAAAGGGTGTGCGTTAATCTCAATTGCTTGGCCAAATGCACACGGCTTATGAACTGGGGTAGGCAGGATTGTAAGTGGGTATTTAATTATGAATTTCGGTGCTAACCTTATTTTGGCCTGATGTATATTCGTAATTTAAACCGGAGTCTAGGTAATGGAATTTTGAAATAGGTGTAGTTATAAGAATAAGGTAGTAGAATATTCTATAGTAGACTGGGGACTTATATAGGTACTATACCTATGTAGGTAATCTATGGAGTTCGTGTTATAAGATTACACGAACTCCATAGATTACTCCATAGAGTGATTTGATGAATTCCTATTCTTAAAAAAAAATAGGGTTCAAGACCTCATTTAAGTTTGTCAAGAAAGATCTGTACTAAATGCAGATCACAAAAAAAATTGGGTATACACTCACGAAAATAAGCTATTTCTCATTAACTAAACGAACCCACGCTCAAAAGTTAGCAACAATGAATTATGTTTATAAAGCAATGTTTACGCGAATGTTTCTCATTAACATTTCCAATTTATTCGAGGAATGATGTACAAATATGTCGTTTATGTCAACTCAGACGAGTAAATAAACATACGTAAGTTGTCTCTTCATTACGATTTATATAACCTACCCACTTTGTGCTTTGCTTTAGTGTGCACGCACACGGGCTACATGCTGCATCCATAAAACGCCGCCATCTTAAGCTTGAAGCGGCCACTAATTAGCGGGAGCGTGTGACAGTCAGTCGACATAAGCGGTCGATGGCTGCTACTTTTTTTATTTATTATGCGATTTCGAACGTGTAGATATCGTTTTAGCGTGGTTTCTTTTTTCAGGTATTTCTAAAATAAAATTAGCTTAAGTGACCCTGTATAACATCAGCCATCTGCCAGTGAAAGTCGCGTCAAAATCAGTCTAGCCGTTTCGGATTTTGGCAATAGACAGACAGTTATTGATAAAAGCAACAAAACAATTATTATGACATGACATTAGATTATCATAGATTATTCATAGAAGATTGTTTGTAGAATCATAATTACCTACAATACAGAAAGTTGAGATGTCGTCCAAATAACGATTGTCGGCGTTTTGTAGTCGGTGGTGGCTTTTGGTATCTACGAAAACTGTAGCTCGCGACTTGGTGGCGACATTTTGTAGCTTTAGCGTGCAGCCCGTTTGCAGCAAGTCTAACTGAAGTTTGTAAGGTTCAACAAGAAGTACAATATTAATGTACGAAGGGTGCCTAAGTGTGGGGGGGTCGAAAGCAGGGGTAAGTGCGGTTTTTTTGATGTGATTAATATTGTAAATGTGTGAGCTTGGATGTTTGTATCTCTAACTAACCTGGCTTTATAATTCACTTAACATGTAAGTAAAGTATCTGATATATTTATACACATATTTACATATACTCCCATGTGGGTGAGCAGAAAGCACATAATGCAAAAACTTCAATTTCTTCGTAAAATATATGATCCAGAATTAAAAAAAATCACAATGATGGGAACTACAACTTTCGACCTCAGTCTTTAGAAACCGTGTATACATATATTGCTCTATATACTAATATTATAAATGCGAAAGTAAGTCTGCCTGACTAAACCACTGAACCGATTTTCATGAAATTTGGTACGAAGCAAGGTTGAGCCCCGTGGAAGGACATAGGCTACTTTTTAATCATCTGCATGTGTGATAACCGATATATAAATACGCGGACGAAGTTGCGGGAAAAAACTTGTTGCTCTATATATTCTACTAGCTTTTGCTCGCGACTTTGTCTGCGCAAAAGTAAAAGACTATGTTACTCGCAGATAATGTAGCTTTCTAATGGTGAAAGAATTTTCAAAATCGCCCCAGTAGTTTTTGAGTTTATCCATTACAAATAAACAAACAAAAATTTAATTTTTTCCTCTTTATAATATTAGTGTAGATAAATGTCAACCATACTGAAATGACGTACCTACCTACCTTTGGTAACTCTGTGATCTTAGATCACTATATTCTGTCTTGTATATTATGGTACCAAACGGTAGTGTGAGAAAATTTCAAGCATTAAACTCAAATACTTAAGCTATAACTTTAGTATTTCATGAAGAAACTCACTTTAATTATCATGAAAATTTTCTAGAACGTAAAATCTAATTACGAGCCGTACGTTGGTTGCATTTTTTAATACTCCCCATTAATTGCCTGACCAGTAATTACGCCGCTATCTATATCTTGAAGGAATAAAATGCGGGTTAGGTTTCTTTCTTAACAAACTACATAAAACCTTCAACCACATACACAACTACTACTATCAAGTACCAAGAATAGTTAGTATACTTGGTACTTCTTTTTTTTTCTTTGTTTAATTTTAAGGAGTTTTTGCAACAAAATATACATGTCAAGCTCATTGTACCCTAAACTTAATGATACACTACAAACTATGACTTTCGTAGTCATAATATAGGACAAATATTCTTGATACTTTAAATATCAAGTATTTAAGAGGGCCTGGTTTGACTGCCTTGTTGGTCTAGTGGTCGCAAACGCGCGACTACTGAGTATGAGGCAAAGTGTTAATGGGTTTCTCCATCAGGAATTTCTCAGTAGCAACCTCGGAGTCTTGATTTGTGGCTGGTTGATGGCAATAGGCTCGTCCCCTACTACATAACTTAAATATAACTGACGAAATGTAGGTGTACTAATGGGTACAAGTCTTCGGGGATTACAGGCGTGATTATTTACTCTTGTTTAGACTTTGTTGTGTAGTGACTGCGATTGGCAACACATGGACTTACCTACCAGCTGTGGAGTTGGTAGCTAAGTCCATGTAAGGGAAAACCCCCTTGGTAAAACCCCACTCATTGTCAAGTTAGCAAAATCGAAACCCTCCACAATTCTCTCTAATAAATAAAAACTAAAACCAATCACAAAAAAAAATCACACACAATAACTTTCCTTGACTAAAGAAAATACAATTAATTAAATTAAAATACCGCAGTACATAATAAGGAAAATAGCACTCCGTGTTAATTACTTTAATTATAATTAAGACAGTAAGGGAGACAGCGAAAAGTTTTCAGTTACAGTACGTTGGTACTTACTGAAAATAAAGCCGTGTTAGAAAAGACGTTTGCGAAATTGGGGTAAGTACTCGTATTAGGGTAATTTCTTGAGAGGGTTATTACCCGTGGACCTTTAAAATGGTTCGTAAAGACTGTTACTGATATATATTTGTACCCAAACTCATTGTGAACTGCTTTGTAACTTACTTATGTATTTTTGGTCTCGTGGTCGTAAGTACGACTGCTGGGTGTGAGGTCCTGAGTATGATTCTTAAGTCAGCCAAAGTTCTATTGGGCTTTCCATTAGGTATTGCTCAATAGCAGGCTGGAGTTAGGAAGTTGGTGATGTGACACCGTGCCTCAGAAAACGCGTCAAACTGTTGGTCTCAGCTTTCATTTGTAAATTCGTATTCAATATAGTAGTCAGAAGCTCGAAAGTCTGACAACAAGGCTCACCAAGAAGTTGCCCAGAAACTGGGTTGTGGAGGTCAGATAGGTCATCACTTTATGTTAAATACTGGTATTCACCTGCATTCGGTTAGACTTTTTTTAAAGATAGGAAATCATCAAATGACTCTTTCCGCTCTGGGCGGAGCGGAAGGGAGTGGCAGACTTTTATTGACTAAAACCCTTCCGTGTTCTTTCTAGTGCCCTTTGCGTTCCAGGGCCGAGGTAATTCTTTCGAACAAATTCCGCATCCGTGGCAGCTTTCGGTTTGCTTGACGATCAAAATGTGGCAGACATCTCCAGCCCAGTTTTATTTAAGCTGGGCAACCACGTCAACGATCTGTGTATGGTGTTTCGAAAGCGATATGTCAATTTACCACCAAGCATACTGCACCACATAGCAAATTAGTAAACCTTGAATACACTTTTGGATGTTAGTAGACTTTTTCTTCTTACCGTGTGGGCAGTAAGGTCTTACGACCCCACACACCCTAGTGTCAGAGTTTCTAAACCGCCTCAAGGACCTCTGACATGGTTTGAACGGGACAGTAGTTATAATAGTTAGATAGAGAATATAATGTTACCAGGATTTTGTAAACATTTAATTTAAAAGAGTGCCGTGGAGTTTCTTGCTCGTTCTTCTCCATAGAGGCCTACCTCCGTTTTGGAACGAGCAACTAGCTTCAACTTTCGGACTAACTGACCGACTCTTTGACAATTCAAAAGTACCTGTAAATGGTCTAATTGAAATAAATGTTTTGACTTTGACTTTGAGATAGTTAGTAGTTAGACCAAAAGGCCAAAAGGCCTGTGAAAGCAACCCCTGTTATAAAATTTCTTAATTAATTTTATTCAGGCATCTTAACATAACTTCATGATAGAGTAAATTCCCCATCTAAGTGCCGCAGGTAGCGTCAGGACCTAATGGTGGTCATAATTTGAGCTGCCTACCCATAAACATGCCGTAATGACCAACATCCAGCAAATTAATGTCTTAGACGCTATGCTCATTAAAGTTTTAATGTAGGTTAGGGTTATGAAGAAAGGGAATGGCAAAATGCTAAGATTTTTTACGCAGTTGAATTAAATATTTCATGGACGTGGAGTATTGGGACTTTTCTGAGACGTGATTTCTTCGATAAATTTTATTTCTTACTCTCTCTGGATTGAACTATATATAACTAACTCAAAACATAACTCTCTCAATCTGGGTTTACTAATGGGTACATCCATGCCTAACCCTTCGGGGATTACAGGCGTGATATAATGTATGTTATTTTTTTTTTTTAAATCAGCTGTTCTTTTTGTAAGTGACATATTTACGAGATCAATATAAATGGAACAGCTGGTTTTTTTTTTCAGAAACGGCTACAAATTTCACCTTTGGTTCATTGGACTATAACCATGCACTGAATGAATACAAGGTAAAAAGTTGTCCAATATCAGTGCTGTATAAGATCACTCTCTTACCTTATGTTTTCCTAGGTTGATGACAGAGCACCCAAGAACAGCCTCCTTTCCGATGTGGAACGTATGGTTGCCGATGGGCCTCTCGAACTGGGGCACGTCAACCAGCTTTCGGTTGACCACGTGTGAATCTGTAGAAAAAGAAAAAATCTTAATTATTTTGTCCATGATATCATGGTCCCATTTTTCAAGACGTGGACTGTTAAGTATTAAACGTAAAATACTTTTCTTATAGTGAAAACATTAGACATTGAGAATAGACAAAGTCTTGTCTATAAAAGAAGTAATTAGTTGTCTCTTTCCGAAATTCTGATTTCGGGCACCACTTCTTCATCACCACAGATTTACAGAAAAGAGATAGGTTTTAGACGCACAGTCGCTTTGTCTCTTTTTAAAGAATGGCCATTTTTGTATACGTATCGCTCATTCCATGAGCTCGCCCGTTTCTATGAGCAAAACCAACTTGATAAAAAACAAAAGAAGACTCTAACTGGAGACAGAACATTGTGGGCTGTACAATACACGGAAACTACAGTAAAAACAATGATTCCGGTATACCGAGAGCCTAAACAAAAAGTGACAAAACAGGCTATGTCCCAATTTCCCTTCACCAGAAATACAATAAAACCTAAATGTTTGCTAGTTCTTCGCCTAAAATTTGTTACAGAGAACTATGGACAATAGCGACCTGTTCCAATCAGGGACCAACAAACAAAAATAAACCGAAGCTTTTGCGTCATGTTCTAGTATTTAATGGAAGAGGACAAGGTAGAATTCTTGATTTGAAAGGATTGGGTTCCGCACATATTTCTCGATAGTAGACCATGTGCGCCAAAGACACTGTTATTCCAACAAGGTTACTGACAAAGCAGGGGTACAAGTAGATAACAAAAAATTATCATCTGACTAACCTTTACCTAACTATGTTGGGGTCGGCTTCCAGTCTAACCGGATGCAGTTGAATACCAGTATTTTACATGGAGCGACCAAATCTGCCATTAAATTGCAATTTTAACGTCACTCATCATCGTCTGCCTAGCCTTTTCCCAACTATGTTGGGGTCGGCTTCCAGTCTAACCGGATGCAGCTGAATACCAGTATTTTACATGGAGCGACTGCCTATCTGACCTCCACAACCCAGTAACACGATACCCCTTGGTGAGACTAGTTGTCAGATTTTCGGGCTTCTGACGACCCGTAACGACTGTCAAAGATCCACATATGACAGCCGGGACCAACGACTTAACGTGCTTTCCGAGGCACGAAGAAGTCTCGGTGTGTAAAGATGGTCACCCATCCACGGACGAACCCCGGCAAGCCTAGCTTAACCTGACGGATCGACCCATGCGGCGGTTATTACTTAGCCACGAGCTCCTGCAATTTTTACGTTACTATGATGATGAAATGACTCGTAACATTCGAGTTCGTTAAGACAGTTCAAGTACCAGTCCAGAAATACATCCTATAAAAACCTAACTCACTTCACTAAAGAAAACCAGTTCCTCCCGGTACGCAGAACTAATATGAACTAAAACGAATAAACTTACAAGAACTACTACGGTCTTATTGTTGACTAAGTTATCTTAACTCGTGTGAACTCGAGCAAACTGACTTCGGTAATAGTTCTACGTTTACAGAACTGTATTTATGTTTCCACGATTTATATGCGAATCATACTATTGGGTTTCCGTTGAAGAGTTAGATAAGTTAGAAACGGAGCTCTTTAAATTGATGCACTATCCAGCATGATAATTATAGCTTCTAGTGACGAAAACAAAAAATAAAAACAGTTTTATGTTAGATATAAACTACTATAACTTGACGGTCCCCTCCATATTACCATTTCAATGTAAGTAGTCACATTCGTATGAAAGACTTTGCATATAGTTGTAAGTAATCGTCTTCAGTAGCAGGCCAGCATATTTGTTTGTCAACTAATCATAAATAGCCGACGCAAGATAACGCACCTGTCATTTTCATAGAGAACCGCTAGTCGAGCAACAATTCACTGATTTGGTTTTGTTTCGAGGGCCGTCTCCAAACGCACACATGCGTTATGAGTCTTTTTAATACTATTACAAACACTTTCAAACGTTTTGAATTGTGGAAGGGCGCGTCAAGTTACTGTAGTTTATCTCTACAGGTATTTAGTATTTAAATTACCTAACTAGCTTATAAATTGATACCCTAAAACATTGAGTCGGGACCGCGGCAGGCCACGAAGGAGATGGCGGGACGATCTGGATGGATTTCCCTAAAACTGCAGGGATTAGACACTGAAATGGGAAGGATGGAAGGAGTGGAGGGAGGCCTTTGCCCAGGAGTGGGACAGAATAGACAGAACAAAAAAGACTAGCTTATGCCCCCGACTTCGTCCACGTGTATGTCGGCTATCGTCAGTGTTATCTCGCGCGAAATCCCACTATTTTAAAATAAAAGTAGTTTAGGTTACTTCTTATAACATCAACTATCTGCCAGTCCCATCAAAATTCGTCCAGCCGTTTAGCCAGAACAAACAGACAGACAAATAACAACACTGTAAAAGTTTGTATACCTACTTTTAGCAATAAGCTATTATTTTGATAAAACAAACAGACATTTCAATTTTATTTATTTGTACAGAAAATCACTCCATTAGTATAGATAGTTTTTGACTAGCACAGAATTGGCTGTGTCTATGTCTATACAGAACTCATGCACAGAGTGCATATCAAAACAGAACAGCAAGCAAAAACCAATTCACTATTTCTATCAACACATAAAAAAAAACAACTACAAAATGTTCCACAAAATACAAGGTAGAACCGAACGGAGGGTTCCGTTAGCAACCCCTTACATTCTAACCCTGCCACATTCGACGAAGTTTTAACAATCACATGGCCGAATCAACGCTGAACTTTGCCGTTTTCGTCCCACAATGTGTCATTTTGCTACCAAATATGCCCAACTATTTGGGGGTTATGTTGGACCATTGCAGTCGAATGTTAATGGGATTATTGACGGTGACTGTGTTTTGTTTTCTGAGTGGGTGTGAGTTTCCCTTTTGCTATGGAGAAAATTCTTTATTATTTTTGCCCTTAAGCGTTCAGTGGGTTAGAAAACATCAAATTGTACAAGGTTCGCGTAGGCGATCTATTCGTTACTTTACTTACAGGTTGGGAAAGGTTAACCTGTTACGTTCCGTGGGTGTCTTGACAGAGTGGGTCATGATTACCTGATGTTAACATTTTGACGTTTTGACAAACGAAAAGATGTTTTATTACAACTATCTACAATCTCAATTCCTTTAAGCAGAATTGAAAAAGAAAAAGTGTTAAAAATGGCGGTTGTGTGCATTACTGCTATTCCATTCTAGGATAGACCCATGTTAAGTACGATAGTTTTTAAA
Source organism: Hoplodrina ambigua (assembly GCA_949774945.1). Taxonomy (NCBI): domain Eukaryota; kingdom Metazoa; phylum Arthropoda; class Insecta; order Lepidoptera; family Noctuidae; genus Hoplodrina; species Hoplodrina ambigua. The sequence goes on from OX458979.1 coordinate 11,208,578, forward strand.
TCGACAATTAATATGTCCTCAACAACTTTTGTCACAAACTTTTTGACCTATCGTGTTTGAGTAGCCCTGAACAAGTTTACCTATCTATAATCTGTGCGCTCTAGTAGTGCAAATGAGGAACTGCCCCATACATCGAGTTTGGGCCCAATCTATGTTTAACTTTCACTAATTGTTTACCCTCGGGTCGACTTCAATCACCAGCTTAACTTGAGCTCTGCGTCTAAAATCATCTACCGTATAATGTTCCGAATTTGTACAGTGTGGGGCGGGAGGGGAAGGTCAGCGCTGAATGGACAATCCAACAATGCAATCTCCTGAAAACCGATGTAACATGGGAAACTTTTAATATGATTAATATTTAATTTGTTTATTGGCTGTTGAACGTAAATCATGGTGGATTTTTCATGAATATTTTTGGTAAAGAAAATTGCGAGGGGAATTCATTTGAGAAAACGAAAATGTAGAATGTAGAATAATAAGATGCTGCTTGAACAAAATAGATATGAAACTTTAGAAGAAAAATATTTAGTATAAAGAAGCCAACCCACAATATGTCAGTAACAAAAATACTTCAAGTTAAAATAATTCTTTATGCTGAATCTTACCTTGTACTATTCGAAATGATAGTTCAATGTATATCCAAAATTATACTTAGAATATATTTAAAATTTTAATTTACATGGGACTTAATCATTACTGGCGAAATGTGGGTGTACTTATGGGTACACCTCTGCCTAACCCTTCGAGGATTACAAGTGCCATGTTATGTTAATCAGCGTTAAATATTCAAAGTGCGAATTTCGAAAAATGCTGCGTTAACATTAGATATAGGTATACACCAAACACTCGCCATAATTACATAAATAAAGACAAAACACAAGGAAGAACAAACACAAAACTAACACACTAAAACCAATGAATTATCGTAATTATAAGGAAATGAAAGAACATCCATTGGTGCGATTGCTTGGATAGCATTAAACCGTAAGTCCCAGATCAATACGAAGCCGCAATTAAAGAAATGGGTCTACATTCGCAACATTGCTGTAATTTCCTCCAGCACTTGCATTAGTTCCTAATGGGGTTTTAATAAAATTGTGGTAATGGCCTGACTTATCTTGGTCAGGTTTTAAATTTTAGTGCTGAACTGCTTTTTTGTTTTGCATGATCAGTAAAATATTCTTTGTTAACTAGCTTAAGTTACAGGTTACTGGTTGCTGTTAGTTAGGTCTTTAGTTACTGCTTCGCTCCTGTGGGTTTCAGCGTTATGTTAAAGAGCCAATAAACCTCCCTCAATAAATGGATTTAATAACGCACTTAAGACTTTTTCAAATCGGACCATACCATCACGCCTGTAATCCCCGAAGGATTAGGCAGAGGTTTACCCATTGTACACCCACATCTCGCCAGTTATGTTTTTTTTAGTCCCATGTAATAGGGGGCGAGCCTATTGCCATCAACCGGGCTCAAATCCAGACTCCGAGGCTGCTACTTAGAAATTCCTGATGGAAAAACCCAACATCACTGCCCGATCTGGGAATCGAACCCAAGACCACATGCACAGCAGTCGCGCTTGCGACCACTAGACCAACGAGGCAGTCAAATCGGACCAGTTCCTAACATTAGCACATTCAAAGAAACAAACAAATTCTTCAGTTTTATAGTACTCGTTCCAGAATAGATTTAATGCAATAAGAAGTGCAAGGCTGTCTCTACGAGTCAATCAAAAGTGGTGAAGAGATAACATTGTAGGTGCAAATTATTGCACGAACGCTAAACAATAAAATTAAACATATAAACAAAGTTTTTCTGTATTTATACTATAAACAATTGCTATGGTGATAGATCAAAGGGATAATTTCCATATATTCAAGAGTGATCGATATTCTATTTCATTCTCAATCTGTCAAAAATGTCTCAAAGACATACATTTTTGACAGATTGAGAATGAAATAGAATATCGATCACTCTTAAAGTTTTTTGCGTTGATGATATGATGATTGTGACTAGACTTTGAACATTTTTAATTTCGGGACTAAGTAAACATATTTTTTCTATTAGCAAACCAGTATTTTTAGTAGATTTTTCACAATTTTGACTGTTGTCGCTATCACTATCGTTAGGCGGTATATTTTCAATAGATAATATTGATTTAGGTCAAGAAATATACCTTAATCCTTATTTCAATACCCATTCAAATATAATGAACAATTCAAAATCCTATCAAACGAACCCCTTTCTATTCCCAATAATTCACATTTCTCTATAAATATTTAACAAGACGTTAATGGCAGTGGCTTCACCAGCTGTGTCCATACATGAATATTTAAAGGAAGTAAGAATGCAACCTATAACTTCGTTTACTAATATCGAACAGTTTATATCCAGGTCACTTTGGTTTGAAGCCTTTTGATTGGTTAATACAATATTCCTTGAATACTCAAATTGGAACTCGAAAGTTCGGTTTGTTTATTTGAATAGGGAACGTGTGGACGTTGTACATATTTATAGACATTCGTGTTTTTATTATGGAAAACAAAACAGTTGTTGTGTCATCAATATCACCTATGTATTTTTGCTTTCAAAATCGATAAAGTAAGTGCTTGCTTGTGACTTGAAAACATCTCTGTACCTATACTATTTACCCATGTTAACAAAGAAACATCAAAACCTCGTGAGGAAACCTGGACTTACTGTTCCACTTAAACCATGTCAAAAGCCCTAGAAACTCTGACAATAGGGTGTATGGGGTCGTAAGAACTTACTGCCCACACGATAAAGAAGAAGAAGACAAAGAAAATAAATGATTTGATGCTATTAAGTTTCAAAAACTACCTCAAACAGTTCCCAGATATTAGCAAAGATGCAGACAACATCTAATAGGCTGATTATTTTAATTGACCCAGACGTGGGCTGTACAAAAAAATAACCAAAAAGATATTAAAGTTAGTTAAGTGCAATAAATTTAAAGCACAAAGCATTCACAGCAATGTTGACCTCGTAAACACAATGACACAGAAAACTCAATAAATTCCGTAAATTACAAACCCATTACGTGAGTTATCAAGTATTCAATTTATGCATTCAGAATGCTACATCAATAATTATGAAACTGCATGAGCGTGCAAAAGTGTCGTTCAATTATTAACGGTTTAGTCTGATTCATTGCGATTGGATTTGGATATTCAGTATTTCTAAATTAATGTAGTGTTCGCTGTTACTTACGACTGTTACCGATCGAATTTTCAATTGAATTTCCATAATTTTCTGTGTTAGGTGAAGGTAAATTGTTTTCACCTAGACTCACACTCCGCAATTGTGGAAAATTGCTAAAAGTCATGGTCTCAGCCTTGGGCGCCAATAGCGAAGTGGCGCCCAACGTGGGACTACATTTACTGGTAGAATTATTACAATTTAATGAGAAATCTAATTTTTGAAAAGTTCAACAGTGTATAGGCTTATATATAATTCTCATTGGCACACAATCCAAAACTTCTATGAAAATTAGATGTCAGTTCACTGATTTCTAATTACTTTTTAACCCCCGACGCAAAAACGATTTGGTGTTATAAGTTTGACGTGTCTGTGTGTATGTCTGTCTGTGGAATCGTAGCTCCCGAATGGTTGAACTGATTTTGAGCTTTGTTTGATGAAAATTGCCGCTACCACAAAATGGTGGTTTATATATTTTTTGCAACTCCCCCAACATGGGTATTAAATGAAAGGACTTGACTAGTAGAATACACTAATAAATACTATGATAAAATTCAAATCTAAGATGGCTGCCACCACAAAATGGCGTATTACATTTTTTTTTTCAAAACGTTATTAAAGCAGTAAAGCAAAACCCACCAGTTAATTATGTTAAATATAAGGAAATGTTGATATAAGGAATTGTATCACATGGTGTGTTAAACTGCAGATTAATACTAATACGTCATTACTGTATGTGATTATTTATTCAATAATTAGGGATCCGCCCCGGCTTCGCAAGGGTTTGATATAGATATATAAATCTTCCCTTAGAATCACTTTATCTATTGATAAAACCCGCATTAAAATCCGTTGCATAGTTTTGAAGATCTAACCGACTGACAGACGGCAGGAAGCAACTTTGTTTATACTATGAAGAGAAGTATACAAACAACACATACATCAAGCATTGACAGTACAGTTCAACGTACTTATAATAAGGTATATAACCAAATCCAATTGTATATAACATAACATAACACTTTTTCCTTACGTGACGATTCTTCCAGTTAAATCCTACCACAAGACGCGATAACGAACTTCGTTACTAACATGTCATTGTGTGATTGGTTTTATTCAAATTATTGACTGCAGTTTATTTTAATTATCAATCAGTAAGATTCTACCGTTTATCCTTTCAGTAGTTACACTAAACGGATACTCTAAATCACGTTATCCGACACCCTCCCCAAAAACACCATAATATTAAGGAAACGGAAACAAACGCCACCAACCCGTGACTGCCACCACCTGTCACTGAAACCTGTATTAAAACCTTCGTAGAAATAATTGCTGAAAACGGTATAAACATTGAACTTTTACGTTATTTTGTAAATTAAAATTTAGTACGATTCCGTACCTACGAGCTGTGTTGTTCCGTTAATTTATGATCACTTTTGTATGCATTGATAAATGGGACTGCCTCGTTGGTGTAATGATCGTACGCGCTACTGTTGAACGTGGGGTTCTGGTTTGATTCCCATGTGGGGCAAAATGTTTTGGTGTACATTAATGTTAATTGCAAATTAAGGTTAATTAAACTTTCTCCTTATTTGAAACTCCAGTAGAGTAATTATAGTTTTCCACGTACAAAATCTATTTATCCACCCAAACCCCAAGAGGGTCTAAATTGACTTTAAAGCAAAAAACAGTAGACCGCCACCGGGTGCATTTTGCCCCGAACGACCAATTGATTTACAAGGCTCAAAAATGATTCAACTAATTAAGGATTCAAGGTTTAATCTTACTTTGAGCAGTAGAAGTATTACAATTTATAGGATGACTGGTAGAGATAAACTACTATAACTTGACGCTCCCCTCCATATTACCATTTCAATGTGTGTAGTCACATAAGTATGAAAGAGTTTGTATGTAGTTGTGAGTAATTGTCTTCAGTAGCAGGCTAAGATATTTGTTTGTCAACTAATCATAAATAGCCGACTGCACAAGACAACACACCTGTCATTTTCATAGAGAATGTCAGTGCAGCCCCATACTAATAATAATGAGTAATTTTTGACGCCGCTAGTCGAGCAACAAAAGTCAAGTTCCTGTAGTTTATCTTTAATTCATGACCGGTACTTATCTATATGATTGTACTCATGATAACAAACAATTTTCCCAAAGAAAAGATTATTTTTTTAATTTGTGTAGTGCATGACCTCAATCGCCCCAATAGAATATTGATTAACGGAAATAACACACAGTCAACTGTAATTTAAATTTGGTTATCGTTTTATACAAATAAAACTGTTCAACTTTTACTAGACATTCTTTTTTTCCATTTGAGAATTAATTGTACGGAACGCGATAGTGTCAACGCCTTTCCGTGGATATCAGAATAAGTAAAAGAAAGAAAGAAAAGAAAGAAATACTTTTGTAAGTGTGTGAAAGTCACGCACAATACACAATAATATACAACATAAATATAAACTAAATACTTAATAGAAAATAAAAAATTAAGTTTCCTGAACGGTAATTTGCGCCACTACCGCGCGAAACGGCCGACGCTCAGCATAATGCCGTGGCCCACACACGATGGCACGAGACCACGGCGCTGGTTTTCAGTGATTTTCAAGTGATTGTTATCATGAATGAGTTAATCATGTGCCAAAGTTTCGGTCACTAGTTATACCTATTACCAGTTATGCTGCGTTTATGTTTAACCTGCCCCGCGTGTCGCCGCGCGTGGTAAAGGTATCGCTAGCATTTAGCAGCATGTTTCTGCACGCCACGCGAGGCGTGACTAAGGCCCTAGACAGACGGACTGCATTTCACTGCACTCCGACTGCCAAATCGCAGTTTGAATGCAGTTACTATGACTGCAATGAAACTGCCGCTGAGCTGTGGAAAAGCTATAGGTTTCATATGAAACCTATAGCTTTTCCACGTGTGGCGACACGCGGCCCCCTATTACATGGGACTAAAAACTTAACTAGCGAAATGTGGGTGTACTAATGGGTACAGCTCTGCCTAACCCTTCGGGGATTACAGGCGTGATGTTATGTTTATGCGACACGCGGGGCACGCTAAGTATAAACGCAGCTTTATACTAAACAAAAGTACTGCTGACGGTGACAGATGCTCGACATCATCGTATAAGAAGATCTCAGAGATCTTCATATAGATTTATTATAACTATACGATGATATAGGTACTACAATTATACTACATATAGCAATAAGTATAAAATATCTAGAATTTAACACATCCATAACGACTTACCCCACTTTTTACTAATTATCTAAATAACATACATTTCTAACAAAAAATGTTTCGAAACATGTTTTCAGAAAAACCTTTTTCCGACTCCAAATTCACAACAACCCAATATCCGGTCCTCACCTAAGGGCAACGTGCGACAGTCCTTAATTGATGTAAATTTTAAACAAAAACACTTTGCGCATTAAAAATACAAGATCCCCCGCATCTCGGGGGAGTGGGGGCGGGGAGCAGGGAGGCGTAAAAGGGGGTAGTCTTCATAAGAGGATTAAACACGGTAATAAGGTTTGCATTCTACACACTTGGCCGGGTCAAGTAGGGTTTACCGTCGTTCTTGTACTATGTTTTTGAAGGGGAGGTCTTTCATATTTAATACAAGCTTCTTCCTGCGGCTTCGGTCGCGTAAAAATAACTTTCCGTGAATTAAGTTGAAGTATTATCCCAAGGGAACACATTACGCGGATAAAAAGTATCCAATTTGTAATTCCAGGAATTAGTTTATCTATGCGCCAAATCTGTGTAACGGTTTACGTGCGATTGAATAACAAACATACAAACATTTAACAAAGTTTTAGTAGGATATCAGTTTTCTGTTATTGTGTATTACTTATATTTTATAAGGAATTAAAGACAGACAAATGCTTTTTTATTTTAAATTGAGATCTAGGTTTTGTTCAAAAAAATGCCAAGTCATTAATTAATCTTAATTGTGATTACAAATGCGAAGTGAACGGTGCTATACATGCGGTTGTGACCAACCAGTCCATGTCAAAAAAGGCTCGAATGGCTGTTCACAACGGTGTGCTGGTGCCTACGCTTATGTATGGAAGTGAATGTTGGGTATGGCAAACGAGGCATGAGAGTAGGATTAATGCTGTGGAAATGCGTTCCTTGCGGAGTATGTGTGGTGTAACATTGAACGATAGAGTGAGGAATGAGGTTATACGGGACCGTTGCGGATTAAAAGAAGATGTAGTGACAAAGATAGAAAAGGGTATGCTTAGATGGTTCGGTCATGTTGAGAGGATGAGTGAAAGACGATTGACAAAAGGTATTTATATGGCAGAGGTGAGTGGCAACGCCGGGAGGGGTCGCCCTAGGAAGACCTACACTGACCTTATTAGTGAGGTCCTGCAGAAAGGTCAGGTGCGGAGTACTCGTAACCGGCGTGCTTGTATGACGAGATGTATGAACGTAGATGAGGCGAAAGGAGTATGTAAGGATCGTAGCAGGTGGCGTTCTATAGTTTCTGCCTACCCCCATGGGAAAAAGGCGTGAGTTTATGTATGTATGTATGTATGTACAAATTCGAAATTTTGAATGGATGTTTATTTTTCAACCATGCCAGGATGGCCGAACGGATCAGGATGTATTCTGGCTCGGACATAGATGTCTGAGCCAAAATACACCGGCTACCGTAAATAATATTATATCAACTGTCTCTGTCAAAAGTGAAAATTATATTTTTTCTTACTCCTCCGCTATTCTTTTCGGATTAATTTCTTTGCGGGACCCAAAACAGTAATTAATCGTTATCTGGGACACGTCGAGCTTCATTGCCTCGGCGCTTTTCTGGTGGTCTCCACTGTTGATTCTGACTTTCAGGAGTTGCAATGGGTGGGAACAGTGTGGCGGGATTGACCCAAAAAAAAAATTATCAACTGTCTTTAACCCAGACAATATCGCGGCCAGAAGCTAGGAATAAATACTTTTTGTAACTAATGTTGAGAACAGTCGTTTAAAAAAAAAACTTTTTGACCTTCCGTTTTATTATGCCCACTCACGTGTCAAAAATGACAGTTTTAAGAATGACATTAATGACAGTCTCTATTTTCGAGCCTTGTAAATCAACTTATCGTCCGGGGTAAAATGCACCCAGTGGCGGTGTACTGTTTTTTGCTTTAGAGTCAATTATGACCCTCCTGGGCTTTGTGTGGATAAATAGATTTTGTTTGTGAAAAACTATAATGCTATACTGGAGTTTCAAATAAGGATAAAGTTTAATTAACCTTTTGCAATTATTTGTATCAGTTGAATCATTTTCTAACTAAATGAGTGCCACATTAAAACCATACAATGACACTGAATTATCCGCAACACTGTTTAGAGAAAAATCGTATTCCTTTGATACTTAGGTACATCAGAAGGTTAATTCAAATAAAATTGGGACACAAAACTTCAAGATCGCGGATGAAAAGAAAATTGATACCTACATATAAATCTACATATTTACGCCAAAGCTTTTACCTTCCGTAATTTCTATTTACGAAGAAATAAATAAGTATTGAGCCCACTTTGGGGAATTGAAATTACTTACTCTGTTCAATTTAAGACACCGCTTAGAAAATTTAAATTTAATATGAAAATACCTTATGGCGTTTCGGGAATATAATAATTAGGATATTAAAACCGACTTCAAAAAGGCTGCTACAAAATTAAATATGTTCTGTTATGTACCTACTCGTATATATTATTCCGTATATAAAACAGTAGAATGTTTGCACATCCGTTTGATATCCGTATATTTGATGTAGCTTACAAGAATTTTCTGAAAATTTCGATGAATATTATAAAAGCCTTTCTCATATCTTTTAATGTATATTTTATTCACATACTAGCTAAACCCTGATAGAAAGAGATGCCCTGGGCGTCGGGTTTAGTAGGGCAATTCCCGGCCGCCGAAAGCGCGGGCCTGCGGACGGCTCGCCGTCCGACCAGAACCAGGCCCGTGCTGGCGGCGCGTTGTGTTGTAAAGATTTATAAGAGGGCCTGCTAGGGCCAGTGCCTACCAGAGATACCGCAGCCTTACAACGCAAAGGGCATTAGGAGGAACACGGATGGGTTTTAGTCAGTAAGAGTCTGACACTCCTTTCCTCCTTCCAGAATGGAAGAAGTCATTTGATGATTTCCCATCCCTAAAAAAAAAAAGAAGCTAAACTGCAGTTTCACCTGCGTTTTTGGTTACTGCTCCGCTGTCGTAGATCAAAGCACGTTTAAACAAAAAAAAAGCCTTATTTTTTTTCGAGTCGGTGACAATCTCTTTTTGTCCTATATTTTTTGGGCTGTTACATTTATCGCGTAAAAAAATCCCCTTCAGCTTTATTATTTAAGTAAGTATTATAAAAATGTATTAATAAAAATAAAAGGATATTTTTGTAGGCGCTGTAGAATCGCTGGCTGGTTTAGCGTTATCAAACCTTTTTAAAATAGTTTATGACTTAAAATGAGTAATGAGATAAACAGACTCTGTGCTAAAATATTAAAATAAGAATTTTAAAGTCCGCCACGAGGGCTGACAGCCAGTATTAAATAAAGTATGGAATTAAGTTAATTCTCTAAAATAATATTACACATTTTCAGCGTTTGATTTTTACCTATTAAGTATGTTATTTCTTTATCACCTTTGGTTGACGGGTAGATAATGTTTAAAGCACTAATTTCACATTTTAACAGACCGTTCAATTTGAAAATTGGATGGTCTGTTTGTAATGTCCTAAAACTTTTTGTTCTGTGTCAGTTTGTTCTGGCTAATCTCCGAAACGACTGGGCCGATTTTGGCAGTACTTTCACTGGCAGATTGTTAATGTACTTCTTGTTGTTATGTTATTCTTCGTGTACTTCTTGATTGTTGTGTTCTTTGTATCTTACTTTATTAATTTTTGAAAAAGAATTAGGGTTCCGCGCAAAAAATTAAACCCCGGGATAGCAGAAATTCAAGCTAAGAAAGTCACGGACAGTATAATATAATAATACCTAAAAAAAAACCAGAGAGGCCAAACCTCCTACAGTCCCCAAAACTAGGTCCAAAGAGACAAAACTTTCATTTTATCTAATCTAGAATAAGTAAAATTTATCTTTAAACAAAAAAATATTTCACGAGAACCACATTAAGTACGGTAAAGTTCAAAGACCTTTCTGAGTACATAATGTACGCGTTGAGAATAATAATTTAATTTAACCACCCAAAACATTAATGTACTTAACCTTTTAGCAAACATTACCTGTCTGACAGGCAGATACATCAGCCAATAAAGTTTATTATGTAAAAGATACACGGGCTTAAATGTAAAAGATAACAAACGCTGTAGATATCTTTTTTATCTGACATACGTTTGAAAAAAGAATTTCGTGGTAGAATGTTTTTAGAAATACCTGAATAATAACAGCCTTTTTTTGTCCCACTGCAAAAGCTCTCATACAGAGAAGGCACGAGGGTTGATCGCCACGCTTGCTCAAGGATTGGTGATTTCAACATTATGTTAATGTATATAAGTCCCGGATTTCTCACGATGTTTCCTTGAATGAAGTCCAAGATTACCTTAAAAAATACATATAGATTGAAAGTCAAAGTCAAAGTCAAATCATTTATTTCAATTAGGCCAAAAAGGCACTTATGAACGAAAAAGTCGTATTGGTCGCTCAGTATCAAACACACAACCTTATACCCAAAAGGCTGGTGCCTAAACAACTGGGCCATCATGACAAAAATACCGGATAAAGGATTTAAACAAAATAATATTTTTATTGAAAATATTTCACAGTAAAGTTTTCGCTAGTTAAAATATTTCACGGGCGTATAAAAACTGGTCGCGCGGAAAAATGTAGGCGAAATAGGAAGGTACAAAAATATGACACAAATAAAAAAAGAATTTTGACGTTATTCACTCTATGGTTGCGCATTTTAAATACGTGTACGTTGATATATCTGCTGTACCTTTATTATGATTTTTGTATATTAAATTCAATTTTGACTGCCTCGTTGGTCAAGCTCAAACCTCATGCTCAGCAGTCGCTGATGAGCATAATGGGTTCAATTCCCAGGTCGGACAAAGTGTTATTGGGTTTTTCCATCAGGAATTTCTCAGTAGCAGCCTCGGAGTCTGGATTTGTGCCCGGTTGATGGCAATAGGTTCGCCCCCTATTACATGGGACTTATATGGTACACCGCTGTCTAACTTTTCGGGGAATACAGGCATGATGTTAGGTATGTTTATATTAAATTCGTTCCATGATATAAGACTGATCGCTGGTCATACTTTGTGGATAGGTATATGACTTGTTTTTGTCCTAAGTCAAAGTAAATTTTTTTGTCACAAAGGCAATTTTGGTGAGAAAATTCCAACCAATTAAAAATTCTATTAGAACTATTTTCGACTTCTACGTGGACGAAGTCGCGGGCAAAAGCTAATAATAGTATGAGGCTAACAAGTTAGCCTAACAAAAAGTAAATACACACAAATTACGTAAAGAACTACCCCTAATTGTTTAACGTGCTACCCTTTCATTCGCCATGAGAGCAGGAAATGAGTACCATAGAACTCTTCAGGTTACGTGATCGGCAACCAAATGTATCCACTCAGAAAATCGAATGGGTACGTAATTGAAAAATCGTTTTCGATGTTTGAGAAAAAAACGTTCGATTCCTACTTAGGCAGGGGTGGTATTAGGCTGTTTCGGCGATATAGAGGAAAATGTTTTTCCAGGTAAAAAAAAAAGTTGTTTTGCTTTCAATATAATGAAAATGTTTTTTTGAGTAGATATCTACTTGTTTTTTTTTTGGTTCATTTTGTTTTGGTTTTTTTTTGGTTATGGGAAAAAAATTGTTTGGTTTTTTAGCCTAGGCCTTATTAAAGACACTTTCTTCTTAAAGAGGAAAACTTAAGTTTCCTAAACCCAGACATACATAATTATACATAATCATAGAGCAAACTTGTGTATAATTTATACAATTAGGTTTAATTATACAGTCCTATGTTTATTGATTCCGAGTGTTTAACTGTTGACAGAGCATATAAGCAAATAATAATTATCATAACTTACGGTAAATTAGTTACTGTAATTATTACCATGTTGATTCAGATATGTCTCTGTTAAGCGCTTAGTAATTATATTATTTCTTTCGTTATCGTGTGGGCAGTAAGGTCTTACGACTCCACACACCCCAGTTTCAGAGATTCTAAACCGCCTCAAGGGCCTCAGACATGGTTTAAGTGGAACAATAAGTCCAGGTTTCCTCACGATGTTTTCCGTCACCGATGTCGTGATGTCCAAGATAAACTTTAGAAAAAGTCACATTAGAACTTGCCCGGATTTGAACCTACAACCTTATTCATGAGAGGCGGGCGCGTTAGCCACTGGGCCATCACGACATCTAAAGAAGTGTTGAATCAGTATATGACGTCATCGTTAATACTCTTGAAGGAAACCCTCTATTTGTCGGCAGAGGAAATGAAACACTAGACACAGAAGACTAGAAGAAAACAAATAGCCAATCGGAAATGGACGCATCAAACAATGTTCTGGCTCTTAACTTCAAAAATGAATGAAAGTAGCTCTGAGGCTTACTGCTACGTGCAAGTACCAATGTGACTTTTTAAATTCATATGTTCCTTCTAAAGTTTATCTTGCAAGTCATTGACAACAGGTGAAGGAAAAACATTGTGAGGAAACCTGGACTTATACCAGCCTATTACTGAGCCACTCAAACCATGTCAGAGGCCCTTGAGGCGGTTTAGAAACTCTGACACTAGAGTGTGTCGTAAGACCTCACTTCCGACACAATAAAAAGGAAGACTAAACATTTCGGCCATGCTAAGTAACGTAAATCTGGCAACGTTACATGACGAAAAGAACCTAAAATGTCATTCCCATATTGTTGTTCCCTCCCATTACTCCCGATTGTTTCCCTCCGACCAAAAAACCCGCAGTTCTGTAATAAATTCTGAACGTGTGTAAAGCTGTAAGATCAGTGATAAGTAGCCGTACGCGACTGCGCCTGAACTATTGTCCCCGCGTGTTCAGAATAATCAAACGTTTACTTCGATGACTGATTTTTTGGATCAAATACTGTGATTGTTTTGTTTGTGACCCGTAAAAGATTTTCAGACAAATACCATATTTTTATTGATAGCTGATCGTTTGCGATCGAATATTTTTTAAATAAGATAAGGAAAATAAATGTTCAATTTTCTGCGCAGACAATGTTTTCATGCAAAGCATGTTCTTTTTATACCTGACTATGGAAAAGTCAAAAGGAGGGTTTTGATTTTATTTTAGCAGTCTATATGTATGTACCTACCTATATTACCCGAGTTCATTTGTGTGCACATATATCTTACACTATTCATCATTATACATAACATAACGCCTGTAATCCCCGAGGAGTTAGGCAGAGGCGTACCCTACTAGTTATGTTTTAAGTATTAGACGGCGAGCCTATGACCATCAACCGCGCCAAATCCAGACTCCGAGGCTGCTTCTGAAAAATTCCTGATGGAAAAACCCAGTAGTACGGCCCGACCCCAATCGATCCCAAGACTTCATGCTCAGCGGTCTCGCTTTGCGACTACTAAACCAACGAGGCAGTCATAAAAACAACGACATCTCGCAGCGTAACACGACGCCGACACTTCGTGTTAAGTAGTTTTTATAAGTTTATTGTTAAAATATGTATTAGTTTACAGTTATTGTACTTATTTATGTATTTGTGTTTTATGGACCTTAGTTGCCTGAAATAAAAGTTTATTATTATTATAAATATTATTATTATAAAAAATAAGTGTATAAACATCCGAAAACAAAAAACAAAAAATATGAATATTAAAAAATTCGAAATATCCTGTTTAAAACCAAAATAGTGGCACGGAAATAGTACCTAGCGCCGCCTAGAACATTCTTAAGCTAAAATATAAGTTGCCGTTCTTAAATCGATATCCCTTCTTAACCGTTTATAATTTTTAGTGCTATTTCAAAAATATGTACTAAAGTATTTTTTTATTATTTTATAGTCGCTCTATTGCTACCCATTAAAGGCAACACCTTTTGTTAATTAACATACTGTATTTCTCGAAATTCAAAATACAAAGTAACTCAATACAGGCTACAAACTTTAAAACTTTAAGGCGAGGTAATCACAATGCCACGTCCTAAATTGGGTTTTCAGGTAGCGAAGGGAAAAGGGTGAGCTCGCACGACAACTCACCAGTCTCAAAGGATAATGGAGTCTCAGGTCCTATGGTCTGGTCCATTTACCTTATCTAGGTGCCTAACTAGATTACTGGAGGCACTCTGCCATGTAATGACACGTACTTTCGGATTAGGTGGACTAATTTGTTAACAACAATCGTTTGGCTTTCTCAGAAAGGTACATTTGAAGTTCCACATATGCCTAACCGTCTGCGAATCTTTTGTTCTTATTCTTAATTTATCTAAAGGCTGCCTTACAAAGGATTGTCAGCCTCATCGTGTTTTCCTTCACCGAAGTCAGTGATGTACAAGAAAAACTTTAGAAAGTACATATGAATTGAAAAAGTTAGTACGTACCCATATTTGAACCCACAACCTCAAGCATGAGAGGCGGGCGCCTTAACCACTGGGCCATCACGAAACATGACGAATTATGGAACAAGATTCCAATTTTAGATTTACACATTATTAAAATGACATAGATCTGGCGACTCTGGGAACTCAGTCCATTATGCTTTTGTACATAAGGACCAAAATCCAATAAAAAATCTTTTATAGAATAACATACCCACTAAACTACTAATAGACAACTACCCACTCAATATTCCTTTAATTTACATTACACATAGACTCTTGAAACCCTTATCCCGTCCCGATAAACCCTCCGGACAGTCCAAAAATCGGACGGTACCATTTCCCAAACTCCGGACACCAGAATTCAATGCGACACACACTGATTAATGGACACTGTACGTTTTAAACCGAATTTAAATAACATTTTTACAGTCCGTGAATTATTTATTGTTCCCTATCATGAATAAAATTCGTATAAATATTTCAGAGATCATTTTCAGAGGGATTTGTTTGAGTGGTCGTTGATTTTTCTTGGTGGTAAAAAGATTTATTAATGAGGTTGAAGCTAGTGTTACACTAGACAATTTCACCGGTTTTTCTACACTAATATTATAAAGAGGAAATATTTGTATTATTGTTTGTTTCTAATGGAAAAACTCAAAAACTACTAGACCGATTTTAAAAATTCTTTCACCATTAGAAAGCTACATTATCTGCGAGTAACATAGGCTAAAGCGGGCAAAAGCTAGTAGAACATAACTAGACAGGCACTGCATTTTGCCCGCGGTTTCATCCGTGTGAGTTTACCCACGTATCACTAATTATTTTGATAATAAAATATAGCCTATGGCATTCAAGGATAACGTAGCTTTTTAACAGCGAAAGAATTTTGAAGATAGGACCAGTACTTCCGAGGATTTTTACACGAACAAAAAAACTATTTAACTTAATAATATTAGAACCTATAGATCTTTTACACACAGACTAAAATTATCCTTCTGCTCCTCTGTAACCGTCACTTAACATCACACCTTTAATCCCCGAAGGGTTAGGCAGAGCTGTGGTACACCCAAATTTTGCTAATATGTTTAGGTTCCATGTAATAGGGGGCGAGTCTGTTGCCATGAACCGGGCACAAATCCTGACACCGAGGCTGATATTGGAAAATTCCTGATGGAAAAACCCAAGACCTCATGCTTAGCAGTTGCGCTTTACAGCCACGAAACCAACGAAGTAATAACTCTAAGACTATAACACAAATAATAGTAATACCTCCTACCTTCCCGATTCAAATAAAAACAAACAAATTCAAAAAGCTTTACAATACCGTTTCTTCAACCGGCAAGAGAAATTATCGTTTAGAAGTCTCTGCCTACCCCTCAACACCCAAATACATCACACAATATCTAATTACCATAAGATTCTCGACCAGTCCGTTACGTCTAACGTTTAAAGTTTCAAATTTACAAGCGGAGTCCCCTTCCGTAGTCCGTACTCTTACGGACTCGTAAGTAATTACCGGTCACAGGGAAATTACTGTGGGTTACTTGTTTAACTTTGGTAATTACCCCTTTTCCTGACCAGTGCGGGATGTTTATTGTAAATTTGAATTTGGATTTGATTTTTTGGTGGATTTAGTTTAACCAGTCAAGCCCCAGCTGACTTACTGGTAAGTCAGAACAATAGAAAATTAATTGTGTCTCATTACGTGGGACGTTTTAATTTATGAAAAAAATTAACAATTAGTTTCTTAAAATATAAAATACTAGCCTTTAATTACCCACTGCGGGGCAAACAAGTCACGAGCATTGAACCAATGCTCCTTCCTTGGGAATTTTCCTTCACCAATGTCAGTCTTGTCCAAGATATACTTAGAAAGTATATGATGAAGTAGAAAAAGTCGGTTTGGAGCCCACAGCCTCTCGCAGAAGAGGTAAGTAAGCCTTAACGACTGCGCCATCACAAAATTTTCTTTAATTTTCTTTCGAAATTTTTCTTACATAATACATTGAATTACAAAATATTTCAAATGATATCTAAAGAAAATACTTTTCTATTTTATAAGCACAAAAATAATGTATACTCTTAACTGCGACAGCTAGACAAATAACATTAGTTCTCTCATTACTGTAAATATTTTCAAAGATAAATCCTAAAACTTGGGTTAAAATCACATTTTGTGTACAAAACCCCACTTAAAATTTATAGCACAAACCACTTAAACTCATTAAATTCCACGTGTGTGTTTATCAAGCAATAGCCCGAAATAAGTTATATAAAAGCCAGACCCTAATACCGGACATATAAATGTCCCAGGAAAATAATTATCCAACTTAAACAATAAAAGGACCCTAGTAGCTGGGGGACTAATTTCATCCCCAGATCGTTTTACCGAAATCCCCTACAAGTACCCCTAAATATTTTCAAGCAATTTCAGTTTTTTTCCTAAATCTTTCCAAAAAATTCGAGCCCCTCAGGCCGCTCGAACGATTTCTTGTAACCACAAAAGAAATTACGTGCCAAAACGTGTTTTGAAACTTTTATAAACTGATTTGCATTCTTAAAAGATAAAATTAACTAAATCTAAGCACAAAATTGTGGGAAAATGAACTTTTGGCGTTGTCTGACTTTTAGCGCTGTGAAGGGCACACAACTGAGGTGAGGAAACTGACATTTTCGCTCGTATTTTTTTGGATTTTGATCCTTTTCGTCTACTACTAAAGACGAAAATACATTGCTTACTAGCATTTGTATTACACTTATCATCATTATAAATGTTGCAAAAATCTCTTAAATATCTTAGTTCATCTTCATTGTTTTCACATTAAGAAAAAACAAGAATAATATACACGGTTACTTTTAAGTTATCCTGGAACCGAAAGCCATGAACTCGATCATATAATTTATAGCTTTCGGTTACAGGACGACCTAAAAGTAACCGTGTATGATAACCAGAATTTTGTAAATACCTAATTGAAAAGAGTGTCCGTGGAGTTTTTTGCTCGTTTGTGCGCAAAGAAGCCTACATACGTTTTGGAACGAGCAACTAGCTTCAACTTTCTATTAACTGACCGACTCATAGATCTTATAAAAATAAATATTTTGACTTAGACTTCGAACTTGAGGTGAGCTATCATCCCGCTTGATACTATAGATTAACTGTTCCTGAAGCTCACATAAATTCTCCTAGACAAATTCTTACACAATATAATAATAATATAATATTAATATAATAATATCTTAGGACAACCAACACATCGCCATCTGATCCCAAACTAGGCAGAGCCTGTACTATGGTAACCAGACAACTGATAAATTTACTTATATATTCCTAAATACATACATATTATAGATAAATTACACCCAGACACAGAACAAATCATCGTGCTCATCATACAAATATTTGTCCTGGGTGGGAATCGAACTCACCTCCGTCCTAGCAGTCAGGGTCACTAACTACTAGACCAACAAGCCAGCCAAAGACTAACACCACAGATGTGCTTTAGCAGCTAAACTAAGCTCTTTTAAATTACTTCGAAATCCGGAAAAGTTAACAACATAACAATAGTAAAATATTTCACGAGTACCTAAAGCAATTGGATTAGGACCAAAAAGTTAGTAGAACTGTCTCTTTCTATAATAAATTATTCCGACCCAGCCACAATACTTTGAACTTTTGAGTAGGTAGTATAATAGTCTCATGATTTAATTTAATTACCTAAAAATCTCCCTCGACTGTCTTGTTGGTTTAGTGGTCGCATAGCGCGACTGCTGAGTATGAGGTCTTGGGTTTGATTTCCAGGTCGGGCTTGTTTTGGGTTTATTCATCATAAAATTTCTCAGTAGCAGCCTCGGATTTTGGATTTGTGCCCGGCTGATGTCAGTAGATTCGCCCCCTTGTTACATGGGACATAAAAATAACTGGCGAAATGTGGGTGTACTAATGAGTACACGTCCTCTGCCAAGCACTTCGGGGATTACACGCGTGATGTTATGTTATGCTCGAGATTGATCACTCAAGTCACACACCTTACCACCAAGTGAGATTTTTACAGGATAGTACTATTAACCCCCCACTACCCAATCAATCTGCACCGCGGTTCGCAATTCAAGTGTACCAGATTACGTTATTAAGGTGAGCGCTCACTATGTTTAGGGTCGCCATTTTAACATTCCAGTCTCGGGGGCACGGTAACGAGTTGACCGCTCGCCAAACCGCAAGAAGGCGCTCGCTCTAGGGAGAATCATTCGCTCCGACTTAGATGTACATAAGTGCCTACGACGTGAAATGTACAGCGTATTAGTGGGTAGGATGACAAAGAAAATTGGAAATAGATTGGGCGAAAACGATAGTGGATAAAGTTTAAATTGCATTGAATATAGGTATTATTCAGACAACTACCTAGCTTTTTTTTTAGGTGATAAAAATCATCAAATGAGTCCTTCCGCCCTGGGTGGGGCGGAAGGGACTGTCAGACTTTTACTGACTAAAATACGCCCTGTTCCTTCTGTTGCCCTTTTCGTTCCGGGACCACGGTATCCTGGTAAGACGTCTCGCCACCCTGGCAACAACTAAAAAGCTGGGCAGAATTAATACGAACTCAAACTCAAAACCGTTTATTTCAAATAAACCATTTACGGGCACTTTTGAATTACATAACATCACGCCTGTAATCACCGAAGGGGTAGGCAGAGGTGTACCCATTAGTACACCCACATTTCGCCAGTTATGTTTTTAGTCCCATGTAATAGGGGGCGAGCCTATTGCCAAAAAAAAACAATAAGAAACGTTTCTATAGAGAAGAAATCTAATAAAATCAATAGAGTATTACAAACCCAGATTACAAGATTCAGGATGAAAAAGTAGAATACTGATTAACTTACTGATTGACTTAGTGGATATTCAGACTCCTATTATAATGATTGCGCACTATCACTGATTTCTTACTTCAAAAATAAAAATCGTTTCACAGCAATATTTTCTGTTAAATGTCACTTAGTTTTATGGACAGTATGCGTCATTAAAAGCTATGTGCCTTTTTACAGCCTCTATTTTCTAGATTAACTGACAAAGCACTTTCTACCTTGACACTTCTAATGCCCATCAAAATCCCTCATCACAAGTCAAAACCAGACAAGAAACTAGTTTCCTATCTCAGACACTATTAAGGTAAGTGCTGACTACAACAGCGAGATCATTACTCAACGTTTAATTCTCTAGAGAAGGCGATGTTTGACCGTTGAATGACAGGGCTTTACACCTTGAATTCTAGGGAAAATATAGTTAGAAGATCAGAATTTAAATAAACATTCTATGACCACATATTAAAATTTACTACGTGGTCGCAAGCGCGAATGCTGAGCGTGCGGTCCTGGGTTGCGATTCCCAGCTCGGGTAAAAAGTATTATTGAGATATATTAGGATTTCCTACGTAGCAGCTTGAAGTACAGGTACAGGTGGTGATGTAACACCGTCGTGCCTTGGATAGCCTATAAAGCCGTTGGTTCTGCACCTGATCTCTCTCAGATCGTGTCGGATTGCCTTCCCGTCTTGTGGGAAGAGGAAGTGGAGAGGGAAGAGGAGTGAGGGAAGAGGAAGTGTACCTGAGTTTGCGCACATATTTGTGCACTATTATAAGTATCTCCTGCGTACTTTGCTGGTCTCCAATGACATTGGCCGCTGTTGCCGAAATCGGTATATAAAATTCACCAATCATAACATAACAATTACGCCTGTAATCACAGAAAGGTTAGGCGGAGGTGTACCCATGAATACATCCATAATTCGCCAGCTATGTTTAAGTCCCATGTAATAGGGGTCAAGCCTACTGGCAAAAACTAGACATAAATCCAGACTCCAAAGCTGCTACTGAGAAATTTCTATTGAAAAAACCCAAGAGCTCGCGCTTTGCGACCACTAGAACAACGCAGTCCGAGGCAGCCACCAATCATATCATTTCGAAACACAATTTTCACTAGTCATTGTAATAATTTCAATACAGCTTTGTTTCATTATCCGCTGAATATTCCGAAGGATACAACAAACAATCCACGGAAACAATTGAATTGCTGTCATTAGATTTTCCTCATTACAATCACAATGTAAATGAAATTGTTTTTATTTTCATTCAAATGTATTTATTTGTCTACTTGTTTGCGGAGAATTGAAAATAATTATGTATGTTTTGTAGCACTTCTGTCAATGAATTAATAATACGAAATTATTTCTTTCAACACAACGTTATTTTCGTCATAGAATTCTTAAACATGTACCTTACTTTATTAAAATTCCAGCCTATTATTGCCCCACTGTGGGACAAATGCCACTTTTTATACAGAGGAAGCACGAGCATTGATCACCACGCTTGCTTAAGGCGGATTGGCGATTTCAGACCTAATATAATAATAACTGTGTTATGTTGTTTAATTATAATTTAATTTTTAAAATTACTGCATTTCAGGTAATATTATATTTTTTTTTTGTAAATAACTAACGATACAATATAGTTTTGTATTTGTCGTGAAATGGCGAAGCTTATTTTGCGCTTTCATTGAAATAATTATAGCTTTGTAACGATGTTTATCAAATATTACATCGAATGGAGTTTCAGTATCTTGATTAATAATGTGCATGCATTTCAGCTCAATCGATTGAAAACAACTGCTTTAAAATTCGTTTGTAAGATTAGACCCGAACAAACATTACTTACATTGGAGGTTAAATAATAGCTTGTAAACCAGTGTTTACAGTTGTGTCAGTACATATTTTGTTTAAAGATTTTAAACATATTCACACTACAAATTAAAATCGACAAGCAAACAAAAATGGTTCTTGTTTCATCTTAAAATACCAATAATACAAACTTCATTTCTAATTGATGATCTGCAAAATCAGTCCCCAAATATAAGGTAAAATTTCCAAAAGCATATGCATATATACTGCCAAAATTCGGTTATTACCGCTTATAACCAGTTCAATATCACGTCTCAGGGGGTTGATAACGATTTGAGTCGGAGCCAAACCGATGTCGAAGCGGCCAATCGCTAAGTGAATATGGTTAAAAAATGAGAAATCGAAGTGTGAACTGGAAAATAATATTACGGTTGTTTTCAGTGTAGCACTGTTACATGTAGCCAAAGGGGAAACTGCGTTTGTTGCCAACTTTCTCTTCCTAAATTGGGTACTTTTTTTGTCAGAATAGTTTTCCTATAATTATCACATAAACATAACATCGCGCCTGTAATCTCCAAAGCGATAGGCAGAGGTGCACCAATTAGTACACCCAGTTATGTTTAACTCCCATGTAAAAGGAGGCCAGCCTATTGCTATTAACCGGGCTTAAATCCAGACTCCGAGACTGATACTGAGAAATTCCTGACGGAAAAACCCGATAACACTTTTCCCGACTTCACGCTCAGCAGTCGCGCTTTGCGACCACTAGGCCAACGAGGTAGTCCTACTAAATAAATAGTAGTGCCAAATCATTTATTTTAATAAGACTATTTAATGGCACTTTTGAGTGGTCAAAGAGTCGGTCAGTTAGTCAGAAAGTTAAAGCTAGTTGCTCATTCCAAAACGGAGGTAGGCTTCTATGGAGAAAAAAGAGCAAGAAACTCTACGGATATTTTCAATAAATACTCTCTAAAAGAATTTTGTATCTCACGTCACAAAAATATAGGCGACAAACCCCTTAAATAAAAAGTTAAGTTCTGGACTTACTCCTAACGTAAAACATAAAATCTTAGTAATATTTCACAACATTTGCATTGTTAAGCATTGGACATTGTTGCGGGACGTCTTAACAGGATACCGTGGCCCCGGAACGTAAAGGGCAACAGAAGGAACAGGGTGGTTTTTTAGTCAGTAAAAGTCTGACAGTCCGTAGAAGGAGTCATTTGATGATTTTTACCACCTAAAAAAAAAAGCATTGGACATTCAAAGACAAAATCAAATCTTTTTAAAATTAATGAAAATAGTAACTTTAACCTTAAAAAATCACTCAAAATTTATTTTACACAACACAATTCCACGAGACACTTTTAAAACAATTTTCATTATAAAAATATGTTTTCTATATCCAGCTTATATCCGTCCGTCTGTCTACCAATTAGTGATGTAAATTTAAACTGTTCATTGTTAAAAAACAAGGAATCGTGCGCCGAGTCTAAACAAAGTAATTAAATTAAAATTTAAAGCGTGTTCCCCTAAAGCTGTTTTAAATCACGGAACTAAGGAGGTCAGATGGGGATAAAAAAAGAAAATTGTCAAGTTTGTTTTGTTTCTTGTGACGTAAGTTGAACTTTGGGACGAAAATTCTCTTAAAAAAAACTGACCTAATTTAGCATGTTTAAATAAGGTTTTTTTGAGAAAAAATTATAATAAATTAATTAGACTTTTCAAGTACGTATGTATTTTTTTAATGATGGACCTTGCTTCCTTTTTTCTGTTTTGTTTGTGCCTGTATAATTTAATAAAATAAATTTATCAATTACATTCCTCCCCTAAGGGGATGAAATGGGGGTTCAAAGTTTGTATGAAGAAATAAGATTAGATCGTTAATAACCGACATTTTGACGAGGACGAAGTCGCTGACCGTAGGTAGATATGTGATAGTTTGTAAAGGTATTTAAATGTTTGTTTCTCAATCACGCGCAAATCGTTGAAGTGATTTGGATGAATATTGGCACATAGATAGACCATTTCTTGGACTAACACATATGATACTTTTTATCCCGGCAATGTGTTTTCTTGGATACTAAATATAATACTATAATTCAATTTACTTAACGGAAAGTTACTTTTGAGTATCTAAACAATATACTTTTTACTTTTGGTTAACTGTTAGAGAATATCTAAGGCTTTAAGTCCGCCTTTGTACTTTTGTTGCTTAATGTTTACATAAATAAATAAATAAATTCTGTAAAACATCTTCGAACAAAAAACCGACTAGCCAATATTGTTCCAAAAGTGTTCAACCCAGAAACGAATATAGCCTTTATTTATTACAAAATGAATCAACCCTTTCACAGCCAATTGAAAAACATAATTGGTCCAATCTAAATGTATTGTTCGCCAAAAAATCTAACACACAACACAACAATTGCTATCCTTCGACCAATTTTGTGCACACAAAAAAGCCGAAATACATTTTAACCAATCGGAATCAGAACATTTAGCTACAATGATGCAACATACGAAAATTGACGGTACAGTTAACAAATTAAATGGATCGACAAAACGAATGACGATGCATTTTAAAAAACAAAGAGATTTTAGCGGATTTCAATTAAAATGTTGGACTTATTTAATTGTAAATAATTATGCTTTGTACTAGACTTATACATTTCGACACATGTTTAATCATCACAGGTCTAGTCATGAGTCGACACATGTTTAGTCATGAGAAACCGGGTGTAAAACTTCTCATCCTCAGTTGAAAAAACAGGATCCTAGGACCAGACGGGTGTTACGTCTGGTTGGCTACTGCCCGATGGTTTTGGTTGATTGTTAGAGAATGCCTAAGGCATTAAGATCGCCTTCGTACTTTTGTTGCATAAAGTTTAAATAAATAAAGAAATAATTGGATGCTGTTAGGATTTGTATATTGTATACTGTATATTGTATTGTGATTTGGTATACGTGATGTAGAAATTGGCAGTCGCAGCTTGCATGCTGTACGATGGATGTCGCTACACAGGATTAAATTATGTTGAAATATTCCAAATTTATTATTTTTTTATTTATCAAGAATACTAGTCAAAATAAGAGAACTCAACAAATATTACACTAATAAAAACTAAAGACACACTAATAAATGAAGAGCAAACGCTATGATAACTGAAAAGCTATAAAGACGAGCCAATCGTGGTAATTAGCCACCTCCGGGAATAATACCGCGTGAATGGTGTACCATTAGCCAGAGTGTCATTCACTCTCTAGAGAGAATCGTGTTGCAGGCTTAATGTATCGGCGTTTGATATTCTACCTATCTACTATTGTGTAGAACACCTATATACCTATAAGATAACTCGGAATTAGCGACTGATACTTAAATACACACACATAACATAACATCACGCCTGTAATCCCCGAAGGGTTAGGCAGAGGTGTACCCATTAGTACACCCACATTTCGCCAGTTATGTTTAAGTCCCATGTAATAGGGGGCGAGCCTATTGCCATCAATCGGGCACAAATCCAGATTCCGAGGCTGCTACTGAGAAATTCCTGATGGAAAAACCCAATAACACTTTGCCCGACCTGGGAATCGAACCCAAGACCTCATGCTCGGCAGTCGCGCTTTGCGACCACTTCACCAACGAGGCAGTCAATACTGATACTGATACTTAAATACACATGATTGTACTTATGTACTAATTATTTTTTTATTCTAGTAGCTTTTACAAGCGATTTCGTCCGCGCAAATGACGGTTATCGCGGATACAGACGAAGTCAAAGTCGAGGTTTAATAAAAAGTAGCCTATGTCCTTCCCCGGGTCTTAAACCAGGTCATAATTTGATAAATGTAATTTTTAATGTATTTAATTTAATTTATAATCTTAATGAATGTGTATTACCTGATATTTTAAATTGTATGTAATTTTATTTTATTTTGTTTATACTATTTTATTTCTATTTTTATTGATTTATTTCTATTTAATTTTGCCAATAATTGTTAATATGGATTTTATAATTTTAATATGAATATGGATCTTGGATATCTGAAATAAATGAATTTTATTTTATACATACATACATAACATCACGCCTGTAATCCCCGAAGGGTTAGGCAGAGGTGTACCCATTAGTACACCCACATTTCGCCAGTTATGTTTTTAGTCCCATGTAATAGGGGGCGAGCCTATTGCCATCAACCGGGCACAAATCCAGACTCCGAGGCTGCTACTGAGAAATTCCTGATAGAAAAACCCAATAACACTTTGCCCGACCTGGGAATCGAACCCAAGACCTCATGCTCGGCAGTCGCGCTTTGCGACCACTAGACCAACGAGGCAGTCAATACTGATACTGATACTTAAATACACATGATTGTACTTATGTACTAATTACTCTTGTTTCTACTAACTTTTGCAAGCGATTTCGTCCGCGCAAATGACGGTAATCGCGGACGTAGACGAAGTCGAAGTCGAGGTTTAATAAAAAGTAGCCTATGTTCTTCCCCGGGTCTTAAACTATCTCCGTGCAAAATTTCATCAAAATCGATTCAGCGGTTTAAGCGTGAACACGTAACAGACAGACAGACACACTTTCTGCATTTATAATATAAGTATGGATTAATATTATATATGAATAGATAGAACTACAAATATAATATATTATAAGTTTAAGAATGTGAATATAAAATTATTAATAGGATATAAAATATTTCAAACATAAGACCAATTAATAAAACGCTTCTCTCTCTACTAATTGAAAAATTTGCTGTGCCCGACAAGGTCCATAATTGTTTCTTTTATATCTAATTTTTATTTACCACTTGTAAGTGTACACCATGAAATACAATAAATTATTTGAGATTATGATAATTACCAATTTTTCTAGGGAATTGATTTTTTTACTTTGCAAAGCGCAGTATTTCAATAAACTCAAGAGAATATTGAGTGACAAAAATAATACTAAGTTAGACTCCTACAAACTAAAATCCCATGGTTCTATGAGTCGGAGGCTCGGCAATTTAAAGATCATAGAAACCTGAGACCATTTAAATCGCTGCGAAAGCCGATTTATTCATCCGTAAAAAGAAATTTTTACTCAATTTTTAAATAAATTAATACGTCATCTACATAATGAGTACGAAAGCTTTCGCGTATCAAAATTAATTAAATAATAAATAATGAATGTGACTTCATGAACACCATTTGTAATTTTAAAATTATAATTATGACTTTTATTTATTACGCTTTCATGCTATATGACGTCATCAATCTCTAAAGATGGCCGACATTACGTATCTCAAATTACTTGATTTTTAGAATACGTTCTTTTACTCCAACGGTCAAAATATCCAACTAATTTTTTTTATTAAGGTCTTGGTTTCGATTCCAAGGTCGGGAAAAGTGTTATTGAGTTTTTCCATCAGGAATTTCTCAGTAGTAGCCCCGCAATCTAGATTTGAGCCCGGTTGATGGCAATAGGCTCGTCCCCTACATGTGACTTAAACATAACTGGCCAAATGTGAGTGTACTAATGTGTACACCTCTACCTAACCCATCGAGGATTACAAGCGTGATGTTATGTTAAAGTTTTCTGTTCACGTATCATCCGATTCACTTCAAGCCCATTTTATTACGAGCCCTTAAAAAAAGGAACCTACCAATAAACTTTTCCCCTACCCCAGTTAAAGAGAGATAAAAAGTAAACCATTTAAAAACAGATACACTATCGTAAACCTAACATAAACGGAATTTCATCATAAAGTAAATCTTGGACATACTCAAAATGATTACATCTCCGCACCTATCATATTTCAAGGTTCGTAGTAAACGCGGTCCGGAGTCGTCCTAAAGCGTTCATGGGCTATATTCATCCGATGCTTTTATCTAGATTGCTCTGCTGGACGCCAATTACTCCTAATTTTATGGTGAATAATTGAAGAGTCGTGCAGAGGAAGTTCGCTCTTATGTCGTGAACGATAAGAAATATAAAATGTGTATTTTATTATGATATTTTACAGTTTCTTTTTTTTGTGAACTGATCTGTACGGGTACGATTTTAGTTGTGACTTTATTTAGTAAAAATGAGGTAGTTATAAATCTGGTCATAGGTATTTAGTTGCATCTTTGGTTACTGCTCCGTTTCTTTGGGTAGCCTATATTATTCCTCATACATTTGGCTATCATATACAAAATGACCTGTTCTGACAGTTCTAGAGATTAAAGCGTTTAAACTAACAAAAAATCTCTTTAGCTTCATTATGTCAGTATACCTACATTTGATCGAATGTAGGTACTGTAGTCACTTAGCGTGACCTGGTACCGGGATATATGATTATATTATTGAAACTCTTATTGTTCATCAAACTTCGTGTATTCACTTGTAATTAAATTATATTTTTTAATACTAAATCTAAGTCTAGGCTTGACAGCCGCTGACACCCGGTCTGTCTCTATTCTAAAATCAAAGTCATATTTATCTCATATTAAATAGTTTGTATATGGCTCAACCAGCCAGGGTCTCTACAGTACCTACTATTTCAAAAACATTTTAGTTGTATGATAGTGCCTATTTTAGTTTGTCTCAAATGTCTAATAACGATAGTCTTACCTTACATTTGCTAGGGTAGTTTTAGTTTAAACATACGTAAACAGTTTAGAACTCTTTTTCAATTTTGTTCCAAATTCAAAACACATTTAAAAAAAAAAAAAGACACTCAAAGAATTAAACATCGTTCGTTTTAAGTCAACAGTCCATGGACATTCAGTCACAAGCGACATTTTCAAACGTTATTTATATTTTAATGTCAACAAGCTCTTTAATCGCTCAACCAGCTTGTTAGCAATTTCAGAGTCTGTTTACTAAGAAAACGTAACGAGGCCGAGAGGTTCTCGTCTGACGTGTGAATAAAATGGGTCTTAAAGTTGTTATAAAATGGCTGATCCGATTTTCTTTCTTATCGACATAAACTATAAGTAGGTATTAGAATAGCACGACGTGCTCTTGTAAGAAAACTAGCCAATCACCCGTGTTTAGCTTCTGCCTGTGAAAACATATTAATATCCTACGGCACGCGGCAGTAGTGTAGCTTCGTATCAGTAAAAGATTTTTTGTAATCAGATCGGTACCTACTTCCAATGATTAATTCCTTCTAACAAACAAACAATGGTACCTGTTCATTTTTTTTTAATCCTTGGCAAAATCCTCCCCCCTTTTCCTTCCACTTCCTTCTATGTTCATAATATTAGCTGCCCGGTGAACTTTGTACCTCTTCAGAATTATTTTCCGTTTTTGAGATAAAAATCTTTGTTTTATGCATATAGGTATGTAGATTTCCTAAAAGTATACAAAACGAAATTTTGAGGTATTACAATTGATGAAAGTCAATCAGTCAAAGTGGCAGCACTGTAGCCTAAGGTCTAATTGTCCTTTAAAATACCTACATGAGCGTCTTGTAGTTAATGATGATTTTAAATTTGAAAAAAAAAATACAAATAACAATTCCCACTGCACTGCACACACACACAACCTCACACTCTCTCACACACACACTGCACACTGCGCTTTAGCAATCCCCCCTCCAACCAACCAATATAATAATATCTACACACCCATAAAAAAAAACAAACATTAATACTTCCAACATTCCTAAAAACAAAACAATCCACATTAGAGTAAAAAAAATATATATATATTTAAAAGCAATCAAATACCTATTCATCACCGAATATCCCCTACCACCGTATTTAAATAATATAGAGGAATGGAACACGTACCTAATACCGTAGGGACATATCAATCTTCTAGCAAGCATTAGTCGACGACGCGTCAACCGAACATCAATCACTGAATCTCGAAAATATTTCGCGAAAACATAAGGTGAGAAAAAAAGACTCGTAGTACGATTGTGGAGTAGGTTCCGTATGTGGAATTTTGCGAATTACTTTACCAATGTCCGTAATTATTATTTAGTTTTGACATATTTTAGTTCTAAAGCATTTAAAATTATAACATCACCTGTAATCCCCGAAGGGTAAGGCAGAGGTACACTCACATTTTACCAGTTATGTTTAAGTCCCATGTAATAGGGGGCAAGCCTATTGCTATCAACTGGGCACAAATCCAGACTCCGAGGCTGCTACTGAGAAATTCCTGATGGAAAAACTCAATAACACTTTGCCCGACCTGGGAATCGTAACCAAGACCTCATGCTCAGCAGCCGCGCTTTGTGAGCACTAGACCAACGAGGCAGTCAACAATACTGTGACACTTAAAGTAAACATTTTTAACTAAACCACTAACCATTAAATTTAAAAATTAAATACAACAAAAAAAAATCCACGGAACCCCAACAAATCCAACAGCACCGCGTTCCGTAGCAAGATGACAGATAGAATAGGTAATTTGTCGCCCGCAGATGTCTTCGGGATATCCATTTACGAACGATATCGTCGAACAAACATGAGATTCTTAAACGGTATGAATTCAGTCTTCAGTGCTGAAACGTACTCTTTTCAGTTCAATAGGTTTTTTTTTTTTTTCTTTGATTTGTATTAATGATGCGGAAAAGCTTTTAAAAGTAGGTAGGTTAATTGTTGTTTGGTAAGAATGGTTTGAATACCATAACATCAAGCCTGTAATCCCTGAAGGGTTAGGCAGAGGTGCACACCCACATTTCGCCAGTTATATTTAGGTCCCATGTAACAGGGGGTGAACCTATTGCCATCATGCTGGCACAAATTCAGAGTCCAAGCTACCGAGAAATTCCTGATGGAAAAACCCAATAACACTTTGCCCGACTTGGGAATATTGAACCCAAGATCTCATGTTCCGCAGTCGCTTTTTGCGACCACTAGACCAACAAGACAGTCAACAAAGATTGTCATAAAAAATCATGTACCAGTAAGACATACTAGTAAAAAAAATATAGGTCGAACCCGTCCAGTAGTGTTAGGTTCAAGCCTTATGATGATAGACTTCTAAGTAAATATTTGATCGACACTCAAAAAGAACATGATCCTTAGAAAATTACAGCAAAATTTCTATTTTCCAGACTATTAGGTGACCCGACTCTAAACTTAGAATATTCCACCCAAACACCTTTGTCTACTAGCTCCATTAGTAATACGATATAAATTACTGGGCCTATGTATAAATTAATTTGATCTAGATTCTATTTACTTAGCAGACCGCAAAAGCACTCCACTCCAGGTTTCTGAGAAATCTTTACTAATACTGTAAAGCTGAAGAGTTTGTTTGTTCAAAGACTTAGATAAGACTTAAAGTCTGGAACTGCCAGTCCAATTAAAAAAATAATTTTATACAGTAGTAAGTGTAAACACCGTTGTCACTAAAACCATAGGTACTTCAATTATTATAAAAAATGTTTATCTGAATTTAAAAATGAATAAACAAAGTTGCTTTCAAAAATTTAAAAAAAACTGTCCGACACCGACCGTAAATTCATGGATTCTATGCGCCCGAGTTACGTAATCACGGCAAAGGGCATTGACCTGCTGCACTGGTCGTCCGTTATAACTACCTACATAAGTTTTAACTAATTACATCATTGTAATATAGGGTGAAATAATTTTGAGGAAAAATGGAGATTTCACTTAAAAAAAAAAGATTTCTTTTTTCATTGAATTTACGTTCTATTAGTGAAACCAAACCACTGGTTTCAAGGATAACGGTGTTTACACTAACACTGTATATGATAGCCAGATTCATGAGAAATTCTATAGGATATTTTAAATTACGCTACGATCCATTGAAGTAGGACAGTCATCAAAGGAGTAACTGAAAGAGGGTTTAAAAAACCGTACGGTCAAAGTCACGGATAGAAGCTAGTTATTGCAATAAGACCAATTCATGTGCACTTGCTAACATCACACCTGTAATGCCCGAAGGATTAGGCAGAGGCGTACCTATTATAGCACACCCACATTTCGCCAGTTATGTTTAGGTCTCATGTAATAGGGGGCGAGTCTATTGCTATCAATCGAGCACAAGTACAGACTCTGAAGCTGTTACTGGGAAATTTCTGTTGGAAAAATCTAATAACGCTAAAACTTTATGCACATGTAAAATAATACATTGTACAAAGGCAGAGTTATTTTACTTAGACCAATTCATATTTATAGTATACAAATAAAAGTTAAAACTTGAGCTAAAACACTTAACTTTTCAACAAATTAAGGTGACTTGTAAACAAGTAACACAATCTAAACAAACGCATTACAATTAATTCGGTCCACAATTCATTGCGAAACCGCAGCGACATCAGTTTAATGAATCACCGGAGCCATGTGACGCGCTGTTGTGTTTCTAATGGCAATTTTAGTTTAGGCGTTATCTGAGATAGATTTAAAACTTAATTTACAGTAATATTCTGTAAAACTCACAACGGTTTTAGATGGAGTGAGATTTAAGTGAGCTGTGAATGCGTAGAAGTTGTGGGATGACATCAATTTTAGCTCTATTTTAAGCATTAGTGTGGGACGTACAGTCAACAAAATAATGAGATAGGTATTCAAAGTCGTTAGATATAGTTGAAGTTTTCTTAGAAACTGATGGATGTCTTTAATTGAAACTTAATTTAATTTATGAACTATTTATTTATTATCTACGTTATCTCTCGTTTCTAAGAAAACTTCAACTTTATTTAACGACTCTGCTTACCAATCTTTTGTTGACTGTACATTGAACACTTATTGCTAGAGAGTATTTCAACAGATTAGGCTTATTAATTTAATTTAACTATTGAGAGATTATTCAAATGTGGTGCGAATCATGACAACTTATATTCTTCACCTTTTTTTTGTAACAATACTTAAAGCTGATTAAAAATGGTAAAGTGAACCATTT
Organism: Hoplodrina ambigua; assembly: GCA_949774945.1. Taxonomy (NCBI): domain Eukaryota; kingdom Metazoa; phylum Arthropoda; class Insecta; order Lepidoptera; family Noctuidae; genus Hoplodrina; species Hoplodrina ambigua. The sequence continues at coordinate 11,240,912 of OX458979.1, forward strand.
TCTTTATTCAACAAGAGAAAAATTATGGCTAAAATATTTACAATCGAGGAGATTCAAAGACCACACAGAATAAATTATCCTTCTGTCATTTTAGCTTTTACATATTCACAAACGAACCGAAACAAGTTAAAAGGATACATTAATCCAGTATTATCCAGATAATTATGTAAATTAGGAGTATGTAAATTTACAAACATAATAATCAAAATATTAAGCCGGAAGCGTACGACGTAATGATACTAAAATATTAATTATTATACGACAATTACAAATGTGACGAGTTTTCGTTGGTTTTTGTTAGTTGTCACATTTCGTGTGGACTGACATTTAATTTCATACGGAATATTTTATGATACTTATCAAGCGACGGTTTATTTATTAATGAGGGAACGTTTTTCATCTGAGGGCCTAACACGAACACCTGCCAGGGTCGCGGGACGTCTTAACAGGAACGCAAAGGGCAACAGTAGGAACAGGGTGGTGTTTTAGTCAGTAAAAGTCTGACAGACAAGGACTCATTTGATGATTTATACCACGCCAAAAAAAAAAACCTAACAAGAGCACGTGGATTACATAATTAGATCGATTTTTTAATTATAAAAATCCGTTTCGTCCAAAATATTTCTTTAATTTCACGGCTTTAAGTTTGATTCACACATGTATCAGAGAAGTCACAGTTCCAGCGACGGCCCATATCAGTGATAAATTATTATTTCATACATTCTCCATGAACGCGTTTACACTTGTCAGTGTCAGTAACGACACAGTGCTCTCAGTGTCAGTTCTGGCGCGTTCATATAGAATGTATGAAAGAATAATTATCACTGATACGGGACGGTGCCGGAACTGTGCTGGAACTATGGCTTCACTGATACGTGTGAATCAACATTTATACATAATATATTATTAGCTGGTGAAAGTTATTATAGTGCTAGTTTTTCGAATTCGAATTTCAAATTAAAATATCGAATCGAATCGAATACAAGTCGCAGAATCATGAGTGAAAAGAAGTCTTTTCAATACAGTGGAACGATAATAGACTGGTATTATTATTATTATTATGTATAGAAAGCAAACTCAAGACAAACCTAAAAATACCCATTACTTTCTTCCTTGACTCACAAAATGGAGAATATAAAACATACCTACGTACCGAAAAATCCCCAATTCTCATTCGCCAAGAGAACTCACAATTTCATGGTTTACCGAACTACCATTAGCGTGGCCCATTCCAATCTTTGTAATGGGATTGCATCGCCCATGATCGTACGACCAAGATCTTACATGTTGCTCTTAAGTTATTTGCTTAATCTAAGTTCCCGTTGCTTGGTGTAATTGCATGTTATGAGTTGTTGATTGTGTTTATTAGGTACTAGCTTTTACTCGCAACTTTGTCTGTAAAAATATCGTTTATCCATTACTACACCCACATTTACGTTTAAGTCCCATGTAATAGGGCGCGAGTCTATTGCGATAAACCAGGCACAAATCCAGACTCCGAGCTGCTACTAAAAAAAATCCTGATGGAAAAATACAATAATACTTTGCCCGACCTGGGGATCGAACCCAAGACCTCATGCTCAGCAGTCGCGCTTTGCGACCACTAGACCAATGAGGCAGTCTAGTCGAGGCAGACTCACGAACACTGAATAATTAAACCTACACACACATCCAAAATTAAACGAGAACAATCAAATGACAATTAAAAGCAATTTCTAATTACGTTTCAAGATCGAAGTTAACAACATTTCTAGAATGCCGAGAAAATTACAAGTAGCTCCTACATACTAGTAAATTAGACAATACGGTGGAATAATCACTGGATCTTACCCTTTCATCGGTTTTAACTAAACACCGCTTAATCCAATTCTGGCTCAATATTCGAAGGTACTGAGAATTCTTAGGGTTGTGGCACAATTTTGCTGGACGTAGCGGAGGATGGAGCAGTGATTTTGAAACAGAAGGTATTTAAAGTCAAAGTCAAATCATTTATTTCAATTAGGCCATAACAAGGCACTTTCGGCCGTCAAATATTAAAGAAAAAGGAATTTAATCTGGTTGTCCCTTCCAAAAGATAGTTTTGCATGGTGAACAATGGGCAAGAAACTCCTTACGTACTCTTCATATTCTGCTTCTTTATTTATTACTTGCTAATTATTGGCTTTAAAGTTCCATTAAGGTTTGGAAGAGGGAAGGCACCTATTATACTCAATATCTTTATTGCTTTTTTCGCTTTTTTTGGTGAAAACTATATTATATAATAGGCTGCCTCGTTGGTCTAGTGGTCGCAAAGCGTGACTGCTGAGCATGAGATCTTGGGTTCGATTCCCAGGTCGGGCAAAGTGTTATTGGGTTTTTCCATAAGGAATTTCTCAGTAGCAGCCTCGGAGTCTGGATTTGTGCCCGGTTGATGGCAATAGGCTCGCCCCCTATTACATGGGACGTAAACATAACTGGCGAAATGTGGGTGTACTAATGGGTATACCTCTGCCTAACCCTTCGGGGATTACAGGCGTGTTGTTATGTTATGTTATGTTAACTATATTATCTTCTGAGTACTTGGCTAGTCTCCATTCAGATTGGCCAACGTGACCGAAATTCGGTCAGGAAAATCATAGCTGGTCGCTGCCACCTCTTAAAACAGTACCATTTTAATATTAATTTGTAATTTCTGTTGTTGGAATTACAATTCTCGGCACTGAGCCAAGCGTTCAAAATCTAACAGTGTGCATCGCAAATTAATATTAAAGTAATGCTGTTTTAAGATATCGCCATCGTGGCCAGCTCTGTCGGCGCAGTCTGTGATAAAGACTTAATATTTCCATTGACCTTTTCATAAGTACCGTTCCAACAAAACCCACTACATCCCCCTACTTGGACCATCAACAACAAATTATTTACATTCTCGTAATCAAGTGGTTGCTGCTAACATAGTGAAGGTGGTACTCTAATTGAGTCTCTGGACTATTGTGTTAGGTTACATTTTTAAATAGCTGTGGAAAGCTGTTACCTTTGTGCGAGATTGGTTGGTCAACTAAAAGGTTATAGAGTGAGATTACAAAGTCTCCAGTCTTACATCATTTTAATATGGCTGAAATTTTGTAGATAGATAGGGGACTATGTGTTAAAAAGGTATACGTATTTGGTAGTTTCAATTCTGTGCCCTAAGGCATAGGGTTGAAAAGATACCTTACTCTTAAGAGTGTTCGTGGAGTTTCTTGCTTGTTCTTCTCCATAGAGACCTACCTACGTTTTGAAAGAGCAACTAGCTTCAACTTCAACTTCCCATAAAGCGGAGCGAGGCTTCGGACCAGAGAAACGGAGCGAGGCTTCGGACCAGAGAAACGGGGATATATTAGCCAATTGTTCCGTGCGAGAATAGGAAACTTTTTTTCCCTTCGTGTGGAAATTCTTATGAATGCTTTGTTATGTTGGACTCTTACTGACTAAAACCCCACGGTTTCTCCTGCTACCATAAGTGGGGAGCCTAGTATTCACATGACGCATGATCCGCACCCCTGACTGGAGCATCGGAACCCGTAACACGCAGGACAGCAACCAATGCCGTCAACAAAAAACGCTACGTAACTCATTCGATAAACTATACACCAAAGTAAAGCCCTAAACCAGGGGTTCCCAAACTTATTTTGTCTACTGCCCACTTTGAGAATAAATTATTTTCTAGCGCCCCCATATTTTCATTTTCAAACTACCTTGTAGATGAAATTACAAATCACTCCCCAAGCCTCTACACAACGCCCCGATTTTTTTTTTGGGTGTCTTACCACCCCCTTAAGGCCTGCAGTACCCACAAGGGGGCGTTATCGCCCACTTTGGAAAAGGCTCAACTAAACGAATAGGTTACGCACTTAACATTGACTAAGACGAATTGCATTACACGCAAAAATGTCAAAATCTTAGTGTACCCATGTTTTGAACTCGGGCAAAGCAATTAATTCAAATAAGTGATGGTCTTACCCGGTTTTCCCCAAGCAGGGATAATGCCAGATGACAAATAGTCAAGAAAGGGTTGCCTAAAGGTCACCCATCTTAAGACATGGGCATTTAATTTTTAGGCAAAACGGTTTTTGAGTATTAAAGTTAGGTTTTTGTTAGGGTTTGTGGCTAGTTAGTAGTCCGGTAAAGGTATGTCAAAGGTTTCTTTTTCGAAAAAGTGTGAGACGAATTATTATAAGTAGGTTTATAACAATTTTTTAATTAAAAAAGATAGTTTGAATATAGCATAACATCACGCTTGTAATTCCCGAAGGGTTAGGCAGAGGTGTACCCATTAGTACGCCCACATTTCGCCAGTTATGTTTAAGTTCTGTGTGGCGAGCCTATTATCAACAACCGGGCACAAATTAACACTCCGACACTGCTACTGAGAAATTCCTGGAATGGGAAAACCCAATAACACTTTGCTCGACCTTGGAATCGAACCCAAGACCTCATGCTCAGCAGTCGCGACTTGCGACTACTACACCAACGAGACAGTCATATACATATTTGACATCTACGCAGATGAAATCACGGGCAGCTACAACTAATGAAGCTCTAATAAACTTCCTTTTTAACCAAACGATCAAACATATTCTAATCCATCACTTCTCTTCAACTTTTCAAAAAAAAGTAGCAATCAACTCAAAAATCTGATCAGCGTAAACAAAGAACGATCCAACCCACTCTCTGCCGCGCACAATAAGTACAGTCAATACGCAACTGTAACAAAACATAACCGCGGAACTGAAAAACAAAAAGGAGAACACTTAAAACCGGTGGAACTGCACAAACACGGCGCCGTTCCGGAATCCGGATCGGAACTTATGCGATCACGTCCACGGAAATGGAATTTTAAATCCACACATTGTACTTAGCGGGTGAGTGTTGCGGGCGAGTGTTGCGGGTTAGTGGCACAGCAAGACCGCGATTCGAACGAGGCATCGCGGTCGGCATAATTATAAATGTCGATTGTGACGTCATTATTTATCTTTATTTTAGTGTTGAGTTAGTTGATGTCATTTCGAAATAAGACACAAATTAAATTTTTGAAGCGTTTAGTTGATTATTTTTTTAAATAAACACATAACATTACATCACTCCTATAATCCCCGAGGGCTTAAGCAAAGATGTACCCATTACTACACCCACATTTCGCCAGTTAAGTCCCATGTAATAGTCCCTGTTGCCATCAACCGGGCACAAATCCAGACTCCAAAGATCCAAATCCTGCTACTGATGAATTCCTGATGGTAAACCCCAATAACACTGTGCCAGACCTGGGAATCCAACCCAAAACCTCATGCTCAGCTGTCGCGCTTTGCGAATACTAGACCAACGAGTTACTGAACTTATCCCTCTTCCCCTAAACCGTACAACACAAACAATATTCCAACACCTAATTACTCCAGTGTTTTTATTGTCCTCCACGCAGAAACTTACTCATAATAATATCACAAGACATAAACATATTTAAGACTAATCGCAACCACTAAGGTTATAGTACACTTACACATAATTTATGTCTCACATTCGGAGGCGAGGCAGGTGCGGCTCGCATGCTCTTAACATTTCACGGTTAAAACACAGAATAACGTAACATAGAAAGTACACTTCATGACACGGAAAGTTACGACGAATAAGTTTGCTTGTAAAAAATATGTCGCCTATTTCACGTAGGTTGCTAGTCAATCTTATGATTGCCAATATTTTGCTGAAAGAAAATTTAAAAAAAAACCGCGACTCGGCGATATCGTGATTGTCATTAAGAATAAATATAAATCATTTAATAGTGCATTATAATACAAGTGAGTGATTTTCATTAAACTAGAGGCTAGATTGCAACCTAGAGTTTGCTAAGATGTAATGGAATCGACAGTGGTGCCGATTCTCTTGTTCCCAAACTAGACTAAATTTAGAGAATTGACATCTCTTACTGACATACAGCGAAAGGAAAGGACGGTGCCATTAAAGGACTAAGTTAGCGATGAAAAATTAGTTTTGCCTTGAACTGTTCCGTATTTTTAATCCATACGTTTTATGATGTCAACTATATTTCAATGGATGTGTCATATTGACTAAATTTGACAGCTCTTATTTACATTAGTCTCTTTCTTGTTTTATTGGACAGAAAAAGATGGAAATAGTCTAATTTTAGTTTAGTTAGTGACCAAGAGAATAGGCACCAATGTATTGATAAAATACTCACGCCTTTTATACGACGTTTTTCAACACACTTGGTAGGAAAAACATTGAAATGTGGGTGACTTTAGGGTATACCTCTGCCTACGCCTTCGGGGATACGAGGCGTAATGTTATGTAATTATGTACCTCAGTCACATTAAAACATTTTTTCCTGTGTCAACCATAGTGGCAACAAGATACTTTACAAGTGGCACGCATCCATTTTCATTATTTTACAAAGTCAAAGTCAAAAACATTTATTTCAATTAGACCGATTACAGGCACTTTTGAATTGTCAAAGAGTCTGTCAGTTAGTCCGAAAATTGAAGCTAGTTGCTCGTTCCAAAACGGAGGTAGGCCTCTATGGAGAAGAACGAGCAAGAAACTCCACGGCACTCTTTTAAATTATGTTTTTACAAAATCCTGGTTACATTATTCGTGTTGATTCTACATGTGAACACAATGAAGGTGAATATAAAACTGAAGTTAAATATAAATTAAAGATGTAAGCCACAGCAGTTAAGAGATGACCAATCCCAACTGACAGCACCCTTTCACGAGCATGTGCATGAGCAATGTAAAAAGCACGCGTGCGTAAATTTTAAATCTTGCACTATGAAAACTTATACCGATGCAACAAGAACCAGTTTACGATGGTATGTTTAAAACATTGAGTACATCTCAAACTTAAACCTCCGAACAATACACTAGGTACATTTAACTCCAGTAAAACTGAATGCACAATGAAAATACCACCCATTCATCTTGGACGCCTGAAAATATTCATACGGCTTGTATTAAAGCAGGCGAGAAATATTTTACATATGTATAGCACGAATGAATGACGGCAATGTGGAAATACAAGATTATGCTTCTACGTTGTAATGGACCAAAAGATTTCTTGTATTTTTTGAGCTAAAATAAATGGTGTTTTTTCCCTGTTAGGTAAGAAATGTGTGGTGAAGAAAGTGTAAGAACGTGTGACTTGACTAGTGACTTTACTGTTTAGGACTTAAGTGATAGTTTTGTCTGTCATATGCGCTGGTATTTTTGAATACGACCAGGTACCGAACTGCTAAAAAAATTGTGGCCGACCCGCGTCAGATTCGCGCTTGACCCGCGCCTATCCCGCGCTCGATCCGCTATCGCGTTTTGTATATCGTTATCCATATGATAAATCAATCAACAGACCCGTCGTTCGTCCAATCGACACGACTCGCAACTCATTCGCACCTATTCTCTGTGCGATTTGGTCTTTAGATCTATAATTAAGTATAATAGACAAATTGAGAACGAAATTAGAATGTGTTTTTTTTAAGTAGGTACAAGAATTTGTATCACTGGTTTTTGAAAGTTTAAATAAAAACACACAGACAAAACACAAACAGTCATAATAGGCATGTTACTATCACTTAATACCGTTCATAACATCTTTGCGACGTATTATTACATAAACTTTATTTTAAATCAAGTAAAACACTATCACACACTGCGACTGCTGTGCATGAGGTCTTGGGTTCGATTCCCAGGTCGGGCAAAGTGTTATTGGGTTTTTCCATCAGGAATTTCTCAGTAGCAGCCTTGGAGTCTGGATTTGTGCCCGGTTGATGGCAATAGGCTCGCCCCCTATTACATGGGACTAAAAACATAACTGGCGAAATGTGGGTGTAGGTACTAATGGGTACACCTCTGCCTAACCCTTCGGGGATTACAGGCGTGATGTTATGTTATGTAAAACACTATCCAAAATCCATCAAAATCCAACCCGCATTCACTGCGTCACCATCCATTTAAATTAAAATACAAAATCCAAGTGAACTGGAAACTTTAAGGGCAAAAGAGAATAAATAAAAAAAAGAGTAAAAAATTCACCCTTCCTGAGTTTCAACTGTGATTATCTTGAATAGGTGTAATTAATTTGACAGGCCCCGGGGTTGTCCCTTAATTACAAGTCTAACGGAATTAAGACGTTCAAGGAAATTATTTGAGACGGTTCACTGCGACGTCGGAGTGTTAGATGCTTATGCGAGTTTTTTAAGGAGTTATTGAGTGTGGAGAAGTTTTAATGTATTTTTGTCTTTGAATGTACCAATTTTCGAGCTCGGAGCTCTTTTTTGAGGAGCTCGTGGCTAAGTTATAACAGCCGCACGGGTCTGTCCGTCAGGTTAAGCTACGCTTGCCGGGGTTGATCCGTGGATGGGTGACCATCTTAACACACCGAGACTCCTCCGTGCCTCGGAAAGCACGTTAAGTCGTTGGTCCCGGCTGTCATACGTGGATCTTTGACAGTCGTTACGGGTCGTCAGAAGCCCGAAAGTCTGACAACCAGTCTTAACTAGGGGTATCATATTACCCAGTTACTGGGTTGTGGACGTCAGATAGGCAGTCCCTCCATGTAAAATACTGGTATTCAGCTGCATCCGGTTAGACTGGAAGCCGACCCCAACATAGTTGGGAAAAGGCTAGGCAGTTGATGATGATGAATGATTCAATTTTAAATGATTTATTTATTTACTAGCGTATGCGTTTACCTCGTTCGTATAATGACCATGCTTATTTTATATCTGTACAATCTAGGATAAGGCCCATATTATTTCTGGCCATCTCTTTGACGTTTAAAAGGAAAAATAATTTTAATGATAATATTTTAAATTTTTTTTTTTGAGATGTAAATATATTAGTTTTCTTATAATTTCCTTATTCTTTTTAATATAGGTAATAGGTACTGTTATTTCTGTACAGATCTGGAGTACATTATATCCATCTCCTTTAGGGTACATAATAATTTGTGCATGTTAAATGAGGTCTAGAGTAAACATGATAAGAATAAAAGCAATTTAAAATACCCGAGGCACCTAAAAGGTGACGAGCCCCTAATGATGATGCCTGTTCACGAAGATGATAAAAGTGAAGTTCATCTAACAACGACACCAAACAAAAATAAGAAATAACCATTTCACCTAAAAACAACGAAATAATAAAATCTAATCAGCTCAAAAAAAAAGCACAATCTCATCACATACGAGCGATAAAAATCAAAAATTCATCACAACTCCGTCATAACGAACAATAGAAACATCGTGTGTTGAATTTAACACCATTTAGTCACGACTTGGGAACATAATGACATACGGAAATATAGCATTTTATCCTTTCACCGTCCGCTTATGAAAACGGACTTTCCGGGTTTCCGATGCCATTCAACGTTTAAAGGAAGCATCGGAAAGATTTATTAAATTCAAACCAGATCCCAAGGGATCGTGTATTCTAAAGGTGAGTATAGACTAGAGCATTTACTAGTAACAGAACAACGAGCCGCTCTATGATATGTTCTAGTGTCCCTTTACGAACCAGACGTCGAGCACGCTCGCCGTTTTGTCACAACAATAGTTGTATAAACCAACGAGCGTATTGGTGTAACATTTCGTCGAGCCTCTGCACGAGCAATTCAGCAAGATAAACACAGAACACGCAAATTGTGGGTTCGACATTTCAAGGAAGAATTAACGCAAGGTACAACGAAATGTTACGGGGCACACTCGCTGCAAGCATTCGCAGGAACGTTACATTACATGAAAATGCATTGGAAACTGAGCTTTTACCTGTATTGTACCATTCGTACGAACGTTACACTACGTAGAAATGCTCGAGAAAATGATCTAGTCTATACTCACCTTAAAGGGCCTCCCGTTGCTCGCCTTCGTACATTGTGTTTCGGTCTCGGTCCGAAGAAGGACGGATCTGTGCCGGTGTTATTGTTATTTCGTCGTAATAATTGTATTATTTGAATGTTTTACACAAATTGTTTTTTATGGTAATGTTTTGTTGGGGTTTTCAAATGAAATGAGAAGACAGGCTGTTATGAATAAATGCTAAAATAGGATTTGGAATTGGACGAACCCTATGACGTAGATCAGTTACCAGTATCTTTAAACTTTCGCGACGTTGTTCAACGTCTACTAAAGACGTTGAAAATCCGGGGTTGCGCGGGACGTCTTAACAGGATACCGTGGCCCCGGAACGTAAAGGGCAACAGAAGGAACAGTGGTTTTTTAGTCAGTAAAAGTCTGACAGTGTAGTCAAGTACTCATTTGATGATATTTACCAAAAAAAAAAATCGTTGAAATGATATTTAAAACCAAAAAAAAAACATGATAGTAGTTTGCAAAATTGCGATAACACAAACATTCTTGTACAGTAGTACTACCCAGAAGTCAACCGTTTTCTGCTTGTGAGAACTTTAATTTTTTTGAAGTCATAACTATATCACGGTTAAAGTGTTACCCTAACCATCATTACCATAGTAAAAATACAATTACATTAAAGGCTAAATGTCCAGAGCCCTCCCGAATTCCAATAGGTATATGTATCAGAGGATCTCGCGGCTAAATAATAACAACTGCACCTGTCGATCCATCTTTACACACCGAAACTCCTTCATGCCTCGGAAAGCACGTGAATCTTTGACAGTTGTCACGGGTCGTCGTAACCCGACTTCGACAATCATTATTATCAAGGGGTATCGTAGTTACTGGATTGTGGAGGTCACGTAAAATACTGTTATTCGATTACATCCGTTTGGACTGGAAGCCGGCCCCAACATAGTTGGGAAAAGGCTAGGCTGATTGATTGACATGGGTTCCTATAGTGTCGCCACTTCTGAAGGCTATAAAAATGCATTCCAATATTACTAAACGACCGTGTTACAGCACTGCAACAATGCACATTTTCATAGCAGACAGTCCATTAAAATCCGAATAAAACTCAAAAAATATCCAAACTTCACTCCAGTAAAAAATTCGACTCATTTGACAATAACCAAACGTAATAAAATCTGTCAGCTGACAATTTATGGGAACACCACACATAATGACAAAGGTTTTGTCCATTAACCCAGCGATAATGGGAGCTTGGCAGAGCACTGTTACAAAGTTGAACTGTGTTTTACTGCTAATCAAAATTCAAGTATGCTAATTTCAGAACACTATTAAGCTGAACGATGAATGCCTACCATTTTGCGAAATTTCGCAAATTCCGCGCTATTTAATTATACAGTCTGTTTGTAATGGTGTGTTTACGAGGTCTGTTTTGACTGGAAATCGTTTGTGATGTCTTCCTTGAAACAATAGAAGGAAAGTTATACATGAAATTTGTATACTTAAACAGTATTACATGTTATAGTTATACAATAAACAAATATGTGACATCGGCATTTTTTTAAGGATGGAAAATCATCAATGACCTCTTCCGCTCTGGGCGGAGCAGAAGGGAGTGTCAGATTCTTAGAGACCCATCCGTGTTCTTCCTAATGCTCTTTGCGTTCCAGAACCGGGATGACTCTTTTGAATAAAATTCCTAACCCTGAGAAATAAGGCATCGTCTTGCAAGTATTCTGTAAAAGTCTAATCTGTGCACTGAACTATAGCTTTTGCCCACAACATCGTCCGCTTAAATGTCGCTTATCGCAGACGAAGTCGAGTAAAAAGTATCGTTTGTTGGGGTTCAAAGTAACCTTGTACCAAATTTCATCAAAATCGGTTCAGTGGCTTGATCGTGATTAGAGTTACTATCGCATTTATAATATTAGTATGCATAGACGAAGTAATTATACTACACATCTGTTAAGATTAGATTGCGGTCTGTCCTAACATACACGGAGTCGTTACTAACATACACTAAATAATAATACACAACACACGCTACCCGTCATACATACACACACTGCACACACACACCCCCTCACACATGACACGGACATCGCATCACATTACACCACACCTTTCATCTTTTTTATTTTATTTTATATAGCTGCTTCTTTTTATTACTTTTTATTTTTAATTGTTTTTACTTTTATGGATTGTAAGTTAAACGGTAGATGGGCACAGTCCTCTTGCTAAGTTTTTGTTGTTCATGTCTTTGTATTACCTCGACCAACCACTACCTCTTAAGATATAGGTGTATATTCTAGTTTAAGTGGCATAGTGATCAACCATTTTTGTACAGATTTGCAACATGAACTTTGAATGTGAACTTTTAATCTATCAATCTGTATTATTGGATAAATAAACGTTTTTATTATTATTATTTCCCAAAAGTTATTACAATTGCCGCCTAGGTTTTAAACCTAAAACAGGGTATGCAAACGTTCAACCCACAATGACTCAAACACGAGTAATAAATAATTAATCATCAGAACTTGTATTTCTACAAACAGAATATTAACTACTTCTCAAACTTCTAAAGTTGTTTGACTTTTAAACTAAGGTTTTAAACGATAGATTCTGCGCAAAGTAAAATACAACTTTTCAGATTCTGTTAAAAGTAAAATGTAATTATGTTCCATCGTGTTTAAATTATGAGTTGAAACTTATTACTGCAGTTATACCTATAGATTTAAATTAAGTATGCAAATTGCTTTCAGAGTAATTAAAAGTCGAAGCCGCATCGGCGGCGACTGTTATAGTCAATACTCACTTAGTAACTTTTAACTTTACAAGTGACGATACAGAAATAGCCGTGTCCTTCCTGTGACCTTTTGATTTTTTCTGGGGTGTAAAATCCTCATGGATAGAGGAGCGGAGGGGTCTATCGAACTATTACTGACTAAAAATCACCCCGGTGTTCCTTTCCCTCCCTTACGAGGATTCTGGGAGCCGGTCTGCCTCCGCGGGCTTCCTCACTGCTTATCTTGGATTCTGTCAACGTGCTGGATGGCTTATCTTCTTACATACATACATACCCGAAGGGTTAGGCAGAGGTGTACCCAGTAGCACACCCACATTTTGCCAGTTATGTTTAAATCCCATTTAATAGGAGGCGAGCCTATTGCCATCAACCGGGCACAAAATCAGACTCCGAGGCTGCTACTGAGGAATTCCTGATGAAAAAACCCCGTAACATTTTGCTCGACCTGGAAATCGTCCCCAAGACGTCATGCTCAGCAGTCGCGTTATGCAACCACTAGACCAACGATGCAGTCTGCCTAACCGTTCGGAAATTACAGGCGTGATTTTATGATGTTATGTTACTGTAAGGAATTAATAAAAGCTTTTTTTATTTTATTTTCTATTTTTATTCACACTCTACAATGTACAGCATTTTGAATTCTACATTTTATCTGGTGTTGTAACCCTAAATAATGCAAAAAACGTCCCTGGATTAAAAACTTTTGAATGAAATCAGTTAACAAAGGTTCCCGGGCCAAGTTCCCCGGATTGTTTCAGAAGTGGGTAGCAAACTGTCAGTTCATTTAGCCAAATGAGCTGCTACTATATTACAAAAACAATTGTACCAATTTCAACCTTAAAACAAAGCACATAGGCATCATTATGTCGACTGTTTTGGAGGTGTGTGAATGTTTCAGGTTATGCAAACAATTTTTGGCAACACTGAAAGTTTTGTTAAATATTTTCATTTTTCTCCACTTAAGTATTTAATTTAGTAATTTTAATTACGGGTTTAAAGTATTTATTTTCCCAAAAGTAATAAAATTCACTTATTATGAGAAATACGTTCATTAAGTTAATATTAAAGACTATAAATGAACTTACTAAGAAAGGGTAGTGCCCCTTCAGCGTAGACGTATACTATCTATCTATCTCAAAAGCTAGTTAATAATTTGTTTTTTTTTTTTAATTAAAAAATGATTAATTATCGTTATTTAAGGAATCTTGCTACCTGGATGTTTGTTACTCAATTACGGCAGAACGGCTGAAAGGATCTGAATGATAGATTAAAGTCTGCAAAAGCACATAATTTGAACTGTTATCACATAATAGTTTATTGTAACACATCTGGTGTATTAAATTAATTTTAAGACAGAAAATTTTACGGTTCTCGTGGGATAATACGCGGATGAACTTAACATCACGCCTGTAATTCCCGAAGGGTTAGGTAGAGGTGTATCCATTAGTAAATCCACATTTCGCCAGTTATGTTTAAGTCACATGTAATAGGGGGCGAGCCTATTGCCATCAACCGGGCACAAATCCAGACTCCGAGGCTGCTACTGAGAAATTCCTGGTGAAAAACCCAATAACATTATGCTCAACCTGGGAATCGAACCCAAGACCTCATACTCAGCAGTCGCTTTTTGCGACCTCTAGACCAACGAGGCAGTCGCGGATGAAGTCGTGAACAAAAGCCAGCTTTAGTGGATATATGTAAGTGTCAAATGTCTAATAATACGCACATATTTCTAAATGTCTATATAGTTATTTAGGTAACTTCTTTTCCCTAAGGTAACCTCGCCCTCTAAAAAGGTCACAAGCCAGGCTTTTTGGCAGAAACCCAGAACATTGCTGTGTATTCTCGTGATATTGAAACGAAGCCTCATTCTTTGTGAACCTAACGGGTTGGATAATGTCTATGTACTACCGAATATAAGCCTCTACCTTTAAAAGTTATTTTAACTATACTTAGTTAATGAAGCCTTAGTATTTGCAGTAAGACGACGCACACAAGTGATATGAACTCAAGGGCGATGACGTCACAGCGAATAATAATAATCATACTAGCCTATTCCTGTCTCCACTGCAGAGCAAAGGCTTCTTGGCAAAGGCCTTCTCTGTATAAGAAGAGGCCTTCCGAAATGAAATCGCCAAACCGCATTGAGAAAACGTGGTGACGTTTGTTCAAGGCATCTTGGCGATTCCAGACTTGTATTTATTGCAAGTTCAGGTTTCCTTACGATGTTTTCCTTCACCAATGTCAGTGATGTCCAAGATTTAAAAAGTACATATAAAATTGAAAAAGTCACATTGGTTTTGAAAAAGCCTTTGCCCAGTTGCGAACACACAGCCTCATGCATAAGATGCGGGCGCCTTAACTACCAGGTCATCATTTAATCAACAGCATAACGTAGAAAAAGTTATTTATTCTTTACTTTTGTAGACGACATAAAAGTTGAAACGTTAAAAAGGCAACACTACATTGTTTTCACATCATTTAATTTTAAATGCTTTTTTTCTTTCGCAGTATCCACTCACATTTACATAAGTTAATTGGCATATTTCGTGTCGAGTCTTTCCATATAATGGATTTTATTATCACACAGTGTGTTGTGTTGGATGCACTCAAATGATCGGGCGATTAACTCTTTTCGTTCATGTTTCCCTGGTATTTTTATTTATATCGGTGTGTTTTTTTGGGATTGTGTATCGTGTATGACGTGTCTGTCGGTGCTTTTGTTTTTAATTGTTGAGGGAGATGTTTGTTTTTCGATTCGATGTTTATTTTATTATCGAAGTATCTTTTATAAAGTAACTATTTAAAAATAGAAATCGATTTGTGTAAGAATTAATGATCATCTCTATAGAACGGCTTGACAGATTCCGCTGTTTTTTTTTTATATACGTCATTGACAGGCCAAAGTTTATAAATTATGGTATTTTTTTTTTAATCCACTTTACACTACATATGTGCCTACAAAAAACATGTTTCTTGTGTTTCTCATGCTCCCCCCCCTCTCCCCCCCTCTCCCCCATTTTAACTTTAAATAATGTTTTTTCTAAACGTGTTTTTGGAAAAAAGACAGGAGGAGACAACCAGACCCGAATTGTTCGTATAGCGGCAACAGAAATACACTATGTGAAAATTTCAACTATCTGTAGCCAGAGAGTTGAAATTTTCACATAGTGTATTTCGGTATTCGGTATTACGGTTCATGAGATACATGCTTATGGTAAACAGACGGATAGACATGGGTTTTAAACCATCCATTCAAATAGCTTCCTACATTCTACATTATTCTGACGATTACCTAAAACCACAGTCAAGCCAGCTTTACAGGATTGTAGGCATTATAAATTATTATAATCATTACACAGGTTACGCGCACCGCGGCGGCGTTTGCAAGCGAGATAAGCCAAGCCACATATAACTCAGACAAGATTATTAGTTCAAACCCCTTTACAAATTAATATACCTTCCTACTTAAGTTATGACAATCTTATTTCAAAATGTATGTTTACAGAGGTTAGAAGATAATTTGATTCCTTGAATTAAGAAAAGGTCTTATTTCAAGGTCTTATTTCAAATGAATCAATAATGGCTAATTGCTTTAATCAGTAAATGGGGTAAAAGACACATAACTACGCATTTTGTTTATTGAACTGAAAATTATTTAATGTCAAAAATCACTATATAGTGCAAAATTTGTGCACACAGCCACATCCAAAAGTCTAAGTGTCGTGGGAGTATTTATAGTTTAGTTAAACCATTTATAACTTTGAATGAAATTGGAATTTGGACCTTTAATATCTCCGTAACCCAAAGGTTTACAGGTATGGTCCAGAAACAAAAAAAAATTGTCAATGATAGTAAGACCATGTAACTTTAGGCATCATTAAGTGTTCTTTTACACATGTAACATCCGGGATACTGAAAGAAACAGATCTAACAGCGCGTAACGAAAGACCAAATTTTAGAAACATCAGCTCCTCTTTACAAAACAACAATGCATAAATTCAAAAACCGATAAATATTAAAAGGAACCGTAACAAATCTCCTCCATATTTATTCGATTCAATTTCTGAGAAGCGTCGCAGCTACATAATATCGAAAACATGAGCTCCACACCGCTACAAGCTTGTGGCAATGGGCCAAAGGTTCCTCACAGCTGGTTCGCAGTACACTTTATATTTATTATATCTATTATTAATAATGTACAGTATATTTTGAGACTACTATTGGTTGTATATAATGTGCATCTGCAGTTTTAGTGGTACTTCGATGTTTATTTTGAAGTGAATGTGTTTTCTCGTTCTCTGAGTTACGTTTAAGTTTTATAAGACTGTTGCAATAATACTTACATACGTGAACTTATTCCTATTTCCATTGGATGTGGGCAGAAACTATGTACAGAACGCTACAAGATGGCTATTCATTTCGTTATAATGTTACTACCACCCGTATGGTATAAATAATTCAATTAACTAATTATATACACTGATATAATACTGAATCAGATAAAATTTGGTCCTATTCTACTATAAAAGGACCGAGTTTTTTTCACTTGTTTTATATTGATGTGAATGTAATTATTTTGTTATTCGTCAATGGCTCATCATTAAAATACAAATTGAACGCTAAAAGTATAATTTAATTGATTACGATACTTAATTAATTGTATTCATTCATCGTTTTCATCTGTTTTAAAAGCTAATAGCGGGTTTTTATCTTTTGCATTCGGGGTTTGAGTCCCATTTTGAATAGGTAATATGCACTTGTAATTATTTCCATAATGTGCCGTGGACTCGATTCCCTGTTAATTCAAACCCGTTTGTTTCACATATATGGGAAATGGGGCAACTACTATAATGGGGCTAAGCTTTGATAACACCCACTTTTTCTTGCCGTTTAAAGGCACCCCGATGTAGAACACATTTTCAACGCTAAACGGGGTTGATTTTGTAAACTTATTTTTCCACTCCAAAGTAACTTAAGCAGTCATTTATTTGCCAGGTTAGCTTAACGATTTTAATTCCTAATGGAAGACGAAAGAATCAGACGCAATTCATGTTTAGGGTACAATATTGGGAAAATATTAGAATTTCAAGTATTTAACTATCAAAAAGCTTGGCAGATGATGAACTATCAAAGGCTAAAAATTATTTAAAAATTCAGCCCTTTCCACCTTACTTGATTTCGATGAGAACAAAGTCGCAGGTACAAGCTAGTGCCTGATAATAAAGAATCTTCTCCAAGTAAATTAAACGTGGGCACCAATTGTTCACGAAAAACTTTGTTTTTAATATCCTTCAAAGAAAAAAAGACTGACAGTCTTTAATTAATTAAGAAGGGTCGTTTTTTAAAACACAATCAAGTGTCTAATGAGTGTTTTTTTTTTCTTTCTTCGTTAGCTGTAAGAGCTTCTCGGACGCGACAGAATTCTAATTGGAAGAAATCTTTAGATTTTGTTGTTGTTTTATTTTTGTTCCTAGTTTTGTAGAAGAATGGTCTTTTGATTCTTGGAATTCAGAATCATTCAATAATTCAATACCTTAATTATGTGAAACTAAGTCAGTAGTCCAAATGTGTTGCAATATCATCAGCACAAGGGGTCAATGTACGGACGACAGCGCTTCAAGGTAAGCACTGCGGCATCTTATGCTGTTGTAATAGGAGCGATTTTACAACAAAAAGTTATAGTCTGATGTGATGTGATGTAACTACTATATAATTGGACATGTTCTGTCTGAAAAGAGCGGTGATATTCACAGTACATTAGTTAGTTTATTATTTCTTATTTATATTTGCCATTGATAAGCTAAGAAGAAAGTGTAAAAGACACATCACCATATCCGATAACAACGGAAACTGTCCATCATGCCAAATAGGCTCGCCCCCTAAGTATTACATGGAACTTAAAAACACAACTGGCGAAATATGGGTGTACTAATAAGTACACCTCTGCCTAACCCTTTGGGAATTACAGGCGTGGCGTTTTGTTATACTCCTATTCTAAATACCTAATCATACCGATTTTTTTTAAGACTATTTTTAACCAGAACATCAAAAATATCAAACCCTTGATAACTTTGCTTATCTATCTCAATATTCCATAAAATGTAAGAGGAAGAAAAATTCATATAAATATAATATGAACTGAGTTTCAAAACACTCCGCTCAGGGTTTTACCCCGATGCAGTACTTTTTCTATAAAAAATATTATGAATAACGAAATATCCTGTTTACTGTAAGAGAAAATGTTTACGGAGAAAATGAGCTTCCAATACTTGTTGCAAAATATCTGCAAACAAGTTGGCAGAAAAACTAAAAATATACGCTTTTGAAGATTAGTTCTGATCAGGGATTCTTTCTGCGCTTCTTCACCAAATTCTTCTTCTTATTTTCGCGTCGATGATTTTAGATAATCCATTTTTTCCTTTTCATCCATTTGGGCCGAGTAGGCGGCCACGTTCATCGTGGAATCAGTAGCGTTGTTAACGTCACTTTGGGCACTGTAGTAAATGGTCTATCGTCTGATTAAATCTTTTAATTTCAGGCATCAATGGCCCGTAGCGTGTTAGTATTATAAAATCTTAAAAACTATGTTTAATCTTAATAACCCTATAATTCCTCATTTTGCTAGTTTGCAGCTACCTGTTTGGGTAAGGAATTGGGAAAATGTTGTAACGTTAATTTGGAATAATGATATAAAACCCGGCCAATTACAAGTCGGACTCGCACACGAAGGGTTTCCTAACACCGTGTATGATTTAACACTACATACAAAAAAACACGTTTCTTGTATGGTTTCTTTACTTCATTTTGACAATTTTTTGTTACAGCGGCCATAGTAACTCTTAAAAGACTGCTGTCTAAAGAAGTAAGTAATTTGGTCCTTTTAGCCTAAGATTTTTTTTTCACCTGTCTTAGGTGCGGAAAAGTTGTATCCCTTTTTATTCCTAAGGTGTTTTATGAAATTAAATAAGTGACTAAGTATTCACAACTTAGTCAGGTGATGCAACAATAATTTTACTAAGGCAATATTAATACTAATAAAGTGTGAGTTTATACGGTTGAATATTTGTTACTCAATAACACCAGAACAGCTGAACGGATCTGGATGAATCACAGATTATAGTCTGAAATAGCACATATGCTACTTTTTATCTAACTTTTGTGTTCATGGGATAATTTAGGACTTTGGCTTAATTCTGAAATTTTCGCAGACGAAGTCACAGGCAGAAGCTAGTAAATTGTATAGTGTTAAATCTCACTATCCTATATAATAATAGTCAATTTAACATTCTTAGTAATTTAACACCTAATTGTTGAAAAGCCAAGAGTCAGGTGCTCTAATTCCGAGATAAGATTTAGGCTAAGCCACTTATCAAGGTTAAATACTGGCCACAATAAGTCTTGATCTATCGATTACCGAATCACTAGGTGAACAGGCTCGTTTATATCGCTATTTATAAACTTTTGGTCACGAATGTTGGATCAATACGTTTAGCAAATGGACTCACATGCTCGCACACCTTGAAGTGTTCATTGACCACGTGTCGTAATTGGATTATTATGTCTTTTATGACAACCTCTTAAAATTTGACGAGGATGCAAATCTGCACCTTGCTTTCCTTAACTATTATAAAATTATGCCTGTAATCCCTAAGCGGTTAGGCAGAGGTGTAGTTAGTACACCCACATTTTGCCAGTTATATGTAAGTCCCATGCCATTAACCGGGCACAAATCTAGACTCGAAGGCTGCTACTGAGAAATTCCTTATGAAAAAACCCAATGTCACTGCCTGAATTAGGAATAAAACCCAAGACCTAATGCTCAGCAGTCACACTTTGCGACCACTAAACCGAAGAGGCAGAAAATAATATTACAGAAAAATGCAACAGAATTTGATACAAAACAAAATAAGGAAATGTATTATTGCTTAATAAAACTTTGAACCAGTATTAGTTCAAACAAAATCATATTATCAGTAATTCCTTTGTTTTCCAGGTTTGCCAGCAAATTGCATGTTCTACTATTGCATCCATCTTTAGAGGTTGGTGGAGAATTATTCTAAAGAATAATTGGGTCCTAATTTACCTAGACGCATTGTTCCACTCAAACCATGTCAGAAGCACTTGAGGCGGTTTAGAAACTCTGACACTAGGGTGTGTGGGGTCTTAGGACCTCACTGCCCACAGGATAAAGAAGAAGGAGACAATAAAATCGCTAGAAAGGATACATTCTTTATGATTAATAGACAGCCTTAGGGACCTACCACCATTCTTATAGGCACTTTAATATCTCATGCGTAATTGGGTAGTTTCCATTGAGATTGGCCATTGCGACTAACATTCGTCGGGAGATGACTATAATATTATTACCTATAAATTAATTAAAAATTGCTGTCGAAAACTTAGTACCTATCCTAAAAACATATTACAAAAATAAACATCAAGAAATTGCCAAGGAATTTTCTTCTTTATTCAAAAATAAAACTAGAATTCCCTATTCCCTTTTTTATTCAGAAAAAAATTGTTTACTTAGCCTTACACAAGCATCAAAATAACTTATTCCCCCCAGTTGACTCCTCCAACTTAAGCGGAATAATAAGCGGCTCTTGTCAATATTCCTCCATTTTTCCGTCCCGAAATCGACGGAGACATTTATTTACTTATTCTGAGGGAAATAAGACCTCGTTATAATTACGGAAGACATAACCGGATTCGTCGAAGTTGATTGGTGTTCCGATTATTTGTTGTTTCTTGTTGCTTCACTTTAATGAGTCTGTTTCTTTGGGTTTGTTTTTCTTTTACGTTTTTATAAAGACGTAACAACACGCCTGTAATCCCCGAAGGGTTTGGCCGAGGTATACTAATTATTACACCCATATTTCGCCAGTTATGTTTAAGTCCCATTTAGAGGGCGAGCCTATTGCCATCAGCCGGGCACAAATCCAGACTCCGATGCTGCCACAAAGAAATTCCTGATGGAAAATGCCCGATAACACCTTACCCGACCTGGGAATCGAACCCAAGACTTCATGATCGGCAGTCGCGCTTTACGACCACTAGACCAATTTCTTATGTATAGTCGCCAGCATTATCAAATTATACCTTTTTGTTGTAAAATCGCTCTTATCACAACCACGTAAGATGCCGCAGTGTCTAAGTTTATCTTTGACATCACTATCATTGGTGAAAGAAAACATCTTGAGATTTGGACTTATAATAAAAAGGAGCAACTGTGGTGATCAATGTTCTTGTTTTCTTTCCATGAGAAAAGGCCTTGGTCCCGCAGTGGGACAATAATAATGTAAATTACAACAATGGTACAACAATGTCGTTAAAAACATTTGAAACAATAAAAAATCCAAAACATAAATGAAAAGAGCAATAAACGCACAAAAGGACCAATAAAACACGGTCCTACTATCCGCGAACGTATCAGCTAATCGCTTTATGTAATACATTAATTACACCTAGACACATTATTCATACCGTGCAAATTATACGAAATACTTTCAGCCTGACAAACTACTTGCAAACTATTTAATTAGTCGGGAAACTGTTATCTTTAATCTCCCCAACCTTATTGAGATGGACATAAGGTTTAATTTAGTGCTGTAAGGTAGTTTAAAGTCTGCAAATATTTATTGGTAGCTAGCTACAATTTTCTGAAGTGTCAGTGGCAATTTTCCCTTACAGCGTGCTGTAATGTAAAGGGGGGATTGACGTTTAAACACTCGCTCCCATCAACCCCAAGTGAGCCGGTAAAAAGTTCGATTACGTTACCGTGTGGGTTAATATACAGGGTTTATTAACACATTTTGGCTGACGTAGGATTAATGGATGTTTTGGTCGTGTGCTTAATTGGTGCGTGGGATTTTTACATGTTTTTCAGTTCTCGTATCGGTAAAAAATTTAAAACGTGGTGTAAGCTGCTTTGATTCTTATGAAATACCGGTTATACATCCTTGTTTGATGAAGTATCAGTAAACGACCTTTTAATTTATGTCGGATGGCTAACAAACCGACAGCCCACCTGATGTTAAGCATCTGCAATATCAGAGGCCTCGCAGATACGTTGCCATCTCAGAAACAAATGATGTAATTACACCGGCACACTTGAAACCGGAACACAGCAAAGCCGCTTTGCGGTAAAAAAAAGGTAGGCTGGTAGCTTCCCAGGACAAGCTCCTTCACAAAGAGCTCTTCTACTACTACATATCTACAAACATACGACCCGGAACGTCAACCAACTAACGCTTCGTAGATATAGGAACCCGCGCCACCAAGCTTCAAAGATGTTATCACAAGTTCTATAGATTCAATCCTAGATGCCCTCCACACGTAACCGTTTATGTAAATAGTTCAAAGTCTAGTTTTGGCTGAACGCCAGGGTCGTACGTCTGGCGGTGCGTTAGCGACCACTTAGTATCAATCAGTACTTATCACTTAGTTAAGTGAGGGTTTGTTAATGGCATGGCCATGGTTAAATGTTACTGATATTATAATGTTGACCGTTGGTCATGTGATCGCAAGCGTGACTGCTGAGCATGAAGTCTTTGTTTCGTTTCCCAGGTCGGGCAAAATGTTATTGGGTTAAAAATTTTGGTCCCATCGGTTTATGAGAACGAAAGGAGTTCAACTGTTTTTCTGCACATACCTATACACTACAATATTCATTGTGTTTTTGATAAGCCAAAGTTTCAATAGTTTTCTGCTGCCGCTAAAACTCAGCCCAAGATTGTGACGAGCCGATGTGCCGGCGATACGATACACGTTGACACGATCACCACCGTACCCTCGGTGGACTAACGGTCGTAGTAAGTCTATGTATAACTACTTTGACTCCGTTATCTTCGACCGACCTTAGCCATTATTAACGATCTAAGCTAAATACTTGCATAATTCTCCAGCTGGTATTCTATAACATTTTACTGCACTACGAAGGACCAAAAAATTACACTTTACGCATTGCCTTCATTAAAAACTCAAGAATTATCTCAAATAAATGTCTACCTTCAGTATATCTTTGATTATTTCACTTCCAAAATTATATAATTATGTAAATAACGCTGGATTGTCATTCTTATCTAATTGTACACAGAACCGCACTTCAATTACTTGAAGTATTTGGGGGTCCTCTGATTAAGCATTCAAGTTACTTAATACGAACAATTTGGTCCTTTGAGCCGCGCGTTAATATTGATCAAGTTTAAGATATTGCAGACACTTAAATATGAATCGAGTAACAAGCAAGCAATAAAGTTATCGTGGCTTGATAGATGGAGTGTCAGTTTCAATCTAGTTTGTTGTGAATTTTTAGGTTTGCATTATTAAATTAACTTAATTATTAAATGTTTTTATGTAAAAGGATAATCTGTAATTCAAAAATCAAGCAGAAATGCTCGCTCGTTCTATTATCCATTATCTATCTCTAAAACTTGATCCATTATTATACATTATTTATCTCTTAATATTTATATATTAAGAGATAGATAATGGATAATAGAACAAGCGAGCATTATATACTTTATAATGAGTGAGGGACCTATAAAGGTCACTAACTCATTATATGAAATATCGAAAATCGCTTGACGCATAAAGATGTTTAGCAGGGAGGTAGTTTATAATTAGTAGAAATCCGCCAAGAAAGAATTTTCCAAAATTAACCCTTGAGGCGATGAGACAGAGGTTCAAAGTTTGTATGGAGATCACGGTTGAAAAAAAGCACCCGGGCGAAGTCGTGGGCAGAAGCTAGTGTACTATATATAAACTATATTATGCTACTACTTACCCCGTACGGCTATGGTAGGCAACATAGCAAAGCCATGTATTAACGTCCAGAACAACTTCCTATACATCTTCATGTTTGTAGTATAATTGACACTTATCCCATGATTCACTATTAACTAAAGTTTTGATTGCACAGCACTGTTGTCGTTGAGTTTTCTAAACATCTGAAACAATGAGAAAATCAAATGTTAGTTTGGTATTTTTTGAGAAATTCTATAAAAGTGAAATCTGCTTTCTTATTTCCTACATATTTTTAAAATATTATAAAAATTAATAATAATAATTGAAAATATAAAAAGGGCAGAAGAGTTTTTTGAGGGCATCAAAAATTTCTTCTGAATTTACAATAGACTAGCCTTCCAAACACGAGAAGAGAGTAAAATCGTTGAAACATTCAATTTTCAAATAAATGAAAACTGTTCGAATATAATGCTACTCTTTTTGCCTAACACTATTAAATACATTTTTTTTGAGACAAGATTGCCACACTAATCCCAACCACCGCAACTCTTGAAAGCCAGAATCATCAAAGGCGACGCCCAGAAAAGTGTCGAGGCAATGAAGCTCGACGAGTCCCGTAAAAACGATTCAACTGTCCCGGATCCCGCAAGGAAATAAATCAGTAAAAGTAAGAAAAAATACCTATATGACGTAACGGAGCATTATTAAGTACCTAATAACGAACACCTATACAATAATTTCCTAAACACTTACATTACAAATACACGCACCGTTCACGCTATGCTTACGCCACGCACCAGCTGTGCGAAGCTCACGCTACACAGCTAGCAATACAAGTCATTTCAGACGGTTAGTTCACGCTATGTTATAATTTATTATAATGTGACAGCGGTATAGGCGTAATAATCGAGAATTGACGTTTGTGCATGTGGAACGCACTAAACAAAAATACAGAAACCGTAAGTAAAAGGTTAAAGTTTTTCTTAAATACATGTTTGACATGTTGTTGTTGTATGTTTATATTTCAATATTTGACTAGCTTTCGCCCGCGGCTTCGCTCGCAAATTATAATGAAAATTCGATAATGATTCGAAAGACATTTGGCGCCATCTATCATCATAAGAACGTTATTGTGATTTCCCTCGGGAACAGTACTTTTTTCGGGATTAAAGATACCCTATGTTCGTTTCTGTACAGCTGGCAACGTAACACCTATATGCAAAATTTCAGGATGATCGGTTCAGTAGCTTAGGCGTACAATGGTAACAAACAAACTTACTTTCGCATTTATAATATTAGTTAGGATTATTTCCTCATGTACAATCTTTTGCACCTGCCATGTTATCTCTTCACTACCTTTGGTTGACTGGTAGAGAATACCTAAGGCATTAAGTCCGCCTTTGTACTTTTTTTGTTGCATAAAGTTTAAATAAATAAATGTTTATTTTAATCAAATAATTTACAGACATTTTTTAATTGTCAAGGCGTCGGTCCGTTAATCAGAATGTCAAAGCTTGTTGCTCGTTCAAAACGTAGGTACCTTACCTACCTACCTACCTAACCTTATGCAGAAGAGCAAGCCTAACTAAAAATATATAGGTAACTTGGATTTTAATTGACATTTAAATATTTTAATATATTTTTTTGTGATTGTAATTGTCAACTATATTGCAATTTAGAATTTATTTTGTTAATAAAAAACATTAAAAACTACAATCTCAAAATAATTGAGATTGTAGTTTTTAATGTTTTTTTTTTTGATTGGCTTATTAATTTATAATTATGGACTTGGTCTGAAAATAAATGATTATTATTAAAACTCCACAGACAATATTTTCAACCGACTTCAAAAAGGAGGAGGTTCTCAATTCGACGCGTATGTTCTTTTTTTTTTTGTATATTTGTTCTACGATTACTCCGCCAATTATGAATCGATTTGGATGATTCTTTTCTGTTAAGTTTTTACCAAACCCTGGTTACGAGTACATTATTTTTATTGCTTAGCCGTGGCAGTGAAGAAATGACTATCCCATCGGATAGCGCCCGTTTAATCAGCATCATTTCGCTTAACATTCTTGGGAAAGAAAGGGGAGAGGGAACCGAATGATGCAACACGCCACCATCAGCGAAACATGTGAGTGACTATAGCTATTGAAACGGCTTTTGCATCATAAGTCACCTGTTCGATTCCTAATTTATTGATAGGTTTTACGCTCATTTAAAGTCGGCTACCGATCTCAACTCAAGTCCAACCCTAAAAAGGGATTAAAATGTCAAAAAGACTAACGATCAAGCTGTTTTTCAACTTGGTGACGTCAGAAACAAGCGCAGAAGGGAGCATGACACAGGCAACGTCGCGTTTATAACTTATACATAATAATTGATTGAACGTTTACGTATATCGCGGCACGCAATACCACCGTGCCTCGTTCACGCTTACTTTCCGTAACAGTAAAGTCAAACAAGCTAGTGCACGCAACGTGGTTATGTTTCCCAAGCTTTTACGCAAACATGTTCATGTATTCACGTTCTTTACTCATGCAGTAATTGCAAGTCGAGTCAGGGAATACGTATGCAGCAAAGTGTTTCTGTCGTTCATAAAGAATATATTTTAAAACGTGGTAACAACAAATTCTTAGGGGATTTTACTGACAGCTCGCTTCATACAAAGAAATAACTTACTTGGCTCGGTCCATGTGGTACACAAAAATAATAAAAAGTTTATTTGATTGAAGGTACTAACAAAAACATTGTATGTCCCACAGCTGCACCAAACAGGCCCAGTTCAGATAAAATGTCAGAATGCCATACAATAACAGTCTAGTTTTTTTCAACCGACTTCAAAAAGGAGGAGGTTCTCAAAGACGCGTATGTTTTTTTTTTTTTTTTGTGGCTTTGTTCAACGATTACTCCGCCAATTACGAATCGATTTGGATGATTCTTTTTTTGTTTGAAAGAGTTTAGTTTGTTTATACGTGTAGTCGATGACTGACTAAAGGAAGTGGGGAGGGGGTACGTCAACCCCCCTCCTACCACTTTCCAAAATTAAATATATCGTGTGTGGTATTGTTTGAAAGGGCTTTATGTAAGGATTTCAAACATTAACAAACAAGCACTAAAAAGTGAAAAATAAAAAGCTTTTTTACAAAAAAATATCACCGCCTTCAAAAATCACAAAATAAAAAATAACTTTAGCTTGGAAGTCGGTGGCAATACCTACATAACAGGAAACAAAACCAAAGCCGCCGACTTCCAAGCTAAAGTTATTTTTTATTTTGTGATTTTTGAAGGCGGTGATATTTTTTTGTAAAAAAGCTTTTTTTTTCAATAAATAATTATAACTCGATTTAATTTTGTAGACAAAGAAGGACACTAATTTAGACTTCTGATGAGTCAGTTTCCCGTCAAATACCCTTTAAAATGATACGTAAGTCAAGATCGTATTTTCGGAAAAGGAATGAACCAGTCAGAAATCTTTTATTTTGAATTTTATGTGGGTACAAAATAAAAGAAAATGTTTTGATGGTAAAGGTAATAATGAGTTTTGATTCACATACACATAAAATTTCATACGTTTATAGATAAGCACAGTTTTACGTTAAAAATTTGCTTAACTTTAATAAAGGCAATAAAGGAATCATTTTAAGAACTGAACGAGCCTCATAAACAAGGTTTTGCGCGACTTCGTTCATGTGACTGTCGGTTATAGACAAACTACCTGACTAAAAAGTTCATCATCAGATCATGACAATATTCCTATGGGACCTATTCGGGACCATACTCTTTCAAACATAAAAATAATCATCCAAATCGATTTATAATTGGCGGAGTAATCGTTGAACAAACATACAAAAAAAAAACAAAAAAAAAAAAAAAAAAAAAAACATACGCGTCGAATTGAGAACCTCCTCCTTTTTGAAGTCGGTTGAAAAGTAGCCTTCATTTCGGTCCAAGCATAGTGCGTAGCTAAATTTTACCGAAATCGGTTGAGTAGTTTAGCCGTGAGAGAAATAAGCAAACTCACTTTCGTATTTGTAATATTATTATGGATATTATTCTAATGCAACCCAAGTTTTAGTTTCTCTTTTTTTTATTCTGGTTGTTTTTTATTATTAAGCTTGTAAATAATGTATGTATTATTTTTTTGATGAATAAATGAATGAACTTCTGTCTCATGCAACCCTCCCTTAACTGTGACTCCCTGTGACGTCATCCACGCTATATAATATATAGTTTTCATAGCGACAACTATATGGCAGCGTTGTAGTAAAAGTCAAATAAAGTTACATCGTTCTCTGCTATTCGAGTTAGCTGGTGGGTTTGTCGCGTTCACAGCACATATGTAACATCACGGCTGTGTAGTCTAACGTGGTAAGCAAAGTAGTTAGGTAAGTATGCACTAATGTGGATTCTATTTGCTTTATGAAAAACCTGGTACTTGAAAAGCGGTTTTTAATTCTTTTTCAGCTTTAAAAATAAGATTAGCGCTTGGTAAGAGAAAATTTTCGGAGGACATTTTTTTCATATTGTTTATTTTACCGATTATTCACTATACTCAGACCACTTTTAAAACTTACCTTGAAAATAACGAAAAAAAGAAGAATTCGTTGACTTCGTATAATTCTATCAGACTTATATTAAGATGCAGGTTTCCTCAAAAGGTTTTCTTTTGTCATTGATGTTAAATTTGATGTATAATTCTTCGTAGCATTTTTTGATTTTTTTTTTTTTTAGTTTAAACCTTTTTTTTTACCATGTTTTGTTGATGCACATGTTTATTGCATTTTACGTTTATCAGATTGATTTACTGTAATTGGTTTAACCGTTGTAAATTAAATAAATAAATAAATAAAATAAAGATAAACTTAGAAATTACATAAGAATTGAAAAAAAGCAAGATTAGTGCAGTGGCTGTGTGTTTGGATGCTGAGCTGTGTATCTCTGGTTCCGATTGATTTACGAAACAAATATTTGTATGCCCTACAGATAGATATTCTGGGTTTTCTGGCTATTTATATAAACGGATCCACGATACAGGAAAAATAATTAGTATGGGTTCCAAGTTTTATAAAAACATTAATTCTTATGTTGTTGTCATTGGTTGTTAAATATTATAGTTGTTGTTAATACATACACATACATAACATCACGCCTGTAATCCCCGAAGGGTTAGGCAGAGGTGTACCCATTAGTACACCCACATTTCGCCAGTTATGTTTTTAGTCCCATGTAATAGGGGGCGAGCCTATTGCCATCAACCGGGCACAAATCCAGACTCCGAGGCTGCTACTGAGAAATTCCTGATGGAAAAACCCAATAACACTTTGTCACTTTGTTGTTAATATTAAAGTTTTTGTAAATATTGTTATTATAGTATTTTAGTTCAAGACTTTCTTTAACGAAAAAATCTCATGTCTTCTAAAAAAGAATATTGCATCTCATCCACATAGAAAAAGAAGATGTCAAAGCGGCACGTGTCGACCTATAAGGATATAGGACACGTAACTAATATACCTCGTAACACCTATAAAACGGTTCCCGGTTGAGGAAAAATATTCAGCGATAAATAAAGTCAAGCTGCGTTTTTGCCTTCACGCCACGGCCATAGACCACGGAATTCTCACGCGCGGTAAGGGGAGCATTGATCACGGCTATGTTGTGTTTGTTTTTTTTTTGGTTGTGTAGTTTAGATACTAGTTGTGTTGTGTAGTATTCGATATTTAGTTATAAGTGATGATTATAAAATGAAATGAATTGAAGGTGAATTTATAAAAGGGATGAAGTTGTTTTGTTTTGTTTTTAAATGTATATTTGTGTTTTATTTTTATAATTTTTTACTTTTATCTGTCTTCTGTGTCTTTAATTATTTTAATTGGTTAATTTTTTTTTTTTTTTTTTTATCATTAAATTTATTTACACCATAGGAACTATACCGTACAGTTATTACCCTAAACTAAACTTACAATGCTGTTTAGTAAAACTAACACTAGTTAGTAGTTACTCATTTATTTGCCTCGACTTTTACTAAATCACAAGTAATAATGGAGCATATTAATAAACTTTTATTATACCATTCCTTATTAACAAAGTGTTATTGAGTTTTTCCGTCAGGAATTTTTCAGTAGCAGTCTCGGAGTTTAGATTTGTACCCGGTTGATAGCAATAGCTATTATATGGGACTTAAACACAACTGGCGAAATGTGAGTGTACTAATGTGTACACCTCTGCCTAACCCTTCAGGGATAACAGGCGTGATGTTATGTTAATATACCAGTCTAAGTTCACCAACATCAACATAAATATAACTTAAACACGTTGGTATTGTTTTATTTCAAACTTAGTAACATTGTACGAAAATTTCAAATTCCATACATTGACTACGTGTTGCCGCTACCACAGCCGCGCCACAGCCACGCCACACACCGTCACACACGATTCACACAAACGCCGGTTAACCGCGTTCACGGCCTATGATTAATCTCTTTATCCCGAAGCTTTGTGGCATCACCCTTTATGTTAAAACTCTGTGCATTTGCGTATGGAATTGTTTGGAATTTTAGTTTAGAATCTATGGTTAGAAAAAATGTTGTGTAGTGGGAATGGTGGTGGTATCTGGTTTCTTTTTAAAATGAAAGAATTAAAAACTGTTTTTTCACGCGAAAATGACGCACATAACCTAAAAGGGAAATTAAAATAACTTTTGACTTAAATGACCATTTTAATACCATCTTCTTAGAATTTTTCTTTTGCTTTTATTTTGCATATTTTTTTTGACATTGATTGTAGTTGAGATGGAATTATGACTACATTTTGAATGTTTTTATTAGTAGAATTGGCTTTCAACAGTCTAGACAAACTTAATTGTAAAATGATGCCTATTTTGAAGTATGAGAAACAGAGTGAAATTTTTCATCCTTCGTTGAAAAGGGAGGATCCTCCGACCAGACGGGTGTTGTGTCTGGTGGGCTACTGCCCGACTGTTGTTGTCGGTATTTTGTATTATGCTTACATCGCGCTGAACTGTCATTGCGCGATGTAACAATTGTCAGTTGTAGTTTACATGATGTGCGAGATGCGTAGATGAGGCGAAAAGAGTATGTAAGAATCGTAGCAGGTGACGTTCTGTGGTTTCTGCCTACCCCCATGGAAAAAAGGCGTGAGTTTGTGTATATACTAAAAGTTCATATAGGCGACATTTCTTTGCAAAAATTCATTACATAGTTATATCTTGTTGCAAAGCCAGAATTCTCGTAGAAAGTGAATTTCTAACACCCATGAGTACTTATTTCAATGACGTCACGAGGTACACTACAAAAACCTCCAAAATTGCGCATACCTAAGTCGTAAGTCATAAAATAAAACCTTTTACGACCAAGGCAAACAGTTACGAGCATATTCTTATAATTTTCTAGGATCAGTGGATGAGATTTTTTGGGGAGAGCCTTGCCCTATATTACCAGGACTGAAGTGAATGAAGCCTTACGGCCGGTTTATTTTAGGGTCTTGTTTTCTATGTATGTGGTAGTACAGCAGTCCCTGCCTCGTCTTCTATCCCGCGTGTTCTTTCCACACTTAATAGCAAGATCCAAAGCATGGTCTCAAGCGAGACTGTTAAGCGTAGGATTCAATGCTCAAGAAGCATAGTGTTCTTGTGCTTTTTATTAGTTATTTATTAATAGTTCTTTCAAAATAAACACTTATATTAATTGATAGCCGACCGTTATCAAGGGAATTAGAGTTCATTTTTATAGTATACCAAGATTTCAAATTCAAAAGAATAAAATGCGTCAACGTAAAAAAAATCTTACTCAAACAAAACTTACTACTTAACTAACTTAAAAAAAAAAATGAAGATCGTAAATCTACCATTATGTCCTGCACCCAAATGAAATTATTATTTCATAACATAAATAACAACATCGTATATTTGGACTCTCCCACCAAACAACTACTTGAATTTGTTGTTTATTTTGTGCGAAAACTTTGACTTAAATCAAGACGTACATGCACTATTCATACTCCGTTGAATGCTTGGCACTCGATCTAAGTTGCGCTGAGTTTCTGTTCATTCCTAACAGTTCTTAGTGTACAACATTCTATAGACGTGTTCGCTCAAAACCGTTTTCTTCGATAAAGTTACGGAATTACTGGAAAGTATGGCGTGGCATTTCGATATGTTAAGACTGGATTTAGCTTGTGACTTCGTCTGTGTAATTAAGCTGAAGCTCTAAATTTTTCCACAGAAACACAAAATGACATAAATATTGGTGCCGAATCTCTTGTTCACAAACTAGACTAAATTTAGAGAATAGGCATCTCTTACTAACAACAAAAGGAAAGGACGGTGACATTAAAGAACTAAGTTAGCGATGTCAAATTAGTTTTGAATTGAACTTTTCCGTATTTTTCAGATTTTCAGATTAATCCATACGTTCTAAGATGTCAACTATAATTGTACGGATGTGTCAGATTGACTAGTCAGTAAAAGTCTGACAGTCCATTCCGCCCAACCCAGGGCGAACGGATCATTTCACGGGTAAACACCATCATTTGATGATTTTTACCACCTAAAAAAAAGGCATTAAGTCTGCCTCTGTACAGCGTATTTTTTTACATGTTCAAATTTTATATAAAGAAATATACTAGCAAGCTACGACCCACGACGTTACATAACGCGGTGTTTAAAAATCACACGGGTGAAGTCTAGGACAGAAGCTAGTACACACGCATACCTAGTAGTGAACAGTTGACTCGGAAATGTTATTTACACAAATATAATACGTTTCGCTTATAGACTTTAAAATTACTAAAGTTACCTTGTTATTGATATAAAAGGCTATCCACCATGTTACAAGATTCTTTGTCAAGTTCTGTAAAAGTTTTTGATTGAATTTCAATATTGGAAAATTCTTAATAACGTAAAGACGTGGAAGTTTCTTTTTTTCTCACGGTAACAAGAAATTATGTTGTAAGTTTTACTGGTACGTATAAACATACCAACAATAATGATGAATAATCTTCTTCTTATCGTGTGGGCAGTAAGGTCTGACGACCCACACGCCCTAGTGTCAGTGTAAGATGAGAAAGAGAGAGATAGAGTGAGATGATGAATAATGATGTATCAACAATAATGGTGCCGATTCTCTTGTTCACAAACTAGACTAAATTTAGAGAATTGGCATCTCTTACTAACATACAGCGAACGAAAAGGACGGTGACATTAAAGAACTAAGTTAGCGATGTCAAATTAGTTTTGCCTTGAACTTTTCCGTATTTTTAATCCATACGTTTTAAGATGTGAACTATAATTGTATGGATGTGTCAGATTGACTAAATTTGACAGCTCTTATTTACATTAGTCTCTTTCTTGTTTTAAAGATGGAAATAGCCTAATTTTAGTTTAGTTTGTGACAAAGACAATCGGCACTAATGTTAACATCATTACTATAACATATATTATTATACCCTTAATAAAACGTCCCTAATACTACCCTTTTTTTTAGGAATTGGAGTTCATCCATGAGTTCTTCCGCTCTGGGAGATCCGCTCAGAGTGCCGACTGCCGCGCAGACTGCCTCGTTGGTCTAGTGGTCGCAAAATCGTGACGTGCTGAGCATGAGTTCTTGGGTTCGATTCCCAAGTCGGGCAAAGTGTTATTAGGTTCTCCCATCAGGAATTTCCGAGTAGTAGCTTTGGAGCCTGGATTTGTGCCCGGTTGATGACAATAGGTTCGTCGCCTATTACATGGGACTTAAACATAACTGGTGAAATGTGGGAGCACTTATGGGTACACGTCTGCCTAGCTCTTCGGAGATTACAAGCGTGAAGTTATGATATGTTTATCTTACAGAATCAACATATTTTATCACACTGCAAAACCCAAAGCACAACAATAGGCCAAAATTTCATACGCCAAGATTTCAGTACTCACAAGCCTCTTTCATATGAAAATGCTTAAGTAAAATCCAAATGCAAATCAACTGCCACAAGCAAAGTAGTTATAAACACTGCAGTCTTATCAAAAACCAAAACAAAACCAAATCTTTCCACCAATTATTCAGTGTTTTGGGTAACTCCGTTGTGCCAGTACTTTCGCGAACAGACAAATTTATTCTTCAACGAGAATCGCTTGACGCAACAAATCACGCCCCGGAAAGCACTTGCGTGAGGTTAACAATGTTATTAATGAATTACCAAACGATTCTGAACCTTATCTCTTGCGAAATACATTTGATTTTCCACTTTGAACGTTTCCGCTCGGTTACGATCCATATCAAGGTAGGTTTTGTTTCGAAATCAGGATGTTTACTAACGATTACACGTAAGCACGGGTGGGTACTGACAATATAATTTATACAGTTGAGATATACTAGATTAACCTTGGCTGGAGATACAGGAAACTCGGTAAAATACGGCGTTCGTGGAGGTTAGTAGATAGATCCTAATTTAGGGTCTTTTCCCATGGGGATAGAATGAGCTGATGGGTAGTACCCTTAATATCATGCGTCATTTGTTTGATGGTGCCCATTAACAAGGCACTGATGACGATCGTTGTTTCGGGGACTCGCGAAATTTCAAATTACTCTTGACCAACACTGCAGCATCAAGCGTTGTATTATCAAATATTCCCTCAACTGAAATTCGGATACGGCAGCCAATCTTAATGGAGAGCTAGCCTTGTGTGCAGGAAATATTTTAGTGCACAAGTGTGTGTGTATGCTAATACAGGTGCACTCCTTCTTCCCTCACTTTTTGATGGAATGGAAAAAAGACACTTTCGTGGAGAGACCAGATCCAAGATCAACTGCTATACATGCTTTGCAAGACTCCGGGCTCCTATTGGAAAAACTGTGGAACTTAGCAGTCGTACTTGCGACCGTTAGACAACAACGATTTGCTTTGTATAAAAAAAAATGATATCGCAACAATGTTTTATACTATATTTTTGTTATTTAATTGCTTTTTTGTCTGTATTATTTTTATGTGCATATGGTCTGTGTCAAAAAACATTTTTTCTTTCTTTTTTTAGAGACGCACTTCTTGACCTCTTACGAAAAAAACAAAAATAGACTCTTTCATCGTAATCCAACGAAACGACAAGATCAATTAGAAAGCCCTATCTTTATTTAAACAAAGAAAATAATCTTGTTAATTTAACACCAGAAAAAAAGCTTGGCAGAATGAGAAAATGCCTTGTTTCGTGAAAGAAAAAACAACTAATTAATGACACTATTTCATTAGGGTCACTTTTAATTACAGAGCAAATAATTCTCTTCGTGAAATAATTGTTTGTGTACTTTTTTGTTGCAACACAACGGAATAAGGGATATTTTTCATTGTTATGTTTTGTTATTGTTGTTTTAGGAAGTTTAAATATTTATTATTTACTTTGCGACCTTTGATAATTGTTCGACTGTCAGCAGCTGTTTTAATTTGATTGCGTGACAGAATGTTTAAAATACAACCGTGTTATAATGAAAATAGAAGTTTAATTACATTGTATTTTTTTTTTGCGTAAGAATACTGAGCCACCGTGGTGATCAATGCACTTGCCTTTTCTGTATGAGAAGAGGCCTTTGCCCTGCAGTAGGACTGTTATAGGCTGGTATTATAATTTTTATTTCTTTACTATTATTATTAAGAGTACTGAGACTATAAGGAAACACATTAACAACATCAAGGACCAGGTTTAATGCTGACGGCAAATAGGTCTAACTGGATAGGCAGACCAGCAGTTGATAGTAGTACATCCAGCAGTCTACATAACATAACATCACGCCTGTAATCCTCGAAGAGTTAGGCAGAGGTGTACCCATTAGTACACCCACATTTCGCCAGTTATGTTTTTAGTACCATGTAATATGGGGCGAGCCTATTGCCATCAACCGGGCACAAATCTAGACTCCGAGGCTGCTACTGAGAAATTCCTGATGGAAAAACCCAATATCCCTTTGCCCGACCTGGGAATCGAACCCAAGACCTCATGCACAGCAGTCGCGCTTGCGACCACTAGACCAACGAGGCAGTCACTAGACCAACGAGGCGGCACATCCAGCAGTCTACGGTTGGATATACTGCTGTTGCTGTAATGGGAATCGAAATGTTCCTATATCCTGGGTGATTCAAACATATAATTTTGTGTAGTCAACAAAGTAAATAGGTATGCAGGGTCGTCAGATATAGTTGAGAGTTTTTTAAAAACCGATGGTTGTCTTTGAGTGAAACTTAATTTAATTATTGAACTGTTTAGTGTCTACTTTTTAATTACATTTGTTAACATCCATCGGTTTCTAAGAAAACCTCAACTATATCTGACGACCATGCATACCTATTTACTTTGTTGACTGTACATGAACATCTACCTATAGACCACAAAAATATTCGATACTTATGTAAATTGAACGTGTGTTAAAAACGAATTGTAGTGTCATCATTTTCTATCAAATTACCGAGTTTCTCATAATATTCAACAGCTTTTGACAGTCCAAAAATAAAATACATTTTGCAACTGCTAGTCGCATTCACAAACGCACACAAAACCAAAGTTCGGCGGTAGCCTTATTTCAGAATTCAAACATCTCATCAATTTAAAAAGCTCTTTTACTAAAGGAGCTAAAGTAAAATATTTACTTTAAATCTCTCGTTCGGGGAGAAACACGACAATCCTTTGGTACAGTACACCGCGGGACGTTGCAACTCTTGAAGTATATTTTTACTACGACACTTGTTTGTGCTTCGCTCTCTGTGAGGATTAAAAGTGTATTGCTGTCTTATATTTTATGTACTTTTGTATGTTGGTTGATGGAAGAGATAGGGAAGTATATAAGAGAAGTATGTAAAGAGTTATGTAAGTAAAGCAAGAGGGATGAGGCACTGAAACGGGAAGGATGGAAGAAGTGGAGGCCTTTGCCCAGGATTGGGACAGAATAAGCTAACAAAAAAAAGAAAAGTAAGTATTTTTATAAGTGCATTTTAATTAGAAAAAGGGACTGTTTCTCTACCTTCTAGATTCGATTATAAATGTCTTGGCAGATAACTTTAACATATTTTTTTAATAATAATATAATTTTTAATAACATATTTTTATTTTTTTGAGGAGCTTTAAATAATCATCAACCAAAAATTGAAGTAAATAAAATAGAAGAGATAATTCTCGTATTTTTAATGACATCCTCATTCATATATAAGTCTTATTTTATCAAACAAACCTACCTCTATCAAACATTTTTTCGACATTCATTGTCACTGAGATGAAATTCGGCTAGGTTTCAAACACTTTTAATTATGGAAATATCGCCTTCAGAAGCAATATCAAAATCACACATCCGCTACGATGCGTAGCATCCTGACGTAGCCGCACGACCGCTACGCCGTAGCACGTAGCAGCTTTGCTATGCCATAACAAGTTCAACTCTGCATCACAGCTTTAAAGTTTAATTTTGTATAATCAAACGCCAAATTAAATGTACCATACAACAACCAATTAACCCAGCAAAACACCGGTCACACCCAAAGATCACAGCATAAAACTCAACAAACAAATTAGAGCATATTACGCAAAAATCAACGTTCAAATTAAACATGTCAGCAATTAAAACGCAACAGGCGTCTGAAAATAAAACAAGAAATTACGAAAAACACCAATAACATTACAGGAATTTAGACTGACAGCGGTCGAAAAAAAAAAATTCGCCATTAGCCGCTGGCAAAAAGGTTAATCACGCAAATTAACGCGAATGGGGAGTCGCGTGCTTGTAATTGGCTGTAGGCAGGGCATTTGGACACAGTATGGCTGATGCAGATGTCCAATAAATTGATCGATAAAATAAATTGATTGGGTAATATTTTTTGATGCGGATTATCATCATCATCATCTTAGCCTTTTCCCAACTATGTTGGGGTCGGCTTCCAGTCTAACGGGATACAGCTGAATACCAGTATTTACATGGAGCGACTGCCTATCTGACCTCCACAACCCAGTAACTGGGTAATATGATACCCCTAGGTAAGACTGGTTGTCAGACTTTCGGGCTTCTGACGACCCGTAACGACTGTCAAAGATCCACGTATGACAGCCGGGACCAACGGCTTAACGTGCTTTCCGAGGCACGGAGGAGTCTCGGTATGTAAAGATGGTCACCCATCCACGGACCAACCCCGGCAAGCGTAGCTTAACCTGACGGATCGACCCGTGCGGCTGTTATTACTTAGCCACGAGCTCCTCAAAATTGATGCGGATTAAATTGAAAGATTTTCCTAACGTCATTCCCTTTCTCTTATTTTGAAATGTTTAAGCAGATCCTCGCGAGAGTCAACAGAACTTCTATATTAGATTAGAAATAAACAACAACAGTTATATCTTGTTGTTGTTTGTGTATGTTTGTTTATTTGAGTACTCCATAGATCCACATAATCGATAATATTTATTTCAATAAGGCATTAAGATGCATCCCCGACACACAAAACGAGACTAAAACACAAAACTGCGAATCGGTGCGATTGAAAACACAAAACTGAGAATAATCTCACGAATACTACTATTACCAAACAGTTGGTGATCCATGGCGAAACAAAAAAATGTCTAATAAACAACACTAAGTATGTAGTATTTTGTACTTATGTACTTTATTTTATTTAGACAAATACCTAATTTTTGTGTGTGTTTTTTTTTTCAAATTCATTTTGCTGTTTAGCTTTCGTACATTAACTTGCACTTGCCATGATATCTCTTCACCACCTTTGGTTGACTGTTAGAGAATGCCTAAGGCATTAAGTCCGGCTTTGTACTTTTGTTGCATAAAGTTTAAATAAATAAATACTAAATGTTAAGCACCACTGCTCTATAGATACGATTATTGCACTGTTTATTCCTGACCTGTGACACAATTTCATGTTTTTTGGTCACGGTAAAAATTCAGTCGTGTCATCTACGTCATGTAGGATTAAATAGGATTTGCTAATTAATCGATGGCATTTTTAAGCTTCGGTAAAATTTTAAATCCTGGATTTTAAGCAAATTACTTTTTCATCCGACTACGGTGAAGCTTAAAAGAAAGGTAATGTTTTAAAAAGTTGTTTATAAATATGTGTAGGTGAGGTAACTGTTGGATATTGGGTTGGATAAGGGGAGAGAGAGGAACGCCGTTACATAACATAGGGTAAAAACATAAAAAATAATTTATAGTATTTTTTATGATTAAACTAGCTTTGCCCGCGACTTATGTCGCGTGTATTTTCTTACTGATGTCTATTTTTTAATAGTAAAATGTAGCTTATAGCACTCAGGAACATCGACCCTTTAGAATCGTACTTGTGGTTCCAGTAGCTCTCAATTGGCTCAAAGGACCAAAATTCGATTTTTAAAATCAAAATCAGTTTGTTTAGACATTCAACAAGCTACCAATCTCTTTTATCTCGCGCCGACTCAAAAGACCAAGAACACCCAACTTAGATACAAAACATAACTCAATTTCATCACGAACGATGATAAATGAACAATCCACGCCATAATTGAAAAGTAAATATCCCGGAGGGTGGTAAAAAAGTTCCGAACTGCTGACGTCTAGCTGCAAGATCGCTCGATTGAACTTTTACTCTGATGTTATTAACATTTATGTAGTACTCCAGAATAAGCTATTTGGTATACGCCTTCTTGATACTTTTATTACGCTTCGGTATCACGTGGTCTTCTAGGAGTATATCAATACTTATATAATAAAGACACATAATTTAATTTTTGACTTTGACTTTACAAACGAAGGGTTCCGTACCATTAATATTTGTATGTATTGCCATTATAGTATCGAGCCAAAAACGCAAAAAAACAGATCTCTTGTTGGGGATCCATATATAACAGCAATAGAAATACACATTCTGTGAAAATTTTAACATAACAACACGCCTGTAATACCCGAAGAGTTGATAGCGAAAAAAAAACAATTAAAAGTTCAACTCTCTTACTATTACGGTTTATGAGATACAGCCCACTGACAGACGGACGGACGTACAGCGGAGGCTTAGTAATAGGATACCGTTAGCACCCTTCGGGTACGAAACCCTAAAAATTATACCAAAACATTCTTCTAAATTCACCAAAGCATACTGCAACGTCCACCTCGTAACCCGTCTTCCCATCATCCCAAGTGTTCATCTATAAACGTCAGATTCAGCTTCAGACGTCCACTGAACATCGCCTATCAAGTGGATGTGTTCAAACGGGCGGCGCGCGACGAAATTGGCTGTCCCATCTCTGAGAATAGATCTCCACTCTTACACATTTACAATGCATTTCATTTACACTCTATTTCGATGGCGTAGAGTTGGGTTTTGTTTGAGTGTCGCTGTTTTAAGTTTGTAAACTGTTCGTAATGGTTAGCAATACAGGATGAATTTGAAATAGATATGTCAGTTTGATGTGTGAATAGTTTTTGGGGTTTATTGTTTGTTTTTCTAGTTAAAAATTACCATTGTATCGGCTATTTATTCTATTAAATATTGTTATGTACTCAATTCAGTTTAAAGAACATAAAAAGTATTCAATACTGCGATGTTTGGCAATATAACAGGTATTACAGATATTTTATGGTAACTCAAAAATCTATCCTTTAAGACAGACACAAACTTCAAATTATTCATAAGTTCACAACTTTATAAAAAAATATATTTTTTAATTTTAGGTTAATAATACTATATTGCTGTGCCCTAACAGGGTCCATAACTGTACTTTAGCTTCAAGCATTATGTAACATCTACTATACACATTATGGAATGCAAATAAATAATATGAATATGAAAAAACTATTCACTTTAATGAGTTTAGAAACAACCAACAAGCCAACCAATCTTCTATATAAATAAAAATCATCACTTGAGAAAGATTAACCAATTTTTTTGTCGTATTCGTAATTGTCATAATATACATAACATAACATCACGCCTGTAAACCCTAAATGTTTAGGCAGAGGTGTACCCATTAGTACATCAATATTTAGCCAGTTATGTTTATGTCCCATGTAATAGGGGGCCGAGCCTATTGCCATTAAGCGGGCAGAAATCCAGGCTCAGATGCAACTGAGAAATTCCTATAGAAGATTTCACTTCAAAAATCTATACTAATATTATAAAGAGTTAAAGTTTGTGGGTTTTTGAGGTTGTAAGGGGTAATCTCTGGATCTACAGAACTGATTTTGAAAATTCTTCCAAAAATTGGAAGCTACGTTATCAATGTGCTTTATAGGCTTTATTTTATTATCAAGAAATTAGGGACCCTTAAGAAAAATCACGCGAACACAGTCGCGGGGAGAGTGTATAGCATAAAATAAAGTATATTGCAACCATACTTAGATGTAAACACAAAATTGATATTTCCACTTAAAGTCATCTTATAAAGCCAGACAGTAAATGAAAACTTCTTCCAGCAAAACTAAGATGAAAAACAATATCAATATCTATTCAGCAGAAGCAATTATTTTCCCGGACTCATTTTTTATTCTCCTGATAAAAAGTCAGACATCGAAAACAAGGGACAGATAGAGATGAAGCCATGATAATTGGACTGTCAAACCACGGGGACTATTGTTAGATTGTTTTAAACTAGAGATGCTATTTTGTTTTTGTTGCTATCTGGCTTGCTTTTCAATTGTTTTAGGCAGTGAATATGGAAATCACGCTGTTTACACGACTGCCCCAAAAAAAGGAGTTATGTGTTTAGGGTTAATGTATGTATGTATGCATAAATTTATGTGAGATTCTTTTACCATCATAACTTTTAAACGTCTGAACCGATTTAGATGTATGGGGTATCGTTACAATACTTGCATCGTTCCGAGTAACATAGGATAGTTAAAAATTTTAAGAATCCTGTGTGGTCACTTTAAAACGTAATTTAATACCAGCCTCAATTTTTTTTTAATGAATCTGGTCGTGTCTATGTTTATCGTCTAGACTTTGACAAGTAGATTTAAAAAATATATAACACTGTAAAAAAAACGTCGTAAAAAAAACTGACGAGTAAAGAAAGTACAAATACCTTGTTAGGTGGTAAAAATCATCAAATGACTCCTATGTGCAATTTATAGTAGCTTGTTTATGGTCAGTTACTGTGTTGGTAAAATCTTTAATATATTAATACTATGAAGCTGTAAAGTTTGTTCGTTTGTTTGAACGTACCTACTAGTCTCCAAAAATATTAACAGTTATTATTCATTTTCATAAAATATTTTATTGACAAAAGTAGGGATCCGAAATTGATAATAATATGTATCGTTTTTAATTAAGAACTTGGATGTTTTTTTTTATTAACAAATTAT
Source organism: Hoplodrina ambigua (assembly GCA_949774945.1). Lineage (NCBI taxonomy): Eukaryota > Metazoa > Arthropoda > Insecta > Lepidoptera > Noctuidae > Hoplodrina > Hoplodrina ambigua. Next base: position 11,283,616 of record OX458979.1, read on the forward strand.
GTGTCATCGCCCTTCTCATTCTTTTCTATGCAGCGTGACAGTGACAGCGCTTCAACTGAAGTCTGCGTCTTAAGCAGTACATGTACCTGTATTTTTGTACTATATCTATATTCATGTCTACCCCACAAATTGAATAAACAAGCGTAATTGTATGATTATCGAAAAACAGTCATAAAAACACAGAAATAAGGTCTAATTTCACAATAGCTCAATAAATACAATTAACAATAAACATAATTACAACAACATTACAATTCTGTCATTGATTTGAATGACATTGTAATTATATAAATTGCTATTTATAGCAAGTTACCGTGCAAGCGGGTGTCATTTCTACTGGGTGTCTTACTAGAAATTATCACAGCGATTGTGTTATTACTTTATTCTACTTAATCCTCCTTAATCTATAGTTTTCTCAAAAACTTGTAATTTTAAGATCATAATATGTAAATGTTATATTTATTTCAGGTACTACAAATGATGATGGTAACCACTCTCCATTTAGGTAGGCTAAATATCAACTGACTGCCTCGTTGGTCTAGAAGTCTCAAAGCGTGACTGCAGAGCATGAGGTCTTGGGTTCGATTGCCAGGTCGGGCAAAGTGTGATTGGGTTTTTCATCAGGAATTTCTCAGTAGCAGCTTCAGAGTCTGGATTTATGCCCGGTTAATGACAATAGGCTCGCCCCTATTACATGGGACTTAAATATAACTAACGAAATGTGGGTATACAATGTCTACACTTCTGCCTAACCTTAATGTTATAAGTACCAACTATTTTACTACTCAAAAACATGAAATTACCCGGAAAACACACTTTTTTATACCGACGGCTATAAAACTATTCTTATTTTCCCTTTATTCTTATTTTTCCTACATTTAAAATATCAATGTGAAACGTTTTTACGTCAACACGCAAAGCCTTACAGAAAAAAAAAGTTTCTTTATGAATAAATTCAGCAGAGAAATCCTTTACAGAGGTTTCATAGAGAATATCTTTATTTTTTTCCGTGGCATGCGCCATTTGGTTCATTCGTTCGGTCGTTGAACTGATAAATCATTCATCGTGTAGGGAATGACTGATGATACGAATCAAAACGTAAGTGCGAATATTGCCTGAGGTTAAACGTTATTTGGAAAGGAAATGGAATTGTTACGATTAGAAATACAGAAAAAAAAAAAGAAAAGAAATATGGAAATGAAACAATAAAAAATTGTTTATTCACACAGACCATGTGCACATCATGCAAAAATAATTATAAAAAGGCTATTAAATAAAATATAAAAAAAAAACATTTTTTTTACCCTGCGTTCATTTACGTGCTAACTGTTCCGCTGTTGTACGTTGTGGCGTAATGTTACAATAGCCTATAATATATCATGAATTTGGCTACCATAAACAAAAAGAATTTACCCAATCCGACTGGTAGTTACAGAGATTAGCGCATTTAAACAAACACACAAACAAAATATATTTTTAGCTTTATTTCATTTGTATTAAATAGTGTAGATGAATACTTGATAATGTGGGCATTTCATTTCTCATCCAGATTTCCGAGTTACACGGTAACATGACAACACAAGTAAAAAATAAGACTTAAAACAAAATTAATAAATGTACCTATTTGTTTAACAAAATAATTTTAATCAGAAACAATTAATTAAAAAAATAAAAATAAACGGCACTGACAAAATTATTTTAACTTTCTCACAAATTCAGCTCACAATTTTTTGAATACAATTTGTGTAAGCCTAGATTCGGTTATAATAATACCAGCTAATTACTGTCTTGATCACCACGCTTGCTCAAGGCGGATTGGCGATTTGAGGCTTACACTAATAACAAGTCCAGGTTTTCTCACGATGTTTTTCTTTACCGATATCAGTGGTGTCCAAGATAAACTTTAGAAAGTACTATATGAATTGAAAAAGACTCATTGGTATTTAAACGTCATGCATGAGAGGCGGTCTCAACCACTGGGCCATTTACAACGGGTTTTCATCATCATCTGCCTTGCCTTTTCCCAACTATGTTGGGGTCGGCTTCCAGTCTAACCGGATGCAGCTGAATACCAGTATTTTACATGGAGCGACTGCCTATCTGACCTCCACAACCCAGTAACTGGGTAATACGATACCCCTAGGCAAGACTCGTTGTCAGGCTTTCAAGCTTCCGACGACTCGTAACGACTGTCAAAGATCCACGTATGATAGCCGGGACCAACAGCTTAACGTGCTTTCCGAGGCACGGAATGAACGGTTTTTAATCTGTAATACTTAATTTAAAACTCAACCTGTATAAAGATAACAATATATCATTCTGTAACAAATGCCACATGAAGTCTACTTACCTCAACGGTTTATAACATAAACAGCTTGTTCAATTAAAACGTACACGTCGCTCAAAGAGTAACAACGTATAAAGATCCGGTAAGTGGTACAACCCTAGCGTTTAGGGGTGGCGCTCGACAAATATGAATATTTTACTAAGTCTTTTGTAAACGTTCACGCGACTCGCCCACTTAAGCTTCGCTGTCTCGGTGTTTCTCCACAAAACATTGCTTTTCATACAATACACTGTTTATGTGAGACTATAAGGCGCTTTGCACATGAAGCAACTTAAGTTGAGGCAACACTTTAAAAGTTTCCTGTAAAAGTAGATAGTTGCTATAACGTTTACGGTTGCCGCAACTTTATGGCAATTTCTGAGCAACTTCCATAGCCGAGTTGCCGTATGCATTGACGGGCACAGGGAGAGGGAGGGAGGATGTGAAATCGCCAGACGTGTTGCGATTGACGGTGGAGGAAACCGGCAACTTTAAAAACCGGTATAATATTTGACAGTTGCTAGTTGTGACAAGGAAGAACTAACTCAGTCATCGATTACAGCAACTGCAAACTGTTGACGATCACCGGAATTGGAAACTTGAGTTGCTATATGTGCGCAGTCTAATTAAAATATATGTGAACAGTTAGTTGCCAGTTGCTGCAATAGTTGATTTGTGTGCAAAGCGCCTAATACACATAACAGTTTTAACATAACACTATCTTGGTATGAAAAAGTTTGAAGGAGTATGATGTTCTACTTATAAGTACTTGTCGCATGAATTCTTCCGCGGAGATGAGTAAAGGTCGTCGCTTACTGGATGCCTGAAGGAAGACATCGCCGTCGAAATCATAGATCCCTTCTAATATAATAAATGCGCAAGCTTTTATTACCTGTTATTAAAAAGCACAAAAAGTTCAAAATAATTTAATTCAGATAAGAAATAGTCTGTTCCCCGATGACGACATGCATGCAAAATTTCAGCTCAATCGCAACTTAGAAAGTGGATCAAATTTAGCTTTGAAGTTGTGATGACAAACACACAAGTGAAACTGAATAAAAGCTCGTAAAAATCGGAACCTAATTGAACATTTGGAGTAAGAACATTTAAATAAGAAAATGGAAGCGACCTTTGACCAAATTTCAGCGAATTATGACGGGGTCGCTAAGACTATCCGCTTTTAAGATATCATGAATTAATTATTGCGTTGAACTTAGCGCGGTTTGGACCGCGGTCTGCGTTTCAGTGGGACTAGAATAACAGTTGGGATTAAATGTACACTGATTGTATTATCAATGAGCTTGAAACATGACCTTTGTCTTGTTCTTGTAAGTACTAAAGGGGTTTGGAGAGGTGACCTTTGGAAGGATTGGGTCAGAGAGTAAGGAATTGTTTTCTTGTAAACTTTTGACCGAAAATCAGAAGGCTAATTAATTCTGCTACGAGTATAAGCGTTCAAAATCTAGTCGCAATCAAATCTCAGCGAAAATGAATGTCAAAAATGTCTTCACGATGTTTTCCATCACCATGTCAGGGATGTCCAAGATAAACTTAGAAAGTGTGTACATCTAAATTAAAAAAAGTACATTGGTACTTCTCCGTCCCCGGTTGCAGGCCCACAACCTCGTGCATGATAGGCGAGTGCCTTAACCACAGGACCATCACGACAATATACGCAATACCAAACATTACAAAACTCTCACTAGACTTCTTCACCAAAAACTTAGCCAGTAATGTAATTCTATAATAATGGTATTTATCACAAAATTACCTCGAAGTCCAGGACATCTTAACACCGAATTCCTAATAAGTATAGTGGCTTAGACTTTTTAAATATTCATAACGCGAAAATTTGGACGCTTATCCGGAGGAGGTATCAAAGTATTTTCATTAGTCTAAAGTGAAATTCATTTCCCCGAAGCCAATAGCTGAGTTCAAACTTTAGATATTCAACGTCGACTAAGAATATTAAAGGAATTTTCATAATCCATCAATTTACTAGAATAAAGTCCGTTTTAGCGGGTTCACGTTCAATTGCGCAGATAATTTTCAACGAATGAATCTGTTTTTCGAGCTGTAGAAGTTTCTTTATGATGAAGTTCTTTAAAGTTTGAATTTTGATCGTAAATATGACTATTATTATCTTGTTTTTTTCGGTACTTTTCGGTTGTTGACCCGAAGATTTGTGTCTAGAACCGCGTTGTTTGACAGCCGTGTAGTTTCGTATGCTAGTAAAATGAGTTATCATTCCTTAGCACTAGGTAGGATGACAGCTCACCTCAAGCTCACTTCGACTATATTATTTTACAGAATTGACGGGGTGATTCTTATTCAAGGGTGACATCAGCGATTGTCTGTAAATATGAGATTTTTTGGTTGCCAACGACGTTGCGAGCCCGATACAGGGCAAGTAGGTACAAGTCATTTAATCTTGGACATTACTGACATCGGTGAAGGAAAACATCGTGAGGAAACCTAAACTTTTAAATAATGTAAATCTGAAATCGCCAATTAGCTTTGAGCAAACGTGGTGATCAATCCTTGTGCCTTCTTTGAATGGGAAGAGGTCTTTGCCCTACATTGGAACAATAATAGGCTGGTGGCGCAAAAAACAGAACATAGTTAATAAGCAGAAGTGCCACCTAGGGAAATGACTGTACAGCGACAAAAAATATGACGCCGTTTGTAAAAAATATCAATTTTACGGTCAGACCTTATGTCTTGTAAACAGTTAATTTACATTTGTCGGATCCGTTGGTCAAAAGCGCGACTGCTGAGCGTTAAGTTGTAAAGTGATTTTTGGTTTTTCCATTAGGAATTTCTTTGTAGCAGTTCGGAGTTAGGAAGTGTTGGCACCGAAATGCCTGTGAAAGCACATACAGTTGTTGGTTCTTACCGATCGTTTCGTATAACAGTCTCATCGGAATATGAGAGTGAGAGAAGATTAACTAACTGCACTATTATTATCTACTGCGTACTTGGCTAGATATAATTGAGGACCGCGAGAATAAAACGTCACATTTTACAAAAATGCCATCAAGAAAAGTCTTTCATACAGACCTCGTCCTGACAATCACAAAAACAAAAAAAAAGAAATAGGGAATTCGGTCCAACCTTTCTTAACGTTTTTATTTATATTTACTTACATGAAAAATAAATCTTATATACTATATTATTTTTGTAGTCCTATCGCTAAAATTGCAGCAGCATTCCACATATATATCAAATCAAATAAAATAATCGACACCGCCTAAAAACAAACCTTGCTTTACACAAAAGACAAAAACATTCCCCGTGCGGTCCAGTAACAGTTCAATACATAGCATTTGAATCAATTTGTTGGTCCAATACCGCCCGATCACATAAATCACATATCGCCACTATATATTACTGTTATGTGCGTACACATGACGGTTGAAACGGTTGCTGCCCAACGACAGTAATTTGTTGAATTTTATGCATTGCGTGGACTATTGTATGACGTGATTCGGAATATGCTGTGCGTTATCATTTGTTTGGCATGCTTTATCTGTGTTTGTGTTTTGTTTTGTGTAGATAGTGTTCAGGGTTTTTAGATTTGTGATAGGTACTTTATTTATAGTGTAAATTAATGAGTTGTCTATTTGGTGTAGTGGTCGCAAAGCGCGACTGCTGAGGTCTTGGGTTCGATTCCCTGGTCGGGCAGTGTTATTGGGTTTTTCCATCTTTTCCATCCAAGTAGCAGTCTTGGAGTCTGGATTTGTACCCAGTAGACTTGCCCACTATAACATGGCACTTAAAACATAACTGGCGAAATGTGGGTGTACTAATGGGTGCACTTTGCCTAACCTTTCGGGGGATTACAGGCGTCATGTTGTGTATTAAACTAATTAAATATGCTCTTACCCTGCACCAAATATCATCAAAATCAGCTCACTAGTTTAGTTGTAAAAGAGTAACAAACAGACAGACTTACTTTCGCATTTATAATATTAGTAAAGATTTTTAAGAGACTCGACCTGTTATAAAAAATAGGGAGAAGGCATTGGTTGCTTATGAATGGTATTGAATTGATTTCTAAAGATTGTGAGGGTAGCTCAATGATACTTGTAGCGATGACCTCGCCAGCAGTCATTACCGATCCATTGAGAACATTCAATACCCTCTATACGCTCGTACTTAGGTACCTATCTCTGAATTAGGTACAGATCTTGATAAACTGGTTGGTATCTTCTCATGTAGGGTTGTATCGGAAGACTTCTTTGCGGAGGATCAGGCGGAATTTGATGCGGAAATAGGAGATTAAAAAAATACTAATTTAACATAACATAACATAACATAACATCACGCCTATAATCCCCGAAGGGTTAGGCAGAGGTGCACCCATAAGTACACCCACATTTCGCCAGTTATATTTTTAGTCCCATGTAATAGGTGAGCCTATTGCCATCAACCGGGCACAAATCCAGACTCCGAGGCTGCTACTGAGAAATTCCTGATGGAAAAACCCAATAACACTTTGCTCGACCTGGGAATCGAACCCAAGACCTCATGCACAGCAGTCGCGCTTGCGACCACTAGACCAACGAGGCAGTCACTAATAATACTAATTTATGATTTAAAGAATGAAAACCGCATCCGTTGCAAAGTTTCAAAGATTTCAATCCGCCTTTAGTAAGCGTGGTGATTATTTAGTGCTCGTGCCTTCTCTGTATGAGAAGAGTCCTTTGCCCGGCACTGGGCCATTAATAGAGGCTAGTATTATTATTTATTATAAGCGTGCAGACGGTGGGAAACGGCTTTGGTTTGTACGTTATAGAGGTCTTTTTTTAAATAGTCACATAGTGCATTTTCTTATACAAACATTGCCGGTAATCAAAATTAAGAAGTGTCAAATTATATTTCACGTTGATAAGTAAATGGGAACGATGATAGCAAAATCTTATGGTAATTTGTTCGCAACACAACTCGGCGGCGTCCTCTCGCGTTGTATGTCAACGAATGAACCTCCGTTTTTTTTACATAATATGGGTTTGCTGTTGACTCTAGTCTAGGTCAGAGGTGACAGGTTTTGTAAAACCTAATTTAAAAGAGTGCCGTGGAGTTTCTTGCTCGTTCTTCTCCATAGAGGCCTACCTCCGTTTTGGAACGAGCAACTAGCTTCAACTTTCGGACTAACTGACCGACTCCTTGACAATTCAAAAGTGCCTGGAAATGGTCTAATTGAAATAAATGTTTTGATTTTGACTTTGACAGAGACAAAGTCTACCCTGAAGAAGCCTCATCGCTCTAACTTTTAAGAGATTAGAGTCGAATGATGAAAAACGTTACAATTCCGCAAAAAATTACGGATACCGAGGCGGAGGTACCAGTTCTCGCGGAAGTTCCGTTCTTACTGAGGTGACGGTGAGATTCGGATACAACCCTATGTCATGTAATACGATCTAGGTAGTGTTTCTGTCTCCTATTATGTACACTAAGCCTATCAAGTGGAATTGCTAGGTATCACTCCATTCAAACTAAATTCCGACATAAACATTGGGTACATATTATTATAGGTAACTAGCTTTCGCCCGCGGCTTCGCTCGCAAATTAAGTTTAAAATTCGATCATAATTTAAAGGACATGTGGCGCCATCTATCATCTTAAGAATGTTAATGAGATTTCCCTCGGAAACAGTACTTTTTTTCGGGATTACAGGTACCCTATGTTCGTTCCTGTACACCTGGCAACGTATACGCAAAATTTCAGGATGATCGGTTCAGTGGCTTAGGCGTAAAATGGTAACAAACAAACAAACAAACTTACTTTCGCATTTATAATATTAGTTAGGATGGTGACAGAACTAAGGTATGGACAGCACAAGTAAAAGACAAACCACACCATTTTTTTTAAGGTGGTAAAAATTTGGGAAAAAGTGGGCGAAAGGGACTGTCAGACTTTTACTGACTAAAATACCACCCTGTTCCTTCAATTTTATTGGCCTTTACGTTCCGGGGCCACGGTATCCTGTTAAGACGTCTTAACAGGATACCGTGGACATGGGTCCATGGACCAGAACAATTTCATTTTAATTTAATACCCAAGAGTAATAGGGTATCAAAAGAAACACGTTGTATATGGTTAACAGTTCGCTACACTTTCATTCTGCTTCACCACGACTTCCTCTAGAACAGCGATCGTCAACCCGCGGCCCATGGACGTCTTACTTGCAGCCCGTGATTGTTTTGTTTTGTACAAAATCAGTTACCTATTTAGGTACTTTATAATTTTAATTTCTGATTTACAGCGGTAAATGTTCTAGCTATCAGGACCAAATATATAAACATAATGCAAGTATTACGTGTACGAATTCAATGCAAATGTTAAAAAAAAAATTAATAACATTTTTTTTTCCGATTCTTCTAGGGTTCTAGGGCTATCACAATCGCGGCCCGCCATTAGTTTATTTTGCCACCTTGTGGCCCATGCCTGCCAAAAGGTCGCCGACCCCTGCTCTAGAACAACTCTCGTCTATTTACCCAACCAGCACGCTAATCACAACAAAACCTTTCAACCATTACGAACCATGTAGACCCATGATTGATGAACCATCGAACATTTTATCTTTATCTCGAACGTAGCCAACAAACATACAAATCCCGTACCGCTGTTACATTCAATCGGGAGTGGTAAATGTATGCGCATACATTCAAGCTCGTTAGAGTCCCACTTTCAATGGACCACGGATATCGATGTTCAAGATGAGATACTGTTACTGTGTGAGTGATTGAGTGTTCGGGCTTGGGGATTAAATAATATAGCTATTGGTGTGTATAATATCAGTGAAACGGTGTGAATGGAGAGACAGGGTTGAATCGGGAGGAAACTTTAAAAAAATAAACTTTAAAGTTTTGTTCCGATTCAACCCTGCCTTTCTATTCATCTCGTTTTACGGTATAGTTTCATAGGATTTTTTTGAGAATTGGAATATTAATAAGTCCTGACAAGTATGATTGTATGAATTGATACTGGGTATAAAAGTAAAATATAATCCAGAAACTTTGTAGAGAGAGTAAATACGAAGTTTCTGGTTTTTGGTTTCTGGTTTCTGATATTGGGTTCCGCAGTAAAAATAACATAACATAACATAACATCACGCCTGTAATCCCCGAAGGGTTAGGCAGAGGTGTACCCATTAGGACACCCACATTTCGCCAGTTATGTTTTTAGTCCCATGTAATAGGGGGCGAGCCTATTGCCATCAACCGGGCACAAATCCAGACTCCGAGGCTGCTACTGAGAAATTCCTGATGGAAAAACCCAATAACACATTGCCCGACCTGGGAATCGAACCCACACCTCATGCACAGCAGTCGCGCTTGCGACCACTAGACCAAGGAGGCAGTCCAGAGACAGGCAGTAAAAATAAGTTTCTATATTAATAAAAACTTATTTTTACTGCGGAACCCAATATACGTAATTTACTTGGTTGGTTCTCTATACATGCAAATAAATAAAATTGAAATTTCTGTTTGTAATATCAAACGTACATAAAATTACAACATTCAATAGTTTTTCCATTTGTCAATCTGTTTGTTCTAATCAAGAAAACAGCTTGACCGATTTTAACAGAAGTTTCACTGACAGATAGCTGATTTTATAAGGAGCAAATAGGTGCAATTTTAATTTTAGGAAAAAAAAATAAGTTTTAGACGCTTATAAATTAAAACCCACAAAATAATCGACACTCGCTCTCTTTTAAGAATGTACATCCAATGTATGTTATTCGAAACTTAAACAAAATCGACAACACAAACATTAAACAGCATCGTAATAAAAATAAACACAGAGAAATTAATCATGCCCCATCCAGCCTTACCAGTTCTTCTACATCAGATTATTCCCAAAGAATATCGGGAATTTATATTCTAACGATGGCCAGTAATTGGAATTTTATATTGGATCGTGTTCGATAGCGACAAGCCCCATTCTGTATAATTAGGGAAAACAAAATTTTGACTAGATTATCGATGGATATGGGGACAACTTTGTTTTTGTGATTAATTATTATTTAATTACTTATTTTCCTATTTTGATATCGTAACATAACATCACGCCTGTAATCCCCGAAGGGTTAGGTAGAAGTGTACTTATTAGTACACCTACATTGTCGAAAGTTATGTTTAAGCGGCGGCGAGCCTTTTGCCTACAATCGGGCACAAATCCAGACTACGAATCTTCTACTAAGAAATTCCTGATGAAAAAACCAATAACACTTCGCTCAACCTGAGAATCGAACCCAACCTCATGACCGCACTTTGCGACCACTAGACCAACGATATATAACAATACGATAGTATCAATATAACTTTTTCTATTTCATATGTACTTTCTAAGTTTATCTAATGACATTGGTGATGGAAAAAATCGTGAGGAAACCTGGCCATATAACCAATATGAGTCGGAACTTGCAAGTCCGTATTACGCACGCGTGGTGATCGAAACTCGTGCCTTCTCTATATACGAGGTGGTAAACTAAACACTAACAGTAAACTAAATGAATAAACCGAACCACGATTCAAAGATTAAATTTAAAAGCCCACAATTTACATACACATCAAAGCAACCCATTTCCCCAAACTCATGCAACAAAACCGCACACAAAAACAAACACCCATCTCACTCCAGTTCCTTTTACACAGCAATGAATCCCAAAATCATCAACTTTGTAAAAAAAATATGACCCTTAAATATATCTTTGGTATTGATAAGTAATACGTGCTTACAAGTTACTGCCGCCATAAACGGGCCATATCTTTGTGGCAATATGTGGCTGCAAAATTTTGCCAGCAATAATTTAAGTACGGGTGGAAATACTTCAAATGTTGCGGAAATATTTGAAAATATTTTAAGTGTGGCTCGGCCACTCTTTTAAGTTTTGCTTCAACACTTTTAACATGGCCATTTCATGCGAAAAATACTAGGCCGTATTTTAGATGTGGCCCGACCACTCTGCCTAATATTTTTGCGACGCTTCAATTTCATATTTTTTCGGTTCTATGGTCACTCCAAGCGCTATACTTTAAATACTCGGCCAATATTTTTTCGGCAATATGTTTCGAAAACGAGTGGGCAATTTTAGTTTTAGGAACATTCGTAATGTAATCCCAGTCCCTGTATAGTCCGGTCAATTTAGACATCCTGGTTACAATAATTCACACCTAGCTGAAAATTGGTTGGTTCGTTTGATGGTGTTCTGAACAATCCTACCTATTTAGCTGGGTGTGGATTATTGTAACCTCACTCCTATTTTTTGGTCTAATTTGACCGGACTAGTATCTGCCAAATATGCTTTTAATTTACCTACATATTTTGACATTGATTGTCACTAAGATGAAATTGTGACAACATTTGGACATTTTTAATCAGTAAAATTGGCCTCCCAGAACGTCTAATGTATTGCCAGTCCACGCTTAAAAAGTTTTACAGCAACATTTTGCAGTAAAAGTATTGCCCGTTTAGTAGCACCTTTATGGTCAGAAAAAACCCATACGTTCAGACTTTTCATGAAACTTTTATCAAGGGAACGTAAGCGGGTAAGACTATAAATAATTTATTACCAGAACGTTTTAATACGTACATTTTTATGGTTGTACTCATTTTTTATATTCGAGTTTCGGAGTTTTTTATTCGGATCGGAATCGTTCTATCAAATGATCGTTACGTGAATCGGTTTTTGGTGGAGTCTTTAAAACGTGTGTGTTGTATTTCTTTTTTGTATCATGTCTTAAAATTAATGCTTCATGAAATTTTAAAAGGATCAAATTTTTTAGATTATTTATTTGGCAAATAAAAATTGAATGTTAATAAATGAACGTCGATTGAACTAATTTGTTGTCAATTTTATCAAATTATTTCAGAATTATTTTGTAAGCATCAAACTATCAAAACTCGAACCGAAGTCAGTTTACAAATTAGAGGATTATTAAAAAAAATATCGATAGTTCAATTTGAAAAAATAAAGTCAAATCAAAACTTTTATTTATATTAGACTAATTACAGGCACTTTTGAATTGTCAAGGAGTCAGTCAGTTAGTCAGAAAGTTAAAGCTAGTTGCTTGTTCTAAAACGGAGGTAGGCCTCTATAGAAAAGAAAACAACTTTTACGTATGTACAGTCAACTAAAGAAAAAGGTATCCAAGGTCATCAGATATAGTTGAAGTTTTCTTAGAAACCAATGGATGTCTTCTATTGAAACTTAACTTTAATGAACTGTTTATTGATGCCGATTCTCTTGGTTACAAACTAAACTAATATTAGACTATTTCCATCTTTTTCTATCTAATAAAACAAGAAAGTGACTAATGTAAATGAGAGCTGTCAAATTTAATCAATCTGACACATCCATACAATTATAATTGACATCTTAAAACGTATGGATTAAAAATACGAAAAAGTTCAAGGCAAAACTAATTTGACATCGCTAACTTAGTTCTTTAATGTCACAGTCCTTTCCTTTCGCTGTGTGTTAGTAAGAGATACCAATTCTCTAAATTTAGTCTAGTTTGTGAACAAGGGAATTGGCACCATTATCTACTTTTTAAATTAAATTACATTTGTTAACATCCATCGGTTTCAAAGAGAATTACAACTATATCTGACGACCGTGCATACCTATGTACTTTATTGAGTGTACCTTAGGGTGCATTTAATAAACCTTTTTTTCTCAGTTCCTCTAATATACTCACCATTTATCAAAACACCTGCCATCCGACCAATCGACAATCGTCCCCGATATTGAGTCGGAACTTTTTTTAATATAACAGCGTTCGTAAACGGAAAACAGCCGAAGCACTTTTTCCACAATTTCCATGACTGAATATTTCGGGAAGAGATAAATTGTCCGCACGTGATACTGCGGAACTTAGCGGTGACGTACGGAAAATTGTTACGTCATAAATTGAAATTATTTCGTTGGTATATCATCTTGAGTTATTGGTGCAGTGTGTTTTTATGTAGATATGAAAGGTTTTAAGCCAGGCGCGTGCTAGGTAGCCTGGCATTTCTTTTTTATATAACTTAACATAACATCACGCCTGTAATCCCTGAAGGGTTAGGCAGAGGTGTGCCCGATAGTACACCCACAGTTCGCCAGTTATGTTTTAAGTCCCATGTTATAGTGGGCGAGCCTATTGCCATCAACCAGGCGGGTTTTTTGAGGGACGGGATATAAATATAGGTACTCTAATTCAGATGCGGCGCAGGCGGCGGTGACGCGTATTTCCGTATTCGTGTGTGCGTATAATCGTATACAATAAAAATGAATTGTCAATTTCTGATTTTAATACTAGTTTTTTGGCTTAAGCTATTATAAACAAGTGTTTGTTATGTTATGTGCGTCATTTTCGCGGAAATAAGTACTCTTTCTTTCTTTCTTTCTATGTCAGGATAGGATCGAACAGGAGGGGCAGTACCATCTGTCTGATTACGTTTTATTTATTTATTTAAACTTTATGCAACCAAAAGGTACAAAGGCGGACTAGTAGGCGGCGATTTATATTGTAGTTTTGGAAAAACCTCAGAAACAAGGTACATACCTACTTAACAACAAACTCTTACCTTTTATTACTATGCTAGAATTCGGTACAATTACGTGTCCAAAACCTTTCCTAAAATATTCTGTATCGACCGACCTCGCTTTTACGTATTCTAGGATACCTTACCTCATAGCCACAAGTCTGTTAAGGTACTTAACGTTACCACAGACTATTAAAGTTAAGTATTAATAGCATTAGTTCATTTATTATAGCACTATTTGCCCGCGACTGCGTCCGCGTAAATTTCGGTTATCGCGGACATAGACGAAGTCGAGGAAAAAATTACCCATGACCTGTCATTTCAATTCGAAACGACACGTGGCGCCATCTACGATCATAAGAACGTTATTGTGATTTCCCTCGGAAACAGTACTTTTTTTCGGGATTAAAGGTACCCTATGTTCGCTCCTGTACACCTGGCAACGTATATGCAAAATTTCAGGATGATAGGTTCAGTGGCTTAGGCGTAAAATGGTAACAAACAAACTTACTTTCGCATTTATAATATTAGTAAGGATTTAAAAATATAACGGTCAAATTACAGCAGTTATTGTGTTATATGGTTGTTGTGTTATTGTTGTTGCATTTTGATGTCTTTTTTATTATTAATTACTAATTAATCGATATAGCTTTATATTTATCGTAAAATAAAGGACTATTATCCAATCATCATCTTCATATCCTTATCGCCCAAATTACTCAAAGTTGTTTTCATATTTATTTTTTCACGCAATCTATTCATTGTTTCCAGGGTTGCGGGACGTCTTATCAGGATACCGTGGCCCCGTAACGTAAAGGGCAACAGAAGGAACAGGGTGGTTTTTTAGCCAGTAAAAGTCTGACAGTCCCTTCCGCCCCACCCAGGGCGGAAGGAGTCATTTGATGCATTTTACTCAAAAAAAAAGCTTTCCATTGTTTCTTGATCCTTCCCCAAGGACTCAATTTTCTACTCTGCTTTCTTTTCTGTAACAGAGTAGAAAATCCTAAAGGATTTCCACCGCTCTGGAAGGGGCTGTCAGACTCTTACTGACTACAAACTACCGCGGTGTTCCCTTCCCACATTTACGACGAAAATCCCGGTAACATACACGCCTTCCGCGATTCCTGAACACCGAACTCTTCCAACTTGTGGAGCCATACAGAAACGCAAATTCTATTCTTCTCCAAGATATATCCCATAACAAGCCACCATTGTATAAACCACATCATTCATCCCATCCCATCATCGGGTCGGCTTCCAGTCTAACCGGATGTAGCTGAGTACCAGTATTTTACATGGAGCGACTGCCTATCTGACCTCCACAACCCAGTAACTGGGTAATACGATGAGACTGGTTGTCAGATTTTCGGGCTTCTGACGACCCGTAACGACTGTCAAAAATCCACATAAAACCTTCTTTCCGAGGCAGGAAATAATGTCAGTAATGTCCAGGATAAACTTTAAAAAGTACATATGAATTAAAAAAGTCACATTGGTACTTGCCTGGATTCGAACCCACAACCTCATGCATGAGAGGCGGGTGCCTTAACTGCTAGGTCATCACGACATTAATATCCCATACCCTTATCCATTTAAAACAAAACACATACTATCCATGCCCAGATATTACACAAAAGGAAAGTTGGTAGGCAAATAGAGATTAAATCATTGATTGAAGTTAAACTTCTGTTAGCCAACTCGCTTTAGCAAAACTCTCTCATGCAGTTTTAAATGATGTGAGAATTTCGCTGAATTTTAACTGTTTAACATGTTAACTGCTCACGGATATTAAACTACTGTTTAATTTTCATAAAAGGAATTCTAAGAAGGACGTAAAATGGTTTTGCTTTTTTTTTAAACTAAATTATTTTGTTGCTTATTTTTATTTTAATTATTTTCTAAGCATTATTTTATTTTTTACAAAGATATGATAATATTCTTTGTGTTATTTACTTATTAGGTTGAAATTTGTAACCAAAACCCAAAAAAAAGTGTTAAGTTCGTCTCAGATTGAATTGTTTGTAATTTTTTGTTGTTCATGTGATGATGTCTTGTTATTAAGTTATTTTTTGTATAGTTTATTATGTCTTCACTCAAGTCTTTTCTCTTAGTACGGCTTTAGCTTTAAGTGGTACGAATTAGGCAACTAGGCGCATTACCGAAGGTATATTTTTGGAAAACGTTAAGATTTTCAAGTTTCTATGATTGTTGATAAAACGTTAACTAAATAAAGATTCAGTAAAAGCAGACGTTTTTTTATTTCATTTCAACAGTATTATTATCACATAACCAGCTAATACTTATCATATGACTATGGGCAGAAAGCCCCATCTGTAATTTACATTATTTGTCTTCCACTATCTTCGGTAACCCTAAAATACTCAATGCAATTCAAACATATTCAACACACGCCACAATATGTAACTCCGTTGCCCTTTTCAAAAACGCAACGCTAAGGGCGTAAAAGGGAGCCCTTTTACGAAGCCCAATAGAGTAATTACATCTGGAGGGTACCCCGTGAAAAACCCTAATTTCGACCGATGAAAAATACTGAGCAAAAGACCCCACCGTCCATTTGTTGCTCCTAAGTAAACAATTTTAATCAAATTGCTGTATTTTTTTTTCTACCTTAAATATTTGCACGGAAAAGTGTGTACTCGAAATGCGACGTGCCCAAATATAAGATGGAAAATAGAAATGTTTTCTTCTAAAGACGTCTCTTTAGTTTTTTTCCGGAACTTTACTCCGAAGAATGGAGTCTTATCTTGAAAAGATTTTTCAGTTCTTAGAAAATGTTAACTTTTGTTATAATTCAGTTTACATTTAATGGATAAATTGAATTAGAACAAGTTAAGGTTTAAAGATTTTCCGTTTTCTCGCTCTTTAGAAAGGCGACGCTCATTTAGTGTCAGTTCATGTTACAGTTCCGATAACTAACACAGAAAAGATTTTGTAAAAACTAGTATCAAAGTACTAGGTTTGCAGCATTAAGTACGTTTTGATGAACCACTTTAGTTTTCGTCAAGTCGATTAAACTATAACTACTACTACTAAAAAGACATATAATTTTGTCTGGAGTGCTCGTTGGTATAGTGGTCGCAAAGTGCGACTGCTGAGCAGAGGTCCTAAGTTCGATTCCGAGGTCGGGAAAAAACGTATTGGATTGTACGTGACGACGTGATGTAATAACTTTAATTCTGTCCTCCTTAGTAGTAGTATGCTTTTCTCAAAAACTTTTCTAGGTCGGGGAAAGTGTTATTGGGATTTTCCATCAGAAATTTCTCAGTAGCGGCCTCGGAGTCTGGATTTGTCTGGACCGGTTGATGGCAATTGGGTCGTCCCCTACATGGGACTTAAACATAACTGACAAAATGTGGGTGTACTAATGGGTACACCGCCGCCTAACCCTTCGGAGATTACAAGCGTGATGTTATGTATGTAAACATGTGAATTATCCAAACAAAGATACGACCGAAATAAGGTTCTAATAAACCGTTTCAAAAAAACGGAGAAAATATTGCAATAATTCATGCTTGGCAGATTAGGGTGTCGATATATCTTTTACGTTACCCCTGCTACGTAAAAAGAGGGATTTCTTTCTGCTGCGTATAAATAAGTCAGCATTTGTCGTGATGGCCCAGTGGTAAAGGCGTCCGCCTCTCATGCATGAGGTTGTGGATTCAAATCCGGGCAAGTACCAGTGTGACTTTTTCAATTCATATGTACTTTCTAAAGTTTATCTTGGACATCACTGGCATCGGTGAAGGAAAACAATCTGAGGAAACCTGGACTTACTGTTCCTCTCAAACCAAGTCAGAGGCCCTTGAGGCGGTTTACAAGCTCTAATAGAACTCTGGTGACACTAGGGTGTGCAGGGTCGTAAGACCTTACTGCCCACACGATAAAGAAAAAAGCATTTTTTTTTGTTATTTGATACGTTAACTAATTTACTAACATAACATACATACATACATACATAACATCACGCCTGTAATCCCCGAAGGGTTAGGCAGAGGTGTACCCATTAGTACACCCACATTTCGTAAGTTATGTTTTTAGTCCCATGTAATAGGGGGCGAGCCTATTGCCAACAACCGGGCACAAATCCAGACTCCGAGGCTGCTACTGAGAAATTTCTGATGGAAAAACCCAATAACACTTTGCCCGACCTGGGAATCGAACCCAAGACCTCATGCACAGCAGTCGCGCTTGCGACCACTAGACCAACGAGGCAGTCACTAACACAAATCTCCTAAACACAAGAAGTATAAAGTCCAATCTATAGCCAGCTTATTAATTCGTAAGAGAATCGAACTTACTCCCTGTAATGTACGAGCCAATTGTTCGACTACTACGCCAACCGTCAGTCTCTTTTTGAAACGATGTTTATTTATTTAAACTTATTTATTTAAACTTTATGCACATGTAAAAAAATACACTGTACAAAGGCGGACTTAATGCCTTAGGCATTTTCTACCAGTCTGCCTTAGGGTGATGCAGAGACAAAAACAAAGTAGGTGCACAGATACAGAAAATTAAGAGAATATATTATAATAATAAATACATATATACATACATACAATATATATATATACATAAATAGTGGGGATAAAATACATAGATGAAGTACAACAAATTAACTGTGGGACGAGTCTGCCAACTTATTATGTAAGTGTTCGCGAGCTTTAACCTTGAACATGAACCGACTGGTGGCCATCCTGATATTCAGAGGGAGTGCATTCCATAAGAAAACCGCCTGGACAGGAAAACAAGATTTGAGAAAACCAGAGCGGTGGGAAGGACATCGCAGAAGACGATTATTGGAGGAACGAAGGTTCTTGCTGTGCGCAGAGCATAAATATTGAAAGTGAGAAGTCAGATAAGAAGGAGAACTAGGTTTGTCTAGGAGAGAAAATAAGGTTGTTAAAGCCCTTAACGCTCTGCGCTGTCTGATGGGTACCATTATAAGAGTGACCGATGCGCGGACACATGGTCATACTTACGGAGATTAAAAACGAATCGAATGCAGTTGTTAAGATGTCGGTCTAATTTATTGAGGAGATCTGCATTCAGGTCATAGTAACACACATCACCATAATCGACTAGGGGAAAGATGATGATGATGTTCATAATAATAAAAATTATACCAGCCTATTATTGTCGCACTGCAGGGCAAAGGCCTCTTGTCATATAGAGGTGACACGAGCAGTGTCCACGCTTGTTCAAGCCGGATTGGCGATTTTATATTAATTAGGTATAAGTCCAGGCTTCGTCAGAAGCTTGAAAGTCTGACAACCAGTCTGAACTAGGGGTATCGTATTACCCAGTTACTGGGTTGTGGAGGTCAGATAGGCAGTCGCTCCACGTAAAATACTGGTATTCAGCTGCATCCCGTTAGACTGGAAGCCGACCCGAACATAGTAGGGAAAAGGCTAGGTAGATAATGAAGTATAAGTCCAGGTTTGAAGGTACGGTTGGTGCAATGGCTAAGCGATTGACTGCCGCGCTGAGGGTCGCGGTTTCGGTTCCTGCATGGAGCAAATATTTGTATGATCTACAGATAGTTGTTCCGGGTCTGGTTGCTTGTGTATATGAGTAAATATATTTTTAAATGATACAGGAGAAATTTCTAGTGTGGAGTAACGTTTTTTTTTTATTAAAGAAATGGTTTTCCCACGATATTTTTCTGCTAGGCCACAAAAACCTCGCCTAGGATTTTTTTCTGTACATATAAACTCACATACTTAATAACTAGACCTGCAAAATCTACCTATAGGCCATACAAACATTTCTTCCGTGCGAGAATCAAACTCGTAACATGTAGCGTAGCAGCCAATCGCGCAGCCACTGCGCCTTATTGCCTTGACATCACCCAGGGGTACACTCGAGTTCTATTTCAACCTCACCGCACCGCGTTAATAAATTAATTGCAATTAAACCTTCTTTCTTTATAAGGAAGGTATAATGGTTAATTTAAAGAGCAATTAATTTTAAATTCTTCGACTAATTGCGTTCTTAAACCTGAGACGTTATGAAATTACGGAGAAAACCTACTCTTTGTGCGTACTTATTATGAGTAACCTACTTATAAAGCTTATAAAATTTACACCTAATCTTCTTTCCACGTTTGAAGATATTTCCGAATATAACTAAGAGCAAAAATTAACCCATTAAGATCGGATACCCGATGGAGCCGTAAAATCCTCGAATAGAGACCACGCACCGGCAAGCGCAGCGTAGGACGTCCACCCACAAGGTGGACAGACGATCTGATAAAGACCGCGGGATCGCGCTGGATGCAAACCGCTCCCATCCGGTCCTATTGGAAATCTTTAGGGGAGGCCTATGTTCAGCAGTGGACGGCCTACGGCTGATATGATGATGATGATGATCGGTAAGATATGGAAATTGAGGTATATTCTAAAACAATACAACAAAGGCCCATACTACTAATCAAAAGCGTTTAAAGATTAGTCGCAATCTCATGTCAGCGACAGTCAATGTTAAAAATGTAGGTAAATTAAAGGCATTTTTGACAGTTTGAGACTGAGAATGGATCGTTCTTAAACGTTAGGATTTACCCCCTGATGTTGTGAGAGCCCAGTAGTTCAGGCGCTCGCGTCTTTATAAGATTGTAAATTCGATACTTACTGGGCAAGTACTTATGTGACTTTTTCAATTCATAATGTACTTTCTCGTTAGGAAACATTACTTATACTTAATTAAAAAAGAGGTCATAAATCGCCAATCCGCTTTGAGAACGCGTGGTGATCACATTGGCCTACCCCAATGTCCCTTCTTTGGTATTGTTTGTCGTTGAGCTCCTTAAGTTCTGAGTCGAGCTTGACGATTTCTGACAAATGCGTGCACTGACTGGATAGGCTGACTCAAATTTGTGTGCCTCTCTCCTCAAGAGACCATCTCGGACATTAGCCTACTTGGTTCGCATATGATTCGACCATCACAAGTAATTGTATGGACTTTAAAAGAGACTTTGGCCTCTGAGTTTGTTTCGGTGTTTCTTCTCAGAGCAGTCGGCTAGGAAACACTGGACTCATTTAGTTTAAAATGTGACATGTAAAAGTGTTTTTTATAACCAATTTACTGAATAAACAACATTTCATTTCATTAAGAACATAAACATAATTATTAACTTACAGACAGGAACAGCAATACCCGGAACAACACCAGGCCTGACAAACTTTGTTAAGTGTGGGAATCGAACCCACGACATGCAACAGCCAATCGTTCAACCAATGCCCAATCATCCCGTCATTTTATACTTAAAAATACAAATTTTCTACCTTTTCAATATTTTTTGTTCAAAATACATTCACCTATATACTACCAAAGTAGATACATATCGAAAACAGGGAATTTAATTAATTTTTCACAATTAAACGCTTTGTATTGCAATTCACGCTTGAGGGGGTAAGCACAAAAGCGGGCCAAAAATTCCGAGTGCGCCATAATGAAACTCCAACCGTTGCAGATATTAAATTTATAATCATTTTATGGATAAAAATACAGGTCAGGGTTCTGTACCTCCGTACAATAAAACTACATAACATCACGCCTGTAATTCCCGAAGGGTTAGACAGAGGTGTACTGCTTAGTATACCCACATTTCTCCAGTTAAGTTTAAGTCCCATGTAATGGGGGCGAGCCTATTGCCATCAACCGGGCACAAATACAGACTCCAAAGCTGCTACTGAGAAATTCCTGCTTAAAAAACCCAATAACATTTTGCCCGACCTGGAAATCGAATCCAAAACTTCATACTCAGCAGTCGCACTAGACCAATGAAGCAGTAATACACACTCGGTCATTCTATTACGGTTCAAACAATCCAGCCTTGTGACAGATGGACGGACGGACAGACAGACAGTGAAGTCTAAGTAATAGTGTTACGTATGGTACCTACCTTTTGAGTATTGAATGAAGAAAGTCTTTATACTAAATAAATATTATGTGTGAAAATAGTGAGATAGCAAGCACAAACCTATGACGAGCTTTCGCTTTTTTAGTTATTAGTATGCTGACGTTCGTCAATGGCCATAGACTGGACTCTCTATGATACATAATGTGAAGAAAAAAACGAAGATCATCATCATCTGCCAAGCCTTTTCCCAACAATGTTGGGGTCGGCTTCCAGTCACACCGAATGCAGCTGAAAACCAGTATTTTACATGAAACGACTGCCTATCTGACGTCCTCAACCCAGTGGCTGGGCAATACGCTACCCCTTGGTAAGGCTGGTTCTCAGACTTTCGGACTTCTGATGACAACTACAAAATAAATACGGAGTAGAAGGGTCATGGTAATGAAGACTGTTACCATCGACTCAGTACATTCTATATCCCCCAAAAATCCTCTGTTGTTCCGTACAAAAGTGCATCACCTACATTGTCAAAATGTATGGAACAGCTGATTTTTCAGGTTTCTTTTGCATGTAGTGCTAACAAGAATGAAAGAAGCATATTCAGAATGTGCAATATCAATAGTCTGAAGATCAGGAAACCAGCATGAAAAACAGTTTTTTTTTTATGAAAACCGTTTTTTGTACAAAAATAGATATATATCAAAACAATGCTATATACATAAAAAATCTCCATCCAAACACACAAAACATTAAATTTAATCTAAAATATAAAACAACAAACGTAAATAAAACAAAACGGGGAAAAAGAACATTCCATTCGATTGAACTTTGTGAACCCATTAAAATAAATGTTTAACACATTCCTCTTTAATGGCACGACCAAATCCTCACATAAACGATAAAATATAATTCTCCTTACCTTATTTCCGATATAAAATCGAAAGGAAGGAACCATAAACCGCTACATAATCACGACTTCTCACTGTTTTTAACACAAACTTTTACACAGTATAACCTTAATAAATTAAGAATGTATATTTATCTTTATTTGAAGGGGTTTTCTCACATATTTTCTATTTACCGGCATTATCATAGTGTTCCAAGTTTATATAACACCAGCGTAGCAGCGGCGTAGACCCGTAGCAACGCTACGACGGCTCGTAGCGGACTGAAGTACTGACGGTGTCGTACTATACATATAATATAGTACATAGTATTCTGATGTGTAATAAAAGTTTAACTTTTTGTGTATTTAGTTGTGGCTAAACAAAATCGTTTGTAAGACTTCCGTGGTAGATGAAGTACATTGGTACAAGTAGCGCCATCTATTACCAGGTGAAATAATTACATGTTCAGTTGAAAAGTGGATTTGTGAATGTGTGTGTAAGGAAGAGGTTAGTTCGTGATTTCTGAGAATAGAAAGTTTTATACAAATATTACTGTATGAATGTTTGCGGTATAAAGGGATAGTTTTTGGTCTTTACGGTCAAAGGAGATTAACCAAATTGTTTATAACAGTTGAAAACGGCCTCTTTGATGTTGAAAAATAGTATGAAACGTCAATGTTATTTATATCTTCTCGGCTTAGTTGTGGGAGTATAAAAACAATTATATAACCTTGATACTGGCAACTTACTTCCAATTTTAAAAGATAGTCATAAAATATTCATATTTTAAAAACCAAATCCTTTAAAAGAGTATTTATGTACTAATAGGGCAAAGTTATAAACAAGTTCAATTGTTTTTTTTTAAATCTTTTATATTGCCAGTTCAATCCAACTCCAGGAACTGGGTCAAATTTTACTTAAAAGATTTGTATGGCTGCTTTCCGGCGCCATCATCAGACCAGCTTAATGACATCATTATATTGCACTGTCATGCTAATTGCACATTTACGAAAAAATTCAGCTCAATCTAACATCGGGAAGTGGGTCAAATTTAACTTGTAAGATTTGTTTAGCCACAGACATTGGGATAGGTAAAAGTAAATAAAAATAAAAGGTATTAAAGGCGATACGGCGATATGTTTAAAATTAGAACAGCGTAGAATAGTTTCAGAATATCAATAGTTTACGCTAAACGTCTGTCGTGTGACCTCCGCAACCCAGTTTACCGGCAAGACCAATGTCCCGACTATTTGAAAGCGGGTTTTTTATGGTTTATACTAGAAGTCCTCCATCCATTACAATTTTTTACAGTTCAAAAATATTGTCCATAAAATCGTTTCAAAGGACCATTAAGGCAATCCATAAGAATAAGGACCAGTTTTTAGATACGAAACGTAGTTTTTGTAGTATTAATCTAATAAATATAATACCACTTTATAGATTTACAGTCAATACGTCATTATTAAGATACATTACGAAAATCCGTTTTATTGGACAGCTTTAAAAAAAAATTGTTGGTAATATTTAAAAAAAAATGTTACTTACCCGGTTTTCGAACCCACAACCTCGGGTATGAGAAGCGGGAGAAATACCCACCCATCTTACTATCACTGCCGACTCAGCTTATCTAGCATCGGTGAAAAAAACATCGTGAGGAAACCTGGACTTACTGTTCAACTCAAACCATGTCAGAGGCCCCTGAGGCGGTTTAGAAACTCTGACACTAGGGTGTGTGGGGTCGTAAGACCTTACTGCCCACACGATAAAGAAGAAGTATACTATAAACGCGAAACTGTTTGACGATAGAAGTATGGATGGATAGGTGTTTGTTAGTCTTTTACGTTTAAATGATTGAACAGAATTAGCTGTAATTTGGCACACATATACATAATGATCTAGCTTAACACATAAGTTTTTTAACCCATCTTTGTTTTCCAATGATAATTGACGACTTTGGCTTTGCAGACGAAGTCACAGGCAAAAGCCAGTACATAAATAAAGTTAAATCCCCCTATAAATACTTCGATTTGAGTCTACATATCGCTGAATCCCCCGGAGTCCCACCTTATCCAAACTTTGAGAATTATATCTATCTACTTATGCGATCTGGTAACTTTTAAACTTACAAAGGGGAAATTCTGTATCAGTTCACAGATTTCGAAGTACCTCTGTTGAATTCGTTTTGGAGATAAGTTATAGACGTGTCAATGGGTGAATGGTCCACTGAGACTATACAGGGTGTAAAAAAACATTTTAGAGCCCATTGTAACTGTCCGCGTAGTCGGTTTTGCTCTTGACTCTAGTATAGGTCAGAAATGATATAGACAAAGTCTACGATGGAGTGAGCTTACCCTGAAGAAGCCTGTTCTCAATAACTTTAAATAAATTAGGGTCGAATGCGTTCGGAAGACGCAGGAAGAAAATTCCACTCCTTTGCTGTATGCATTATAAAAGACCTTTCGAAACGGTTAGTGCGAATACGTGGAATACAAAAGGTAGGGGTGGTTATTTCTTCTTAGTGAAAAGTCCTTAGTCCTTCTTAGTCCTTATTTTTCGAAATGACTGAACAGATTTTAATGAAATTACCTACGCATAAGCAGGATTCATAGATCGTCAGAGAAAAAGTTATATCAGATAACATTTACACAAAATTGTGTTGCACCTAAATTCGACCGATTTACATAGAAACAGAGTTTCCAATTTTCTTTTTTAAAGTAAGACATTACGTTTGCGATAACCGCTACTATCCTATAAATCAGCTGTTCCATGCAAAAGTTTAACACCTACACGGTCGAAATGTATGAAACTAAAACGAACAGCAGATTAAGGGATGATTCTCATTAGAGCGTGCCGTGCGCGGGGCGGGGCCCGGACGGGGCACGGACGGGGCACGGTTTTAAATCTGTTACTATATTTTGTATGAATCAATTTATATTACACAGTGCATTATCCGTGTCCCGTCCGGGCCCTCTCGACGCACTTCAATACCACGGCGGCTCGTCCACGCCCCGGCCCGGGCACGGCCCGCTCTAATGAGAATCATCCCTTAGCAGCAGGCGAATAATGTTATCTCTAAAACGTCTAGAGTCATCTATTAAATCCATGGTGAAAATTTGTGGTACGCTTTCCTTTTCACCGTGTATAGATAGAATGTGATTTAGTTAAAAGCTCTGCAAGTTTAGAAATACGTTTAGAATTTTACGCAAACAGACTTGACTTTGACTTACATTATTAAAATGTTTTTACTTTTTTATTATAAAATGAGAATACTTTTATTTAATTAATATAGACAAAATTATATACGGGGACATTTAAAATTTACCCAAAACCTGAAAAGGGGTCATTGTACTCATCATTATGAACCACTTTTACTATGGGACCAACCTTGAAATCATGAAAAAAAAATCAGCTGTTCCCTACAAATATGCGACATAACAAGCCCGTAATGTATGGATCAGCTACATTCACCCTGAGTAACATACGCTACCTATTTTATATTTTCAAAAATATTAGGGATCCGTAAGGAAAATCACGCGAAATAAGTCGCGGGGAGAGTGTATAATAATTTGATATCCGTACCGCCAACTTATCGCCTCTGTGATACGTCTTTGTATACCCCTTATACATATGTACATATACTACATGCTGTATGTATGTATATTATATAATTGTTATAAAGTAATCCTTCTATTGACTGACATTTAATAAATATGTTAGACGTCGACGAGATAAATACTTTGTATATCAAAACGAAGTCTTGTAAAATATTTGCAATTGAAAATTGTGGTATAAGTTATAGGCGGTGAGCGAGTTAACGTTGTTTTTCTTTAAGGTTTTTTATTGGGGCAGCAGATGATTTCTCAGCAAGACTGATGGACAGAATTTATTAACGAATCAAAACCCTCATTATTAAAACATTTGTATTTTCTATTTTTTTATCTTTCAAATCCATTATGGAACGGTAGCAATAATAAATAACCTAACCAGCAAATGTGATTCAACTTCCAAAAGCTGCTACTTTCGCTGTATAGTTGTGCTGTGCGCCAATTAGGAGTTCATCATCATCTGCCTTGCCTTTTCCCAACTATGTTGGGGTCGGCTTCCAGTCTTACCGGATGCAGCTGAGTACCAGGTTTTTTACATGGAGCGACTGCCTATCTGACCTCCACAACCCAGTAACTGTGTAATATGATCGACGAGTTCAATAGGGTAAAACACTAAACGTGTACTGTTCGTTATTGAGGATTAACTTGTTTATCTCCGAAGGCCAAAGGACTACATCTCACGAAATTAAATGGGTTTATCTTGAGAATATATTCTCACAAACAAAAAAAAATTTTTTTTTTCACCCATTTTTATCATTTTTTGACAAAGTTATTAAATGTATTTATTTGAATATTCAAAACCCTTAAATCCACATGAGTGAAGCCACAGGCACCGCTAGTGCTGTAATTTTATTTATTTTATTTTCTTTTATTTTATTTATTAGGTCTACCAACAATTATTTACACTCATATAAACAATAATAAAACGTGCATTTAAACGTAACATAGTGCAACAATTACTTAAAGGTAAACACCACATGAATAAAAAGGAAACAACAATAATAAATCAATATTCTAAACTACATACTACGTACGAGTAAACATAATGAGCAAAATTTTAAAAGCTTAATTTCCAAAACATGTTACATTAATACAGTCCTAAAAAAATAAGAATTACAATAAATCTGATAAACACTTCAGAAATTTACATTTTTGAATTTTGAGAGAATCCAAGTACTGTAATAAATGGAGTATAGACAGCTCAATTAAAGGGCATCAAATATTAAGAAAAATGATTTAATAAATAAGCTCTTCACTTACACCACACCACACAGGTAAAATAACGATGTTCGGGGAGAAATCAGAACGATGACGGAATCGTTAAAAACGACTTTGCACCGGAGATCGGCAGGTGCCTTATTAAAACATGTTCCTTTGAAGATAATGCGTGTCACATCAACAACATACAAGAACTCTCAACTTCTTATAACCATTTATACCGCCTATTATTGTCCCTATGTGAAGGCCTCATCTTAAGCAAAGAAGGCGATTGCTCAAGGCGGATGATGATTTCAAACTTAGGTATTAGAAGGTCAAGTCTCTTTACGATGATTTTCCTTAATCGATATCAGTGATAACCAAGATAAACTTAGAAAGTAACTATATATAAGATCGAAAAGTCTCCTTGGTACCTGTCCGGAATCAAACAACCTTATGCTTAAAAGGCTGGTACTTTTATCATTGGGCCATCACGATGTTTATTAAACCATTGATAAAACATACATAACATCACGCCTTGTAATCCCCGAAGGGTTAGGCAGAGGTGTACCCATTAGTACAGCCACATTTCGCCAGTTATGTTTTTAGTGCCATGTAATAGGGGGCGAGCCTACTGCCATCAACCGGGCACATTGATAAAAATAATTTTATAATGGGCTCTAACTGGATAATCAAAGGCGTACATAATTATTATTGGTCATAGAAAAAGCAACATTTATCAGTTTTTTTGTCCGAGATGAGAATTGATATTAGTTTTGCACAAAAGTTTAATAATAATAATAATAAACATATTTATTTCAGAAAAAAATCCATATTTGTTAGTAACAGTGTAAGCTTATAAACTAGTGTTAGTAACATTATTATTGTAAGCGTGAGGCACCCCGACCCCGGGAATGTCTACTAGAATGGTGTTGGGGCTGCCGCGAACACGGCGTAGCAGAGATGCACATCTCTTGCGCATGATGGCCGAAAAACTATTAACGTCCGCGTTGGCAAGCATGCCGGACGCGCTACAAAAACGCGGCAGCCGCATCAACAATCGGAAGGTGTTGTTAGCTTATCTCTAATTAGTTTATATTGTACATAGTCTACGTACAATCTAAACTAATTAAGGATAGGCCAGTCGGTAACATACCTTGCTAATTTATAATTCACTTAATGAGTTTAATTATATCCGCAATAATAATCCCGACGCGCTGGGGATAAGAGCCGATTTGCAACTGCCGCGGTGTCTGCCTAAAGTGTTCACCTAACTCGTCTTAATTATTAATTTCGTGAAGTGCATTAATGTACAGACGCGGTCCTTAATTAGGTTTTAGACACTATTAACCAATTATTACTAGACACAGCTTATCTGAAAAAAAAACAACTAAACAAAAAATGACAAAAAAAGAACTAAAATCCGATTTTCAATTAGGGGCCACCATAAATTACGTCACGAAAGTTGTTTTTTCACCCCCCCCCCTCCCTCACAAACCTATTCACACAAATTTTTCAGTCCCCACCGCACTGGTGTGATGTCATACATTTTGCTATTTTAGATATTAAATGGACTAAATTAAAACAGCAGCTTTAAAACTATTTTCATTTCCATTTTTTTTTTTATTATTATTAAATCAAGTTATGTGCCATCAAGAAGCTTAAGCCCGCCCTTTGTAACATAATGTCATCCTTAGTTGACCCTCCCTTATATTATGAATCTGGCTATCTTGTACAAAAAATAATAATCCGACTAGTATTTCCAGAGATTAGCGTGTCTAAACAAACAAACAAAGAAAAAATTTAATAAGAAAAATTTATTTCGTTCCCAGTATGACAAAATACAATTTCACAAATCATATACAAAAATATTTTTTCTTATTCAACTGTTAGTTCCAGAGATCAGCACGGTATAACAAACAAACAAAGAAAAAATATAAATAAGAAAAAATATTTTGTTCCCAGTATGACAAAATACAATTTCACAATACCGTAAAAGCCAATAGCACAAAAACTAGGCTTGTAAAGTACTTCGCGGTGGTTTCACAACCTTTTTTATAAATCTCTGCAGGTAACGCGCCGAATGGTCAGCAAAGCCTAAAATAATGGTCTCGTTTCGACTACCAGGTTTTTAACCCCTGATATAGAAAACTATGGAGTCGCCGCCGAACTTTGACACTGTTATTTTTTTTGGGACAGACTTTGAGATTAAAGAGACTTAGAGTTGTTGAATCTTTTATAAGGAACTGGAGGTTCGTGTGTGTTGGCACATTTTTTTTTAAGTAACAAAAAAACAAGAGTATTTATTTTGCAATACAGTCACGTGTATGAATATGTATTAGCAATATTCTAAATTAATTTACTCCTAAAATATTGACTCTAATATTTCTGTGTTACAAATATACCTACTTTAATTTGAATTTCAACTATACTAATATTACGCTGAAAAGTTTGTTTGTTTCATTGTTTGAATGCGCTCAGAAACTACCGGTCTGATTTGAAATCCTTTTGCAGTATCCTTTTGCCCGTTTATTGGCCTGTTTACCGTTTCATCAGTAGCAAACCGTGCCTCGGAAACCATGTAAAACCGTTGGTCTTGCGCCAGATCTCTCCCCGGTCATGTCAGATTGCCGTCCTGTCGGAGTATGATTGTCAATGAAGAGGGAGTGCACACTCCTTGCGTCCTATAATATTTTCTGCATTTTATACTCCATTGAGATTGGCTGCCGTAATGCTGGAGATACATTAGCTGGCGAAGATTCGAGTCGCTTTGGCGCGCAAAAATATCATCTATCATACGCGATATTCTTGCCTACATTAGGCGGGCATTCATCGTGCCGGATTGTGTTATTGCTACAAAGTCTAGACGACACTGAAGTAACAAAGGAGTAACCAAGCGAATAGCGTGCGACCAATCCCTTTGATGCACGCCAGTTTGTCAACAGTGCCCCGATAGTACATCGTCTTCGCCCGAATACTACGCGTTGCAACGCGTAGACCGCTAATGTAGCTCTAGCATAACAGTAATTCGTACGGTATTATATCGTTAACCAAATAAATAAACAAACATACATCAAATCTTTATACTTTGTTTTTATTTGGGATAAGCCCGCCACACTGTTCCCATCCACTGCAACTCCTGAAAGCCAGATTCAACAGTGGAGGCCACCAGAAAAGCGTTGAGACAATAAAGCTCGACGAGTCCCAGAGTAACGATTAACTGTCTTGGGTCCCGCAAAGAAATTAATCAGAAAAGAATAGCGGAGGAGTAAGAAAAAATAAGCAGGAGACAGAACAGAACTAGGCCAATCTTAAGCCATCTTTATACTTACATAAAATTCTCCTATCCTCGTATCCCTGTCTTGATTAAATGATCCATAAAAGTCAAACTATCGCTCACTTAAAGAATGTCGCTCCCTTTCTATATTCACGACCCAACAGGTGCAACAAAGAGCTTCGTTAGGTCCGTACCGCCGCCATTTTGACGCCAGCGTGAAAAGCGCGAGTCGGTACGTGTTTTGTCGACTAGATACGAGATTTTTTTGCCAAATCAGTGATCGAGTAATGGAATTTTATTGTAGTTTTTTTTTTTGTGGGTACTTTTTTTGTTTTATTTAATATTGCGTATCAGTTTAATATTGTCACACTGCAGGATAAAGGCCTCTTTTCCTTTAGAGAAGGCATGAGGCATGGTCACTTTGCTTGATGCAGGCGATTTCAAACTTATGTTTATTGATTTACTAGGGAACCGCCCCGGCTTTCCGCGGATGCTTTCCAACTATTTATTATAAATCTATAACCTGTTATAATCTGTTAGAACGTGAAGGGCACCCCCCCCCCCTTGTCAACCTTTAAGTCAAACCATTGATTTCAATTAGACCATTAAAAGACCCTTTTGAATGTCATTTACAAGAAAAAAAAATACATATTGAATCTCAGCCCATTTCAAAAGGTAGTTTCGTATGGAGAAGAATGAGCAAAACCTGCCATTCATACTCTTTAAAAAAAAATATTTTAGAACATCCATTTAAGCATAAAAATAATGTGTAATAGGAGATGGAAAAACCAAAGTTGAAAAACCAAATTAACAACCCCTGGCCATCAACAAAGAAAGTCGGCTACACCTGGTAGCCATTAACCAAAGTCAGAAACACGTAATCGAGATCTTAAACACTTAAA
This sequence comes from Hoplodrina ambigua, assembly GCA_949774945.1. Taxonomy (NCBI): domain Eukaryota; kingdom Metazoa; phylum Arthropoda; class Insecta; order Lepidoptera; family Noctuidae; genus Hoplodrina; species Hoplodrina ambigua. Next base: position 11,315,230 of record OX458979.1, read on the forward strand.
CGCGGCACGTATCCTCCGTGGATAGCGACTCGTCCCGGTTTCTCGGGAGGTTGACGAAGACCCCCCTACTATCGTACTAAAGTGACTCCAAGTACATAAAAGTGACTTTTCTGAAAGATATTTTATATCCTTTCAAACTTTATTTGTCAGATTGAAGGCTTAGCCCAAGCGCACGAAGCAAATGCAATCGATTTTTACACACATTAAATCACGCCTGTAATTCCCGGAGGGTTAGGCAGAGGTGTACCTACTCATTGGTACACCCACATTTCGCCAGTTATATTTAAGTCCCATGTAAAAGGGAGCTAGCCTATCACCATCAACCGAGCACAAATCCAGACTCCGAGGCACTCCGAGACTGACAAATTCCTGATGGAATAATCCAATAACACTATGCTCGACCTGGGAATCGAACCCAAAATCTCATGCTCAGCAATCGCGGTTTGCGACTGCTAGACCAACGAGGCAGTCGGCAACACACTGACCGACCTGGAAATCGATACTTTACTTACTTACTAATTTCACTGACTTAATTTCATTGACTGCCTCGTTGGTCTAGTGGTCGCAAGCAGCGACTGCTGTGCATGAGGTCTTGGGTTCGATTCCCAGGTCTGGCAAAGTATTATTGGGTTTTTCCATCAGGAATTTCTCAGTAGCAGCCTCGGAGTCTGGATTTGTGCCCGGTTGATGGCAATAGGCTCGCCCCCTATTACATGGGACTAAAAAACATAACTGGCGAAATGTGGGTTTACTAATGGGTACACCTCTGCCTAACCCTTCGGGGATTACAGGCGTGATGTTATGTAATTTCACTTTGTATAATATAACATCAAAAACAAATAGTAGGGGCCGCTGGTAAACTTCCGAACTCGTTCCGAAACTAACTTTACCGAATAAATGTACCAGAAACCTTTGAAGGGTTTTAATCGAAATTCGCGAACCCAGCTTTCGAGATAAAACGAAATTTTACAACAGTCGAGCCGAATGTGATTATATTCAAGTATTCGAAATATTCATTATTTTGTTTGCTATTATGGAGTGTTTAACTAGGATTTTTTCGTTCAATTTTCGTTTAACAGGTCTGTAGTAAAGGAACTTTGTACTTTCAGCTTTTGTGTACAACAGTATCGATTTCAAAGTACTTAATGAGTTTGATAGATTGAATAATCAAGGATGTCAGAAACAACAGCGTACAAAGCCAAATCATTTGTTTCAATTTTCAAAGGCGGTTTTGAACGTCATATGCAAGAAAAATTAATTGAATCTAGTTGCCAATTCCAAAAGGTAGTTTCGTAAAATGGGCAAGAAACTCCATAGGTCTCTCCATAACTCCTTCAAAGTAAAGGTTTTACAATATTTGTATACAAGATTATACAGGATTACAAATGAATACGATGTACTCGTACCTTAAATAAAAACAACATTAATTTAATATGCATAATAATATGTAACATGATAACATGATATGTATATGACTGCCTCGTTGGTCTAGTGGTCGCAAGCGCGACTGCTGTGCATGAGGTTTTGGGTTCGATTCCCAGGTCGGGCAGTGTTATTGGGTTTTTCTATCAGGAATTTCTCAGTAGCAGCCTCGGTGTCTGGATTTGTGCCCGGTTGATGGCAATAGGCTCGCCCCCTATTACATGGGACTAAAAACATAACTGGCGAAATGTGGGTGTACTAATAGGTACACCTCTGCCTAACCCTTCGAGGATTACAGGCGTGATGTTATGTTATGTAATAACATCACTTCAAAATGTCGTTTTAAAGCATAACGTTGCTACAATATTTTTCCCATTATAACCAATAAATAACACATAATAAGCCGAAACACATCCCAAACAGTTCAACATGTAAATAAAACTAAAGACAATGCATTACAATACATTTTGCAATCAGCTATTGTTATCGTTCGACAATACTTCATGTTCCGATCTACATAATTCACGTATGGATTAAATATATGACGAAAACCGTAGTAATGTGAGGGACGATCCTATCAGAATAATAGGTTGGCGATACCCGTTAGTTCTAGGTTTACGCCTGTTGAATTCGCCTGGTATTGTGTTCTGTTAGACTACCAGAAGTAGGGACTTCGATAAAAAGAAATTGGTTTCTTCGTATTCGTCAAGTTGAACTTAAGATTTATCTATAGTGTGCAGTTTTGACCAGGTCGGACAAAGTGTTATTGGGCCTTTTTATTAGGAACTTCTCAGTAACAGGCTAGGAGTGTAGCACTCGCCCCCTATTACATGGGACTTAGTTGGCGAAATGTGGGTGTAACAGAATCGCCTTGTCGCGTATGAGGTAGCCAATGTCGCGCGACTATTAATGTTTGACTACCTAAACCCAGCGGCAAAAAGGCTAGTTCGAAATTAAAAATCGCCTTCTAAAAAAACTTATTTATTTTGTTATTAATTCACAGTTAACAAAAGGAATAAATTGAAAGGATCATTATTTTACGACAAAAAATCTTTTTATTGTCCCAATTCCGTAGTTTTGTCAGTCGGAACACGCTCCATTTTCGTCTCAAGTACAATCGAAGACCACGACCGTTGAACCGGACACCTATTGTCTGAGATATGCACCCTATTTGTACGTATTTATGTATGTACAGACCTGATGTGAAAGCGTGTTGTGTTTCTTGTTATAACTGTGATATAAAGTACTAGTTTTTGCCCGTCACTTCGTTCGCATTAATGTAGGTTATTATCGCGGCCGCAGACAAAGTCGCGGAAAAAAAGTAACGTATGTTCTTTCTTGGGGTCCAAAGTTGCTCAGTGGCAAATTTCATCAAAATCGGTTTAGTGGTTTCGTCGTGAAAGCGTAAGAGACAGACAAAGTTTTGCGCATTACTATGAACAAGCAAAAAATGTGTCATTGTGTCATGTCAACCATTAGATTGAGCTACGCTTGCCAGGGATAGTCCGAGGATAGGTGACCATCTTTACACACCGAAACTCCTCCGAGCTCGAAAAACCACGTTAATCCGTTGATCCTAACTGTCATACGTGGGTCTTTGACAGTCATTACAGGTCGTTGGAAGCCCAAAAGTCTGACAACTAGTCTTACCAAGGGGTATATCGTATTAGCCAGTTATTGGTTTGTGGAGGTAAGATAGGCAGTCGGCCCATGTAAAATACTGGTATTCAGCTACATCTGGTTAGACTGCAAGCCGACCCCAACATAGTTGGGAAAAGACTAGGCAGATTGTGTCTTGTCATAATGCTGTTAACTACGCAAACTTCCCACCTAACTAAGTAACATAACATAACGCCTGTAAAAGATTACAAGCGTTATGTTATGTTACTGGGAAGGGTTAGGCAAAGGTATAACCATTAGTACACCCACATTTCACCAGTTATTTAAAGTCCCATGTAATAGGGGGCCAGCCTATTGTCATCAAGCGGGCACTAATCTAGACTCCGAGGTTGCTACTAAGAAATTATTGATGGAAAAACCCAATAACACTGCCCGACCTGAAAATCGTATCCAAGACCTCATGGTCAGCAGTCACACTTTGCTACTACTAGACCAAAGAGGCAGTCATTAGCATAGTTATGTCTTCATAATAATTCAATACATACCAACTTACCTTCTTTTTCCAAGCAATAACTACGACAAAAAAACAACAATTTATAGATTGATCAATATATTAGGGACAGAAGAATTCGGACGAGCGACGTAATAAAGTAAATTGCGCGTAAAATTAACCTACCATCCGCTAAAATATGGCCTCGCAAAGAAAACAAGAGGAAAAACCGAGTTACTATGTTATTACGATTAATTCTTTTTGTATCAAGATTTATTATACTTTTCAGTGTTGTTGGAAGTATTTTTTACTAATATAATGATAATAATACTAGCCTATTTTCCCATTGCAGGGCAATGCCCTCTTCTTATATAGAGAAGGTACGAGCAGTGGTCACTGCGCTCGCTCAAGGAAGATAGGCGATTTGAGACTTGTTAATTACTTACGCCATTAATAATTTAATGGTCTAATTGAAATAAAAGATTTGACTTTGACTTTGACTTTGACTAGCTTCTGCTCGCGACTACGTACGAGTAAATGTCGGACTCCCGTTTCATCCCCTTAAGGGATAAATTTAGGAAAAATCGTTTTTGACGGACGTCTGCTAACTATAAACTACCTCCTTCCAAACACTTAGAAAGTATAAATTGAAAAGTGACGTGCAAAGTCTCGAACTGTTAAACACTGGGCTATTACAACATTTTATAACACAACATCACGCCTGTAATCCCCGAAGGGTTAGGCAGAGGTGTACCTATTAGTACACCCTCATTTTATTTATTTATTTATTTTATTTTATTTTGCCAGTTATGTTTAAAAATTATACCTGCATAGAAAACCCCGCAGTAACTGTAATGGCATCCACGAGGACAAAGGACAAACAAAGAGGTTATTAACCTTTATAATTGTAAGACCTTTGATTCCAAACTCTGTGAAGAAACTCACAAATAAGTAAGTAAATATCGTAGTTTTGATAGGGCACGCTACGCTCGAGGGGGCTATTACAGTAATCATGTCTGTCTGTCTTCGGACTGTTTGTGAACACGCTATAGCTGCCAGCTTGACGATCGATGGTGTTTATTGAAATAGAGGCCTTTGCCCAGCTGTGGGAATTAATAAATAACTTGTAATTTTTAGTAAAACCTCGTTTTTCCTGGATTTAATGCATGGAGATAAGTGGATAGTTATGTTGGGTTGTAAGTTATGGTGCATATTGAATTAATTTGACGTATTTTTTTAAATTCTAAACAGTTTTAATTAAAAGTATTTTGCCTAAAGCAAGCGGCGGCTATATAATAACAGCCGCCACTACGCTTGCCGGGTTTGGTCGGTGGGTGAGTGACCATCATTACATATCGAGACTCCTCTGTTGCTCGGAAAGCACGTTAAAGCCGTCGGTCCCGGCTGTCATATATAATAGATCTTTGACAGTTGTTACGGGTCGAAAGAACCCTCAAAGTATGACAACCAGTCTTACGACGCCACGGGAGCAGGGTATCATGTTACTGGGTTGTGAAGATCAGATAGATATCCACTCCATGTAAAATATTGGTATTTAGCTACATGCGGTATTAGACTGGAAGCCGACTCCAACATAGTTGAGAAAAGGCTAGGCAAATTGATTAATAATAATAAATAATAATAATAGTAAATATCTTGGGACAACTTCACACACGGCTATCTGATCCCAAGCTAAGCAGAGCTTGTGTTATGGTAACCAGACAACTGATATACATACTTATATAATTTATAAATACATACATATTATAGATAAATCACACCCAGACACAGAACTAACAATCATGCTCATCACACAAAGTTTGTCCTGGGTGGGAATCGAACCCACGACCTCCGGCTTAGCAGTCAGGGCCGCTAACCACTAGACCAACAAGCCCGTCAAAGCCTAAAGTAAGCCTTCTAGATTGCCACATTACCTATTTAGTAAGACTTTTCATGAATGCCAAAACCAACAATTCCAATGTTATCGAAAGGTACAAATACCTCATCATTAAATTTTCAATAATTATTTAATGAAACAAGCTTTATCGAACAACGCCTCCCTCCCCCCACCAAGTATACACGGATATGTACAAGATATTTAATTAGCGAATAATCCTTTGTTAGAGTTAACTGAACCGGTTAAACTCCAAGTAACCTAGTTAATTACGGGGAATAGCTGTGATGCGATAATTAATATCTTGAAACAATAAGCTCAGTGCCGGCTCCTGCCTTTGCATCGACTTCGACGTACCTGCGTGTGCCTGATAGATCACGTATAAGTAGATTAGCTAATCTGCGGTTAATATGTACAGGGCCGGATTATACACGTCGGGGCCTCTTTAAATAATTTTAAAACTTTGAAAAAAAAAACTTTTGACATAATTCATTTTTATTTATTTATACGTTGTTTTTTACTACATTAGGAAGGTATGATATCATCTTATTCAATAACAATAAATAAAAGGAACATAATATACATTATTATGTGTCTGAATTTTAACTCTGAAACTACAAAAACACTCCCCGATAGAAAAAGGATAATAAATGTATTATGATATAGACAAGTACTTGACTTCCAAAACAGACAAATTCGCGGGTAAAAGCTAGTATCTAATATACTTTTGATTTTATATAGCTTAAAAGTTTGTTTGTTTGACCGTGATAATCTCAGGAACTACTGGTTCGATTTAAAAACATCTTTTTACCTATTAAACCTGTTTATCGAGGAAGGTAAAAGGCTACAAAACTTCACGCTGCGATCAACGAGAGCCGGGCAGTATTCAAAGACATAACTTAACTTGGTTGAAACGGCTGGATAGATAGGTAGCTATGATATAGATATACTTGACAGCACTCAAAACTAAAACTCCCCGTCACTACCACTCCTGCTTACCCCTTCAACTCTACAAAGCTTCATAGCTCCTATTAATCAAAGTCACAAGCACTACTAATAACGTAACGTTATCGACGCGCCGTGCGTGTGTCCTCCCCAGATAACAGCCTGTATAATTTACTGCTGTAGCACCCTGTATAATTATTATACCCTGTTTAATTATTATACCGATGTATCATAATTTGATGCAATAAGGTTTATTGTGCTTTAAAAGGTTTATTGCTTGGACTATTAACGTTAGACGGATCATCGTTCTTGTATTTTTGTTCTTTGAAATGTCGTGATGACTCAGATATCATGGTACCTGCTTCTCGTGGTTATGGGTACCAATGTAACTTTTTCAATTTATATGTACTTTTTCAGGTTATCTAGGACATCACTGATATCAGAAAAGAAAAACCTCATGAGGAAACATGGACTTAACCATACTAATCAAAAAAATTTGTAATCGCTAATCCGCCTGGAGCAAGCGTGGTGATCAATGCTCGTGCCTTCTCTGTATGAGAAGAGGCCTTCACCCTGCAGTAAGAATATAATAGACAAGTATTACTACTCTCCTTTATACTCTATATAAAGAAATAAAATAAGTTTAATTGTCACAGCCTATGTGTTACATAAAAACAAAACGATTAATAATTTGAAATTCATGATAATGGATTTTTCCATCAGGAATTTCTTAGTAGCAGCCTCGGAGTCTGGATTTGTGCCCGATTCATGGCAATAGGCTCGCATGTGATTAGGATTACATGGGTCTTAAACTTAACTGGCAAAATGTGGGTGTAAATGTGGTGTTGGTGACTGCCTCGTTGGTCTAGTGATCGCAAGCGCGACTGCTCTGCATGAGGTCTTGGGTTCGATTCCCAGGTCGGGCAAAGTGTTGTTGGGTTATTCCATTAGGAATTTCTCAGTAGCAGCCTCGGAGACTGGATTTGTGCCCGATGGATGGCAATAGGATCGCCCCCTATTACTTGGGACTTAAACATAACTGGCGAAATGTAGGTGCACTAATGGGTTCACCTCTGCCTAACCCTTCGGGGATTACAGGCGTGATGTTATGTTATGTGGGTGTACTAATGGATGCACCTCTGCCTAACCCTTTGGGGATTACAGGCGTAAGTTATGTTATGTAGGTAATAGGATAATTAAAATATCTAAGCCAAATCCAAAAATAACATACAGAGTTATATATTTTGCCAGTTCAGGTTTTTATTACAGAGAGAATTATATTTCGCTAGATTTATCACCTACTCAAACAACAATAGCTGGACATAGGTACCATAACAAGCAAGACATGGGAAAAATCACGGTGAATTCTACTAAAAATCTACCATAAACTAGGAGTGCTGCTTTCATCTGAACTGGTTTTGATGATGTTATCGTAAAATGTGCGCTTTGTGCTACTATAAAATATAGATCGCTCATTATCATGGCTTGTGGGTAACAAGCTAGTGTTGGGTAACAGCTCATCGATAAACTATAGAACTAATCTTTAAAAAACTTTGACTTTGACTTTTACTCTGACATTGACTTTCAATTTCATCTAACTTTGACTTTCATCGGGCTTTGACTTTCATCTGCCTTTGACTTTCATCTGACTGACTTTCATCTGACTTTGACTTTGATCTGGCTGACTTAATATTTTCAAAGTATCTAAAAGACGTAAAGACTACATAAAATTAATACTGCTAGTCATATTAATTTCGTAGATATGTTATTTTGAATTGATCAAACTCTAACCACTTACATTCATTAAATCAGCTGTCTCCCGAAGAATTTGCGAATTGAGTATTATCTACTTGGCAAAATCCAATAAGATTGAGAATGCATAACAAAAGAAAAATATTAACAACTCTTATTCTGTATTAGTACCTTTTTAATCGGTTAGTCCTGGGTGATTACGCTACCTACCTGCTAACTGGCTAATCTTATATCAAAAATGTGAAATGACAGCATCATAAACTCATGAGGAAAAAAGATTTAGCTCCGTCAAAAATATCGAGCAAACAAAATCATCGATACTTGCCCCTCACTATTAAAGTTAACAAGCTACACACTACGATACGCGTAGAAATCGTTCATAAAATCCTGCCATTTATTTGTTTTACCATGAGAAGTTCTACCATATCCTTCGACTCGATGAGACGTTCCTTCATTATTTTTTATTTCTATTATAACTTTCTTACTGTAGCCTAGATCTAAAAATAACAAATAAGGCAGGTTTTTATTTATTTAACAAGCTGAATCTATGAATTTCGTGTAACATGGAAAAACCTAAGGAAGACTGACCTTATTGGTGAGGTTCTTCAGAAAGATCAGGTGCGCAGCACTCGTAACAGGGCGTGCTAGTATAACGAAATGTATGAACGTGGACGAGGACGTATACGGACACTGAAAGTGTTAGTATTGTATAATTTAATTTCATTTATTTCAATTTTGTAAATGTGAGTACCATGGAGCGTTTTATTTTATTTTATTTACTGAGTTACTATGTGCTTTTACTAATGAGCATGGCAGTTGAGAGCATGTCATGCTCACTCAAATGTCTCGCTGATGGTGGCGCGTGTGTTGGATCATTTGGTTCCCTCCATGATGGTTGAGCTAGGTGGTGCTGATCCATGCGTCATGCTCGTGAACGGGTGCTGTCAGTTGAGATTGGTCATCTCTTAACTGCTATGGCTTACATCTTTAGTTTTATTATTTTTTACTACGGTTTTATATTCATCTTCATTGTGATCACATGTATAATCAACAAGAATTATGTAACCAGGATTTTGTAAAAACCTAATTTAAAAGAGTGCCGTGGAGTTTCTTGCTCGTTCTTCTCCATAGAGGCCTACCTCCGTTTTGGAACGAGCAACTAGCTTCAACTTTCGGACTAACTGACCGACTCCCTGACAATTCAAAAGTGCCTGTAAATGGTCTAATTGAAATAAATATTTTGACTTTGACTTTGACTTTGACTTTGAGGCGAAAGGAGTATGTAAGGATCCTAGTTGGTGGCGTTCTGCCTACCCCTCTATGGGACGAAATGTATGTTTTTGCATAGCTATTATATATGACGAAATATAAAAGGTGCGCTCTGCATTGTCTGTAATTTACGACATTTACATCAAGGTTATGGGAGAAAAACCATTCGAGGTAAAACCGGCTATCGATTTAGACCCGTATTTGTAAAACCTACTTAACAGGCCCATATTTGTGTTTATTGAAATACTCTTGATTAAGATATTGCGTAATTTTTACTTATAGAATTAGGTTAACTGCCTCGTTGATCTAGTAATTCCAAAGTGCGACTGCTGAGCAAGAGGTCTTGGATTCGATTCCCAGATCAGGCTGAGTGTTATTGGGTTTTTCCATCAGGAATTTCTCAGTAGCAGCCTCGGAATCTAGATTTGTACCCGGCCCATGGCAATAGGCTCTTATTACATTGGACTTAAACATAACTAACACCTCTGGCTAACCCTTTGGGTATTAGGTTAATAAAATTAAGTTAGAATATTAAATTCCAATTAGTATCCTAACTTAATTTGCTTTTAATATTAATGTAAAATCGCTAAGGAGGAGCTCGTGGCTAAGTAATAACAGCCGCACGGGTCGATCCGTCAGGTTAAGCTACGCTTGCCGGGGTTGGTCCGTGGATGGGTGACCATCTTTACACACCGAGACTCCTCCGTGCCTCGGAAAGCACGTTAAGCCGTTGGTCCCGGCTGTCATACATGGATCTTTGACAGTCGTTACGGGTCGTCAGAAGCCCGAAAGTCTGACAACCAGTCTTACCTAGGGGTATCATATTACCCAGTTAGGTACTGGGTTGTGGAGGTCAGATAGGCAGTCGCTCCATGTAAAATACTGGTATTCAGCTGCATCCGGTTAGACTGGAAGCCGACCCCAACATAGTTGGGAAAAGGCTAGGCAGATGATTAATGTAAAATCGCTGTCAACACCCAAAACTTTTACACCCAAAAGTAACTCAATATCCAATGCACAACAATACAAAACCACATAAGAAACTATAGCAACGCGTTATCTATTCCACGTGGCGTACCATCGCATCATGCTCCATTGTCCTGCGTCTATGCGATAATCTTGTGGTCTCTTCATTGTTGCCAGAAGATTGCTCACCCGATAACCACTGTTTCAGTTCAGGTGTCTACAAAGCCGTCAGATTGTTTCTTGTGACTTTGAACATTTTGTGCTGGTTTTAGGATACATTTTGTGTCTTGTTCTTGCAGTTGATACTTTTGCGTTTAAGGAATTCATGGTACGTAGGTATGTATTGACTAATAATATTTTATACGAGTACTAAAAACATTGATCAGGCTGGAATCATAGTTCTCGATAATCTTAGATAACTACTAGCAAAAGAATTTTCAAAAACGGACCGGTACTTTCGGAGATTACCTCTTTAGGTATATAATATTGGTATACAAAGATCGTAAGCTATATAGTTTTTCCAACCTAGTTTCCAGGTACCCAGTTCATAAGCCAAAAAGAAAATAATGAGCTTTCTCAAATATCCCCATGTATGTTTTAAAACATAAATGGTTTTTATTAATTGGGAATCATCACCTATTTTCATACTTATTTTAATTTTGACTTTGTTTGATGCGTTTTTCGGAAATATATCATATATATTTTTTTAATAAAGTCTACGATTGACAAAAAAGAAATTATCTCCCGAAGTAACTAAAACAGTTCAAAACGGAAGAATATCGCAAAAATAAGGACCAGCTTCTAAACTATTTGTAGTTTAGGAGTTGGACTTTTTTTTTGTCGTTATGTGAGTGTTTTGAGAAACCCAAGAACAGATATTTTCAAACTTTTCTATTGGACTTCGCGAACTGGGCCACCATATAAAACTCCTAACTATTATTTTTCCGGAGTAGGCTAATTTTAAGTTGGTTAGTTTAAAGTAGGTAGATTACAATGTCCGTTAATAAACCATTAGGTAACTGTTTGAGAACCACACTGACCTTTTCTTTACATCGTAATACGCCTGTTTTTTTCCTCAAATTACTATAACAATTGTAGAATCTAATAGAGTAACCAATTTTACATAAAGTGAGTAAATTGGATGATAAGTTCTTCCTCTTTCGTGTGTACTATGACGTACTTTAGTAATTACATAGTTTTTAAAATACAACTGCTCCGTCGGTCCTGGTTTCGGTTCTCAGTTCGGGCGAATTCTTATAAAAAATATCAGAAGGAGACATGGATTATTAATGTTTTTTTGTGAAGTGTAGAAGAATAATTCAGACTACCTACATTGGGCTCGTGATTGAAATCGCAACTGCCAGCAGTAGTGGGAGTCTGGAAATCCAATACAGGCGTAACGTTAAAACGTGCTAATTTTACATATCTCTTACATTAAAAAACCAACCAAGTGAGAGTAGGACTCGCATACGATGGGTTCCGTACCACCATAAAATATTTAACACAATGGTGCCGATTCCCTTGTTCACAAACTAGATTAAATTTAAAGAATTGACATCTCTTACTAACATACAGCGAAAGGAAAGGACAGTGACATTAAAGAACTAAGTTAGCGATGTCAAATTAGTTTTGCCTTGAACTTTTCCGTATTTTTAATCCAAACGTTTTAAGATGTCAACTATAATTGTATGGATGTGTCAGATTGACTAAATTTGACAGCTCTTATTTACATTAGTCTCTTTCTTGTTTTATTGGACAGAAAAAGATGGAAATAGTCTAATTTTAGTTTAGTTTGTGACCAAGTGAATCGGCACCAATATACAAAAAAAAAGTTCATAATCGCAAAAAAAGAAAATATTTTGTGAAGTTACTACAAAACGGATCTAGTATTTATTCCTTTATTTGTGCTACATGGCATTGCTCTTGCCTAATTTCATAATTGTAGGCCAACGGGAACTCCCTTATAGGTTTTAATTCCGAAGCGCGCAAAATATGCGCCATAAAACGACCTTACTTTTGATTGCGTTGACTTAGAAGTTTAATTTTTTTAATGCTCCAAGGAGTAGCAGATCTGAGTACTTGATATTAATTTTTGCTTGATACCTCCACGCGTTTCTAAGAAAAAGGTCTTAACAGACGGACAACAAAATCATCCTAATAAAAGTCAAAAATGAAAGTGGGTCAGGGTTACGTTTTTGCCGACTGAGGTATGGAACCCTAAAAACAAGAAATAACACGTGCGAGCAAATGAATTAATTTAAATATATTTTTATAAATTGTGTTTAAGGCATTTTAATGTGATAATTGACGGATTGCGAATTAAAAAAATAAATTCTAAACACGTTTTGACACTATTTAACTTATTCGTTTGAAGATTCATTAAAATAAAAAAATAAAAAACTAACATTTATCTCTACATACCACGGTTCTTATGTATCTGTGCATAATGTAAACTTCGTGCTAAAAATAATAATTTTACGCTGCAATCAAACAACTGAGTTCATATTTAAATGTACGATTACGTCATCTATTGATCTAAAAATAATAATCTCTTATCATTGAATTAGGACACCGAAATTCATTGACCTACAGTTATCCTCTACAATGCACACTATCATTAAAATAACTAATCAACTATCAAAAATACTACGATTATTCTCACGACAATTTTAAAAGCCCTTGTTATCTCTGTAATGCAACAATCAAACTATATCCATCTCTTTTTGGCCCTTAAAAACGTAACTGTAAATATACTCCATCACGTTCGCACAATCTGAACAATATCTCATCGTACTCGACGGAGTTTAGCCGGTTATTCTTGTTTATTTTTGATTCAAACGCATACAAGTTTAGACATCTGCCGGGGCCGCTCGTTCGGCAAAAAAAAACAGCAACTTCTTTAAAAAATGACCATGTAAAGGGTTCGAACACGCATGCGTGCGTATCTGTCAAAATTTTATACAACAAATTCGCGAGATCTCGACGCACTGTGTTGAAATTCGTATTTTTATAAATCAAAATAATATTAAAACTGTTACGAGTGATATTGAAAGTGTTCTAATCAAGGCTGATATTTTAATTGTTATAAAAATGTCTAAGGAGACTGCTTCAGTTGGACTGGATGTGATCCTGAAGGAATTGGGTCCTTTTGGAAAGTATAACATCATAAACTACGCTTTATTTTTATTTCCGTGCTTCTTGGCGGGAATGTATGGTTCTGTATTTGTGTTTGAAGCCACAGACATCGACTACAGGTGAGTCTAGATGTTTTTTTTCTAGTTTTATGACATAAACCGGTCATAACAAAAATCGAAAGCGGTTTCTATGAAGACGCTCGATTTTGTGACAGTCAAATATTTTAGAAATGTTGTGTAAATCATGTTTTATCGGTGTATTATCATTTTGGGGTTATATTACTTTAAAGGTTGACGTCCACGCTACCCTTTGTCAAGTTTGCGCATGCGTGATGACATCGTTAAAACATTTGGGGTTCTTCGGGCTTGGTACCTGTTTGGTCCAATTTGCAGAAAACTGTCGCATGATTGCACAAAATGTATTTTGTTACTTTAAAACGGAAGGTTAAAAGTACCTAGTAATATTTCTATAATATTTATCGATAACATTGAAGTTAGTGTTATTATTATCCTTGTGTGTAATGGAATTTCAGTGTAGCATGCTAAGAGGTACAAAAAGAAAAGGTTATAAATAACTGTGATGAACGAAATGATATCCATTACTAAGGACACTTATAAGAAGGCCAAAGAAAAGATGGATGGATAGTGTGAAGAAAAATTTGAACGAAAAGGGAGTCAATAATAGCATGACGACTGACAGGACGGAATGGTAGAAAAAAACGTATTGCACCGACCCCAAGTAACATGGGACAGGGCAGGAAGATGATGATGGTGTTTGGAGCTAGACAGCTGCAGCGCTGGAGCTGTCGGCACGTGACGTTTATCATCCTGACGTCGTGCGTGCGCAGTACGAGTATCGCACAGCGCGATCGACTTGTCAACTATATGAATGAATGAATGAATGATACATTTTTTTGTAAGAATATAGGTAGCTAATATAAGTTCTTAAGATCTATGGGTTTTACTATATTCGGCGTTTCAGCCGTGCAAATATTTGAAAACAGACAACTGTCCGTGTGCAGTCCGATACCCGCACTGTCCAGTGCTGCAGCAGTCCAGCACTAGAGTTACAGCAGTTTTGGACCGCTAAGGGCATTAGAAGGAACACGGATAGGTTTTAGTCAGTACGAGTCTGACACTCATGATGACAAGATGTCATTTGATGATTAATTTCTAACCCTTAAAAAACCTCTTGTTAATGTTAGTTTAGATAGCTGTAGGATACTAGACCACCTAGGTCTGAAGGCGATGGCATTTATTCTCTTTATTTATTTATTTTACGGATACGTTTTTTTTTTCAACAAACCAACAAAAAAGGATAGTTATAAATTTAATTAAAGTTACTTAATTATAAATTCTAGCAACTAGTTTTTGTGTTTCGTCTCATGAATACATTATTTTTACGTAAAAACCTCGTGATATGTTTTTCCCTATTTATTTATTCTGCGCAGTATTTCTTATACCTGTGCAACGGTACAAGTTATGGTAAAACAATTTTTTGTAACAAATGAGTAGGTATGTATGTTTTTCTTGCCCATTCTTCTCCATACGAAACTTTTGGAATGGGCAACTAGATTTAATATTATTTTTCTTTTCTTTCTTGAAAATGATGTTCAAAAGTACCTTATAATTGTCTAATTAAAATACCTATATGACATAACATCACACCTTAATCCCCGAAGGGAGGTGAACCCATTAGTACACCCACATTTCGCCAGTTATGTTTTTAGTCTCATGTAATAGGGGGCGAGCCTATTGCCATCAACCGGGCACAAATCCAGACTCCGAGGCTGCTACTGAGAAATTCCTGATGGAAAAACCCAATAACACTTTGCCCGACCTGGGAATCGAACCGAAGACCTCATGCACAGCAGTCGCGCTTGCGACCACTAGACCAACGAGGCAGTAAAAAAACCTATATGATTTGACTTTGACTTTGAAAAGCATAAACCATTTTCTAAACTCTAATGTTACCAGTTATTTTCTCGGTATTTTATTATGATTTAAAAGGGTTTTTATAAAAGTACAGCGACTATTTAATTTCACAAAAATCACCACAATATTTTCTGTACAGTGTGATTAGCAATTCGATACTTTCCCTGAAAGGAAATTGGCTAATCATTTTCTTTTTTTATATTCTCTGGTTCTTTTTTGCGACCAATGTATCTAAGCGTATATATAAGCGTAGGTAGTTTCATTAAAATCTGTTCATTCATTACGAAAAATAAGGACTAAGTTTGTATGAAATTCCGAACGGCGTCTTTTCCACTCGTCATTATTATGTAGGTAAACATTCACTATTTGACCTGCGTTATCACCTGACTAGTGATAACACTCTCACTCGACTTACACAACATTGGTGATAATAGAAAATAGATAATTTTACGTCGAAATTGTCAATATTGTTACAGTCTACAAGAGAGATAGGTATCCAGGGTCGTCAGATATAGTTGCGCCTGTAATCCTCGAGGGGTTAGGCAAAGGTGTACCCATTAGTACACCCACATTTTGCCAGTTATGTTTTAAGTCCCATGTAATAAGGGGCGACTGCCTCGTTGGTCTATTGGTCGCAAAGCGTGACTGCTGGGCGTGAAGTCTTGGGTTCGATTCCCAGGTCGGGCAAAGTGTTATTGGGTCAGTAACAGCCTGAAAGAATAGATTTGTACCCAGTTGATTTAGTCGATGTTTTATAAGAAACCAATGGATGTCTTCAATTGAAACTTAAGACATAAACTGTTTATTATCTACTTTTTAAATTTAATTACATTTGAAAACATCCATCGGATTCTAAGAAAACTTTAACTATATCTGACAACCCTGCATACCGATCTCTTTTGTTGACTGTACAATTGCCAGAAGACGTCCTGCCGACCTTCAAGTCAGTCACCTGAAGACCTTGACGAAGGAATCCTAGGTGAGATTGTTGATACAAAATGTATTTTTAGTGCATTCAATGTATTGGAAACCAGCTTTTGCCCGCGACTTCGTCTGCGTAAATTTCGGTTATCGCGGACACACACGAAGTCGCGAAAAAAATTACCCATGTCGTAAAATCATCATTCGAAACGACACGTGGCGCCATCTATGATCATAAGAACGTTATTGTGACAGTACTTTTTTTCGGGATTAAAGGTACCCTATGTTCGTTCCTGTATACCTGGCAATGCATATGCAAAATTTCAGGATGATCGGTTCAGTGGCTTAGGCGTAAAATGGTAACAAACAAACAAACAAACAAACTTACTTTCGCATTTGTAATATTAGTTAGGATGTTCAAATTAGTCATCATTATATCGAGTGCGTTATATAAAAACCAGTAAACCGGTATAATACCTATTTAAATCTATGTACTAAAACACGTTTCTTGTATGGAAATAAACTATATAAATACATATAATTACATCTTTTTTTACTTTATTTTATTTTTAGTCTTTGCTGATAAAGCAACCATAAAAATACACACTGGAGAACTTTAACCTTTTACCTATTATGGTTCATGAGAGAGCCCGCTGACAGACGGACAGACATACAGACGGACCGATACCGTAATCAAATTCGTACAATACTTTTGCCTGCGACCACGTCCGCGTGGAACTCGTTTATATCGTACTTGCATACAAACTTCCACCCTCCTTTTCACCGCCTTAGGGGGTGATTGCCGGGATAAAAACTGTTCTATGTCCTTCCCCGGGTCTTAAACTATCTCCATGCCAAATTTCATCAAAATCGATTCAGCGGTTTAAGCGTGAAGAGGTAACAGACATACAGACAGACACACTTTCGCATTTATAATGTTAGTATAGATTTTTATCTATTATTTCATTAATGTTAAGAAAACTTACAGCTATTTGAGTAAGCAATACATTATGTAAAAGACGAACTTTCCAATTTTATTTTGGACATCACAGACATCGTGCCACTTAACCAAATCAGTCTGAGAGAGTCTGACAAAGCTCCTAAAATATAGAATAAAAAAATCCTTGCAGTCCAAAATCATTCATCACAGTGCGCATGACTGTACATCATTGTTACTAAACCTTCTTCATTATACCAATTAGCAACAATAAAGTTGGCTCATTGGAATGTATACAATTGATTACGCGATTATTACATAGTCCTTATATACATTACGTAAGTACCAATATCAGTTAACAAAAAGTTACGACATCCTTAAAAATAAAGGCGTGGACACATCACTACGGCAAAAATCGTTCGTAAATCTATGTTTTACAATAGGTACTAGGTACATTCATTCCACATACATAAACATAGCATCTGCAATCCCCAAAGGGTTAGGCAGAGGTGTACCCATTAGTACACCCACATTTCGCCAGTTATGTTTGTAGTCCCATGTAATAGGGGGCGAACCTATTGCCATCAACCGGGCACAAATCCAGACTCCGAGGCTGCTACTGAGAAATTCCTGATGGAAAAACCCAATAACACTTTGCCCGACCTGGGAATCGAACCCAAGACCTCATGCACAGCAGTCGCGCTTGTGACCACTAGACCAACGAGGCAGTCATTCATTCCATATTATTATTATACAACTATAGACACCGCCACGGATTCTTAATAAAAGTTATTCGTACATACCAGTACATCTATCCTAATAACAACCTTACCTTACCTTATGTACCTAATAATAAACTGCAAATAAATATGAAGGTCTACTTATCATAAGGAAATAAAACTAAACGAACATTAGATACCTTTCACACGAACAAATTCACCGATACAATCGCTCGATTTCAATTTAAACGCGAGACATCGCGTTTGAAGTCTTTCGAAGAGGTAAGAGATGGCGAAGGACGATGACAATTTGCATACTGTTACGTGTATTGAATTTTTATTTGATTTGTTTACTAGCTTTTGTCCACGAGTTCGCCCACGTGGTATTTTTCACCCGTGTTTAGGTCTAATTCACACAGAGAGCGGGAGCGTGACGTGGCCGTGACATGAGCGTGACGTGAGCGTGACGTGAGCGTGACCTGAGCGGGACTTGAGCGTCCGTTGGACATCCATATAAATACAAGGAATACAACCCGACGCGACACGCCCACGTCACGTTCCCGTCCCGCTGACGTCACGCTCACGTTCCTCTAACGTCCCGCGTGTGTTGGGCTTAAGTTAGGTCTTTAGTTACTGCTCTGCTCCAATACCTTATAAGGGTAAAAACATAGAGTATGTTTTTACAATCAAATATAGCCTAGAAGACTCAGGAATAACTTAGCTTCTTATTAGCAAAATCGCAGCCTCGGAGTCTGGATTTGTGCCCGGTTTATGGAAATAGGCTCGCCCCCTATTACATGGGACTAAAAACATAACTGGCGAAATGTGGGTGAACCAATGGGTACACCGCTGCCTAACCCTTCGGGGATTACAGGCGTGATGTTATGTTTATGTTTTCAAAATCGGACTAGCAGTTCTGGAGATTAGCACGTTCAAACAAACAAACAAACTATTCATTTTTGCTTTGTACATTTTATTAGTATAGTTACCACCTCCTTAGCAGCGTTGTTGCTGTCTTTCGAACTTTCGAATTAAAAATGGCGGCCAAACAAACGAGTTTATCATGCCTTTTCACTCGCACTGTATACTTAGCGAATTAGTGAGAGGACATGGAGGTCATAACTAAAATCATCACTTTACTGCTTGATATTTTGTGACCTATGATCAAGGATCGGATAACCGGATACTTAAGTAACTAAACTTGGCTTAGTATGGAATGGAATTTTGTATCGAAAAAAATCACGTGATTCCGGGATTGTCAACGATTGATCACATTTATAGTGCACTGTAAAAATAAATGTATGTTGACGTATTAACTATTTTGAAATGCTCTTAAATGTCCAAAAAAATTACGTCAATTCCGGGATGAAATGAAATGTATTGTAATATTATTTAATTGCTAGGAGAAAATACATATAGATGTTCAGTACGATGCAGATGTAATTTTTTTTAACAAAAATAGAAATATCAAAAAACGTGGTTATTTATAATATAATAATATGAACGGTAAAAAAACCGTAAACATTTCTCATTGTAGTTCATTTGTTATGTGATCCCGAAATCTCGGGAATTTTTCGCCAAATCAATTATTTCTAGAACCCGCAATATCCATACTTTCTTAGCAAAAAATGAACTTTAGGTAAAAATGCCAAAGTCAAAGTCAAAACATTTATTTCAATTAGACCATTTACAGGCACTTTTGAATTGTCAAGGAGTCTGTCAGTTAGTCCGAAAGTTGAAGCTAGTTGCTCGTTCTAAAACGGAGGTAGGCCTCTAAGGAGAAGAACGAGCAAGAAACTCCACGGCACTCTTTTAAATTAGGTTTTTACAAAATCCTGGTTACATAATGCATCAAATTATCTGATCTCTACCTATGATAGGAGTTGCTAATATCTCGATGATACAACTAACATTAATATAAACGAGTCCTAAAACACATACATTATAATTTACATTTTCCTGTAATATCGCAGGCATATTAGAATGCAAATAAAAACAGTTATTTCAATATTATCCAAACACATATTAGTTCATAGTTAAGTCAATATTTTGACATCGTTTCTCTATGTAATACTCGTAGTATTACCTACTTATATTAGATTTTTGTTTGTTCGATTAAAATGTTGATAACAGTGCCATATTGTTGTTAATACGAGACATTAAATTCAAATTCAAATCATTTAATTCAGACAAGATTACAAAGGGTTAGTATACAAAATTACTTAAAGACTAGTGGTGTTAGTAATACAAATAAGAAATATGCTTAACTGGTGTGGATCCTTAGCCAGTGACGATTACGGACATCGTATGAAAATTATCAGAACATCACGCCTGTAATTCCCGAAGGGTTAGACAGAGGTGTACCCATTAGTATACCCACGTTTCGCCAGTTATGTTTTTAGTCCCATGTAATAGGGGGCGAGCCTATTTCCATCAACCGGGCACAAATTCAGACTCCGAGGCTGCTCCGAGGCTGCTTTATAACAAACTAAAAATGTTAATCTTTAAAAGCTCTTTAATGATCAAATTGAACTCAACCCCGCGTGCTTGTATTAGGTTTCTGTTAGTCTGTAGTCTGAAATTTATAATTGTGGTTTGGTGTTTTGATTCATGGTCACGGTTCTTTCAAATAAAATCTTCATTCATTTATGTAATAGGAGGCGAGCAAAATGTTAATAATAGTATTTGCAGCCAAATATTGACCCACTGCAAGATAAAGGCCTCTTCTCATATAAAGAAGGCACGAGCATTGACTGCCACGCTTGCTCAAAATAGATTGGCGATTTTAGACTTACATATTTACACTATAAATGCCAAAGTAAGTTTGTTTATTTTTTTAATAACGCTCTGACGACTATACTAATAAAATGATTTTGATGAAATTTAGTACACACCTTCGTGATGGTCCATAGGGCACCTGCTTCTGGAACATGACGTTGTGTGTTCGAAACCGAGCAAGTAACAATGTGACTTTTTCAATTAATATGTACTTTATGAAATTTTCTTGGACACCGTTGATATCAGTGTAGGAAAGCATCGTGAGGAAACCCGGAATATGAGTCTGAAATCGCTAATCCGGCTTGAGCAAGCGTAGTGAACAATGCTCGTGCCTTCTCTTTATGAGACGAGACCCTTGCTCTGTTTTTGCTTATGTAGGTACTTTCTATACTATGAAGTAATAACACAAGTACATAATCCTCATTCCCGTCTCATCTTAAACACAAATCGTCAAAGCGAATCAAAAGGCAGTCACTCACAGACACGCCATGCACAACATTAGCATATATTTGCATCGCTCAAATCATTCCAGCTGTGTGCCGTATTGCCGACGTGGTGTGCCATTTTGTTGAGATTTTGGGTTTATACTGCTGCGCATTAGCTTCTGCCTACGACTTCGTTCGCAAAAATAACCTATGGCTTGGTTTAGCTCTCCATAAATAATAATCAAATAAGACATCGTTTCTCTATGTAATAATATTAAAATTAAATCTTTGTTTGTATAGCAATATTACTCTTAAAATTAATATAATTTCTCTTAAAAACAAAAATTACTATACTTAAAAAATATTTTTTAAATAAACTCTAATTTAACATTATTAAAATATTGAGTATTGGACACTGTATTGTCATCAGAACTAAAGGTGTATGCAAAATTTCAGCTCAATCGGATGGCCGAAAAATGGTTTGCAAATTTTGAAAGGACAGTTTACTTACACACATATGAACAGTTCATGCTAAATAAAAGCTTGTAATGATACAAACAAACATCCTCTTTATAATATTTGGATCGATTGAGATGAATGATCAAGGTTACATTTTAGACTTTGGTTTAATTCTGAAGTCATCACAACGAATTCACGGGCAGAACCTAGTAAATAAATAAATGACTCTTCGTACCACCACCACATTCCAAAATATGACCTAACCATAAATAAATAAGCTTCAAATTTCCTACCTAAGTCGTAAAGGGAAATAGCATGAAAATTTGCAGCAACAGTGTAGAATACTAGTGTCCCATATGCCTCCGTATGTAAATGTTCATCAAAACATTAGCTGAGATTAGGCAGCTTGAGTCCCAGCTTATGTGGATTTGCCCTAGTTTTGAAGCCCGGCTTCTGAAGTTACCCGTTTTAGTTGGGAATACTTGTGAAGTCATATTACCCTTCTGTCAAAAGAATTATGTTTTTAGGTTTTTGTACTTTAAAGATTATTAAATGCGGTTACACGTGTAAGTATAAGGCATGGTGCTTTTTTTTTTAATTTGTGATCTACTGTTGTTGCTAGGGATTCCTGTACCACATTTACGGAATGCGGGATTAAAAACCAGGATTAGGCAAGCGAGATCCCGCCCGATAGCAGGATTGAAAAAAAATATATTAGGAAAATTAATGTAAAATAAAAACACAAACCGAGATATGGTTTGTGTATTTTGAATCGGCGAAACGGAACGTAACCAATGTCAGGTTAAGTAATCTAGAACCAGAGATTACCCCTTGACACGGGAATGTACCTGAAAGCTCGATTTCACGCACACACACATAACATCACGCCTGTAATCCCCTACGGGTTAGGCAGAGGTGTACCCTATACACCCACATTTCGCCAGTTAGGTATGTTTAAGTCCCATGTAATAGGGGGCGAGCCTATTGCCATGAACTGGGCACAAATCCAGACTCCAAGGCTGCTACTGAGAAATTCCTGTTGGAAAAAACCCAATAACACTTTGCCCGACCTAGGAGTAGAACCAAAGACCTCATGCTCAGCAGTCGCGCATTGCGACTACTAGGCCAACGAGGCAGTCTTAGGTCAGCTCAATTTTAGTGATGACATAAAGTAATTCCGCTATAGCCACGCTAAAATTTTCTTACTATAGTTCTCTTGCAATTAAGCAATGTTCCCGCAGTTCTCAGACACCTACTTCATGATACTGATAAAAGATAAGTAAACGTAACTACACTTTAACAAACTAAACGAGTAAACACACAATAAGAATCTAGGCTGGATGAACGTAATTTTTATCGTGTCAGTACCTGATAAAACAAGCGGACATTTTAAATGAAAAATACAGAAAATATTTTTCTTAGAAAAACATATTTTTTTTGTATTTATTTGGCAGATGTGAGTGGCAACGCCGGGAGGGGTCGCCCTAGGAAGACCTACACTGACCTTATTAGTGAGGTCCTTCAGAAAGGTCAGGTGCGGAGTACTCGTAAACGGCGTGCTTGTATGACGAGATGTATGAACGTAGATGAGGCGAAAGGAGTATGTGAGAATCGTAGCAGGTGGCGTTCTATAGTTTCTGCCTACCCCCATGGGGAAAAAGGCGTGTATGTGTGTGGAATTACAATTTTACACGACTTCAACGTTCCGTTGGTTGTTTTTAAAAACGTTGCCCCCCACTGGGAGCTTCTCCTGTATCTTATCAAATAAACTCACATACAAATACAGGCAGACGCGGATCAACGATAATTTTGTCCGCGCAGGAATCAAACCTGCGACACGCAGCGCAGTCGCCAGTCGCTCAGCCACTACGCTAACCTACCGTGCTTTTCACTGTAATTATTTCAGTCATTTGAAGAATTTCATAACAACATTTTTCACGCTTTGATAACGAGCATTGCACCGCATTAATCTTTCTAGGCATACTAATATTATTAAGTGGTTAAGTTTGTTTGTTTCCAAGTGGTAACATACATAACAGCACGCCTGTAATCCCCGAAGGGTTAAGCAGAGGTGTACCCATTAGTACACCCACATTTCGCCAGTTATGTTTTTAGTCCCACGTAATAGGGGGCGAGCCTATTGCCATCAAACGGGCACAAATCTAGACTCCAAGGCTGCTACTCAGAAAATCCTGATGAAAAAACTAAATAATACTTTGCCCGACCTGGGAACCGAACCCAAGACCCACAGCATTCGCGCTTGCGACCACTAGACCAACGAGGCAGTCTAAGTGGTAACCTCTGGAAGTATTGATCCGATCAAAAAAATTGTTTCACTGATAAAAAGCTATAGTATTTTCGAGTGTCATAGGCAATGATATACCTACACTCTTTTGCAACACAAAAACGGGCACCTAAGGAAATTTACGTTCTAAGGTCGATTTGAGTCTAATTAAATGAAATTTATTTCTTTGACGTAGTCTGTATACTTATAATCGTGTAAATTAATGCGGGTGAAGTGAATTCGGGCAATTAGTAAAGCAATTTTAGAATAATCTACAATAATCATTATTTTTCTTTTATTAATTTCAGATTTTAAATTTGGAATGTATATCGTATATCATGCCAATACATCGTCAAATTAATAAAACCTATTTGAAGTAGAGAAAAAAATCTAAAGTGCCCGTTTTTTTTAAAGAGTTTACTTGACTTCCATAAGAGTGAAGTCACGGGCAGAATAATATATTTAAATACCAAATTAGTCTCGACTCTCAATGTCTAGGCCACCATTAGCTTTGCTTTAAACAAAACAAATGGATCAGCTGTAAAAGGCCTTATTATTATAATAAATGCCGTGGATAATACAATTTAAATATTATATATTCAACGGTGTTTGTACTTGTATGGCACGTGTATGACAGATACACGTGACGGAAAACTGGAACTGTATCTAATGACAAAACAAAAAAATAAGCACGTTTTATGTTTGCTGTCTGTACGACGATATGTGGTGCAGTCAGCATCAAAATAAATTAGCAGTTCTTATTGTCTAAAATACATACATACATACATAAAGTCACGCCTTTTTCCTATTGGGGTAGGCAGAAATTGCAAAACGCCACCCTCACGAGGACAAAATATATAAGAGAATATAACTTTTAGCTCTTATTTATGGTGTAATTACTCTATGCTGTTTCACGATATATATTTTCTCTTAATTTAAATTAGAGACTTTTGTATAAAATACATGGCAGTCCCATCGTAGGTACGTTTTTACAGCCATGAGACTATATAAACAATACTAATATAAACAAATAAACAAAGTAATTAAAAACAGCTCATCAAATCATTTCGTGTCAATTCTGATGATGTGTAAAAGTGACAGTGGCAATGGAGTTTTGTTATTGAATATACTTGACCGTATCAAGGTTTTACATTTAAATATTTTCTTCACACAGAAAAGATTGACAGGGAAAATTAAGATTTTTAAATATTATTTTTTAAGTAGGTACGTTGAAAGATTAAGTTCCGCAATTTGCTATGGCTATGCGAGACGAATACTGAAACATTTTAAAATTACATTCAATTATGTATACAGAGTGTTAGTGTAAACACCGTTATCCTTGAAACCAGTGGTTTGGTTTCACTAATAGAACATAAATTAAATGAAAAAAAATATCTTTCTTTTTTTTAAGTATTATCTCCATTTTTCCTCAAAATTATTTCACCCTATATTACAATGATGTCATAAGTTAAAACTTTAGTAGGTAGTTATGAACGGACGGCCAGTGCAGCAGGTCAACGCTCTTTGCGGTGATTACGTAACTCGGGTGCATAGTATCCATGAATTTACGGACGGTGTCGGGCAGAATTTTTTTAAATTTTTCTAAGAAATATTGTTTATTTATTTTTAAATGGATTTCTCCAAAACTGGAGGGATGAGGCGCGGAATAGGGAAAGATGGAAGGAGTGGAGGGAGGCCTTTGCCCAGGAGTGGGACAGAACAGGCTAACAAAAAAAAAAAAATTAAATTCAGATAAACAATTTTTATAATAAATCAAGTACCTATGGTTTTAGTGACAACGGTGTTTACACTTACAGCCTGTATACAACGTTTATTAATAGGTTTTTGAAAAAAAAAAAGTTTCCTCAGACTATAATTTTTTTTTCTTTGTTGCTAATCACGTAACCTCACATCCACAAACAAACAGACCAGGTACTAGGACATACAAGCCATACAAATATTTGTTCTGTGCAGTTACATTATTAGACATTATTTCAGATTGCAGCAGTAACTATCTCGAAATTCAATAATTCGTTAGAACTGTGTGAGACTGCCTCATTAGTCTAGTAGTCGCGACTCCTGAGCTGGTCTTGGGTTCGATTCCCAGGTTGGGCAAAGTGTCATTCGGTTTTCCACGAGGAATTTCTCAGTAGCAGCCTCGGAGTCTGAATTTGTGCCCGGTTGATGGCAATAGGCTCGCCCCTCATTCCATGTAACTTAAACAAAAGTGGCGAAACGAGGATGTACTAATTGGTACTGTCTAACCCTTAGGATATTACAGGCGTGATGTTATGTAATGTTATGTGTGTGCATTCTTACTTGTAGGCACCTCAAAAAATGTATTAAAAAAAAACACCGATATGTTATCGAAAAACCGGATTATGGGGCAACGCTCGGTTATCAAGCACGTGAAGATCACGACCAGACGTCTATATTGAGAAATCTCCTCAATCCCTACCACTGGCAGATTGACAGCTCATATCAATATCACTTCTCATTTATTTTACATGGATCAGTTCTCATGGATACCCTCTATCTGGGGATATCGAAGGGTTATGTCAAACACCTACCGCAATGGTTCATCTGGAAAGCACTAAATCGTCTACGCATTCAAGTAGGCCGCTGTAAATGTAATTTGGCAAAATGGGGCATTATAGACCCGTCCGACACCTAGTTCAGACTATGTCCCTTATGCTGAAGTGTCCCAATATTGTCCGTTCACCTGCACCCTTAACGACCTGTCCAACGCCTCTGACGCGGCAGTAAACGTGGCGACCTACTGTGCCCAAATATTTTAGTTATTATATGGAGTATCATTGATGCGAAAAGAAGAAGACCGACTAGAACCCCAGGAGGAACCTCCTGCTACCATGAGTCAGAAGCACGGTATTTACTTGATGTCTGATTCGCATCCCTGACTGGTAATGGACCGCCAGTAGCCACCTATCCTGAGACCGCACATTCCCCTAGAGAGGCACACACAAACTCACTTCACCTACGAATTTAGGTGAAGTGAGGAAGATTATTCAGAATAGTGATACCGGTCGTGATCTCGACGTGACTGATAACCGAGCGTTGGCCCACATCCCGGTACTTTGATATCATATCGTCGTACGATGTAGACCAGCCTTTCCCAAAGTTGGCGATAACGCCCCCTTGTGGGCCCTGCAGGAATTAAGGGGGGGTGATAAGAGACCCAGAAAAAAAACCAGGGCGTTGAGTAAAGGCTTAGGAAGCGATTTGTAATTTCATCTACCAGGTGGTTTTTAAGTAGGAGAAAAAATGGGGGCGCTAGACAATAATTTATTCTCCAAGTGGGCAGTAGACAAAATAAGTTTTGGAACCCCTGATGGTAGACCTTGGACATACTTGTGAAATAAACATAATATAAGTGTGTTTTCAAAAAAGGACTGCCTCGTTGGTCTAGTGGTCGCAAGCGCGACTGCTGTGCATGAGGTCTTGGGTTCGATTCCCAGGTCGGGCAAAGTGTTATTGGGTTTTTCCATCCGGAATTTCTCAGTAGCAGCCTCGGAGTCTGGATTTGTGCCCGGTTGATGGCAATAGGCTCGCCCCCTATTACATGGAACTAAAAACATAACTGGCGAAATGTGGGTGTACTAATGAGTAAACCTCTGCCTAACCCTTCGGGGACAACAGGCGTGATGTTATGTTATGATGTTATGTTCAAAAAAGGTGACATGGATATATCAGCCATGCTGTAAGATAATGATGTTCGTGCGATGTTATAAATAAAAAAAAGGCCAAATGATCTACCTAGTAACAGATGTTTAAAAAACATACATTACTTTTTTTTGGTAAATATCTGATATATTGAAGTGGTCTTATCTTTATTGTGACTAGCGACTCGCCCCAGCTTCGCACAAGTGCCATTTACTAAACGACAAATTTTTTAAATCGAGATTTTCATGCTAAAATTCAACATTCACATTTCTGGTAAATTTTCCAAATAAAATCTTTTATTCAAACCTTGTCCTGACTATTACAAGAACAACTATAAACAAATCGGTCGCCTCGTTCTTCCATACATCTTTCAAATATGCGGCAATTGATTTTTAACATAACGTAACATCACGCCTGTAATCCCCGAAGGGTTAGGCAGAGGTGTACCCATTAGTACACCCACATTTCGCCAGTTATGTTTTTAGTCCCATGTAATAGGGGGCGAGCCTATTGCCATCAACCGGGCACAAATCCAGACTCCGAGGCTGCTACTGAGAAATTCCTGATGGAAAAACCCAATAACACTGCCGGACCTGGGAATCGAACCCAAGACCTCATGCACAGTAGTCGCGCTTGCGACCACTAGACCAACGAGGCAGTCCAATTGATTTTTATTTATACCTACGTCGGAGCCGCTTAGCCAAATAAAGGCGGTTTGTGTGGTTTCAGTTTTTACGTACGTACTGCCCATCTGATGTTAAGTGATTACTGCCGCCTATACATTTGAAATATCAGCGGAATCGCAAATACGTTACCATCTCACAGAGAATCTGCATCTTGTTGTAACACCTACATTTTACACTAATAAACGAATATTCCACACATACCTAACAATACATATCTAAATGTAATGCCAAATAAAGACACAGCTGTTGGATTTTCATCGCACAGTTCAACGCTTTAACGCTGAGAGTAGAAAATCGAACAGTACAATAACATTTCATTTACTTGTAGACGTCGCCAAAACTTCAAGTTTCATTTAGAAATCAGGCAAGGATTAAACTAAGGGTCAACTCATCATCTGCCAAGCCTTTTTTCCAACTATGTCGGGGTCGGCTTCCAGCCTAACCGGATGCATCTGAATACCAGTAACTGGGAACAAGCGACTGCCTATCTGACCTCCATAACCCAGTAACTGGGTCACTAAAGCCGAAAAAATGACGGCAGATGTAAAAAAAACTGGCTAAACCATACCTCTTTCCGCCCATATCTTCCACCAGCTCCCAAATCTTGTAGCAGTCTGAGATGCCATCAGGAACAGCTGGGCGACCTGCAATCAATCATGAGCGAGACTGTTATTAATTATCATTATGATACGTGATCGACAGACGGATATTTTTCACTAGGTGATTGAGTATCACTCGGTTAACGTAAATTGTTGAAAGTAATTTTTGTGGTAAATTTATAAAATTATTTTTTGAGGAAAATAAAATTAGAAGCAATTTTTTTTTAAGGTAAATAATTAAAAATGTTTTATAAGATTCATTATTAAAAGTATTATTGCGGTAAATTTTTAAAAGTATTTTTGAGGCGCTAAAAGTTGTTTTTTTTTAAATAAATAATAAAAAATGTTTTTTTTTTAAGATACAATATTCAAAATATTTTTTTGAGAAAAATTATTAAAAGTATTTGTGAGATAAATTATTATTTAAAGTTTTATTTGAAATGTATATTAAAGTATTTTTTGAGGTAAATTTGTAAAACCACACACAATGTAATATTTCCGTTGCTAAATGGTCGTATTACCATCCAATAGCTAGGCTATTCCTGAAGGCGATTTTCAGCCAATTAGTTTTAACTACTGATACTCTAATAACATCATGGCGCACCAGTAATAACGCTCCTGTATTTTCAAAAGCAAAATATCGAATATTCTAGTTTCGTGTTTACCATCCCAATATTTCGCAAACAACATGTTGAAAGCTTTATCCTGAATTGTAAACAACGTGAATGAAATGTAAATGTCCGCGTTTGTTCAAGAGTTTACATTTCAAACGATAATATAATCAATGGAGAATCGTAAATATTCCTGATTACCAATTAAAAAATAAATAAATAAGAAACGTCTTTAAAAACAGAACTAACTTTATAATCATTTAATTTTGAGTCTCAGTTTTTTATATAAAAGCGTGTTACACCTTCTTCAATTCTCCTGACGTGTTAGGATGCAATATGCTCTTGTATTAGTATAGAATTATAAATGACAGAACTCATTTTATGGCTGTATAAACGAACTGAGAACTGATAGTGGAATGACAGCTCACCATAAACTCACCTCACCTAAATTGACTAAGGTAGCGAAAGGTCTAAGTGAAAATTCACTCTAGTTATTTCCTTTACAAAGAAGCAACTGAGTAATTAAGTGTAACCAGTTTATCCAAAGGCTAACTACCTTACGCGCCGGACGTAGGTATATGCAAACGTTCATGCACATATTCATTGACATAGTTATCTTTGAATAGCTAATTCCATTGCTATTCCTTGCACATAATATATTCACAAATACCATATAGATTCGGTCAGTGACAAAAGTCCTTTAACATTTAATATTTTTTTTTCCTATTTTTGGGTGGGTCACGTCAGCCGTATATACAGTATCGCTAGGCAAGAATCTTCAAGCAATAGGTACCTGAAGATGGATAGCGGCCAGAAAGAGAAGGCTAATCGGACTGGTTCGAGC
This sequence comes from Hoplodrina ambigua, assembly GCA_949774945.1. Classification (NCBI taxonomy): domain Eukaryota; kingdom Metazoa; phylum Arthropoda; class Insecta; order Lepidoptera; family Noctuidae; genus Hoplodrina; species Hoplodrina ambigua. The sequence continues at coordinate 11,345,601 of OX458979.1, forward strand.
GCGGAATAAAAGTTCCAGAGATACAACTAGATCCGGAACCATCATTCAATAATTATTAAGAGCGGGAATCAAACCGAAGACACATGGGGCAGTAGTCAATCGCTCAGCCACTGTGCCAACTGTATTGATTGACAGCTCACCTCAAGCTCACTTTCTTAAAGTCATAGAAGAAAATATGTACTGCTGGACATTTTCCAAAATAATCCTATCTTTGTTTCAGATGCGCAGTCAACGAATGCGAAACGACAAACACAAGCTTATGGCTCGAACATGCTATACCAAAAGAAAAAAATGGATATTCCAAGTGTTATAGACATCCTTCTATAGAAAGCAATCACACTAGTAGCAATGGTACTTGTGGTGCTAATGCATTCGATACTACGTTAAGCGAAAAGTGCTCTTCTTATGTTTATAGTGACGAAGATTCGGCGGTCAGAGATGTAAGTACTACTAAGGAGGCTGTACTAGCTACAGTCAATAAGTATTTAAGTTCATTAAATAATCATCTTCATGTTAAAATCACTGAACGGATCGTAATATTATTGTTTGTTTATCGTGTGGGCAGTACGGTCTTAACGACCCCACACACCCTAATGTCAGAGTTTCTAAACCACCTCAAGGGCCTCTGACATGGTTGCAGTGGAACAGTAAGTCCAGGTTTCTCACGATGTTTTCCTTCACCGATGCCAGACGGATGGGAATAAAATGTTGACAATATGGTAGGTTAGGATCTGGATAAGAATATACAAGAAACCAAAATTATTCATTCACGCGAAAATGCCGCACATAACATAAAAGAAAAAATAAGAATTGTACACAAAAGCAAGGAGAAACGCGTACACGCGTATACGCTTCATTTTAATTCGCATTTTTCTCTGCGTCCGCAGGAACTAACATTAACGTGGACGAAGACGCGGGCAAAAGCTAGTACTGTTATATTATACACTGTATAAGATAATATACACTGTATAAGATAAAATAATAAGAAATGCCCAAAGATATAATAATCAGTTGCGTCGTCTTTGACAAAATTGATCCAGACTACGAGAGATGCATGTTTGACATCATTGGCTTAGACTTAGATCAATAAATAAATGTTACTTATCACTTACTCTGACTAACTTATGCTCTTAACTGTATCTTGCACCCGTAGATTAACAGTTGTGTGACTGGCAGGGACATAGCTAAGCCACGGTTATCAATCAACAATCTCAAAGCGATATTAAAAACTAAACAAATCACACTCAGCAAGATTCAAAACTTACTTGCAAATGCAAAGCATTTATTTCAATTTATTACTCAAGTCCTACGTAATGAGACACTGTTGATTTTTTATTATTCTGACTTACCGGTAAGTCAGCCGGAGCTTGACCGGTTAAACCATTTGCACTTTTAAATAGTCAAGGAGTAGGTCGAATAGTCAGAAAGATGAAGCTAGTTGCGCTTTCCAAAACGTAGGTAGGTCTCTATGAAGAAGTACAAGCAAGAAACTCCACGGACACTCGCCAATTAGGTTTTTACAAAATCCTTATTGCTTCTCTGTAAAAAACACACTGTACAAAGGCGGACTTAATACCTTGGGCATTTTCTACCAGTCTACCTTAGGGTGACGCAGAGACATAGTAGGTGCACATGAATGAATGAATACCAACGTAAAACATAAAAAAAGAATAAAACAGAAGTTACCAACGTTTTTCCATAAGAACTAAAAGAAACAGCAACAAAAATGCATTTCTATACAAAATAATTCAACCAATCATTCGAAAACTACGTATAGGTACCTACATTGTCACGCGACCTATCAATACTCGGACCGGCCGGCAGCCAGTTATCGTGTCAATTGACCGATAATGTCGACCTACCGGTCGTTTATCATAATTTTATTTACATTGAACCAGCACGCGCTCTATGAATGGATTTAATGTATTAACTGTTCTATTATAGGAATGGGATTTGATAATGATTAAAATGATATTGTATGTTATTTATAACGTTTATCATCACGTAAATACGCGGACTGTGTTAATGGCTTAGTAGTATGCTCGTTACAGGGAAGTACCCACGTGTCTTTTCGAATTCATGAGTATTTATTTAAACCTTGCAATAAATGGATGAATGTTTACATACTGGATGCAAGCCGCTTCCAACCGGTCCAGTACTAATTATACTGCACTCACGAATCTTCTGAGAAGTTAGTAATGAAGATTACTATCGACATTATTATGTGTGGAAGCTATAATAATCATCGATCTTACATAGTAACACAAAATATTTGTGAGAAGACTATAGGACTACTATATACGGATATACTATAAGACTATAATATTTGTATTCTTGTCTAGACAAGAATATATTGCCGTGAAGCCGTAGGTACCTTAAGTTTTAAAACCATCATTATTCTATTGAAAAAAGTAATCGTGATTAACTTTAACATTCTCTCTCATATTGCGAAAATATCTACCTTAAAATGGAAGACCTAAAGACTCTTTTAACTATGATGTTTCTTTTATTTTAGTTCGATCTCGGCTGCCAAAATTGGAAAAGAACTTTAATAGGCACCATCCACAACTCCGGCCTGTTTCTCTCACTGCCTCTTACGGGAATCATCTCTGACAGATTTGGGAGGAAAGTGGCGCTATCCGTCGCAGCTCTCATGAATTGTATATTTGGCTTCATGAGATCTTTCTCCACTAACTATATAATGATGGTAGCTTTGGAGTTTATGGAAGCTGGCTTTGGAGCTGGTGCTTATGTCACTGCTTTTGTTTTAGGTAAGAATCAATCAAGCAATTATATTCCTTTATAGCTCACGCCTGTAATCCCTGAAGGGTTGGGCAGAGGTGTACGCATTAGTACACCCACATTTTGCCAGTTATGTCTTTTTAAGTACCACATGTAACAGGGGGCACGTCTATTGCCATCAACCGGGCACAAATCCAATACTAAGAAATTCTTAATGGAAAAACCCAAAAACACTTTACCCGACCTAGAAATCCAACCTAAGACCTGATGCTCAGCAGTCGCGCCTTGCGATCTCTAGACCAACGAAACAGTCAGGCCAAACACAATGTCTTAGAAAGACAAATTAAACGAGAATCCTACCTATATTTTTGTTACACTCATTTAATTAAATATCTATATTTGAAAGGCCAAGGCGAACCTCTTGTCTATTAAAAGCTATGTTGTATTTCTTTAATTAAAATTTTATTAACAAACATTTTTTTGACAGCTATGGAACTTGTCGGACCGAAAGGAAGAGTATTTGGTAACACCCTCATAAACGTGGTTTATGTTTTTGGTTTGATGACTCTAGCTGGATTATCTTGGCTATTACAAGACTGGAGAACACTCCTCAGAATTATATATGCACCATCCTGTTTAATATTCACCTACTTATGGATATTAAACGAGAGCATCCGATGGTTATTGAGCAAAGGTAGACATGAAGAAGCTGTAGCAATTCTTAAGAAAGCAGCTAAAATGAACAATGTAGAATTATCAGACCAAGCTCTATTACCACTTCAGGAGATGGAGAAGAAGCCTAAGGAAGATAAAGAAGAAGTTGTGACTGAACAAAAGTCGTCAATTTTCCTACAAGTAATACGATCAAGCATTATTAGAAGGAGATTGCTTTCATGCTCCTTTTTATGGATCACATGCACGTTTGTGTACTATGGACTGTCAATTAATTCGGTTTCTTTAGCAGGGAATAAATATACCAACTTTATGCTAGTGGCTTTCATAGAGATTCCAGCTAACTTCGCCTGCTTATTTGTGCTGGACAGATTTGGACGGAAGAGAGTATTGATTATCACTTACATGTTGAGTGCAATCCTATGTATCGGCTTATCGTTCTTGCCCAAAGGTGAGTGTAATCCTTAGTACGTATTAATCTTCTTTTCATTATATGCTCTTTTTAACATCCTTCATTACTTGAGGTTTTTAAAATATAAATTAAATCAGGTTAAGGGACTAGTTACACTTATTCAGCTCCATTCAGCTTTTGTCCATAGAAAACGCCGATTTCGTATGAGACGCGTACGCGTCCGTTCAGCTTTCCGCGGCTGAATGCATGCGATACAAAATCTTTGTTTTCTATGGACAAAAGCTGAATATAGCTGAATAAGTGTGAGTAGTCCCTAAACCAGGCTGCAGATGCTTATTTGAACCTCAAAAAGTCTCTAATTTTTCCCAGAAACGAACAATTCAATTCTTATCTGGAGCAACACAGTTTTAACGCGAATTTTATAACCAAACGAGTTGTAGTTTGTGTTCACAATTACTTCGCTTACAATCAAACGAACAAACATAATTTGACGGGAACAAAAGGCGAGTTAGATAATCCTGGAACAGTTTACGAGGCGGACGAGTGTTCCCATTGTGTTTCGTCAATACTTGCCGGACGGACCCCTTTGTTACAGAAGCAGGAAACAACGTTAGTAATGCATGGGTCGGTGATTATGACAACATCCTTCAAGGGATGTTTATCATAGCGGTCGATGGCACAGGGTCCCTTTCGGTAGACGATATTTACGTAGAAGATTCGCCTGCATCGAATCAAACAACGTTATATCCATTTAAATTGGATTTGACTCGGGTAGCGCACGTTCTAGAACCATGCAATATCCGATAAGCTAAAATCTCGCATAACAGTGAAAACGAACCCTGACACGAGTTTTGAGAGAATTTTGCTCCACTGTTTATTTAGTAATCACTGCTTGTATAACAGCCTGAATTAATGGAATATTCAAGTTAAACCGATTTCAAAGTCGACAGCGCAAACGGCAATAGTAAAACATAAATAATTTTCGCGGTTTTACCAAACTTGGCGTTTTCGAAATCGTTTATTTTGCAAACATTTGGACGAATAAGTAAATGGATTCGGGATTTGTATTTTAGTATTCGAAAAGTAATTATCATGATCTATGATTTGCGTTGATAAAGTTTGATTGTCTAGTGTTGGTTTTAGGTTTAAGTTGAGAGTGTACATAATTTAAAACAGTGTTTAAAGTATACATTTCTATAGTCTACTCAACTTTCTTTGCAATCCTCTACTACCTTGGGTTCCCCTTGTCTTAAACTTTAAATAGTTGCAGTGCTAGTTGAAACCTTAATAGGTGTACTATAATGCATTGTTGTCTAAACCATATTCATAAAAAAAAATTGCATCATCTTTATCAACTATCTAGAAGACTTCTTCTAGACAAACGCCTCCCTAATATCACGCAATGTTAATATTCTAATTTTGTCTGTCTATTGTCATTTGCTAATTTACTCTCACTGCATGAATCTTTAGACTCCACATACCCTTTCATTGATTATTATTTGTTTCATCATTCCAACAGATCAAACCTGGTGGTCCCTTATCTTCTACTTATCAGGCAAGTTCTCAATCACTGTCGCCTACAGTTCCGTCTACATCTACGTGTCTGAAGTCTTCCCTACCAATGTCAGACAGTCATTGCTAGCCATCTGTTCTTCAACTGGAAGAGTTGGGTCTACGTTGGCGCCTTTAACTCCTTTGTTGGTAAGTAAAGTACTATCTTTTCTGTATCTGTTTTGTCTCTATTGCTGTATTTTTATTCTACCTACATTATTTAAAGTCAAGATAAAATCAGAGTCAAATCATCAATTTTAATTATACTATTAAAATGCACCTCTGAATGCCATATTATATTCAAGAAAAAGAGGACTAAATCTTTATGTCATGAAGGGTAATTTTATATGGTGATGGGCAAGAAACTCCATTCTTACTCTTTTAAGTTATTTTGTGTACAATGGTAAAGATAGACTTGGACTATCCAAATATTTTTTATAAAGAACCACAGTAGTTTGCTTTGCAAAAACATCTGTGGGTAAAATAACATTGTGATAATAATAATGTTTACTATCCAGTACATGAAATGGATCCAAAAAATAATAAGCATGAGAATTGAGCAGTTGAAGTTTTAAGGATTACTAAACAGCAGCTGTTCTTTTTTTATATACGAGACGGGTTTGCTCTGGTCTAGGTCAAAGGTGACAGAGACAAAGCCTACGATAGAGTGAGCTTACCCAGAAGAAGCCTGTTCTCTTCAAGTTTTACTTTGTTAAGTAGTCACCTTCGTGTTCTTAAATTCCAAAACAAAATAAAACGTGAATATATCATGTCAGATGCAAACTGAATGTATGAATTTATTTGGACAGGCTTTGTACTACGACAACTTACCATCAATATTCTTCGGAACGTTAGCCGTCACAGCTGGTCTGCTAGTCTTCACGCTGCCAGAAACCATCAACGTTCCTCTACCAGACACCATAGAAGAAGCTGAAATGTTATCCAAATCAAAACGTCAGAAAATCCAGAAAAACGATGCTTAACAACTGAACATTGTTGTGTAGTTTAGGTTTGAGAGAGACTGTTGTCTCGCTTTATAATTAAACATTTAAGAACAGTGTGAAAGAGAGCGAAATATTGCTGTTATTTCTTTATTAATAAAAGCTAGGATTTTTTTAAGGTTATTCCGTGTATATCGTAACCCAAGTGATCATTTTATTTTCTTACTGTTTACGTATGATTTTTTATGTGATAAATCAATTTATATTTGTGATGAATTTTTCAACTTTTCACAGTTTTTTTTTTTACTTTTTTTTTACTCTTGGTTTTATGATTGAAACTTAAGTATTTTATAAATATAATTTTTAACTACTTACTGAATGCAAAATTCTTCCTGAATTATTTTAATTATTGGTACTGATGAGTTCAAAACCTTTTCCAAAAAACGCTTTAAGTATGATGTAATCTCTCATAATAATATTTAAGGTACCTTTGCGCACAAAATGTATTGCTCAGTTTGAATTAACTAGGTGTAAAAGTGACCATTAGGATGTTTAGAATAAAATATTTTGCGTCATTGTTTTAGTATAGTAAAAACCTGAAAATAGTTCTTCGGATTCGGCATTAGAATCGATTTTACTGTAATTTATAGTCGGGGAACTGGTGAAGTAAAACACTGGTGCTGAGGAGTTGTTCTAAATTTGCCAGATCACACAAGTCACCACTTAACAAAAACTCATTCGTGGGTAGTTCACTCTCTTTCCGATTGTTAATGTCAACTGTCAGAACTTTCTTGAACCTTCGCGGGCGCCCTCTTACGGTCGGCTAGTTAACCACTCTGGGTTGCCAGATCTACATCTACATTCTGCCGCCCGCTGAATCTGAATAGTTGATATCACTAATTAATAATAATTCGAAGATATAACTTGTCTAAAGAAACACTTCGATGGCCGCATCGAATAAATGTGCAAGTGTTTTTTGTTTGCGTCATTCATCCTTCTACCCCCATTTTTTTTTTATTATATTTTAGTCTAAATAAAAATAAGTAACACATTGTATAGATCTGCTTACAAGGTACCCCGCGTTAATAAAGATTAAACGTTTTTATTTTCTCCTGTAAAGTTAACTTTTTTCACTTGTACGTTTATTCGATGCGGCCATCGACTTTATTTTAGTCTAGAAAACTGGATTCATTTTCAATTGACTGTCAAATTTGATTTTTAATTATTTTCCTATTAAAAAATAGTTAGTTGTGTCGGCACAAAAGTGATGTCACAGTTGTGTTGCCACACAAAATCTATGGGAGAATCGCGTTTTGAAAGGACATAAAAAGTACGTCAATTAATTTGTGGTGTCGTCTTCCCTATTTAGCATAACATAACATCACGCCTGTAATCCCCGAAGGGTTAGGCAGAGGTGTACCCATTAGTACACCCACATTTCGCGAGTTATGTTTTTAGTCCCATGTAATAGGGGGCGAGCCTATTGCCATCAACCGGGCACAAATCCAGACTACGAGGCTGCTACTGAGAAATTCCTGATAGAAAAACCCAGTAACACTTTGCCCGACCTGGGAATCGAACCCAAGACCTCATGCACAGCAGTCGCGCTTGCGACCATTAGACCAACGAGGCAGTCCAGTTCCAGTTCCCTATTTAGGTTTTAAGAATATTAATAAATATTTTGTAACAGACCATTTAAAATTCATAGTGTCCACTATTAATTTAATTGTTTTTCTTGAAGTCTGTTACTAATTTTGGGTTTTCACTATGTGCGCACTATATGCGTATCTGTATGTTTATGTAAGTGTTTTTTGCGTGTTATCGCATTCACAGGGATCTAGCGTATGCTATCATATGTTTGAAATGTGTTGTGAACCTAATAGGTATATTCTACGTCTTTAAAAAAAATTCTGACTCGTTTTATGCACAAATAAATAAATAAAATATTATTTTGCATTACGTTACGATATTTATGTGCGAAAATATTTTAAAATAAATCGGAGAAAATTCCCCTTTACTTAATCCAAGTTTCTCAAAAAGGCGGCATGTGAAGTGAACATTTTTTTAATAGGGCAGAGCTTATGGGTTTGCGTCACTGACATGCTGGTCATACCACATCACCGACATGCTAATACGGCCGCGTCATAGTTTGCCAATATGACGTTTCGTTTTCACTATGGTCGGCAGTGGCCATGACTGCCTACTTTTTATTTTTTTGAAGAGTAATCCTAACTAATATTATAAATGTGAAAGTAAGTTTGTTTGTTTGTTTGCTACCATTTTACGCCTAAACCACTGAACCGATCATCCTGAAATTTTGCATATACGTTGCCAGGTGTACAGGGACGAACATAGGGTACCTTTAATCCCGAAAAAAAGTACTGCTCCCGAGGGAAATCACAAAAACGTCCTTATGACAGTAGATGGCGCCACGTGTCTATCGGATCATGATTAAATTTTAAGTTTAAGCATGTAATACATTATGAGTCTACACTGTCGATAGACCAGTTTCAAGTAAACAACCTAGGAGTACGAAAGTTGTTTGCTTAATAATTTTTCATGCCCAAAACCGCTGAAGAGTATCCTGACATTTTGCATAAAGTGGCTTCCAGACGGACGGACTTGCGGTTACGGCAAACCGCAGGCCGCGGCTCCTAACGCTCCAAAAACACACCACCGCGGTCACAGTGGCGGCCTGAAGTATCATTAGCGTGGTGATTGTGCTACAATCGGACAATCGGACGTCGCAATCGGACGTCAGTCAATATGGCTAACCGTAACGTTGTCTTATTACTCTCATGACTCATTAGTCCTCTCAAAAGATAAGAAAAAAGGTAGGAAAACCGTTTATTTAAACACTTGAGGTGTGAGGTAGAGATAAACTACAGTAACATGACGCGCCCTTCCACAATTCAAAACGTTTGAAAGTGTTTTTAATAGTATTAAAAATACTCACAACGCATGTGTGCGTATTGAGACGGCTCTCGAGACAAAAACAAATCAGCGATTTGTTGTCCGACTAGCGGCGTCAAAAATTACTCATTATTATTAGTATGGCGCTGCACTGAAATTCTCTATGAAAATGAGAGGTACGTCGTCTTGCGCGGTCGGCTATTTATGATTAGTTGACAAAAAATATCCTAGCCTGCTACTGAAGACGATTACTCACAAAGTCTTTCATACGAATGTGACTACACACATTGAAATGGTAATATGGGGGGAAGCGTCAAGGTATAATAGTTTATCTCTACCTATATTATCATTAGCATCGCATATTACTCTTAGGAATAGAGAAGTGTGAGTTAAATTTAAATTATTATTTAAATTCAACTATTTCTGTTACAATTTCCATATTTGGCGTCATTTTACAAAGCAGTACACGCGGCCGGTTGTTAAAATTTGCAATTGACGCGGCCGCCACAACATTTCGCGTTTGTCTGTGACCCACTTTATATACGTTGTCAGGGATACAGAAAAACTGCGTAACTGACACTGTCATCACTGACACTGACAGGTGTAAACGCATTCATAGAGGATGCATGGAAGAATAAAGGTGAACCTACGCTCTGACAATGAAGCATACTCTGCGATTACTCCGCTAATTGTAAATTGATTTGGATGATTCTTTTTTTGTTTATTTTTTCGAATTGGTCCCAAATAAATACTGTCATTATCTGACGATGAACTTCGGAGATATGGAAAGGAAACTCCTCATAAGATCACAGCGCAGAACTGTCTTAACAGTAAAATTGCTTTGTTTAATGCGTGTAGTCGATGATTGACTGAAGAAAGAGGTTAGTTGCTAAACTAACCTTGACCTATGTCGATGTATGTAGACAACAGTTTTTCAACGGCAAAGTTAAGTTTGTCCCTCAGTACTGTTTATTTTTTCGTTAGAGGTATTTCCGGTGTGTTTTAATGAGGGTAGGTAGGATACGTTTTTCAATTTTAGAATATCTCGCAGGTCCAACACACAACCAAAAGCTCATTGCGAGCCCGAGCAAAAATTACTGCTCAATCCTCGGAATCTTCCGTTCATGCCGCATTAAGAAGGCAAGCACAACCGGAGCGACAAGTAAATTTGAGAGCTGATGAGACATTTTCTTAAAGCCAGGAAAGACTAGAGAGCCAAGCCGTTCGCCCTCCAAACTACTCAGAGAGTGACTGAAACGCCCATTTAAACGCAATTGCTTTTGGAGGAACAAGCCGAAAGCCAGAGAGCTGTAAGAGCAACTGAGACGCCTTTTCAATCAAACACAACTTCGTCTCAGAGAACAAGCTCAGCCATTACAGCGACAGAAACTCTAAAATAGTCGCAGGCGAGAAGGACCTCTCTTGCAGAAATGCAAACTGAACGCCGACGGACTTTTATGAGTCACAGTCTGTAGGTATTCAATAATTCTGGATCTGGCCGAACAACAAGCCGAGTACAGCCCGAATTGATTGTCAAATTCTAAACAAACGCGGGCGAAGCCGCGGGTAAAAGCTAGTAATAAAATAAAACGAAGCACAAAATTTTAAAACTATTTTCTTTATGATTATAATTTGCTATGCCATACAGAAAAGATTGGCAGACCCAGTGAGTGAAAATTTGAATGTATTTGCATAAATTTTGTGCCATAATCATTAGTAAATAATCATTTAATGATTAAAAACATTAACTTTAAGCTTAATGTTTATAACCATGCGCATATTAATCTAATGTTATATTTTAATATTAATTATATCAACAGCTTTCACACAGGTATGTACTTATACAAATAAGAACGAGAAAAAAAACCATTTTATTTTCAGGAAAAAGATTTGAATACTTAAATACTATTTAAACTGTGATTTAAAAAACTTCAACGGTACAAATAAAACCTCAGAGAAGTAAATAAAGAATTACCTCAATCAGTTTTAAAAATTGTTTTATTTTTCTTATTTACTACAAGCACCTGTTGTTTTACTGACACAAATGGTTTTTTAGAAGGATTTTTATTTATTTATTAAAATTTTATACAACAAAAAGTACAGAGACGGACTTAATGCCTTAGACATTCTTTACCAGTCAACCAAAGGTGGTGAAGAGATAACATAGCAGGTGCAAATTATTGTCCTTAAAAATATCTAATCAAAACAATTACGTAAATAAATTGACATGTACACAAGTACCAAACAATCTTGTCTTATTTTATTATTGTCATTTATTATCGTTGAAACTAAAGGTGCAAAATTAAAATAAAAACATTAAAGTTTTTAACTTAAGTACCGATTTTATTGTCTTCATTTTTTAATGATGTCTTCACATTTTAGTGGCTTTTTTCATATTTTTCATAATGCAATAACGAAAATACTCATGAGCGCCTAAAATTATTATCATAGCAATTATTTCCAATGCAACGTTTTTCACTAGAATTGACTACAACTGCTCATTTGTAATCGAAATAGTTTTCGGCTTAAAGCTTACTTGATAATTAATTTAAATATAACAAAATAGAGTTGAAAATTGCGTAATGACGTGCAAGTTAATAAATGATGAGCGGAAATATATCTTATACAATTTTCAGTTGTATTTTGTGGTCTGTTTTAGTTCATTATCAATTAACAGATGAAAACTCAATATTACTGCTTCGTTTCAATTTCATTATAGACAATAAATATTGCTGTATAATTTTCAACATTTACAATAAGTTTGTCATAGTGAGATAGTACCTATGTCCAAATGTTTAAGGAGAAATTTAACGTAAAAAAATGCGGATGAAGAGACATCAGTCATTTAACTTTGAGCAAGGTTATAAGAATGTTGATAACTAACAGAGTTTGGTCGAAATCGAGTCTTAAACTCTTTTCACATGCATATGTGTAAAGTAGAAATGTATGAGCTACGCTACAATGAGAGTTTCCACATGGCACGGCGATCATGCCGTGACCGTGAATATGTGAAAAGGGACTAAGGGCTCCTTAAATTTAGCCTATGTACACGGCTAGTTTTTTTTTTGACACAGTTGATACGTCAAGAGCGCCGTGCGACACTCGTACTGCGCACGCACGACAGCAGTACGACACGTATCAAATGCATGAAAAGACTACCGTCCGTGCGCTATTCAAGACTACTACAGCTAAGCAGTCCGGTACCAAACGCAAATTGATAGAGGTCTTAATCCAATACCCGGTGCGTTAGTCAAAATCAATCAGGAATTCGGAATCTGTATCAAATCCATCAAAGCTAATTTCTGATTGTGTATACACTTCTGAATGGATTATAAAGCGTGCCACCCAACCTGTACTTAGGTGCTTAGCCTATCTACATAATCTATCAATTATAACTAGCACAAGCAATACAGTTTGTATCAGGTCATCACGACATTTTATGAGTTTGTATCTTAAAAGAGTAAGTACAAGTAGGTTTGTATTTTGTAGAAATGTATATTATATGTTTATTAATATTATATATACACGACTATACATAAGATACCCATTTATCAATCAGACGCACACACTGTATTTACTACAGCCGTGCAACATTTTGCTATGAGAATATGATCAGGATATCTCATGTAGACATTATTTTGCTATAAACAGTTTATCAGGCGCTACTCAGCATCACTCCAGTTTAGATCATTACCATTGTTTCAGAAAACCTTGTTGGCCAAGCTAAATAAACTATTATTAGTTCCACTCGTACGATCTTTATACTAGATACTAGCTTCACAGTCTAATCCTAAGCAAGCGTAGCCTTACCTGAGCGATCGACCCGTACGGCTGTTATTACTTATTACCCAAAGAGGCTAAATTCAAAAAAAGAGAACAATACAAAATAAATGACGTCACCGCTGAAAGCCGTTAATCCTAATACAATGAATATTATCATAGTAAGTACTTACACATGGAACAAGCAGAATAACAATCTAAAATTAGACTCATCGCCAAGGGCCTCAAGTATAGGGGCCAAGACAATGGACCAGAATAATAATTGATCTAAGTTTCGGCCGTTTGATTCTGTGTTGACCTTCAACTATAATTATTACGATCATTAAATAGCTATTAGCAACTATTACATTGTTAAATGATTACTGATGTTTTAGACTGATTGTTATAAAATTATTGACTAACATTTTGAGGTCAAAAATTTTAAATAAAGAAACTGATGAGTTGAAAGAATCATAGTTGGTAAACATACAATACTTTGGAGAATATCGGTAATTACTAATTATGACAGCACTGCTCCAACATGGCAACAGCCCAAAAAGAATCACCTTAAAAAATCTTGCCGATAGCTGCCAGCGCGCCGCACGCCACGTTACCTTTTTAAACTTGTCTAAAATACATACTATAATAATATGTGATTATTATAGTATCATTATACTAATAACACATCTCTCGCTAAGCATCCTTGCATGTATCTGCTAGCGAAATCGTAAAGCATGTCTTTGCTAGCCATAAACAACCAATACTAAAAAAAAACAATTACAAATCTTCTATGCTGTATCATCTCCTCGTCAAAATGATAAACTTATTAAAAAGATATTTTTAAAAGCAAGTTTTAATTTTAAATGATTACAATATTGAGTATTGGACATTGTATTGTCATTAGAACTAAAGGTGTATCTATGCAAAATTTCAGCTTAATCGGATACCAAAAAATGGGCAAAAAATGGTTCGAATTTTGAAAGGATAACTTACATACATACATACCAACAGTGCAATAGTGCAAGCCAAAAAAAGCTTGTAATAAAGAAAAATAAGGTGAAGAAAGACAGCAGAGAAACAAAGAAATATATTAGAACAAATACGAAGGTAGAAGAAGATGAAAAACAAGTAACAAAACTACCAAGTACTAATAAAGTACCAACCCAAGCTACTACTTACGAAATCCTCATGACACGCACCACTAGACAATTTATTTACCAGAACAAGGGCATGAAGCACACATCAACGTTGTATACAAACACGTTACTGTTTATGTATTAGTGATGGGTAAATGGTAATTAGGTGACGCTCGTTTCGAACAAATACGTTCAGTTATGTGGTATTATGTTACTTCGTAATAAAGGAATAGGATTATGAATATCCATTTCATAAAATTCGTGTGTTTTATGATGTTCTAGAATATATCGTTAAAGGCTAAAAGGTGAATGGAAGATAAAGCGTGTGCTACTTAAATACAGATAATCATGTTACTAAGAGGATGTATGTACACTAATAATAGATCTTTCGACACTAAACTCTAGCACGACGACATAGGATTCTAAATGAATGAAGTCGTAAGGAATCTAGTCAATGATGAAGACGGAAGCTTTAAAGAAAGTCCTCTTTATATTAGAAGACTAGTACAGCCATATGGCGGACAGATGGCTAACAGTAACTTTTATTTGAACACTGAAAACGATACGAAAACACGTCATGTTGAAAATAAACCTTCAAAGCATAATAGATATAAAATCCTTCTAGTTTTGTAGGCCAATGACTTCACTAAGCTAACTGATAAAGAACGTACTATCAATGTTAAACAGATGACTCATCTAATACGTGTCAGTGCGTCTACTAGCGTCATTGCAGAACCTTGTCTAGACATAGCCAGGCATAAGAACGACGCCATTCCTCATAGCTTATAACCTTATATGGACGGACAGACATTCGAGAGAGTTCTCATAAAAGCAATGCGTCTGTAGTACTGGAAACTGGAAATGAACGAATTTCATCGTAAACCCTATTTGGTGAAATCGATGCTGTCCTTGCTTTAACTACAGCTATAACACTTTTATTCTTTACTAGCTTCTGTCCGTGACTAGGTCCGCGTCAAAGTTTGTTTTTCCATAAAAACTTCGGACCCCCGTTTCATCCCCTTAGGGGGTGAATTTTTAACCACCTCACGCCCTAGCCGCCGCGGGAGACGCCCAGGGCGTCGGACGTCGCGAGGCGACATTCGGCTACCGTAGGCGCGGGCTTGCGGGCGGCAAATAATGGGTAGCTCGCCGTCCGATCAAGGACCAGGCCCGGGTCGACGGCGCGTTCTGTTCGCGAGCGCCTCAAAGAGCTGTCAGCACAGGGACGGGGTCCCCAACGGGGCCAACGCCTGCCAGGGTTGCGGGACGTCTTAACAGGATACCGTGGCCCCGGAACGTAAAGGGCAACAGAAGGAACAGGGTGGTTCTTTGATTTTACCAAAAAAAAAAAAAAAAAGGGGGTGAATTTACGATGACGTCTACTAACTATAAACTATCCTCCCAGCTAAATTGCATCTTTAAAGTAGTTTTCGATATTCCGTAATGAATGAATAAGTGAGCGTTCTTCTCTTGTATTTTTGATTATGTAAATTGTTACCCTAATTAATACAAAAAACTATGAAATAACCGACCTACACTCAAGAGCCATCCATCTGCACTAATATTATAAAGAGGAAAAATTTGTATTTTTGTTTGTTTGTAATGGATAAATTCAATAACTACTGGACCGATTTTTAAAATTCTTTTACCATTGGAAAGCTACATTATCTGCGAGTAACATAGGCTATATTTTACTTTATTTTTGTGCGGGCGATGATGAAACTAGTCCCATATAAAAAAAGCTACAATACATTTCATTTTCGTTTAAATTGAATTTAAATAAGATTAAAGGTATCATTTATGTTAATGGCATTCAATATGGTAATGCCAACCAAAATACTATTAGGTATGATACTAAATGACATTGAACTAAGTAGTAAGTTAGTAACGTTGAAAAGTCATTCAGCATTTAGAACGAATATACCTAGTGGGATTTTTTGATCTACATTATGTAAGCTTATCAATCCTTGATAAAATGAGGAAAAATGTAAAATGAATTTGTAATAATAGGGCCATTCCAATGTACACCTACATTTCGCAGTTCCATGTAATAGGGGGCGAGCCTATGACCATCATCCGAACAAAAACTCCAGACTCCGAAGCTGCTTCTGAGAAATTCCTGATGGAAAAACCCAATAACACTGCCTGAACTTGGGATCGAATCAAAGCCCTCATGTAACAAGGCAACCATTCCATTGTAATATAATTAAAACAGAATATCTAAACAGGAATAAGCCATACAAGCTACGAAGGAATATCAAAAACATGTGGCAATCACAAGTCTTCTTTTTTTTTGTATCGGTACCAGATATAATGTATACAACAAAGCGCCACGGTGATATGGGATCAGCAATGAAAATGTTTCAGTAAATAGTTCTATTAAAATGTCACTCTTCAGTATTATTTATGCCATTTGCAGCATTTTTTTCATATTCTCATACAAGATAATTATGCGTATAGTCACGCCACGTGTGAATATAACTAGCTTCCTTCTGACTCATTAACAGCTGATTTGTTAATTTATAGTGTAATACACCCTATTCTAAAGTGTTAACAGTCATAATTGCTTGAACATTTTCTATGCACGGTTTTTTCGTACAAGCACACGATCACGCGACAATCACGCTATCGAGTCGCCTAAAAAAATATATCTAATGGGGTCATCGTCACTCATTCATTTAGATAGCAAATCGATACTAATGTAGTTATAAGCACTTGTGGTATTCCTCTCATCGCAGCACATGACGAGATTATGTTCAAATGCATTAAACATTAAGCGCACATAGCATATATCGCTACAACACATCAACAATTTAAAACACAACAATTGGTTTTCTTGAAATACGCTATCCGATGCCGCTCGCACATCGGAATACGTAAATAAGCCGTTAAAATAAACAGACATGAAGCACGTGCAACCGATACAAACGATTGGAAAGGAAAGCGGCGTAAGCGCGTCGCGCGATAAAATGACGTTTGTGTGACGAGCCAAGTCCCTCGGAACCAATGCAGTGTCGAGCCCGCTAGACGTTTCGCCTCAGTCCGACGCGCACGCTTCGCCGGCCGGCCATTCTTACCTAAATATCGTACAAATATCCGTGTCAATTTAACTTTAGTTGCTTTTTAAACATTATTCTTTAATATCGTGTACAAAACAGGTGCATTTTCAAGTGTCTTCGTGATTGTTTTAAGGTTATAAACTGCACATTCCAACGTGGTGTTCTGTGAATTGGGTCATGGTGTACGATTTAAACGTTTATCTGTAAGTATTAACTTTTTAATAATATCAAAAATCGAATGTGAAATCGGAGTAGTGGTGTTGTACCTTAATTTAGTACGGTTCGATTAATTCGATTATTTTTAGTCGATATCGAGCTGAAATCGTTGTTTCTATTTTTAAAATTAATTCCTTTTAAATCTGAGGTTCTTTTTTTTATTGTTGCCATGTTCAACTAAATTGGATTACGCATTCCGCGAAACTTAATTAATGTAAGAACTGTCGTAACATACGGTTCGATTTTTAACCGACAGTGTACGTATTATGTTTTATCGCTGTAATAATTTTTAAGTAACTTAACCTATTTCAAAGTGCCAATATCTTTTCTGCTGCAACAATTTTTAATAAGAATTATCTATTGTCTCCGTCGATCTTTTGTGCTTCATAACTAATAACTGTCACTCTCCCCTGCCCCATAAATCGTATTGTATGTAAACATCCACAATTTGCTAATAACAACTCGAATAACGTAAATTATCTTTGTCTTGTATTTTAATAAATTTTGTGTTAAAAATGTTTTTTTTGCGTGAGCAAACTTCATTGTCTTCGTTAGCGTGTTTCGTCGTACAGTTAAAAATTACCTGACACGTCTTACAATACAAACACGTTGTGGGAGTTCAGTTGCGTCGTGAATAGCCGTAACTAACGGGCTTAATGGAGGCAGCAGTTACTATAGGGATTAAAAACTGTCCAATGAAAAATGTATTCCAAAATCTGTAAAAAAAAAACTTTGACAGGTACACAGACAACAATAAAAAGAGCCAGTGACATAAAAACAGGAAAGGATTAAAAACAACATTTTAAAATCGAGACGACAATCGAACGGCCGGGAGTTTTAAAAACATCGATTTGAAAATCGAATCCTTGTTCTCGCTACAAAATTAAAAAAGCCAAAAGTTCCTAACACTTTGAATTCGAAACACCAACGTTACTTTCTTGCACTTTATGAAACTGTAAAATATACAAGAGTCTAAAATTAAAAGGGATTAATATAGAACTACTTTGTTTCTCTGATATTTAAGGGTAAATATTTCAACACGTCCTTACCGTCTTTGTAATAACGCTTTTGTTCCGTTGGCAGTTTTAAAAATAACTCAATGATTCACTGTTGTCAGGGAAGACGACGCTGCAATGTCAGTGTTTTGGACTTAGTATCCTTTTTTCTATGATGGACATTGTTCTTTATTTAGGAGAATACAGTTTTATTTTCATCCAGTATTTTTTTTTTAATTTTCTGCATCTGATCGAATTTGTGTTTTATTCAAGGATTTCATCCAGATAGCTTATACAAGTCTCAGTACTAGTCGGAACAATTGCTTATCAGTCCCTGTCCTGTCTAAGTTCTAGGTTCAATATATTATTTTAAAGAGCTGCATTGGCTTTTATTTTGTTATCCCGCGAATGATAAACATAGAAAAAAATAATCGGCATAAAACAACCAATCGCCAACTTTAATCGAGTCAATTTGAGAATTAAATCGATTTTTCGTTATTAGGACCAACGCAAAATTCTTCACGCTCATTATTTTTATCATACGAACCAAATAAGCGTAAAAATAAATATTCAACCTTCGTATTCCTACTCGGTTAGTTAAACTACTATTTGTTATGTACTCTATGCTTGTTTTAACTAGATCAATGTATGAAGGTCTTATGTTAATGTAAAGATTTCGAGAAATATTCAATACTTAAAAGAATCGGATACGTTAAAACAGTTATAATATTTTAACTCGACAAAATTTTGTGATACAAACAAAAAACGACTTGCAAAGAAAAAATCTTTTTTAAATAATAATCACCAAGTTAAAGATAAAATTGTTACTAAAGACAGAACCGCTGTAGAAATGAAAAGATTTATGCGCCATAATATCAGTAGCAATATCAAAAAGCAAATGCAAAAAGAAATCGTTAAAGAAAAACCAGAAGTGGAAGTGAAGTGCAGTGGAAGTGATGTCTAAAGAAAACCGATGTCAATAAAATAATAATAACTAAAACCTATACATGTCCCACTGCAGGGCAAAGGCCCCTTTTCATAGAGAAGGATCGAACATTGATCATCATGCTTACTCAAGTCGAAGAAAACACATTGCCAGAATCAAATTATTGTTAAGTTTAAACAGCTACGTACTCCAGCCAATAAAGTCAAGCAAGTACCCAACAGATAATTTTAACTCACACATTAAATAAGATAATTTTCGCAACGTTAATCATACCGATGAATGACCCACAATATTTGGTTTTCGATAAGGAATCAATGTCAATGCAGTCACAGAGGACGATTGAGTCTAATAAAGATCAATCTGCTCTGAGAGCTAAGTTTTATCATTTATGAAACCCACTCCTAGCCCCCTGTGATAAGGTGTTTTTTTCTTATTTCTGACCTGGGCTCATGTCAGTTATTCCCTTCCATACTCAGTTCTCTTAAGTTTATCTTGGACCTCACTGACATCGCTGAAGGAAAAAACGTCGTGAGGAAACCTGGACTTAAAATCAATATAAGTTCGAAATCGCTAATCCACCTTGAGCCAGTGATCAATGCACGTTCCTACACTGTAGAAGAAGCTTTTGTCCCACAGTAGGACATTTATAGGCTGGTATTTATCCTCTCTCAATATACATATTAGTATATCTTTGTCACATGTTTCATAAGTACTTCTTTTGTTTCGTGTTATTATGTAATGATTCCATAAATTAATATCTCAGCTCATCATACATCCGTTTGAAGAAAACTGTCAAATACCTTCAAATGCACACATCATCTTTTGACCGAAAAGCATCTACTGCAAGATGTAGATCGCCACGATTAAACCCCAAGGATTTCGTCAGTGCTTCTCCATGATCTGTACACGTAAGGTGTTACAATGATATAAGTAAGACGGAACATTCTGGAACAGTTCACAATATGCCAGCGTAACGTTGCAGCAATATTTTTGTTTCGCTCAGTATCAATGTTAGCTTGTTATTGTCCATTGTCAGCTGTGGTTCTTTTGTAATTGTATACTTTGTGGTTTTGGGTATTGAAACGGAAGTCATATCGTTGTTGCCAGTTTGATTTTTGACCGATGATGATAATTTTGATACCTGTCCCTATTGACAAGGATGTATTATTAGTTCTATTTATTTAAAGTCATTCATTTTTTATGGATTCCTGATCTACTGTTGAATTAAGACTTCGTTTCACGAATCTCTTATAATAATATCTGTCTTCTGTATTTATGATCGACTAATGTGTAATACTTTTAATATTTGCTTGATCGAAATATCCAATAAAATGTGATGTTAAATAAATTCTCACTATTATGTTATTGCCTATATTCAAGCAAATAAAAAGACCATTCATTTATTCTGTCATTCATTCAATCATCATTCATTCCTAAAAACAAAGCACATGTGCATACAAAAATTCATGAGCTAAACATAGTATTTCAAATTGAAAAACAATAAATTGTAAACTACGAAATTCTGTGATAGAATTTATAAATAATAATAAAATTATCAACCATATATAATTTAGAAAAGAGAAAGGGGTAAGCTCATAGGGCACCAAAAAACTCGTACGCATCGCTGTCCATGGGCGAAGTGCCCAAAAGGCTAGCAGCATTGCCACATTGTATGACAAACTACTAGGTTGAATAGGTATATCAGAATTTATCGAGTTCAAACCCGGACGTGATAATAATTATGAATCTGCCAAAAATGTGTATAAAAAATAACTACAGAAGAAGTAAAGCTAACGTAGACAATAAAACTAACTTCAAGCCATTAATTATGATAATAGTTGTTACGGAATTTAAAGATCGGTGCTGCTGTTTCACAATGTGAAGCAAATATCGCGTGATGTTGGCCACATGGCCTTCCAAACCGCATCTACTCGATCGAATTAAGACATTGAGAAGAGTATTCGTGCAGGTTAAATTTTGGGTCTTATCTTTAGGAAAGTAGGTTTCTTTTTTGTAGTCTATTAGTAAAATACCTTCATTACATATTATTTAAAGGAAAATAATCTGCATTCAGTTCAGTTTTTATTTCTACTTCATGATCAACATTGTTGTGTCATCAAAATTATGCACAAAGTAACTCTCTATCTAACTGTCTGTCACGCTCTCACGGCTAAACAACTGAACCGATTTTGATAAAGCTTGATATGCAGTCAGCTTGAACCCCAAGAAAAAACTACTTTTTAATCCGCGACTTCGTCTCCGTCCGCCCTTTTCTCATGGATCTCACTTCCTTTCTTACTTTTTTACTTATTGATCTTTTTGTCTATTCCCACACCCGATTAAGTCCCTTCTTTATTCCCGGTTCTAAGCCCACGACGAAATTTGATCGGACCTTACCTGCTCCGCTCATTCCACAGGGGATTACGTTCGGACCCCTCAAGATTGCTCGCTGTATTTAGTAAAAAGGGCCCTTTTTTTAAAGCATTTTTATTTGTCTCAACTAGCAATGTATTACAGTAAAGTATTACACGCTCGCTTTTGTACTGAGTTATGGAAGCAGCGGAATATTTAAGACCATAAGCTGACGGCGTATTTTAAACGCGCAGACGACGCGCGTTTTTGGTGCCACAGATGCTAATTAATGCCCTTATGCTTAGGTTTTCGTTGAAGCGCGTATATTCGCGTCATCTGCGCGTCGTCAGCGCGTTTAAAAACGCCATGTGCTTAAGGTTATTAGTAGTTAAGCACACGGCGTGCGATAAAAATAGAAGATTTAATTAATTAATAGACTTCCACTTACTAGATTGGCTTCATTTAAAACTAATAACTGTTATAAAATATATTGCTATGACGTCTGTGGACTCTGTTTAATGGCTTTTTTTCTTGTCAACAAACAATGGAAGATTTCTTAAAGAGGAAATTATAAAGCATGTTTTTTATTTTTATGCCAGCTTGAATGATGAGATGTATGAATGTAGATAAGGCGAAAGGAGTATGTAAGGATCGTAGTAGGTGGTGTTCTGTGGTTTCTGCTTACCCCCATAGGAAAAAGATGCGAGTTTATGTATGTATGTACTCAGAGTGATACAATTGCGGGGTGCTAGAAGACATATCACATAACCGTTAATTACGCATGCTGCCGATTAAACTAAGTAAGTTTGAGCTAAAATGATTGCTGGATAACTTCACGATTTATTGCAACGCGTAATGTAACGCATTATCGGTCCGTGCAATAACACACAGAACGTGGTATAAAGTTTAGATACACATAACATAACATAACACCACGCCTGTAATCCCCGAAGGGTGTACCCATTAGTACACCCACATTTCGCCAGTTATGTTTGTTTAGTTGTAGCATATAAAACTTGTTTTTGTAAAAAAAACGTAAACTTTGATCTTTAATATTCTCCGTAACCAGAACGCTAACAAGTGTGGTCTAGAATAATATAATATCGCAATGCTCAGTAGAAAATGTAACGTGTTTCGGCTTTGATACACCGGTTACACATTATAATAATTATATAGGTAAAGGGTAATATTATAACTGTTATCAGCACTACTAATTAGAACTCTTTTTTAAATAACATAGATAAGAACTCAGGTTTTTGCGCTACTTGTAATCACGGCCATTTTGAAAAACTCATAATATTTTATTGATGATCGCAATAATAAAATATTTCATTATTTTTGACCAACAACTAGTAAAATTGCCTCGTTGGTCATGAGCTTGAGTCTTGGGTTCATTTCCCAGGTCAGTCAAAGTGTTTTTGGGTTTTTCTATCAGGAATTTTTCAGTAGCAGCCTTGAAGTCTGGATTTGTGCCCAGTTGATGGCAAAGGGTCGTCCCCTATTACTCATAAGTACACCTCTGCCTAACTCTTCGGGGATTACAGGCGTGATGTTATGTGTACCTAAAAAACTATCGCTCAACAGCGAATCAGATGCAGAAGGCGGTCATCTTCGTCATAGAATTCAGTTTTGCTTCAGGTTGAGCAATATTCTATATTATTTTCAAATATTTAAAAAAATATGTTAAAATAAAGAATACTGAGAATTTGAAATATTTCATGAATACACTTAAAAATTGAACTTCGAAACTACCATTAAAGAATGAAAAATACAAGTTCATTTCGAAATAACACCTGCAAAAATTTAC
Organism: Hoplodrina ambigua; assembly: GCA_949774945.1. Taxonomy (NCBI): domain Eukaryota; kingdom Metazoa; phylum Arthropoda; class Insecta; order Lepidoptera; family Noctuidae; genus Hoplodrina; species Hoplodrina ambigua. The sequence continues at coordinate 11,369,102 of OX458979.1, forward strand.
ACAAAAAACAAGCTGATTATTCTTAGCAAAAAATTTTTCACAATGTGATGCAAAATATGTACGAGTATACCTAAGAATAATATTAATGGATTTAATATTAATGTTGTATTTCATAACCTCGAGTAACTATGAAAGAGTATCATGAATCATTTAAATAATGTAGTGTGAACGACCGCGAGATACTTTTTGTAATATCACGCCACTCTTGACCCGTTTTTTACCTAAGGCGATTCGCATACTGCCCCGCGATACGCTGCGGGGTGCGTGGCGACGAAGCCACGCGTGCGGGTATCATCTGCATCATCGTGCAGATTTCCCGCACAATAGCGCGGGGCTGCAGCATAGTCATGCGGTGGCGTGTTTCCCGCATGTAGGCGTGCGTTCTGCAGCACAGCGCGTGAATGCGTTTTCTGTGTGTTGGACTACGCGTGTTTTCTATACAAACACAGATACTTGCAAACAACGTAAGAACACGCACTCCCGCGCTACGCTGCGTGATGCGGGGAAGTATGCCAATCGCCTTATTACGGTGAAGCCAAAAAGTGGAATAATTTAATCAGGATGTCTGTATGTATGTTCATCTGTGGAATAAATCTTCTTAACCACTTATCATAATTTGACAAATGAGGAATCGTTTCAAGAGTCTTGATGGTCCGTTGGCTATGTGACGTCACACTAAGTTTAATACGGCACCATATAGAGGACATGAAGTCCTTTTTAGCAGGCAGTAGCATTACAGCAAAAGTATTGGCCGTTTAAAAGCACCTGTAAATACCTGTCTTTGCATTTATGACGTTCAAAAGTGCCTTTTAATGACCTATGTGAAATAAATGATTTCAGTTTGACTTTTAATTGGCAATAATATAAATGAATCTTTATAATCAAAGATAAATTACATTTGCTTCGTTTACAGGTACAATCTAATAACAAGATATTATCTAATCACAAGGAGGAACTAATCCTTGTGATCTATTTCCTAAGCAAATTAATGTGTTAAGACGGGCATTACATGAGTATACTTTGATTAAATGATAAGGCAAAACATAATTGATAAGATGTAAATCGGGAAACTAAGTATTACAATAATATCACAAAAAGAACATTATAATATGATCAGTCTATTATGGTTCCATACAGATAAGGCACGAAAAAAAACAACCAAAGAAAAGATGGATGGATTGTGTGAAGAAGGATATGAATGAAAGAGGAGTCAGTGATTGCATGACGGCTGACAGGACGGAATGGAAGAAGAAAACGTGTTGCGCCGACCCCAAATAACTTGGGACAAGGGCAGGAAGATGATGATGACAGAGAAGGCACGCGCATTGATCACCATGCTTGCTCAAGGCGGATTCCTCCAACTGCATTTGGCCGAGGCACGGGGGCTCGCAGAACATTCTTTCGTCCTCGTGGTAATTTCACCGGCGTTACATCTTTGTTTATTACTCTAGCGAGGTGTTATATAGCCAACACTATTCCTCACGTAAGTGTTATTGGGATTTTCCATCAGGATTTTTTTAGTTGCAGCCTCGGAGTCTGGATTTGTGCCCGGTTGATGACGATAGGCTCGCCCCCTATTACATGGGACTTAACCAGTTATGTACTGGCGAAATGTAGGTGAAGTAATGGGTACACCACTGCCTAACCCTTCAGGGATTACAGACGTGATGTTATGTGTATACTATTCCTGATAAACCTGTCTTTCATGTGCAAGACTCTTTTCCCATCAGACTGGTAGTCCTACAGATTTATTAAATCAGTAATTAAAGATGTGAATGCGATACAAAAGTCAAAATCGACACCTTTCATAATTTTTCACCACTTGGCATGACTTATTCATCTCTTAATCGTCTTTTATCATTCGTATAGTGATAAATACGTACGTGAAAAGAAGTATCTTCCTATCGATCACTTTTAAAAGCCTTGGCAACAGTCAGATCAATCGAGTCACGGTGAAGGTCGAACGAAGCCGCGTCAATCGTTAGTTTATCTTCGAATGTTTTGTACGTCGAACGCATCAAAGTTAATGCACAACATACATTAGATGAAAAACGCAGCACTCTCCGAAGATAGCTTATTTACGAGTTTACATATTCTTTACTCAGGCTGCGTGCTACCAAATCAACTATCTATTCTAATGTAATACAGCTGAAGTGATTTTTATATTTTTGTGTTTGTTTTAACGTGCTTATCAATATAACTACTAGTCCGATTGGGAAAAATCTTTATGTATATGACAGCCAGATTTATGAGGAACCAGCTTTTGCCCGCGACTATGTTCGCGTGGAACTTGTTTATATCATACTTGCATTCAAACTTCCACCCCCCTTTTCACCGCTTTAGGGAGTGATTTCCGGGATAAAAAGATACTATGTCCTTTCTCGGATCTTAAACTATCTCCATGCCAAGTTTCATTAAAATCGATTCAGCGGTTTAAGCGTGATGAGGTAACAGACAGACAGACAGACACATTTTCGCATTTATAATATTAATATCGATAGTATCACAACGTAGCGATTTACTGGAACGGAGCAGGAGCTAAAGACGAAATATTACGAATTTTTTGGATGTTTTACGCGAAAGGCCGCAGGCAAAAGATTGTTACACATAATTTAATGCCGCACGACATAGATCAACAAACAAATAATAAATAAGACAAGATTTATGCAAACAGAAATAGAAACTTTATCCAGACATTACTCCGGGCAGACAAATAAAACATTAATAAGTCTTCAAGTTGATAACTGCGTAAATAGTGAGTTTACAAGAATTCCCTTATTATCTGGAAGGGAATTTAACTATTTTATTCACTGGTTGAACCTGTTTAACTTGAGAATTCTCTACATAGTATAAAACAAAGTCGATTCCGATCTTCTAAAGCACGACACGGATTTTAATGCGGTTTTCATCAACAGATATAGTGATTCAAGAGGACGGTTTCTATGTAGGAGTTAGCATCTACATTGCTCCCGTGCAAAGCCGGAGGGAGTCGCTAGTTAAAGAATAATTTACCTTCTTTCGTATGTAATGCATAGGCTGAACAAGTGAGCTGTCATCCAATGGTTATTAGAGATCCATACTAATATTATAATACGAAAGTAACTCTGACTTTCTGTCTGTCTGTCTTATACGTTTTTACGACGAAGCCACTGAACCAATTTCGATGTTATTTGGTACGGGGTAAGTTGGAGCTCTAACAAATGGCATAGGGAACTTTTTATTCTCCAACATCGTCTGCGTCCGCGGTAAACGACATTTACGTAGACGAAGTCGTGGGTAAAAGCTGGTTAACAAAAAAGTGCTGCGCACACATGTAGACACTTTTGTTACCGACACAGGACACCACGTGGTTGCTGTGTCTATTGCCTCTGTTGTGTCTAGGCTTGGTAAGTACATATATGAATTTACCTGAACTTTGGCAATAAACAGGTGGGACCCAGCTGTTGAAGTATAGGAAAATTATTTTTAATGGCTTTATTGAAAATCTCATCTCAGCGACAATCAAAGTAAATAAATTAGAATCCTTTTTGACAAACACTGAGATTAGAGGTCGGTTCACATCTGACGGAAGATACGCCGCGTTACGCAGAAGCAGTCAAATAGACAATAAAACATCCAACTATACACACATAATGATGCGTTAGTGCGTCGACTATACAATACGGCCGACGTATCTTGGCGGTCCTGAAGTTAGCCGATTGCTGCGCAGTAAACAATTTCGTTTCTTTAAGATCCATTGCGCAGCCAAACAGCTATCTTCAGACCGCCAAGAGACGTCGGCCGTACTATACTAAAGACGATACGTTCGATGTATCTTCCATCAGATGTAAACCGACCCTAAATTGAATGTAAAATGGACCCTTTGATTATACTCCGAACAAAGGTTACAAATACAGATATTTTTCTTAACTTAATACTCCTAAGTTCATACATAGTCACCTCATTCAATCTCAAGTTTCAACCAAACAAACCGCTTGTTCATTGAGACGATAATCTTCAGCTTGTGTCAGTAATTAATAGTAATTAATAAGATAAAGCTTAATTTATTACCCTATCCAGATATAATTTATGTATGTAAACATATACCTTAATACATAAGTACTTAAGTTTCATTTTATGGTCAGGTTAAAGAGAATTCTTTAATCTGTACGCTAATTACTAACGTAATTTATAATTGAGCTTAGGTTTGCCGAAATAAGCCAATCCATAATCCCGCAATAAAAAATAATACCAGCCTATTAGATATTGTCCCAATGCAAGGCAAAAACCTCTTCTCATGCAGGAAAGGCACGAGCATGTATCACCACGCTTGCTCAAGGCGGATTGGCGATTTCAGACTGGTATTAATTACACATAAGTCAAGATTTCATAACAATACTTTCCTTAACTGTTGACAATAGTTTCCAAGATTATTTACAAGGTACTACAGTGACGTTTGTCGTCCTGCAGTCGTGCGTGCGCTATACGTGTGTCACCAATCTTTGGTTTGAAAGGGTCAGCGTGCGCTGACCCTTTCAAACCAAAGATTGAGATGAGAATTAGAATATGTGTTCATGCAACACTGTTGCATGCATAGACTATTTTTTACTCATACAAACCTAACTGAAACGTGGAGCCTTACTATGGGCCGCATAAGGAAGCTCAAAGTCGCTCAGAGAGTAATCGAGAGGGTTATATGTTCAGAGTCTCTGTGCGAGATCGAATCACAATTGAGGAGATCCGCAGAAGAACTAAAGTGACCTACATAGCTCTCAAAATTGCGAAACTCAAGTATCAATGGCCAGGGCACACAGCTTGTAGAACAGACGGCCATTGAGGTCGTAAGGCTCTCGAGTGGCTACCACGTACTGGAAGGCGCAGAGTGGGAATCCACGAGTTGGATTGACGACCTGGTAAACGTCGCGGTTAACCACTGGTTGCGGACAGCTCAAGACCGGTCATTGTGGTTATATTTAGGGGAGGCGTATGTCCAGCAGTTGACGTCGTTCGGCTGATATGATGATGATGATGCAAATTTTAACTCTCCCCTATCCAATTCGCTCCTTGTCTCACCAATGTGACAACACCTTAAGGCATATGTGACACGTGGCCAACCATTCACGGCGCATGCCTCGCGATGTTTGTTCGTGGCTTTACGTTGCGTCATGAATGGAGGTTCTTTTGATGCATCCCACTTTATTATCAGTACCTATCCATCCATACAAGTGCTGATAAGAGGATTATAGGTAATATTACCTCTAATTGTCCATTAGCAGTCAAGCATGTTGTATGTAGCAGTAAACCTGATGACATCAGAGATAATGATAGTCCTGGTGGGTGCTTTAAATTTTGATAATTTTTATGCCTTATCATATATGTAATTATCCTGGTTATGAGTGTCGTGATAGCCCAGTGGTTGAGGTTTACGAAATACGTGTCCTTTCGTGCATGTGGTAGTAGATTCGATACAAGACAAATATAAATGAGGCGTTTTCATATCATAATTATGCACTTTCTAAGTTTGTCTAAGACATCCCTGATGTCTTTAAAGACTAGCTTTTGCCCGCGACTACGTCCGCGTGGAACTTGTTTATATCGTACTTGCATACAAACTTCCACCCCCCTTTTCACCGCCTTAGGGGGTGATTTCCGGGATAAAAACTATTCTATATCCTTTCCCGGGTCTTAAACTATCTCCATGCCAAATTTCATCAAAATCGATTCAGCGGTTTAAGCGTGACGAGGTAACAGACAGACAGACACAATTTCGCATTTACAATATTAGTATGGATTCCATAGAGAACCTATCATCCGTCACTCCTACGCAGTTGTTTCCTCCAACATCCTCTCACCATACATCCAACACGCGACAACTATATGATACTTCCTACATTAACACACTGGTAGGTATTTTACTCGTATGACATACGTCACTGCATTGTACTACATGAACTTTTGTGTATCTTCATTGTTTGAATGCTCTGTTGCGACAATCTGATCTCTATATATGTATTGTGTAAGACTAGTTTACAACAAGTTGTTGTACCTATAATATCTACACGTGGTTTTCTTGTTTTCTATGCTGCGTTACTTTGTAGTGTTATCGTTTATCCTTCTATATAAGTAGGATAAACGGTCATTCTTATTTTTTTTATCGTTTTTTTCGGCCATTTTGGAAAACTCATAATATTTTATTGATAATCGTAATAAATAAATAAAAAACATAAATTTGCCCAACAATTAGAAAAACTACCTCGTTGGTCTAGTGGTCGCAAAACGCGACTGTTGAGCATAAGATCTTGGGTTCGATTTTCAGGACGGGCAGTGTTATTGGGCTTTGCCATAATGAATTGCTCAGTAGCAGCTTCGGAGTCTGGCTTAGTGCCCGGTTGATGGCAATAGGCTAGCTCAATTACGTGGAACTTAAACATAACAGGTGAAATATGGGTGGACAAATGGGTACATCTCCGCCTAACCCTTGGCGGATTACAGGCGTGATGTTATGTTATACCTATCAACTTCGTCGACGGCAGAAGCTACTAAAACAAAGATACTATAAACAGTAACGTGAAAGGCTTTTGTATTTTGTAATCAACTTACTCAGATGAAATAAAAACACTATAAAGGTTTTTATCAATCAAATACACACTTATCAACAATTTCTAATCAACACATATTTCTGTTACTAAATCTGTACATTCAACAAAATGAAACCCAACTTGTCAGCAATTCCGTGCTCCAACGTAAACTTTGTTATCAACAAAACACTATCGAGCATTTTCTATGTCCACTTATCGATGTCGATAAACCTATTTTTATCTTCGTTTATCTCTATTCAAGTTATTGAACTTGCATACAATGCTATAAAATCAGCTTATTGATATACAAAGGAGACACAGATGTACTACGTCGATACAATAAAATGATTCTGAGCATCCGTTTTGATTGGCGCCAGTGTGGTCAATTTTATCGATTGAACGGAATCGATTAAAAAGATAATTGGTCGTTGTTTCAAAGCCATAAAAAGCAGTGATAGTCCAAGATCTCAATGTCGCCAGATCTACGTCATTTTACCTTGATGAAAATTTTGAGTACGCAGTGAATGTAGCGATCAAAAAGGTATGTGCAATTGCTAGTTTTAATACTGAGTCATTTTACAAGAGTAGGTAATTCTATGAAATAACTTTTAGAATTGACCGCAATTCAATCGCAGTGTATAACTGTCAAAAATGTATAAATTTTCTAAGTCTGCGTCCGCGAAAACCGACATCTATGCGGACGAAGTAACGGGAATAAGCTAGTCATATAAAAAATCTTGTTAAGAAACCAGATACTTTTCGTAGGTAATAGCTTCAGCCAGACACTTTAAAAGTTCAAATGAAGCGTCTCACTAAAGTCTTTGAAGCTCTCCAATCTATCCTCAAAAATTTTAGCCATGCTAATGAAGTAGGTCTGGGGACTCTGGGATCTCGGACTAAAATTATAGTGAAGGGTTAATGTTTCAAAGCCATATAAAACGAGTAAATATTTACGACAATATTTGTTTAACTAGTATCATTTTATCTTATCTCCCTTTCAAAGTAAAAAAATCAAATACAAACTCTGTACGGGTTTTGTTTTATCTATTGTTGTTTTAGCTCAATAATGTCTCCGATGTCCTCTGTAAAACGTATATTATAGACTAAATTAGGCATTTTAAGTACAGTTTACTGATATAGTTCACTATGGACGGTGCTACGGTAAAAATAATAATGGAAAACGGATATTGAAAGCGAAGTAAGTTCTTTTTTATCTACTATGGTAAAATCTACACATAATCTATACTAATATTATAAAGGGGCAAAGTTTGTGTGATATTAGAGAACCGATTTTAAAATTTATTTCTCAAATTGTGCTATAGGCTTTATTTTATTATCAAAATATAAGGGATCCGTAAGAAAAATCACAGGAACGAAGTCGCGGGCAGAAGTTACTGTTTTATGGCACTTTAAAAGTAACAATATGGTGCCGATTCCCTTGTTAACAAACTATACTAAAATTAGAGAATTGGCATCTCTTACTGACATACAGCGAACGAAAAGGACGATGACATTTTAGAACTAAGTTGGAGATGTCAAATAAGTTTTACCTTGAATTTTTCCGTGTTAATTAATGCGTTCGACATGTCAACTAAAATTGCATGGAAGTTACAGAGTAGACTAAAAATTGACAGGTCTAATTTATTTTCGACCCTTTCTTGTTTTATTGGACCGAAAACGATAGAAATAATCTAATTTTAGTTTAGTTTGTGAACAAGGGAATCGGCACCAATATCGTCCCTTATTTGTCCAATACAATAGAATAAAATAGGTCTATTTTTAAAACATCATAAATATCCTGGAGGCCAGTTGCATTATTCAAAGGACAGTGTAATTCATTCAACTGTGTGCTCACACATTCTGTTGCCATATGTGCGTGAAATTGTATTCTCAAAAGTTCTAGAATAGTCGATAAGGTTCAATATCACAGAGCCGACAGACGTAGAAATTTTTAGAATAGATAGCTCGATATATTGCTATTACAGAGTGACTCAAGTAAAAAACAATTTTTAAGGCCTCTGTTCTTAGGCTTCCTAAGTCTTTCTATCCTGTGATTTTTTGTAGTTTTGAAGCTAGACCTAATAAAAATATATTTGAGATGTTGTGTGTACAATGTGGCTGTACTAATGGGTACACTTCTGCTTAACCTTTGGGGCGTACAGGCGTGATGTTAAATTATATTGTCACCTAATTTAGGCCAGTAGTTTAATTAGTTTTAAACTTAAGCTAGATAAATTGACACGGTTTCGTATCATTCTTGTAAATGTAAAGTATTAAGCGGCTGTTCGTCTTCAACCTTGGCCTGCAATACTGTCACAGTCGAATCAATCGTGATCGATTGATTTGGGACATTTATATACTTTTGTTTCATTAAATTTGTCACGTTTTTTTTACATATTAAAAGACTAGCTTCTGATCGCGAGTTCGTCTGTGTGGATTTTTTACACGACTTCCCCTGAAAAAAGGAGTGTTATGTGTTCAGGGTTAATGTATGTATGTGAGATTCTTTATTTCACCATAACTTTTAAACGCCTAAATCGATTTAGATGTATGGATTATGTATCGTTACAATCCTTGCATTGTTCCGAGTAACGTAAATTAATACCAGACTCATTTTTTTTTTTTTTAATCTGGTCCTGTCTATGTTTATCATCTAGAATTTGACAAGTAGATTAAAAAAAAATATAACACTTTTAATAAAAAACGTCGTAAAAAAAACTGACGAGTAAACAAAGTACAAATATGTGCGATTTTTGAAGCCGTGATTTTTTTTTAGTATCTTGTTACCGCGTTAAGTTACGTCTTTCGATTCTGGCTCTCATGAGATGCAACTGTTTGAGACAGTAAGGGAGGCTTGTCCAAAAAAAAAACTAGAGGTACTTCACATGTCACGTGACAATAAATTCTTTAATCACTAAACAAATTCCTCAATATCAGTGACATTATCTTAAATCTGTTGGTCAAGGTCGGAGTTAATCTTTATGACAACTGTTATCTTAAGTCTAGACTTAGAAATGGATCGGATTACCGACTGACATATATCTAGAAACAGGTGTTTTTTCTGGGTGACAGTAATTTATCACCTTTTTTTTTAGGTGGTAAACATCATCAAATGACTCCTTCCGCCCTGGGTGGGGCGGAAGGGACTGTCAGACTTTTACTGACTAAAAAACCACCCTGTTCCTTCTGTTGCCCTTTACGTTCCGGGGCCACGGTATCCTGTTAAGACGTCCCGCAACAGTAATTTATCACCTGCTAGAATGACTGGTTAGTAACCGATACTTATATACACATAATTATACTCATGATAACAAACAACTTCTCCAAAGAAATGAATTTTTTAAGGCGCATGATCTCATACACCCCAATAGAATTCGAGTAGGTAACAAAAATAACACACAATCAGTGTGTTTATTTTAGGGATAAGCAGTAGCTTTTAATCTGTAATTAATTTAATTACTAATCCCTTTTTAAACATAATATCACGCCTGTAATTCCGGAAGGGTTAAGCAGAGGTGTAGTAATAGTACACCCACATTTCGCCAGTTATGTTTTTAGTCCCATGTAATAGGGGGCGAGCCTATTGCCATCAACCGGGCACAAATCCAGACTCCGAGGCTGCTACTGAGACATTCCTGATGGAAAAACCCAATAACGCTTTGCCCGACCTGGAAATCGAACCCAAGACCTCATGCACAGCAGTCGCGCTTGCGACCACTAGACCAACGAGGCACCCCTTCGAGGCATCCCTTTTTAAAAACTAAACTATTCAACTTTTAGTAGCCATTTTTTTTTCATTTAAATACCAACCGTACCTACGGAACACGCGCGTGCTCATGCCTTTAGGTTTACTAGTCACACTATAAACTATTAACTACTAAAATAGAAATTGTGGGTGGACATGGATGTTTTACAAAATAATTGGACAGTAACTTAATTTAAAAAAAGAAAAAACTTGAATCTTTTCCATGTATTTTCTTTGTTTCTTTTTTTTTCTTTTTTTCCCCCACCCTGCTGGCGCCCATGTCAGCCACGTTCGGACTTCGCAAGGCATTCACCATGAATTGTCAGCCACGTATGCCACAGAATGTGCGGACGAGATACTAGCTGAACATTCATCGATGCGGTGAATTTGCGGCGAGCCTGTCGCGTGCGTAGCAAACCATGCCTCGCGATATGTATAGCTAGTACGTTAGAAAGATATCAAGCAGTCAGCCAGACTCGTATCAGCAGTGAGTGATAACGGTGCGCCGGACGTGCTTTATGCATTATCTCCCTCCAAGGTCTTTAATGGAGTAGACTTGAATGAATGTTGGAAACACCGAGGATAGCCATTTTTTTCTTTTTGAATAGTTTAAATCCCTTTTCTTTTTAGAGATCTTGGCCTATCAGTGACTAAAACCCATCCGTGATCCTCCTAATGCCCTTTGCATTCATTGCCGCGGTGACTCTTTCGAACAAATTCCGTAACCCTGGCAAGTTTCTTGCCACACTTACGCCATGGAATCTCAGTAGGGTACGCGTCTTCCGCGATCCCTAACTGATCCATATTCTTGCAAATAAAGCCTCATTCCAAGTCGGAGCTTATATTACCCCAAAATCTTCTCATAACAACTAAACACAACACCAAGCAACTGTTACACTTCACTTTCTTTGACTCCAGCAATATATTTCCCAGCATTTGATCGTCTGATGCACCGATAAATTAGTAGATCTACTTTTAATCTGTCCATCGAGATTCGTTTACATTCTGCCAGTGGATTCGTTCCGATTGTCCACTCGACATTTACCGTTAACTTGGCTTGAAGCCAGGATTTCATTTTCCGGGTAAGCCTTATTTTAATTAGCTTAAAAATGCGCTATAGGATAGGGTTTCTACTATTTTTTTACAGGTTTAGGAGTTTTAAAATGTCAACCTAGATATATTTTTTTTGCTTTAATGTTTTTTTCGTTTTTTTTTTTAGTTTTTTTTTTAAACCTAAATCGAAACCCTGAATTCTATGTAAATTAAGTATTCTATTCTATAATAGAACTTAATTTACATAGAATTCGGGTATTACAATGAGATGTTACAGATTAAGTTGTTGGTACTTACATCTTGTTGTAATCTTTTTTTTTTGTAATTGACTCTAAAAGCTTTATATGGAGGCCTGTAATATGCTATTTTTTTTATATTGGTACTTATTTCAGATTGATTAATTTGTAAACACCCTTTTAAAAACAAAAAAAAAATGTTTCCATATTTTTATCATGCTCGAAAACACAAAAATGACTTACGCTATTAAATATATATCATATATATAATATAATATATGTATATTAAATAAAATGACTCACCTAGAAAAACTTAATCCACAAATTAGAACAAAAATTCCCATGACTCCACTTCATTCATCAACAACAACCAACAACCGGTTTGATAATTGCGCAATTCGCGATTATGTAACGTTATGATTGCTACAAGTTGGGTAACTTGCAATTACTGTCAGGGTAATACGACAAACGTATGACGGCATGACAATAATCGCCAGTTGCATCATAAGCGCTGAAAGCAAATAAATAAAAGGTGCTGTTTTCAAATTCAAGGATGTAACTTTTATAGTGCTATTTGTGATTTTCGTATTCGTACTAGCCGTCTAGCCGATAGGCTAAGGCAGGCAGGCCAATGAGCTCGCATGCACACACTAAATGTATAGTAGCGCAACACTGTCTACCGCATAAGCAAATGGACAATTCAGTTCTTTAGAAGAGGTAGAATCGGAAATACTGTCAAACATAAATTACTGAAAAACAGATTTTCTTTAATAGTTGACCAGGCGTTGTAATTTTATTTAAAAATTCTTCGGCCGCGTCAAAGTTGATTTCTCCATATAAACTTTGGACTTTATGATAACTTGATGAGTAAAACTGCACTTTGTATACGGACCCGTCCTGACGAGACGGTATACCCGGCCTGGTATATCCCCAACACCGCGGGTGAAAATAAGTCAAGCTATGTGACACGGTAGCTAACTGGCTATAGAGCACTAACCAGAGGCGGTTTTCCTCGAGCTAATTTTGGGCTCATTAGCAACAAACTCCTCATTAATGCATCCCATAATGACAAGCTTTGTGCATACCGCCTTTCATCGCAAACATAACTGTTGACCGAATTTAACGCAGACCCGTTCTGAAAACCGTTCGCAGCTAGAAAATCCTTCCTGTAGACAGGGACCTTACCTTACGCCGGCTTCGCTCGGTAGTGGCGCATATTTCGTCTTGGACAATTTTTATGTTTATATTTTTTAGATTTAAAACAATTTTTTTTGGCTTTTTTAAATAACATTTTCTGTAAATAAACAATTTTTCTCTCTTTCTTTCCTCGTCCTCGTCTGCGCAAAATAAATAATATTATATCGCTGTGACGTGAGATGTGTGCATCTTAATAACGGTCCAGTGAATATTTCGCCTCCTGTGTATCGCGCTACGAGCGCACGCCGTCCGCACCTCTCCCGGTCCCCGTTCTCGTCTTACCCCGCACCCTTGTACCGCAAACGAGTCTAGCTAGAGTGTTCTTGGAAACATTAACTGGTTGAAGATTACCTGAGATTATCTCAATTATGTAAGTTCTAGTAGTGAATACTATTTAATAGTGCTTATTATGTCAGTGAGGTAGGCAGTAACATCAGGGAATTGAACCCAAGATCGCATGCACAACATTCACGTGTTTTGAATACTAGAACAACGAGGCGGTCGGAAAATTTAATTATTTTCCAAACCAATTAATGATCAGCTCTTACTCTTCAACCATCAAGAATCACATTCTTACAAGCAACAAAACTCAAAACACACCCGTATCCGTACTATAAAGTATTTGACGGAGTTGTCACCCAACACCGACCTTCGCGGTCTTCAAGGAATCGCGCTCCAGTGCACAACACATCATCATGAATTATGCTCGCACAGTGCCGCAGAACTAAGTACGAAATTGATTATGTAGACATCCTGTTGTGTTTTTTCTAGAACGTGATTTCGAGTTTTTTTTTGGCATGGTTTCTTGAGACTTACAGTAGGTACTAGACTAGGAAGTAAGCTGGGCACGAGGTCTTGAGTTTGATTAGTGTTATTGGGTTTTTCCATCGCCAATTTCTTAGTAGCAGTCTCGGAGTCTGGATTTTTGACCGGTTAATTGCAATAGACTTGCCTCTTATTACATAGGACTTAACATAACTGGCGAATTGTGGGTGTACTAGTGGGTACACCTTTGCCTCTAGGGGGAAAGAGATACAGTACCAAGTTACCAACCTAAATAATAACAAGCTGTCATTGCAAAGTTACCAAGTGTATCGTTTCCAAAAATATACTGTAACAAGCAAAAATATCTGAACTGGATAATTCCGGTTTACAAAACTTGATCACCGGTTAAAGCCGGTATTTGTCGCTGAATTGCGAATTATTTTACTCTATAACACCGTATGTGGTGTACAAGACCATATGTGGACCATGAGTCATATTAGCATTGACGTGTTTATTTCTAAGTAAATAAAATACTACTATACTGTAGTATATACTATAGACTGCCTTGTTGGGCTAGTGGTCGCAAAGCGCGACTGCTGAGCATGAGGACTTAGGCTGAAATTCTCACTAGCAGCCTCGGTGTCTGGATTTGAGCCTGGTTGGTGGCAATAGGCTCACCCCCATATTACATGGGATTTAAACATAATTGGCGAAATGTGGGTGCATTAATGGGTACACCTCTGCCTAACCCTTCGGGGATTACAGGCGTGATGTTATGTATGTTCTAAATAAATAAAATAACGGTTTACGTTAAGAACAGGGCATAGTACGCGCTGTGGTACGAGCGCGCGAGCAAACGTAACGTAAATTCGATCTATTTTGAAATTGGAATTATCAGTTTTTTTTTACAATATGAAGGCTGAAGACTTGAAGGCTTTACTCATATCACTGATTGATTTTGTGCATGTTTAGTGAATGAAATGAAAACGTGTTACTTTCCGTGTCATATAAACTCAAGATTTTAACCCTACGCCTTTATTAAAGAGGCTGGACAGAGGTGTACTTATAGCACACCCACATTACCCCAGTTATATTAAAAAAGAAACTACTACTTATTTCAACTTTTGAAAAAACCATCCGTAAAAAATAACGACTCGTAAAAGAATCCGGCAATAGTACAACTAACGCCTAGTAAATATATAGAAACCGAGGGCCCTAATTCCTAAGCCCCCACTATCTTATGAGTCAGACTAACAATCCTAGTTAATAAAGTCACTCCCATTCATAAACGGAAAGGTCAATTAGTGTATCGAGCTAGGGCTAATCGCCGTAATTACCAATTGGATGATTCATTTATACAATTAAGATAAGTGCGGATTATCTATGAGTATACCTACAGGGTGCGCCCTCGTGCGTTGAGAAATACAGGATGATTGATAAATTATTCTTTACATCAGCTTCGTGTGCAATGTAGATACTAACGTTACGTATAAATCTTCCTCTTGAATCAATTTATTTATTGATGAAAACCGCATTAAAATCTGTTGCGTTGTTTAAAAGATCTAAGCGTACAGACGGCGGGAAGTGAATTTGTTTTGTGCTATGTTTAAGATTTTGGATCTTCAACAAAGGAAATACAGATACATGACACTCGGTACAATTTTGTTTGTGTAACATGTTCTCCTTCAAATTATACGATCTTATCATGCACGTTTAATTATAATTTGATAATTTTATCTTTATTTTATTTTTTTAGCTAGAAGTAAAAATTTTAAACATTTTAAGTAATTCTATGGGTGCTAATGCCTGAAATAAACAACTATTATTATTATTTCTTCTAAATTAATTATGTTTAACAATTTGACCCAAAATTAAAATTCAACAGTGAACCTAACATTAGATAATAATTGGGACTATAATAGGTTACATACGTGATCCAAAACGGTCATACTAGTCATAAAAGGAATAATTTATAACTTTGTACGCCCTATTAAGGAAAAGTCGAATATAAATATTGAACACTTATACGTGTGGAAATGATTGTACTGCAGCTTTAAAAATAGAACAGTTATATTTAAAATGTAGTTACAAAACGATGATTCATTGTATTTTATTGTATACTTACTTACTAAAAATAAAACTGCCTAAATGCGAGTCGAAACCGCTAACGAAGAGTTCCGTACCAACGTAGGTATAGTCGCCAGCATATCACACCATTTTGTTGTAAAATCGCTTCTATTACAAACAAATAAGAAGCCGCAGTGTGTTTACTTTAACGAGCTGTCGTACGTACAGTACCAAAAAACGCCAAAAAAACAGGTTACTTGTATACCCCCCCTTCTCCTTAATAATTTGTAACTTTATTTTTTATCATTAGTAGTTGTTACAGCCCTGTAACAGACCGACAGACCAGCAGACAGTAAAACCTTAAAAATATATAAGTATCGAATCAACCTCTCGTTTATCGAGGTAGGCCGAAGAATTGTTGGAATCGATTGCAAAAACTATCGCGAACCAATCGATAAACGATCCTCAGTCATTGACCCAACAGAGGACGTTAGTAATAAGGTCCCCTTAGCACCTTTCCTGTACAAAACACTAAATACAGTCAAAAAGTGCACTCACAATTTCTCGTACGATTCTAAAGAAATATTTAAACTTGTACCATGAACGAACCCGTTGGCAACAGCAAGTATAAAAATAAAAAATATTATTAATGCCGTGACCATAATAAGACAGCTACAATTAACACAATAAGCGCCACAAACCATACTACAGTGTTGACTGTGTGAATCATCCGAAGATACATTATTATTCTTACGACACGACAGCGTGTGACGACGTGGGATTTGAACCAGGAAGGGACAACCCACGGGCGTAGTAAACTGTTTAGTACTCGTAAATAATAATAATACTAGTGAGTGTGCAAGTCACCCCCTGCCATTTTATCCGTGATACACAAGCATTGATCAGGCAGAGGTCACAGTCCCTTCATAATGCATACAGGGATAATTGTCGGTTGATGTTTCATTTCATCTTAAAGCTATCTAAGGGGCCTCTGCGACAACGCCTGCCAAGGTTGCGGGACGTCTTATCAGGATTCCGTGGCCCCGGAACGTAAAGGGCAACAGAAGGAACAGGGTGGTTTTTTAGTCAGTGAAAGTCTGACAGTCCCTTCCGCCCCAACCAGGGCGAAAGGAGTCATTTGATAATTTTTACTACCTAAAAAAAAAAGGGTCCTCTGCGAACCAGCCTGCTATTGTCCCACTGCAAGGCTAAGGCCTCTTCTTATACAGAGAAGGCACGAGCATTGATCACCAAACTTGCTTATGGCGGATTGGCGATTTCAGATTTAAATTAATTATGTCAGTCCAGGTTCCTTCACGATGTTTTCCTTAGAAAGTATTCGGATTTATCATGCATAGGTCTAGGCATCTAAGTATGTAGGTTGACATACAAATCAATAATATTTAGGTAATTCAAATTTGAGAAAAGATCATTGAGCATAATATAAATGTATGTTTTCGTAGCCATATGGCTGAGAAATAAAAACATCCATTGCTATTAAAAAATTGTCCTCCATATTGCCCCATTAGGTACTACCCGTACCCAAAATGAATATCCGAATAAAGAAATATTCGAAACGATGCAAAATACAAAGTATCACTACAATAAAACAACGATTATGAGACACACACAAACGCAATTTATCTCAAAACAAAGTAAGACGTAAAACAGAAATAGAATCAAAACCGCAAGTAATGAAGGTAGATAATAATGAAGAGAGACTAATGGTCACAATAATAATCGGAACAAAGTAACACAATGTGCACACAATGGCTCATTAACATTATCATAGCGTGTGGGTGACTAAAAACTTGAATAATGAATTCGAATAATAATTTAATATGACCCAAATACTTTGCGACTTGAATAAAATTAATAATTATTGTGATTTTGTTAATAAATGCTGTGTGATCCACCGACAAACCGGTTTGTTGGGAGATGTAGAAAGATAAATAAGTAATGGCAATATAATACATATTAATAAAGTAATTTTCGTTCCCACTGGCTTTTACACGCGAATTCGTCTGCGTCAGGTCGGTTATCGCAGATGAAGTCGCGGAATAAAAACTAGCCTATGTCCTTTGAGGTTCAAACTTACCTAGCTTTTTTCTGGCTAACTGATCGACTTCACAATCTAAATGTGCTTGTAAAGTCTTTAATTGAAATCAATCCTTTGACTTTGACTTCGC
Source organism: Hoplodrina ambigua (assembly GCA_949774945.1). NCBI lineage: Eukaryota > Metazoa > Arthropoda > Insecta > Lepidoptera > Noctuidae > Hoplodrina > Hoplodrina ambigua. The sequence continues at coordinate 11,386,911 of OX458979.1, forward strand.
AATAATCGCTGTGTTTCTTATTACGATATGCGTAACACATAACTGATGCATTTAACACGCAAAAAAAATGATAAGCATGAGTTGAATTTAATCAATTAGTTTAGCTCCAAAGCATAGATTAACCAACTAATAAAAAAAACTGTATTTACAGCTATGTTTACGTGTCAGGACAAAGCATCAACTAGAACTAAAGCGGAACCAATGATTCAGTTCCACGTACATTCTGATCTTGAAAAGAATGATGCATAAAATAGTCATGACTTTGCATGTGCAAGTACCATATCAAATTGTACTTTATATTTATTCTAAACAATGGGCAAATTAGATAAGCAATACAGTCATAATCCTAATGAAATGCAAAGATAAACATTAAATGATATTTATGATGCACAGGCGGGAATACTTGATCTCTTAGCTCGTATAGTCAATAATTATCTTCATCAATAACCAACAATATTAAGGCCAACAATTTGGATGCCGGTAGTGGTTGATAAAGTACCTAGTTATCTACTAAAAGTAGCATTAATTCGACTAAGAGTATGTAGAATATAGAGACAAGTTAAGAATTTAACTATTCATGACACATAGAAGTCTCGAAGCGAGCGTACAAGAAAATCTAGGTTGTTAAAGCAAGCAAAGTGAGCTTGGGAATTAGGGACTCGAAAATATCTACCACCATCACACTGTTACATAATAAAGAACTGGTCTGGATTTAAACCAGCCTATTACTGTCCCATTCCAACCATGTGACCGGCCCCAGAGGCGGTTTAGAAACTCTGACACTAGTGTGTGTGTGGGGTCGTAAGACCTTACTGCCCACATGATACAGAAGAAAAAAAATAATAAAGAAATCTACATCACTTTTTGCTTATAATGATGAGCAGTTTTTACAAAAACATGCTCGTGTTTTGAAAGTCTCCTTTTTAGCCTCAGGCATCGCACTATAGATACCATCATCGTTAACCTTCCTATTTTTCTTTCCAGGTAATAATCTGACCGAGCGAAGCATTTAAATCATGGAAGAAATCAAGAAGGAGATCAACTTGGACTCGATCCTCGAAAGCTTGGGGCCTTATGGCAGATACAACCTACTGAACTTCGTGTTACTTCTCTTTCCTATTCTGCTCAGCAGCTTCTTTGAATGTGGCTTCATATTTGAAGCCCAGGAACTGGCTTATAGGTGAGTTTGACTTTAGTATTATTTCGAAATATATTTCCTCTAGTTTAAGTCAAATCGTATATTTCAAGTAGACCATTAAAAGTCCCTTTGGAACGTCACCATCGTCCATCATCATCGTCGTGTACTCTTAAGTATTTTATGATTTTTGGATTGTCATATAGTTAAATGGCTTAGCTTAATCCTCGCCTGCGCCTGAAGAGGGTCGTAGCGTGATATACAAGAGGCAAAATGTGCACTGGACAGTTCTTTCGATATGTGACGTCACAGTGGTGTATATTATTTATTTCTCGCTTATACACAGGCAAAATAACACAAGATATTTTTAATTTTCACATCAAATTATGATGTCTATTTTTATAGTAACGACCGATTTGTCTTTGTTTTGTCCCAGAACATGAGCAGATGCTGATTTTAAAATGGCCCTGAAATGTTCGTCTTTGTTTGTATGATTTAAAGTACTTACATCAAAACAGTACAGTATTCATTTAAGATTAGATTTATTTATTTAAACTTTATGCAACAAAAGGTACAAAGGCGGACTTAAAGCCTATATGTATTCTCTACCAGTCAATCAAAGGAGAAGAGATAACATGGCAGGTGCAAACTATATTACGAACCGATCGATTATCCTACATTTGTTAGATTTTCTCTGAAATCAGGACAACAACAGTGAATAATTCAAAGAAACGTAAATGAATGAATAATTTATTTATAGGTTTAATAATAACAAATCTTCCTTTAGCCTTCACAGTTGGTTTGAGTTGTATAAACGCTTCGCCTTCTATGGCTGTTGCTTCATGTTGAGTATAATTTGGTTTCTCAGGACCTTTACAAATTACTTTAATTGAAGTCTCATTACATGATGTTTCGTAAATAGTATTCACATCGGAAAGTGCTGCTTATGCAGAATAATATAGAAAAGATAGACCTTTAGGTCCATCTATTCTATCTTATCTTAATAATTATATAAAACCACGAAATATCGAAGACCGCTTGACGTATAAAAATAAAAATCGGCAGGGATGTAGTTTATGACTAGTAGACGTCCGACAAAAAAAGATTTTCCAAAATTCCTCCCCTTAGTGGATGATACGGGGGTCCAAAGTTTGTATGTGGAGAAATCAACTTTGACGTGGACAACATCGCGGGCAGAATGTTAGTACTTCATAGACTCAACCATCCAGCCAAATAACGGCAGTTAATCTGTTATATGTATTGTTATTGTTGCATTTAAGTGATATTAATAGCTTTATATTTATAGTGAAATAACGGAGCTTTATTTATTTTCTCATTGAAATAACAATAGCGCTTTAACGTTACTTGTCTAATATTGAATGGAATAAAGCGAATGATTTTTCTCTTGATTTCGTTTCGATGATATATGATAGATCGTCGCTACGTTTACTGCCTCGTCAGAAGCATTGCACATGTTGTAAAGGGCGCAGTTGATCAGGCAATTGGGACACATCAGCATATGAGAAATTGCTGGAGCTCCGTAATCGCACTGAGTGTCGTACGGGTCTTTGATGCCTTATTACGCCATATTAGATTTACAGCTGCCTACTTGGGGGCGCAGTCGATTCAGTGTCTTCAAGATAGACCACTGCAGTTCGCGACCTAAATGTTGAAATGTAGGTACATTGATTACAATAGAATTATTCTCATCATTATGTTACCACAGACTATCTGACGTAGGTGTGCTGTCTATTTTTACCTTTTAATTTTATCTCGAAGCTTTTAATCTTCATCTTTCTCTCTTGTGATATAATAGGTGATTGAACTATACTTTTTTTAACCTTTTTAAGGTACCTGACGTACTGTCTCAGTTAGCTCCGGTTATTGCTCTCGGCGTGTACTAAAATAATCTCAGAGTTAATTTTCCTTATACGTTTCTATTTCTGCTCTTCTATTTTAATAGAGATAGGCATTTAAAAGGAGGACAATGCTTATCATTTTTTACAAGGTTGATCAAGTTTTCCTCGTTTTTTTATTGTGTCGTTTTGACAGCGTGTTTTTTTAGATTTTAAGTCTATTAATAAATTGAAAGGCTTTTGCCTTGTAGTAGGACAATACGGGCTAAAAACATTCAAAGTAAAAAAAAATGAAAATATATTATTTATTTAATGCACAACATAGTTTACACGCTAGGCTTAAAACTAGTGAGTACATGACCCTGTTAGCGCATTCTCATAAAATTCAACATTTGATCATTTGCTTCACTACAAGGCAAAGTCCTCTGCTTATACAGACAAGGCACGACCATTAATCACCACGTTTGCTCAAGCCAGATCGGCCTTTTCAAATCAATATCAATTAGAACTCCAGGTTTCCTCACGATGTTTCCCTTCAACGATGTCAGTGATGTCCAAGATAAACTTAGCGAGTACATATGAATTGAAAAAGTCATATTGGTACTTGCCTTAACCACTAAACCATCATAACACAGAAGAATACAATAAGAATGTCAATTTTTTTACCAACAGATGTGAGATTGACGGCTGCGAGCAACGCTTCAATGACACCTCCTGGATCAACTACGCTATCCCGACCAACGAGATACTTAACAAACCAGAGTCATGCATGATGTACATACCACTCAACAATTCCGAGTTTCAGTGTCTGCCACACAATTTTGAACTGAATAAAACAATGGCATGTGAGAAATATGTTTATGAGGACGAATATTCACTTGTTAAAGAGGTCAGTTTAACCGTTTAGATCTTAAATTACTTAGTTTTTAAGACTATTTTTGCTATTGAAAAGACTTAATTTTCGAAATGCTTGATCTAAGGCTCGTATTCTAGAACGACACTCTAGTACCTATTTTCTGAACGACAAAAGTTTGAAAATGTAATCCCCAAAACCCCTTTGTACTTCCTAGTATTATAATTGACGTGATTTGAGAGAGAGAGAGAGAGAAATAGAGTGAGTGTCGATGTGGTGTTATATTCAATAAGTTAATTTAATATGTTCAAAATAAAATATGTAAACATGATGGTAAACTAAAAAACCTGTTAAACCAAACCAAAAGAACTAGATTACTCAATCTGCTCGCATGAAAAAAATGTTACAACACATAATTATATCCCAGATTATATCTTGTTGGAGCGCCTACGCTAATCTTATAGCAACAATTAATCTGTCCGTGCTAAACCATCACCTTTTGTTCTCACTAATTGTCATTCCAAATTGTCATTAGTCACTGTTCAAAAATTAAACCAAAAACTTAACACGTAACTTGAACCTGCTGCATTTTTATTATAATCCTCGCTAATTTCCGCACATATCTTCATGGTTTTAAACTTGAGTTTCATTCTAGAATACAGATTAAAAAGCACTGAGCCTTTTAGCATAGCAGTTGATATTACAAGCCTAACAATCGAGTATATCATCTCAATCGTACACACGTGAAGTAATACTAAAATATTTGCAAAAGAATCTCTTATCCTTATTTGTGTAATATGAAACTGTGTCTGTTTACTTATTCCACTTTCTCATGTCAACTGCTCTGTGTATATTGTTTATTTTGCCGAAAAAAGAGGCTTCTTTCATTGAAATGTACATTTTCGTCTTTATCTGATATATTTTGGCATATGTCGTTATCTCGCCAGGCGCGGATCCAGCTTTAAAAAGAGTGTGATCATGGTCATCTGAAATCGGCTAAATAAGAGTTAGACTAATGACTCATGCACCCGAAATATCGCACCTAACCTCTAAACATTTGCACCGATTTTAATACTTAAATAACTTTAACAATTTAAAAGCATATCAGATTTAATTTAAAGCTGATACATTTTATATTGACTAATTTTATAAAGATACTTGCATAAACAACGTTAGTATTTGTTTACTAAAAACTGAAAAGGAGTTAATGTATGTGTGTATGGGACTAACTGCGAAACAAAATCAGCTGATTTTTTGTTTGGGATTTCAGGGTTATTTTCATAGTAAAAGATATTCACAATGATGAGTACAATGACCCCTTTTCAGGTTTATGAAAACAAAAAATAATATTGTTTAACAAATTCAAGTTTTCGTGTCTTTTTCGCGAAAAATTAGACTACTATTCCGATGGATCCGCGCTTGAACATCGCCCAAGAATGTCCGTTTATGTGGGCAATTGTAGTCCCGAGTCCATATGTAAGTTGATCTCCCTAACAAGTTACACGTGGACCCGTAACAAAGTTATTGGCTTTACATAATAATACTATATTTGTCCGCAGTAATCGAAGTACAGGATGGTGGACGCCACTGCGCTAAATATGTAAACTCCACGCTCTAAACATGCTACTTAATTTTAAGACTCTTGAACATTATCTAACTTTTCTCCATCTTTCAGTTCAATCTCGGCTGCCAAGAATGGAAGAGGGCTTTAGTTGGGACCATTCACAACTGCGGAATGTTTGTTGCTATGTTGTTCACTGGCGCCATATCTGACCGGTTTGGACGGAAAGTGGCCGTTGGATTCGCGGCTACCACCAGCTTTATATTTGGTTTCTCGAGATCATTTGCGCCAAATTATTTGACTTATGTAGCGTTGCATTTCTTGGAGGCGGCGTTTGGTGGTGGATTGTATCCGTCAGCTTATGTGTTTAGTAAGTATTTTTGATTACTTATATTTCCCGCGGTTTTACCCTTGTTGCTACATTTATTATTACTGCTCTGCTTCCATGGGTCGTAGCGTGATGTTATATAGCGTATACTATTCCTCACGAATCTGGCTAATATAGACAAACACATGCTTCCTATTAGACTGGTAGTTCCAGAGATTAGCGTGTTTAAACAAACAAACTCAAAAATTCTCTTTATATTATATATATAGATATAATTATGTAGATTCAAATGTGGTCATATTTATGTAATGGAATATTATGTATCTTTGTGGATTTTGGCAATAGTTCACCAAACAAATATTATCAAAATTGAAGATATATTATTTGGAGGAACTGAGTTCCTTTTGCGAGGAAGACGTTTTGAGTTTATCAATAACTTTGGAGCACAATAGTTTAGCAATTAATTCAAGTTAGAGCAGTAATCATTTTGTTATTATTATGAGACCTATAGGTAAACCTTGTCATAAAAGATAAGTAAGAAACAACTGTATTTATCAACTACCCTATATTTAGAAAAAATATTTTTTACAAAGCCTGTCCATTTATATTGACAGTTTACAATAATTACTATTTGTAATATTAGTCAAATGTATATTGATCTTAAAACAACCTGTATTATCATTAAAATAACCTGAAAGTCAGCAGTTTATTAAAGACTAACGTCTGCTCGTGATTTTACCTGCATAGCAGTCAACGATACCATGATGCATATCTTAAGCCACTTAAGTGGAGCTTACTATCAATGAAATAATTTTTGTAATTGAATATAATTTTTTTTTTTCGTTCTTAAGATTACTTCTTCAAACAAGCAGTTTTACCTCCTCAAAATGTATACATATGTAAAGATCTTTAATAAAGACACTAGATAGACACTTAAGGAAAATCAAACAATAAAAACATGATTTTATTAATTCCGCTTTGAGTTCCACTAAACCCATTACGAAAGACATCATAATACTCACCATCTTCAATATCGTTTACTATGTACGGCGTTTCTCACAACTTGTCCATATTTATACTAATTTATTCCTTGCAGTTATCGAGCTGGTCGGCCTCAAACAGCGAGTCATAGTATCCGCCATGTGCAATATGACCTTTGTCATTGGCGTCGTACTCATCGCTCTCCTCGCTTGGGTCATCGACAGCTGGCGCACTTACATCCTCATACTCTACTGCCCAGCCTTAATCGTCGTCATCTACATCTGGTTCATGAACGAAAGCGCCCGCTGGCTCCTCAGCAAAGGCAAACGAGACAAAGCTGTGACAGTCCTCAAGAAAGCAGCAAAAATCAACAATTTGGATCCCAGAAAACTTGAGCTGGACTTTTTGGGAGATCCTTTATTGAAGGTTGAGAGTCAAACTACAGATAAAAAGTCGCAGTTATCGAAAGCGATACGTTCTACAATAATATGGAAAAGACTGATGATTTGTTCGTTTTTGTGGATGACATGCTCGTTAGTTTACTATGGGTTGTCGATTAACTCTGTGTCGTTGAGCAGTAATAGGTACGTGAGCTTCATGTTGGTGACGTTGGTGGAGATCCCGGCGTACATCGTGGTTGTGATAGTGCTGGACAAGTACGGGAGGAAGCAGACGCTGGTGGCCACGTATCTGACATGTTCGCTGATGAGCTTGCTGTTTGCATTCTTGCCAAGAAGTAAGTATTTCATCTAGTAACAATACCAGCCTATTATTGTACCAATGCCGTGCAGAGGCATCTTTTCAAACAGAGAAGGCACGAGTGATCAACACGTTTACTCAAGGCAGATTGGCAATATCAAATATAAGTCCAGGTTACCTCACCACGTTTTCCTTCACGGATATCATGAATTGAAAAAAATCACATTGGCACTAGCTCGTGTTCGTTTGAGGATCCACAACCTCATGCATGAGAGGTGGGTGCCTTAACCACTAGGCCAGGTCGGTACTATTGCATTTACACTGAGCCACTCCAAATGGGGACACATGCAGTGGCGTAGCTACTAAGGTGCTAGACGGTGCTGTACACCGGGGCCCCCATGCTTCCCAAAATATGTTGCAACACGACTTTAATCAGTGCCTTTAATCATTTGAAAGAATACAGGAGAATTCGCAACAAGTTTCGACTTCTATTCGAAACTTGTGGGCCCCAGTTTTTTTTGCACCATGGCGTTTGGCTACCTAGCTACGCCTCTGGACACATGGAAAACTACTAAGATTCTAGAATACCACCTGATTAGGAAACCAGGTGGTATTTTTAAATCGGTTAAACTAAGTACAAGATATTTTTAACGATCAATTTAAAACCGATATAGAAGACTCGGTCAATGTCATGTATTGCCAGTAAGTCACGTTCAATAGAACGATTAATCAATTCGATTTTATTAAAACATATGTTTCAATCTATCACAAGTTGGTCACGTTTATCGTGATATAAAAACAGGTCAAGTGTGAGTCGGACTCCGAAAGGTCATATGCGAAAGGTTCCGTACCACTGTATAACATTTAACACGACATTCAAATATTTTTTGTATGGGATCTGTAATTTTTGACGTTTTAACTGGCCAAGAGCTTGTAGGATTTGCATGTGAAAGGTTTCTTACCACTGTACAGTATTACCTACAAAAACGTACGTTTCTTGTTGTCATCGTCGTTTGTTTGTTGTTGGAAAAATTAAACACCTTTGTATTATTTAATTTGTTATTATAGCGCCCTTAGAAATGCATACTTTGTCAAAATTTCAAACGTCTACAAATTACGGTCCCTGTGACACAGTAGTCTTAGTAATACGTACGGTACCCTAAAAAATACGTGCGTAATAGACACATCATTGCTAACAATATTTCATTCTATAAAAATATGTACATATTTGTTTCTCAGCCTTTACTGTCACAATGATGGGTAAAGGACATAGTCTATTTACATTTTATATGACCTCGTAAAGGACTTTTGCTGAACATCTGCCAACAGTAGGCTAAGACTGTTAGGCTGTGTCATCGTAATAAATATTATAATATAAGTATCCATACAAATAAGTAATACCACGCCTGTAATCCCCGAATGGTTAGGCAGAGGTGTACACCCACATTTCGTCAGTTATATTTAAGTCCCATGTAATAGAAGGCGAGCCTATTACCATCAACCGGGCACAGATCCAGACTTCGAGGCTGCTGCTGAGAAATTCCTGATGGAAAAACCCAATAACACTTTACCCGACTTGGGAATCGAACCCAAGACCTCATGCTCAGCAGTCGCGCTACACCTCTGCCTAATGATGTTATGTTACTTATTTTGATGATTTGTCTTATTACACACCAATGATTTGTATACATCAATGATTGCAGTATAATTCTATGTACCAATCGAGAAACAAATAGGCGCAAGTAGTGGCCCTACCACAACATAAAAAAAAATATGAAGGGCATGACAAAACTTATATCTATTTTTAGATTAAATACCGGTTAATTCCGTAATCTTAAGTGCGGTCTATTATTTAGTTATTATACATTGCCTCATCTATGTATAAACAAGGCTATAACAGTACATAAACAAGTATATTGAAAACAGAATATAAATAAAGGCTTAATAGTAAACATTTTATGCGTTTGTAAACATGTTATGTTTACTACGGAAACAAAATGCGGATATGTAATGAATTTAGTTTACAAGTAGATTTAATTAAGGCTGGTTACACATTCGCGGTTTTGTACGCGCGACTTATAATGACGGCAAAATCGCGAATAGCATTATGTGGCAATCATATAGGTCATAGATTGTATATTTAATCGATTAACATTTTACTATAAACTAACGCCCGCAACTTCGTCCGTGTCAAATTCGAATATCTTCCAGATCCCTTCAGACGTTTTGGTGTGATGGGAAAAAAAACTTTTGCATTATCATTAGTAGTGAAACAAGTACCAAAGGTTTGTTAGGAAAAGGTCGATAACAAGAAACTCAGGGTCGTAAACGTATCTACTAAAATTTTACATTAATTACGTCCAGTGGATTATTTGGAATCCTAATTATAATAAACTAGCTTTTACCCGCGACTTCGTCCACACAAAAATAAAATATAGCCTATGTTACTTGCAGATAATGTAGCTTTCTAATGGTGAAAGAATTTTTAAAATCGGTCCAGTAGTTTTTGAGTTTATCCATTACAAACAAACAAAAAAAAACTCTTTCCTCTTTATAATATTAGTGTAGATTATTTGGATATCTAAAGACACGGTCAATGCGGTGGCTGAGCAATTTGTCGCTATGCCACATATCGCGTATTCCCTACAAGCCTGCAGATAGTAGTTTCAGGTCTGTGTATGTGATTATATATTATTGTAAACGCACCCACGATGCAGGAGAAATTCGCAGTGCGAGGCAGATTAAAAAAAAAGTAAAATAAAAAAAGGTCCAAAAGTGACAAGTGAAGTTCACCAAGACATTACTTAAGAATTGTAATATTGTAGCATCTATCGGTATTTCAAATAGACAAGAGCAAGCCTAACGTATTTTCAGATTAATCAAAAGTATGTAATTAAAAACTACAATTAAAAATAAAGATGTCGAAATAGTTACTTTCAATAGTCGCGCGATAAATCGCTAATGTGAAAGCGGTCTTCGCTGACGCGTCAGTCCGTCGACCTTGCGAATGTGGTGAAACATTCTACACGTGTGTGTTTATCTTTGTAAATGTACGATCACGATCTTATTATGTCCGAAACTCCGAACGAAACATTGTATAATTAATTTTGACACCACATCATTTTTTTTTCGTAGTCTCGCCCCCTATACATGGGACTAAAAACATAACTGGCGAAATGTGGATGTACTTATGGGTACACCTCTGCCTAACCCTTCGGGGATTACAGGCGTGATGTTATGTTATGTTATCAAAATATTTTCGAAAGGGGTAATAAAGTCAGTCATACACCCTTCTTTTATCAAATATTATTATATTGCAGTCCTAGGTATGGCTGCCAGGGTTGTGGATTTTTGAAGAGGCTCGCCAATGGGCGGTCCAATATCAGTCGGGGAGCTGGCGAAAACTGGGCTCCCGACTTATTATAGTAGGAGGAACCGCGGAGTTTTAGTCGGTAACAGTCCGACATAACCCTCTGTTATCCCCAAACAGAGGGCATCCATGAGGATTTTCCCACGAAAAAAAGAAGGGTTACGGATTTTGTTCGAAAGAGTTGCCGCGGCCCTGGAACGCAAAGGGCATTAGGAGGAACACGGATGGGTTATAGTCAGTTAGAGTCTAACACTCCCTTCCCAGAGCGGGAGAAGACATTATACAGAGTGTTAGTGTAAACACCGTTATCCATGAAACCAGTGGTTTGGTTTCACTAATAGAACATTAATGCAATGAAAAAATAAATCTTTTTATTTTAAGTAAAATCTCCATTTTACCTCAAAATAATTTCACCCTATATTACAATGATGTAATTAGTTAAAACTTATGTAGGTAGTTGTAACGGACGGCCAGTGCAGCAGGTCAACGCCCTTTGAGGTGATTACGTAACTCGGGCGCATAGTATCCATGAATTTACGGACGGTGTCGGACAGATTTTTTTTTAAGTTTTGAAAGAAATCTTTGTTTATTTATTCAGGTAAACATTTTTTTAAATAAATCAAGTACCTATGGTTTTAGTGACAACGGTGTTTACACTAACAGTCTGTATGTATTTCCCATCCATAGGTCGTGCTTGCAACCATTAAACCAACTTGTAGGATTATGATAACTGAGCATTCAATACTTAGTTCCTTAAATTACACTTCGGTCCACTTGAGCGGAGCCTCACAGCTAGTACATGTTCACAGTATGCTTTTCGATCGATACCACCAAAATGGCTATTTGGTTTTTAATGAAATTTGCCACAGGACTAGACCATAACCTAGTCTAAAACATAGAATACTTTTTATGTGAGTAGTACGTTCTTATGGGACAATTTTTGAACTTCATGCGAGCAAAGTCGCTGTCGAAATCTAGTTACAAATTACATCATTAAATACGTGACGCTTGTGTTTCTAATATAAACGTGGATCACGTAACAATATATAGTTATCTAGGTGTTTCTTGATAACCGTCAATTAATTCTAAAAATACTTCAACACAGTGTTTCAGAAAATATTATCTATTCTACGTGATAATTGGATATAGTAGATACCATTAACTAATAATTCCTAGACAAAACGTCTTTTAAAAATCCGATAAATTTATTTTAAAATTAGATTTGAGTCGCTTTGAAATCAATAAATTATTAATTTGAGTTTTTAGTCATTTGAGTTGGCAAAGTGACGTCATAGTTTGCTCTTGCTGTACAAAATCTATAGGGAAATCGCGTTTTGTCAACTGATAAAATGTATGCCAATTGATTTTTAGTTCTCAATGTCCAATTCCCTCTGGTAAAAAAAAAAACTATTGCCTACGGAAGAACCGATTGTTATTTGGAATATTATTTTTAGAAAGGGTTATATCTCTTTTAGACTATGAATGGCATAAACCACCTTCCCTCCCCCCTGCCCCCCCTGGACCTTGAGACGGTTTAGAAACTCTGACACTAGGGTGTGTGGGGTCTTAAGACCTTGCCCCCTGCTCACACAATAAAGAAGAATAATTAAACATAGCCATGAGATCATGATGACCCAATCGTAAAGACATCCGCCTTCCATGCATTAAGTAATGGTTTTTTTAAGTCATAGATAATTATTGCATTGTATGAATTCTTGATCTATCCTTGCTCGTGTCTTCTCTGTGTAAGAAGAGGCCCTGTCCCTCAAAGGATAGTAATACACTGGTACTACTATTAAGCAAACATTCAACCAAACCAGACCACTGAACCGCCATTTCTTTTTCAGACGACTACTGGTCCATCCCCCTGTACCTGATCGGTAAATGGAGCGTGACCCTCGCCTACAGTTCTGTCTACATCTATGTGTCTGAGGTGTTCCCTACGAACATGCGACAGACCCTGATCAGCATGTGTTCCATGGCTGGCAGGATTGGATCGCTTATTGCACCGATGACGCCTTTGCTGGTGAGTACTGAATCTGCTGTTCGATTTTTAAAAAATTAATCCTATACACAAATTCGTTTTTTTCTATACATAAATTCGTGTTTTCTATACACAAATTCGTGTTTTTTTTTTTAATTAATGGACAAAAACAATGGACAGCGACTCTTTGGTGTTGAGTAAAAGAACGGTATAGAAAATATTCAGAATGACACAGCAGAAGTTAACCAAATCATTTTCTTTTACAGTCCTTATACCACAAATCCATGCCGACAGTAATCTTCGCAGTCATGTGCCTCATATCCAGTACCCTCGTTCTGATGCTGCCAGAAACTAGGAACATGCGGCTACCAGACACGATCGAGGAGGCAGAGGCCCTTTCCAGAAACAGAACAGACAAAAATTGAGGCTGTATTCCTAACACTTAAATTAAGTAGGTATAATGTCCAAATTATAAAGACATCAGGGAACTTTTAGACTTTTTGTGTTGAAATGCAGCTGGTACTATTGAGAAAAGGGATTTTTGTTATTCCCTGGTTTTGTAAAAAGTTAATTTTTTAAAACTATGTTTAGGTGTGTTCTTAATTCGTCCCATTTACAGACCTTTAAAAGAATATCAAAGATGCATCTCATACATGAGGTTGCGAGAGAGACCTACAAAAGCTTTTAGAATATCATTGCATCCCTCTCAAATTATTCTAAATTGATAGAGACAGAATTATACGATTAGCTCCCAAAGTATGTATGAGCAAGTAGGCCTTAGGCGATTAACACTCGGCACCGCGCACCGTCGCGGATGGTTGTGGCGGCAAAGCGGATTGCACCACTCGACCGCGCGATCGGGCGGTGTACGTCATCAGATTTCATAGAGGCCAATGCGACATGAGATCCGCTTCACCGCCAACCGCGGCTGCGCGATGCCGTGTGTTAATCGCCTTAGTTAAAATATTTTGGAACGAATTAAGAATACACCCAATAAGAATTCCGGTTGATCCGGTAAAAACTGAGTTGTGTAAAAATGATCCAATGTGTCGTTTATATTATGTTTATGTGTAGTCCTTTTTTACAATGCACTTTAATTATACTTATATACTGATCTTACAAGACTAAGTACTTACACAAAATACTTAAAAGTAATTTAATACTTTAAATTATCCTATTGGAACCAACACGAAGAACCCCGCAGACTGCAGGCTTTTAATCGGCCGGGTTGGGCTGCTAGTGTATACACCGAGTCAACTAAACAGTTTGGTTGGTAAAGAGTGCGCAGACTAGCCAATGCTGGTTAAACAGTCGGCTGATAGTTGGCAAACTTTTTATCGGCCGAAACTGAATTGCTGTAATGTGCACAAATGCACCTCTTCATACTGATAAGTCGACCAAACTATCGGCCGAGATAACGTCAAAAAAAATCCTACACATTCTCAGAATCAGGGTGTAAAAAGACATCACATAACCATTAACTGCGCTTACTGTCCATTAAACTAAGTAACATTGAGCAAAAAAAATTGCTGGGTAACGAATTTTTTTTTTGTAATAAAAAAATATTCTTTAAAAGTCAAAATATTTTACTTTCGTGGCAGTATTTAAAGTTAAGTTATAACTTTTAAAACTGTTTTTTTTTTTAATGTTGCAATTTTGACCTTCGACATCCGTGACCAGATTATCCCAGGAATAGTCTAAAACAAAAAGAGCATCTCAATGATGGGAATAGGTTGTTTCTTTCATCTTTTTACACCCGTTAGGTATAGATTTATAATTTAAGTTTTATTTCAAATTGGAAATTGAAATATTGCAATTTAGAATCGATTATACATCGATTGCCGTCATAATCGTTTTGTTCGTAAAAGTCTGTAAGTTGAACAATACAATAAGCTTCGATTCTTTATTCAACTATATACACTATTAGGTTATGTACACACTACAAAATTTAATTGTTTCAATTTTTTAAATGCGAAATAAAAATCGCAAATTACAATGCATACTTTATTTTAACATCATAAACGTGAAAGTAACTCTGTCCGTCTGTTTCGCTTACACGACTAATCCACTGAACCGATTTTGATGAAATTTGGTACGAGGTAAGTTCGAACTCCAAGAAAGGACATAGGCTACTTTTTATTCCACGACTTCGTCTGTGCCCGCGACAACCAACATTTACATGGACTAAGTCGCGAGCAACAGCCATTTTATTTTCTAGAATATTGTTCAAAGATTGTGGCGATTATTACCCGCAAAGATTAAAATTCGTAGTGCGAACTTAGCCTTACAGACACTTTGCAAAGCTATTACCATTACTTACGAACAATTTGCTCTGAAAAACTTAAGTCTTCTTTCAAAATCACTTGAATTCTCGAATGATTTCATACAAACGTATCGGAAATAAAAAGCTTGTCGCTAAATGGGAAATTATTAACCGATTTTGTAAAAATAAAGTTATGTTTTGGAAAGTAACTTTTTGTTTTCATAAAACATATTTAATATTAGACCAGGTGGTCATATTAAATTTCCAATTAATCTATCAAAATCTAAATCATAAGTGCCCGAATACACAGTCCATTTCAGCAATCTTGTATTTTTGTAGGTCAAAAGCAAACATCGTGTACCTAATGCTTTTTGATGTTGCAAAAAGAAGAGTACTTATGGGATGTAAAAATAAACATGATACAGCAGTTCACTACGTAATTCTACCCATCAAACTAAGTAACTTTGAGCACAATTTTTACTGGGAATCATGTTTATTTTTTGGTTAGAAAAATCTTTATGGTAGAGCGGCATGTGTCAACTACAGTATAGGGATCGCGGCAGTATTTACAGTTTAGATATAATATTTAAAACATGTCAAAAAGACCTTGACTTTGAACTTTAATATCTCGATAACCAGAACATTCCCAGGTATGGTCTGAACAAAAAAAAAGATCACAATGATGGGAATCAACATGTAACTTGCGGCTACATTAAGCGTCTTTTTAAAAACGTTATAAAATGCTTTTCCATTTGATTTAAACCGAGCACTCAATAATTTTTAACTCTTATAGACCTTACCAACATGCTATAAATTACAAAATCGAATAGCAATTTCATGACCTGTTTGATATGTTTTCTAACAAAGAGGCGAACTCCAGCCTCCCTCCATTTTGCTTTGATACATTGTATTTTAGTATCCGATATTCATTTTTGTAGCCATATTTTTAAAATAGCGGTGCACGATTTAATCGATTGTGAAACGTGTTTTATGTTATTGCTGAGTTGAACTGTGTGAACGGGCACTAATAAAATTTTCAAAAATTTTACTTTTATAATTTATTTGGTTTCCTTTACTCGAATATGATACATAAATAACTTAATTTCTACTTAATGGTATCTTATTTTTTTTTTTTAATATTAAAAATTAAAAAAAAAAAAAACATTCACATTGCTCTGCATTGCGGAGGTGGATACTCATGAATAAAAATGAAAATGTAAAAAAAAATGATGTGGTCCAATGTTGGGCGAGGGCTGTTGATTTTATCAGCACAAAAGTTTATACTTTTTTTTTTCAATTTTTAATTAAAGTTTGCACTTTCGATATTGAATGTACTTCTTTTATTTTAAAATTCGAACAAATTGTGCTGAAAACATCAACTACCCACATCAATTAATTTATTTAATTATATTTACGTTAATATTTAACAGTATTTTTGTATTAAGTGTCCACATTTTATAGTTATTAGTTTTTAAGTTTAGTGTGGGACCAATATAAATAAACCGTGATCCATAAACTACGTTTAAATTTAGTTCACTGACTAAATTTTGGCAGAAAATACCTATACTGTATTGAACAGATTGAAATTAATGTAGTGTTATTTTTAAAACAAGTTTCAGTTTTCATCTTCGTCAAATTCATAGAATAAATAGGTTTTATTTTACTAAGTGATTTTTGAATTCCGAGTAACTATCTTGAAGCTGGGTTTAGGCCTCATTTACGGAGACGCGGGGCGTCGCGCATCACGTTGTGCGGCGTGGCCCCCGCGAAATTCTAACATGCGATGCGTTGTATGAGTAAGTTTACGGAGAAGCGATTTTTGACTTACTAATTTTCGCGCCGCTTGACGCCACGACGCACGCGACTCTCCGTAAATGAGCCCAGGCAAGCGGGGCGATAACCCACGCAGGCACACAGAAATCACCTCGCGAGACTGCCTACCGCATACACATTGGGGCAATTCTGTTCTTTAAAAGAGATGTATTCTAAAAAAACTGTCAAACATGAACTTTTATTTCGCCCTTTCAATTTTTTTATGACAACTTACTGTAATTTGACGAAGATGCAACACTGCAAATTGCATGAGCCTAAAAAAAAGAAGCCTATCATAAAGAATTCACATGCATTTCCACATATCATTTGTCATTTATTCGCCTAAAATCTTTCATAAAAACTAGAATCATCACAATTCTTCATATTTAACATTATTTTTTTTTCGTTCTTTTGACGCATTTAAATATATCACAAGATTACGTAATCATTACAAATCTCTGATAAAGATTTTCATTAAAGTTTTCCAATATGCATGCACGTCTTAACATGCAAAACAAATGGCATGATTGAATGATTGATGAATTCTAATGACTAAATCGTCACGTAATTATGATTCTACAGCTTGATTGCTTCATTATTCTAATCATTACTTTTATTGTGATGTAAATTGTTGAACATCATAACAATGACAGTTTACCATTTATCATCTATTATTTACATGAAATCTTGGATTATTTATGTAAAAACTAAATGTATATTTAATCACTTTTCGGATTGTATTTTTATTGTAGTAATTACTTTGCTGTGTGTAACAGATGTGACAAATTATAGATAATTGTCATGACATAGTTAATTGTGTCAAACGGGGATTTACATACGCGTTTTAAGAAACGCATCATATTGTCGTTAATTACGTGTGTTGCCCTTTGAACTAAATAACGCTGCATAAAAAATAATGCTGAGAAACGACTTCTGTTTTTAGTATGAAAATCACTGTTTATGTTTTGCAATATAAGACACGCAAAACGCTGTAATTACAGATACATACAGAGTACATTGAATTGCCTTGGAGCCCAGAGATAATTCATTTTTATTAATTATTAATACTAGCTTTTGCCCGCGACTTCGTACGCGTGAATTTCTTTACGAATCCCTAATTTTATTTAAAAAAAAATTTAGACAATTTTACTTGCTGATAATCTAGCTTTGTTTAGGTGAAAGAATTTTTTAAATCGTTTAAGAAGTTTTTGAATTTATCTATTACAAATAAAAATACAAATATTTTTCTTTTTATAATTATATTTAAGTTTAGATTAATCATGCTTGTTCCTTAGACTTAACTTTTCTATATCTCAGAATAATGAATAGCTATAGCTAGAAGTTTGCTTTCTCATTGATTCTCCATTACGATTTACAAAAAAAAAAAGCCGCAGGTTTTAACAATGGTTACAAAAAACCCCGTTGTGACAGACGGACAAACATGATCTTAGAAAACGTTCCGTTTTTCTTTTTGTCATATCTGTCTTTAAAACTGTTCCATGTTAGAAATTAGCGTTATGAGTTTATTTTCAATTTCGAAACAATGCATATTGAAATCTTTTCATAGAAAATGACGATTGATCATTTTTTTTTAAACGTAGTTTATGGACGAACCTTTTGTAGTGATATAACCGAATTACTACTGCACCCAGCATTTTTAGTATATTAATATTAAAATACATTTTTGGTATTTTATTAATTTAGATTATTATTATAATAATATTATTATTTAGTAGTGCATCAGTGATTGTCATTATTGTGCTTTTATGATACCTATTATTATTTATTACTACATTTGTATTTGGTACAAATACAATTTTGTTGAATACACAATTTGTATAATAAACTTTTGTAAAATATTTTTTTGATTTTACTATGAACCCTTCGTGTCTTTCGTGAATTAATTACTTAACATCACGCCTGTAATCCCCGAAGGTTTAGGCAGAGGTGTACCCGATATTCGACACACATTTCGCCAGTTATGTTTAGGTCCCATGTACCTAATAGGTGCAAGCCTATTGCTATCAACTGGGCACAAATCTAGACTCCGAGGCTACTACGGTGAAATTCCTGATGGAAAACCCAATAACAATTTGCCCGATCTGGGAATCGAGCCCAAGACCTAGTACTCAGCAGTCGCGCTTTGCGACCACTAGACCAACGAGGCAGTCTTAACTTTATAATAATTAAACTCAATACAAAACTTATAAATAATAATAAAATCAAAATGTAGGTATGTGCAATTTATAAAAAAGAAAGCAGGCCCGGTTTGTGCCCGGTTGATGGCAATAGGCTCGCCCCCTATTACATGGGACTAAAAACATAACTGGCGAAATGTGGGTGTACTAATGGGTACACCTCTGCCTAACCCTTCGGGGATTACAGGCGTGATGTTATGTAAAGCAGGATTAAAAAACTCGTTCGCATCGCTGTCAATGGGGAATGTCTTTGTTTGTTTTTGAACAAGTTGTGTGTAGGAATTATTGGCTAGTGTCAATAATTACACAATTTTTATTTCAAGAGACATGTTTTTTTTTTGCTGTTCATGAGGTCTTGGATTCGATTTCCAGGTCTGGCCAAGTGTTATTGGGTTTTTCCATCAGGAATTTCTCAGTAGCACCCTCGGAGTCTGGATTTGTGCCCGGTTGATGGCAATAGGCTCACCCCACATGGGACTAAAAACATAACTGGCGAAATGTGGGTGTACTAATGGGTACACCTCTGCCTTTTTTTTTTTTTTTACCGATGGGAAATCATCAAATTATGACTTCCCCCGCCCTGGGCGGGGCGGGAGGGAGTGTCAGACTTTTACTGACTAAAACCCATCCATGTTCCTTCTTGTGCCCTTTGCGTTCCGGGGGCGCGGTATCTCTTTCGAACAACCCGCAGCCCCGGCAGGCATCGGCCCTTAGTGGCCCCTTCAATTGTTTGCTGACATCTCTTTGAGGCGCGCGTGGAACACGAACGCGCCGTCGACACGGTCTGTCGTTATCAACAAACGGACGGTGAGCTACCCATTGCTCACCGCCCACAGACCCGCGTCTATGGTGGCCGGGAGTCGTCTCGCGGCTCCCGACGCCCGGAGCGTCTCCCGCGGCGGCTGGGGCGTGAGGTGAAAAAGAACCACACCTCTGCCTACCCCTTCGGGGATTACAAGTGTGATGTTATGTGAGTTTTGAAGCTTCACAGAGTTATTTCCTAATTCAATTTTCTTAAATGCACAACAGAATATCAACCTGAGTTTAAATAACATTACCATAGTAATAGTTTACCTAGCTCATTAAACTTCGCCACAACGCTCCAACTTACTTTAAATATTTAACCAAGCTTAAGTAATTACTTAAGTATGCAAGGGGAGCGATGACGTTGATGGTGCTCATGATTAATTGTTGCAAAGTGTGGTCGCGGTTACAGGTTAATGGGTGCTGATGTGTCACTCGCGTTTGACGGGTTAGATTCGATGTAAAGCAATCACAGTGATTGGTAGAGGGTTAATATGATTTTGTTGTACAATTTAGGTAAAAGCATTGTAGGACTTTTGCGTAAACTATTTGGTATTAATAATAAATACCAATATTTATTATTAATCATCTTTGACAGTCGCTACGGGTCATCAGAGAAGCCCGAAAGTCTGACAACCAGGGGTCATCAAGGGGTATAGTATTACCTAGTTACTGGGTTGTGGAGGTCAGACAGGCAGTCGCTCCATGTAGAATACTGGTACTCAGCTGCATTCGGTTAGACTGGAAGTCGACCCGAACATAGTTGCAAAAAAAGCAATCCGACTCGACCTGGGAGAGATCAGGCGCAGAACCAACGACTTTACGTGTTTTTCGAGGAACAGGCGTGTCACACTACCAACTTTCATACTCCGTGGTTCTACTGAGAAATCCTAATGAAAAAACTGAATAACACATTTTGGCCGACCTGAGAATTCAACCTAGGACTCAGTAGTTGCACATATTACCACGAGAACGTTGGCCAGCTTAAAGTAGTGTAAAAACATCTTCAAAACCTCAGAATGTTTCGAGGAAAGCATACATTAAAAAGAATGCTCGCTACACGCCACAGAGCGTTTTAATTTCACAAAAATTGCCTTCTAGAAGCGGAGCAGTGCTATTTTTCTCTTGTTTTTCATTTAGAGCTAGACACGTGGCCACAAACCGTGTTTTTTGGGGTGTGAAAACGGCCTAGAGCAAACTTTAGCGCTCTACGTAACAATGCAGCTAGAAGGAATGAAGCATTGATGTCGCAAAGTTGGATGCGGCAGTGTTGGCAAAAATAATTATCATTTTGAAAAAAGAAAATAAGGAAAAGACCAGAGAAACGTACAGCCAACAAAAGAGATAGGTATGCAGTTTAGTCAGGGGCGGATTTATGTATAGGCTTTTTGGGCTGCAGCCCAGGGCCCCCATAATTATAAGGGCTCTCGTTGAAGAAAAAAATATAAGGGTACACTCTCGCCTCCATTACTGCAGTTTGATTTCGGATGTAATGATTAACTATTATTGGCCTAATTTGTTTCATATATGTAACTCTATACATCATTATAGCACAGTTTTTTGGCAAAATGGCAATAACTTTATTATTAAGTTAAGGTAGGCCCCCCAAGTAGTGACAGCCCAGGGCCCCAAAAATTCACAGTCCGCCCCTGAGTGGAGTCACATATAGTTGAAGTTTTCTAAAAAACCGATGAATGTTTTGAAATGTATTTAATTTTAAAAGTCTCTAGATAATAAACAGTTCATTAATTATGTCAATGGAAGAGATCCATCGGTTTCTAAGAAAACTTCAACTATATCTGACGACCTTGGATACCTATTTCTTTTGTTGACTGTACCGTTTTTACTCATACCATTCTTCTACATAACTCCTAAGAATTAGTAATTTTGTGAGTTGTAATTGTGAGTGGCGCTTTTTAAGTCACAACATTTACGCTGCATTCCTTTTTATACAAAAGCTCATCTATTGCCATACGACGATGCAAAACAAGTAGTCAGATTCAGCTGAACGTAAATTACGCGACTCAAACAACGCCATTATACTCATTTGGCCTAGCTTATTTGTCTAATTTATTCCTTTTACACATGACAACAATGTTTACTATCAATATTTTTGGATAGATAGGCACCTACATCAAAAGTTTCGACAAATTAATTAAACGGTCCAAACAATGGACGAACTGACGAGGTTGTCTGTTCTTTGTTGTTTCAGTATACATTACAAATCCTTCTACCATTATGGCACGAGGCAAACAGTACACGTGAGAGTCATTATAATTTCAACCTAATTAATATTGTACCTAACCGTTATAATAGCTACAAGCATCTACAAAATGTATTCCTTTTATTTCATCATCAACATCATATCAGCCGATGCCGATGCGGTACATGAATCCGTGATAGTCAGATTACGGGTCGTCAGAGGCCCGAAAGTCTGACAACCAGTCTTACCAAGAGGTACCTTATTACCCAGTTATTGGGTTGATTGTGGAGGTCAGATAGGCAATCGCTCCCTGTAAAATACTGGTATTCAGACCCCAACATAAATGGGAAAAGGCTAGGCAAATGATGATGATCATAATATCAGCCGAACGACGTCCGTAAGTATTTATTCAATTCTGTCATTGTGTTTTTTTGCAAAAAATTATGCCGCATCTACAAAATAAGAATATCTTTGTATGGTTTAAGTCTGAGTCGAGGGATGATATCTCAGTGCAACAATGGCGCGGTCCCGTCCCTTTTGTGTGCAACACTCGGGTCGCGACGCCGCCCAAAATATTGCACTTCTCTAAATCGCCACACAGTGATGTCATGTGTATCGATAAAATAAACTATCGATATTATTTATTTATTTAGTTCAGGCAATAAGGGCTTTTATAAAAAAAAATACATCAATATAAGCAATGTTATACTTATTTAAAAACTATTTTCTGATATTATGCACACCGACTCCTTTTATATTGCGACGTTTTTCTCGCTATTACTGAAAGTTTTTGAGATCGATTTTGACACTAAACTGTCTTAGCTGAATCTTTCAAAACGTTTTCGGTAGCAGTAGTGTCCATGGGATTGTGCTATTACTAAGCCCTAGCTACGAGACTTAAACAGTGTTAATTGAATCTTTTAAAACAGCAGTAGCAACAGTGCTAGCCAGTGGGGTTGTGTTATACTAAGCCCTATTAACCAGATCCTACTAAAGCTTGGCTGACCGCCCATCTGTTTATCAGGGAATATTCTTATTCACAGTGCAGTATTTCTACATACATACATAACATCACGCCTGTAATCCCCAAAAGGTTAGGCAGAGGTATACCCACTAGTACACCCACATTTCGCCAGTTATGTTTTTAGTTCCATGTAATAGGAGGCGAGCCTATTGCCATCAACCGGGCACAAATCCAGACCCCGAGGCTGCTACTGAGAAATTCCTGATGGAAAAACCCAATAACACTTTGCCCGACCTGGGAATCGAACCCAAGACCTCATGCACAGCAGTCGCGCTTGCGACTACTAGACCAACGAGGCAGTCAATACGGCTACGTATTTCTATTGTAGCAACAAACAAAATTTGTATGCAGTGTTAAATATTTTACGGTGGTGTGACACCCTTCATGCATGAGTCCAACTCACAATTGGCCCCTTTTTAAGTACACATCGGTAACCGCAAAGGTAATATTTATCACATAATTTAATTTACTGGACTGCTTCGTTGGTCTAGTGGTCGCAAGCGCGATTGCTGTGCATGAGGTCTTGGGTTCGATTCCCAGGTCGGGCAAAGTGTTATTGGGTTTTTCCATCAGGAATTTCTCAGTAGCAGCCTCGGAGTCTGGATTTGTGCCCGGTTGATGGCAATAGGCTCGCCCCCTATTACATGGGACTAAAAACATAACTGGCGAAATGTGGGTGTACTAATGGGTACACCTCTGCCTAACCCTTCGGGGATTACAGGCGTGATGTTATGTTTTTTTATGTATGTTATAATTTAATTTAAATTAATGCAACACGTTGATTGAAGCGACGCAAAATTATCATTTGTGGTTCACGATGACCGTAAAATACGATATAACATCATAAAATGTTAACGTGTATATAAAATAACGAAGTATTTCTATTCAGATTTGCTTTACAATGAGAAAATATAATTATAATTATGTGTATCGGCTTACTTTACGTTGATTAGTTAAGGGTAATAAGCTTAAAGAAACTAATTTATGCTTCGAAACGATGTACTATTATCTTAAGTTGTAATAAAAAGATTTTACGTCGTCATACCTGATTACCTCGACTTGACTGCCTCGTTGGTCTAGTGGTCGCAAGCGCGATTGCTGTGCATGAGGTCTTGGGTTCGATTCCCAGGTCGGGCAAAGTGTTATTGGGTTTTTCCATCAGGAATTTCTCAGTAGCAGCCTCGTAATCTGGATTTGTGCCCGGTTGATGGCAATAGGCTCGCCCCCTATTACATGGGACTAAAAACATAACTGGCGAAATGTGGGTGTACTAATGGGTACACCTCTGCCTAACCCTTCGGGGATTACAGGCGTGATGTTATGTTTTTTTATGTATGTTATAATTTAATTTAAATTAATGCAACACGTTGATTGAAGCGACGCAAAATTATCCTTTGTGGTTCACGATGACCGTAAAATACGATATAACATCGTAAAATGTTAACGTGTATATAAAATAACGAAGTATTTCTATTCAAATTTGCTTTACAATAAGAAATTATAATTATAATTATGTGTTTCGGCTTACTTTACGTTGATTAGTTAAGGGTAATAAGCTTAAAGAAACTAATTTATGCTTCGAAACGATGTACTATTATCTTAAGTTGTAATAAAAAGATTTTACGTCGTCATACCTGATTAAAATAACAATTGGAAATGGTCTAGTATTCTAGTTTTTAATTTATTATTACTCAGGTCAGGTAGGATAACAATTTAAAGTGTCGGATGTTACAAAAACTACAGGAGTTTGTTGTGGCGTTTCACCAAAAGAAAACATTGAAAATCAATTACCTTAGGTCATTATTATATCTTGATTGGCATGAAAACCTGAATGGCAGATAAGCCTCTTATGTCTAAATTGTCAGCACAACATAATTCAGCGTGTCCATTAAAATAAGGTCAAACAATTTCATCGATATCGATAAACTGCAACGTCCCCATGACTACAAGTTGACACCAGTGTAAAGGCTCTTTGTGTGATTGAAGCGGAGACCGAAGCCCCTGTTATCACCTCACTACGGTGATCAAGATTACAGGTGGTACACGTTAGATATTATGTACCTACTTATGTGGGGTGTAAAAAGACACATCACATACCCGTGCCATGTTGCCCATCAAACTGAGTAGCATTGAGCAAAAATTATTACTGGAAAATTACTTTTATTTTTATTTATTTATTTAAACTTTATGCACATGAAAAAATACACTGTACAAAGGCGAACTTAATGCCTTAGGCATTTTCTACCAGTCTACCTTAGACCTTACATTTACCCATATCTTATTTTTGTGTGAAAAATGTACTGTTTATAACGCACACAAAACATTCTGCTAACGGGTGCGTCCAATATTACAAGAGTCTTAAGGGTATTTAAAGTTCGAACATTTTGACCTTGAATTCGTAAAAAAAAGTTGAAAATTTAATCTTAATTATCTCGATATTTGTTTCAAGAGAGTGGTCAAAATAACGTAATACTTATAGAATATAATAAATTAAATATGTAATTAACACTCTGTATACTTTGACTGCATTTTCTCTGTCTTTTTCTTAATGCTTCTTTGTTTTTTTTTTTGTGTGTCTATTTGCCGCACGTTCCTAAATACTGTATGGACAGATATAAAACATAAGCACTGAATATTATTTTTTTAATATAGATATTAATTTAAAAAAAAGTTGGTTAAATTAGTTAACCAAATTTTTTTTACCAATGAGGGTTAAATAATGTTGGTTAATTCATTTTGACAAAACCAGCATCATTTATGACAAAGAAATAAACCAGAAACTTTACTAAATCTCTCCAGAACTAAATTCTCTGTCATTAGATAGCAAACTTCATAGTTAGTTAATAAGCAGCACTTGTAGTTTGTGGCTAACTGCAATATACGTTACGGAGCGTAT
Organism: Hoplodrina ambigua; assembly: GCA_949774945.1. Classification (NCBI taxonomy): domain Eukaryota; kingdom Metazoa; phylum Arthropoda; class Insecta; order Lepidoptera; family Noctuidae; genus Hoplodrina; species Hoplodrina ambigua. The sequence continues at coordinate 11,412,878 of OX458979.1, forward strand.
CCGAGCGCATAAGTTTCTTGCAAGGCGCTCCAAACTGCTATCCGATGGTATTAGAAACAGCTTTGCTTGATACGAGTTTTATAGGGACATACATTTTTGTTATTATATTAGAGACTACAGAAACTTTGAAGTAATTAAAATGAGGTTTTAGTAAGATTAAACTTTATATTGTTAAAACTTTTTAGTAAATAGACTGAGAGAGTTATCGGGAAGTTTAGTATATTAAAATGGATAACCACTTAAGCTCCACCCTGAAGATAGACACGTGGTCATATTTTCGCAAATTGAAAATATACCGAATGGAATTGTTAAGCAAAGTTCCTGTTGGTTTTCGCGCTCGCAGACGAAGTCGCTGAATAAAATGGGTGTTGGGGTTCAAAACTACGTACTAAATTTCACTATAATCGGATCAGTAATTTAGTCGTGAAAGCGTAATTAACAGAGCGCATTCATAATATTAGTGTGAATTTAAAAATCGAAATAAATATAACGTTTACCCCGAGCGCACGTACCTACTCCTTTTGACAAAGAAACTTAACTTTAACTTAAGACAATATATTGATAGAAAAATAATGAAGGAAAACGCAATATCAAAGATGTCATATCCAATAACGAACATATTAAATCGGTATGTCTTCTTTATCAATCCCAGGATATTAGCCTGAGGCTCAACGCAAGTAACGTTTAGTTTCCGAGATTAAATATTCAAATTAACTTACAGTTTGACAAGCAAAACTATTTTGTTATTCTTTTAAGATTAATATATATATATATATATATATAGAGAATATATATAAGAAAATAAGGTTCAAAATTGTATGCAAGTTATAAATGCCTCGGAAAATTACGTTTTGTAATTGTCATTGAATTTTCTAGTTCAAAGAAGTTAAGTTTTCTAGTTAGTATGTTGTAGTTTCTAGTTTCTTTTAATATTTTTTGTTAAGGCCATTGGGTGACTGCTAAGCAAGGGGGGTTTCCTATTTGGGCAAAAAGAGGTAATAACTTTTCCATTAGGAATATCTCAGTACTAGCCGAAATTAGGAAGTTGGTGGTGTGACACCCCCGTGTCTCGGAAACCACGTAGAGCAATTGGTCCTGCGCCTGACCTGTACCCAGTCGTGTCGGATTACTGTCACATCAGACAATGAGAGTGAGGGAAGGAGTGCACCTGTGTTTGCGCACACTTCTACAATATTATATCTCCTGAGTACTTCTTCTTCTTTATCGTGTGGGCAATAAGGTCTAACGACCCTACACATCCTAATGTCAGAGTTTCTAAACCGCCTCAAGGGCCTCTGATATGGTTTGAGTGGGACAGTGATAGGCTGGTATAAGTCCAGGTTTCCTCACGATGTTTTTCCTTCGCCGATGTCACTGATGTCCGAGATAAACTTTAGAAAGAATAAATATATGAATTGAAAAAGTCACATTGGTACTTGGCTAACCCCCTAATAGAATATTATGTTATAATTTCAACAATATGTTGTCAATGACAACGGCTCAAACATATTGCTGTCTGCGTTTGTCTGACCCTAAATGTGTTGTTACAATCGTTTGCATAATTCTCTCATGCAAATAAGGGCTCAACTTATAATTACTCACCTACGCATAGTCATAATTCAAAACCAGTATAGGTACGTTATACACATACATATCTGTAAACAAAAGGGCTTGATTCTGTATTGTAGGATAATTGTGGTATTTAAATGGTGTGGTAGTTATACTACTCTAGCTTTTGTTTCGCGTAAATTTCGGTTATCACGGACGCAAACGCGAAAAAAAAATATGTCATTTCTTGGAGTTTATACTTATCGCGTAGGTACCAATCATTAAAGTAAAAGTAATGAAGGCAGTTATTTATTTTCGCATTTATAATATTAGTATGGATTTATAGCCAAAAACAGTTTGTGACATTGACTGTTACTGAAATGAGATTGTGACTATATTTTGAATGTTTTTAGTCACGGGAATCGGGAATTAAAATTCAGGTCTAAGCAATCGAGACGGTTTTAAAATTAAAAACTTTTTTCCCTGTCGGGATATTCAAAAAATAGAACACGGTTAACTCCCATATTTTAAAACAACGTTCAATGTGTCAAAAAATATTTCTAATTTTTAACGCCGACTGTTACAGAAGATAAGATTTTAAACGTTTTAATTTATTTATTTATTTATTTAAACTTTATGCAACAAAAAAGTACAAAGGCGGACTTAATGCCTTAGGCATTCTCTACCAGTCAACCAAAGGTGGTGAAGAGATAACAAAGCAGGTGCAAAAAATTGTACATGAGGAAATAATCAGATAAGAAATTTCAAAATAATTGAAAACAAAATCTAAACAAGTTTAATCGTACACAAGTACATAAACTCATATATACCATATATATATATATATACATAAATACATACATATTTTATAAAAAGAATAGAAAGGATATTTATGATAAAACTCACACCAACAAACAAACTCACTTGTCGTTTAATCACAGTAATTAGCCTTCTGGTCTAATTTTATGCCTTGTTTTAAAATGAATCGGTAAGAGTCTAAACTTAACATTTGTACAAACAATTAAAACACCCACTTCAAACAGGTGTTACATTACGGACATCAATGATGACAAATCCATTTAAAGTCAATATTCTAACAGAAACATTAATGCGTGTGTCAAATTATTTTTAAAACACGTCGTCGGACGTCACTGGCACGTGCTCTTTGCAAACATTATTCTAATTTATGCTAAAACGTGTTTTTTTGACGTCATTTATTGACTGCCTTATAATTCATGATTTCAGGTAGTGGGGCATTTTGCAATTGAAAGTGGGCAGAGACTATGTGGGTTATCGACAGATGCTATACTCCTTATGGTGTGAATGTGACAAACCATGTTACAGACCTTAATAAACAAGGCTTGATTCAGAAAGCAGTATTTCCTGACTCTGGTTAGGAGGTCTGGTGGCTTAGACAAAGTAACAATTTCAAAACGATAACGAAGTTAGAAAAGACTAAAATGTATGGGATTGACATAAGCCGCGTTAAGTCACGTCGTTAATCGACGAAGCGATGACCACATGAAAGACTTAAATGTATGGGATTGACATAAGCCGCGTTAAGTCACGTGGTCAATCGACGAAGCGATGTTACTTTGTCTAAGCCCCCTGTTTCTCCGGAGCCCTAACCGCCAGTAGCTTGGACCCCAATATCAATGGGCAATTGGGCAAAGCAGCTGCTAAAAACGTTATTATTAGGTACACTAAGTAGTTGTATATTTACCTAAGAGATTGCGTAATATACTTACATAAACTACAATATCATGGAGCGCCCCTCAAAAAATTCAAAACGTTTGAAAGTATTTACAAGACTCACAACGCATGTGTGCGTACTGAGACGGCTCTCGAAACAAAAACAAATCAGCGATTTGTTGCTCGATAGCGGTGTCATTTATTACTCATTATTATTAGTATGGCGCTGCACAGACATCCTCTATGAAAATGACACGTGCGTTGTCTTGCGCGGTGTTGCTAGTTATGATTAGTTGACCAACAACTCTGCCGGCCTACTACTGAAGACGAATACTTACTACTACATAGAAACTCTTTCATATGGATATGACTACCCACATTGAATTAGTAATACGGAGGGGCGCGCCATGTTATACTAGTTTATCTCTACACAGGTTTGTTACAGTCCAAGAGCTCAGAGTTGCTTAGCTGTCTTTTTAGCATGGTTGAAGTTTTAAATTTAGAGGAATGTAGTTACAAAAGTCATCATCATCTGCCTAGCCTTTTCCCAGCTATGTTGGGGTCGGCTTCCAGTCTAACAGGGTGCAACTGAGTACCAGTATTTTACATGGAGCCACGAATACCAGTATTTTATTTTTCACAAACCAGTAACTGGGTAATACGATACTTCTTCATGTAGTGACAAAAAGGAACGTGTTAAAAAAATAAAATTCGTAATAGTGGGTAGTTGCAAAAAAAAATTACAAATCTAAGTGCGCGACGGCGTTTGCGCATCGTGCAGCGTGTTATTTGCGCGAGTGATAAGGTATTGTTACTAATGTTATTAAAGTCCGTGACACAGAAATAGAATTGCGAACATTATTACTGATCGATGGTTGCAAATAAAATAAATTGATGCTTATTATTATTATTACTATTATTTTTATAGCTTTAACGACCTTTTATTTACTATAATAACTGTGTTTTTGTCATCCATGGTTACCATTTAAAAATACTGTACCGTCAGCACGCTCCATACAAAATTAGTCTAGTCATGTTTTGGAGAATTAATAATTAAACTCGATGTGATTTTGTCTTAACTGCCGCGTTGATCTAGTGGTCGCGAAGCACGACTGCTGAGCATGAGGTTTTGGGTTCGATGTTCAGGGAGGCCTCCTGTCCTGTGTATGAGTCTCCCAGGCTGCTACTGAGAAATTCCTGATGGAAAATCCCAATAAAACTTTGCCCGACCTGGGAGCCTACGCTCATCTCTTAAAACAATATTATTTTAATATTAGTTTGCCTTTCTTCTGCTGGATTTTCAACGCTCGGCTTACCGCCGAGAGTTCAACATTCAACAACATGAATTGCAAAGTAATATTAAAATAACATTGGTTCAAGAGATGGCGGTAGGCTCCCTGGTCAGGCAAAGTGTTATTGGGCTTTTCCATCAGGAATTTCTCAGTAGCTAGTACACCTCTGCCCAACCCTTCGGGAATTACAGACTTTTACTGACTGAAAAACCACCCTGTTCCTTCTGTTGCCCTTTACGTTCCGGGGCCACAGTATTCTGTTAAGACGTCCCGCACCCCCGGCAGGCGTTGGCCCCTTTGGGGGCCCCGTCCCTGTGCTGACAGCTCTTTGAGGCGCGCGCGAACAGAACGCGCCGTCGACCCGGGCTTGGTCCTTGATCGGACGGCGAGCTACCCATTACTCGCCGTCCGCAAGCCCGCGCCTGCAGTGGCGGGATGTCGCCTCGCGACGTCCATCGCCCTGGGCGTCTCCCGCGGCGGCTAGGGCGTGAGGTGGAGGATGTCCTCTCCTCACGCATGCAATGCATTTGTACGGAGCGCACTATAACTCGGTGACCTTTTTAATTAAATTAAAACATTTATCTTTTTTACTGTTTCTTACCTAGCTTTGTTTGACAGTAATTAGACAATTAATACGATTCTTAGGACTATCGTGCTAGTTGAAACTGTGCCTGTCAGATTTATTAGATTATTTTTTCACGTTACAAAAATAATAACAATGACAATCCTAGTAATATACAGCTACACTAATAATAATCATTATTAATCTATCTATATCTTTAAGTGTCGTGATGTCCTAGCGGTTAAGGCGCTCGTCTCTCATGCATGAAGTTGTTGGTTCGAAACCGGGCAAGTACCAATGTGACTTTTTCAATTCATATGTACTTTCTAAAGTTTATCTTAGACATTACTGACATTGTTCCGTGCTTCGTTTCCATGTAAGTGTGAAGTGTAGATTTGTCAATACCTTCTGAAGTCTACGCAAACGAATTCGCGAGCAAGAACTAGTAAAAAATACACATACATAAACTCACGCCTTTTTCCCATGGGGGTAGGCAGAAACCACAGAACGCCACCTGCTACGATCCTTACATACTCCTTTCGCCTCATCTACGTTCATACATCTCGTCATACAAGTACGCCGGGAAAAAATACATAAAAAATGGCAGTTATACATAACTGAAATAATTCTCGGTCTTAGGTAATTAAAGCGTGTGCCACATAACACATTTTCGTATAATATTCCCGACACGGACACGCACTTACTTCCAGAGAATTATGTCTCTACAGGGATTTGCTAGATGTTTGCTGCTTAAATAATACCTAACTCATTTAGAAGATCTGGCTTTGGGTAATAATTGTTATAGCACATTCATATTGTTAGCTTTAATTGTTGTTTTTACTGCCGTTGACAGTGGTTTTTATGGACCGAGTATCTACGAACAATTATTTCTATCAACAAAGTTTTCGGCGAACCGTGCTCTCTAGGAAAAGAAATTTCTGTTAGCCAGTGCCTTCTGTATGTAGTCATATCGTACAATCGTGTTTCTATCTTACGTTCCACACTCGTTGGTCTCATGGTTGCAAGCGCTACTGCTGAGCGAGCGATGGTAGGTTCGATTCCTAAGTCGGGCAAAAGTGTTACTCGGTTTTTCCATGAAGAATTTTATCTGTAGCAGCTCAGATTTTGGATTTGTGCCCGGTTAATGGCAATAGGCTTGCTCCCTAATACATGGGACTTAAATGTAACTGGCAAAATGTGGGTGTATTAATGGGTTCACTTCGGGGATTACAGGCGTGATGTTATGTTATGTATAAAAACCGTTTTCACGTACACGATTTAAATCTCTAATTGTGATATTATAATAAGCGACGACTTTAAGCGTGTATTAACTTTAGGCAACGTTATAATATGGGGGTAAGGTAACACAAGGCACCGCGCACCGCCGCAGTAGGCGATGAAGCGGATTTCATGTCACATTGGCCTCTACGAAATTCGTCGTTGCCTTTCACACCTACACCGCACGACCGCGCGGCGGTGTACGTGTTATAATCACCGCTTCACCGCCTACCGCGGCGGTGCGCGGTGCCGTATGTTAATCGCCATATTCTTCAATTAAATCAATTTGTTACCTACACTTTAAAGTCCATATTACGGCAATAAATCATTACACTTTCCTTTTCAGGCACCTGAAATAAGGCTAGTAATCTGTTTATAAAGTACTTATAATTTCAGGAAACTTTCACAACACTCTCGGGTCAGATTTTCAGTATTCATAATTCAGAACTTATTCAAGTAAATTACCATTCGTCCTTAGACCTCTGGGTTTGTGTAGGGCTGCCAGGTAATTTTGAAACTTTAATATTTTGGGCTGGTTTTTTGGTAATGCCAGTATCTACATAAAGAGTACTGTGATTATTATACAAGGTATTTTTTTTTCTTTTTGTACAGTCACGAGCACAAACTTGTATAAACTTTTTTTTTTAGGTGGTTTAACAATCGTCAAATGACTCCTTCCGCCCTTGATGAGGCGGAAGGGACTGTCAGACTTTTACTGACTAAAAAACCACCATGTTCATTCTGTTGTCCTTTACGTTCCGGGGCCACGGTATCCTGTTAAGACGTCCCGCAACCCCGGAGACGTCCCGCAACCCCGGACATGTATAAACCTAAAGTAATTTTTTCCGTTAATTAATGATTCAAACTTTGTACTAAGAACTACTTATAGCAATGTGGAATCGAGAATATGATATTCGTATAACTATTACATTGTAATTAATCCTTTAGGAAGAAATTGCTTTAGAATGACGCTATGTGTATACCATGTTTTTGCTCGTGACTGTATGTGATTTTCGGATTTAAACTAGTCATCTTGCCGCTGGGTTCAGGCAGGTAGGGTGATGAACCCACTCACACATGGTGATAAAGTCGCGCGACACTGTTCACAGCATACACTACAGGGCGAATCTGTTCTTTGAGAGAGGTGTATTCTGAAATACTGTCAAAAAAAAACAGCAAAATAAACTACTATTTATTGTTATTAACAGACGAGGATGCATGACTATACCTTATATTATTTTTTAATTAAATCAGATATTCCATACAAAATATCCAATTCATACAAGTTCAAAACCTATGGATCAGCTGATATTTTAAATAAGCAACGTAAAACAAGCCCAGCGTATATGGAATTATGTGTCAAAATCATAAAACAGGAAGGAAAAGTGCCTGGAAGTCAAGTACACCATAAAACATAGCCACACAAATGTGTAGCTTTTTATCTTTTTTTTTTGTAGCACTTCCAGAAAATTATATCTTACAAACAATAAACATTATAAAAACACAAAAGAAATAATAAAATAAAAAATATTGCCGATAATGTAGCTAAGCCAAGTTTTCCACGATTGCTTTGTTTTAACTTGACCCAGATAGTGTAATAGTAATACAGCATAATATTGCCTTTTCCATCTCATTTTTAATAAATTCTAAGACCTTGCACGTGTCTTGACAACAATGGTTGGGTGACAACCCTACAAGTCAGGCCACCTTCAAGTTACAAGTTCTCATTTCATAATTACAAAGTTGCCTTTTTCTTTCCCAAACACCATTTTTTTTTTTAACAATAATAGCACTTAAGTGTGATTAGTTGGAAAAGTTACATCAAACGTTTCCAGAACTGGACCTGACGTCAGTATTTTAACTGTCATATTAAAATATAATCGACAGTTTAATAAGGGTATTAGTGTTTGACCGAACTTTTGGTTCTGGTTTCGGCCTTGTTTCTGCAAATAAGTTTCGGCTTAGATTTGGTTTCGGCCAGCTGAAATTACGGCCGAGACCGCAACTACCTTCGGGAGGTTTCGCCCAGTAATCGGATTTGTTTGGTGCATTGAGCTACAAGTAACGAAGTGTTTAGCCGCGTTCGCGCTCACAGCCATGAGAAGTCTCATGACCTGCTTTGCTAATTATGTTTACGTTGGTTTTAGACTAATTATGATAATGTTATGTTTATTCCACAAAAACATGACCTTTTAAGGAATTTTTGGTTTCGGTCAAAACTAAGACTGAAACCGAAATTCGGTTTCGGCCTTAAAAACTAGTTTCGATCGGACACTAAAGGGTATAAATAATTAAAAGGAGGACTGTAAAAGTCAAGGTTTTGTAATTTAAAGTAGCTTTGTCGTACAATGACTCGTGTAATTACTTTTAGCGTGGGATTCCCGTAGAGTACCTCTTTGGTCTAGTGATCGCAAAACGCGACTGCTAAGCTGGGAAAAGTATTATTGGGTTTTTCTATCAGGAATTTCTCAGTAGCAGCCTCGGAGTCTGGAGTTATGCCCGGTTGACGGAAATAGGCTCGCCCCCTATTACACAGGACTTAACATAACTAGCGAAATGTGGGTGTGCTAATGGGTACACCTCTGCCTTACCCTTTGGGGATTACAGGCGTAATTTTATGTATGTTCCCGTAGACTGTACCAACTAGATGACTAGATAGAATGACGATCAGAGGACACTAAGTTCTCGTAAATAAATTCCAGCCCATTAGGTACAGTTCTATCGCAGGGCAAGTGCAAGCGCTTCTTCTCATACAGAGAAGGCACGAGCATTGATCACCACGCTTGCTGAAGGCGGATTGGTGATTTCAGTCTTATATTAATTGCAAGTCCAGATTTCATCACGTTTTCATCGCCGACGTCAGTGATGTCCAAGATAAACTTAAATGAAGTGATGATGAATTGAAATAGTTACATTAGTACTTGCTTTGTATCGAACCTATAACCACAAGCATGAAGGCGGTGGAGCAGGAGGGTTCCTTATAACCACTGGACCATCATGACATTCATTAAAATTAAATTCTTACATAAATCAATATGGCAATTATCTAATTGGCACATCCATCACAATGGTCTACATTTCACGGGCAAAATTAATAAGTGGATTAATTACTAACCTCAATCAATTGACAGCTTCAGTGATTAAGTTATTAATTGTGTTTTAAACGACGATTTATCATTTTCATTCAGAATCTTAATGCAAAAACAACCGTCGTTTTCTAACAAGAATCACTCAGTCAGAAGGCCAATCCTACTAACTAAATGACATTGAAAAAGATTAGCCCCTACAACCACACAAACTCACAAATTTTACCTCTATATAATATTTGTATAGAATAAGGAAAATTTTAAATAAGTAGGAGAGACGAAGAGCGCTTGAAATAAATTCTAAAATAGCCAAAGTTACTCCCCTCAAAATCTGTTCAGCCGTTACGGAGATTTGCCGTAACAAACAGACTGATAAATAAAAATGTTTTTGTGTCAGTACTGTGTAAACACCGTATTAAAAAGCTGTTATTTTCCATTACAAACAAACACTTCAATTCAATTTATTTATATGGAAAATCATAGCAATATCTGTGCAAACGAATAAAGTGGAAAGTGGGAAACCCAGAACATACATTTGAAGCTACTTGTCAGATAACAATCCCTCTGAGTCAAAAAGTTTCAATCCCACAAAGAGCTTGGCTCCAGAATAGAGTACAATAGAGATGGGACACAACGGTGGAAATATATCGATAAATAAAAAAGGCTTACTGCACAATTGTACAGCTATTTTACAAGCTTTTAATTATTTTTATAAAAGTTTTAAATAAAACTTGTAACACGTTTTTATCAAAAAAATTGCGACTCTGAATTAAATTGTTTTAAACATTTTAATTCTTTTTTAAAACTATTATTTTATTATTTTTGTTTTTTTGTTTTTTTTTTTAAGTTAATATCTATACCACCATTATTTACCTGTAGAGTTTGTTTGTTGTTTTGTTTGAACGTACTAATCTTCGGTATGACTGACCCGATTCTGATAAATCTATTCTATTATGAAGCACCGTTATCCCTGAGTAATAAAGGCTATATTTAATGGGCAGTCTCTTTAATAAATAAATGAATATCTTAACTTGATCTGCAGAACGAATTGCCATACAATATAGGTAGTACAACATCACCTGTGTTGTCAACTCAAATGATTCAAATGCTGATTGTTGAGTTAATCGCACCGTCACCTACTCTCATTAATGGTCCAAAGCTGTGCCTGTTACTAGACAAATGTAACATCATTCTATTATTCATCTGTGTTTTTCCCCTCACATTTGTGTATAGTACGACACAATATAAAGGTTTCATCGAGCAAAGTTAAGCACGTCCACAGGTCAACAAGTTGACTTTAGATCTAATGAACCTTTATACTAATTTAACTTAATTAACTATAATTGGTAAATATAATATTATAATAAAACTAGACCATTATATTTTAGAAAAAGTTCTATAACTTTGATTGCCCTTTTGATATTGTGGTTGCATACAAGTGCATGACTACTGATTGTGGGGTCCGGTGTTCGTTTCCCAGATCGGTCAAAGCTTCATTGGGTTACAGTTATGTACTATAATACCTTTTGCATACTCAGTTACTCTCCATTAAGATTGATTGCCGTGACCGTAATTTAGTCGTGAGAATTATTTCATTTGCCTTGTTGGTCTAGTGGACGCAAGAGCGCGACTGCTATGCATGAGGTCTTAGGTTTGATTCCCAGGGCGGGCAAAGTGTTATTGGGTTTTTCCATCAGGAATTTCTCAGTAGCAGCCTCGGAGTCTGGATTTGTGACCGGTTGATTGCAATAGACTCGCCTATTACATGGGACTAAAAACATAACTGGCGAAATGTGGGTGTACTAATGGGCACATCTCTGCTTAACCCTTCGGGGATTACAGGCGTGATGTTATGTAATTATTTCATTTTTACACATTGATGAAACTTTCAAGTTATGTCGTGTTATAACTGTGCAACATAAACGTTTGCCACCATTACAATCTCGATTATATTCTAAATAATTCAGTAGCTACCTTATTAGGGACAATCCGGCTGCTACTCGATGCTTGGAAGCAAGATATTTGTATTTAATTGATAGTTATCGTGATTGTTTCAATCGCTTTTTGTTATTGCTTACATACTAATAATTTAATGTTTAATTTGTTTGTTTGTTGTTTGAAATTTAATTATATTAGCCTATTAAGTTTCCTGCCTGTCGTCATGTTGATAACTGGGAGGCAATTCTTCAAACTTATAAAAACGTTCGCTTTCTCATGTTAGTTTAAAACTGCTTTGATTTCACTTACTTGATTGCGACTACATTTTGAACGTTTTTTAAGTGACATGGTTTTCTGTTGTTGTTGCCTGTTGAATTTCTAAAAAACAACATAACATTACTCCTGTAATCCGCGAACAGTTAGGCAGAGGTGTACCCATTACTACACCCACATTTCGTTAGTTATGTTTAAGTCCCATGTAATATAGAACGAGCCTTTTGCCACCAACCGGGCACAAATCCATACTCCGAGGCTGCTTCTGAGAAATTTCTGATAGAAAAACTTAATAACACTGCCCGAGACCCGAGACCACAAGACCTCATGGTCAGCAGTCGCGCTTACTTTAATGGTAAAAATTTTAGTTACGATGTCTCTTTTCCCTCGATTAGAAATTAAACAGCAACAACAACGCTGATTAAACACTTTAATAGCACTACAATTTTCCTTACGCTTAAAGCAAAACCAAGAGCAATAGTATTGCGAGGATTAAAACGATTGCAACAGATAATTGGCCCTAAATAGTTGATAATCGCTTACTCAGCCTTATTTCTTTTGAAAATAATGGCACTAGATTAGTGTTTACTGATGAATCGGCATCAGTAAGATGCCGATTCTTGTCATAATGCCGGTTATCACCTTGCGAATCAGTAGGTAAAGAAAGGCCGTATCATTCGTTTCCCGCTTAAACTTGGTTAGTTATTAACTGGGGTTTCCGAGTGAAAAATAAACCAGTCACAAGGTTATAAACCATACAAGCAATAAAACCTTAAACAATAATTCATAATTACCTAGATATTTATATAATTTTTGGGACTCAACAAATTATTTCCGCATTTTTGACGTTTATCGTCAGTGGTCTTTTTTGTGCGGGACCCTAAATCTTTTTCCGATAAAAGTAGCCTTATAAAATCAGTTATTTACCAGTAATGTCCCATCAAAATCAGTGTAGCCGTTTAGGAGATTAGCCGAAACAAAAAAGCATATTTTTTTTTTCACGTTGCTTATAAAAAATAAGTTTTTTTGTATCAGTACCGTGTAAAAATTAATATGCATGCATTGAAAAAAAAACTGTTAGTTTGACATTTCAAACAGACATTTAAACTTCATTTATTATATAAATTAACATATCGATAAATTGAAGCACATCACTAAACCACAGGACGCGCAATATCGAATACTAGTACACGTCAACGATATAAAACACGGAAATCTCTTGCAATACAAGTCGTGGGCGCTCAACAATGTAAATTGTTGATGCTATTGCATTATATGCTTATCTGATGCTGGCATGGAATATGGCTTTATATTTCAGCCGAATTTAGCGGCCGAAGAAGTTTTCGATGAATGGAAAAATGAGAAAGTAAATCCGGGTTAAAAGACTTTAAGGGTTATTGAATGCAATGGGGGGGTTATTTTTACAACTTATACCTGTGACATCTTACGCATGAATGTCGGTTACAACACATAACATCACGCCTGTAATCCTCGAAGGGTTAGGCAGACGTGTACCCATTAGTACATCCACATTTCGCCAGTTATGTTTCAAGTCCTTTGTAATAGGGGGCGAGCCTATTGCCATCAACAGGACACAAAACCAGACTCAGAAGCTGCTATTGAGAAATTCCTGATGGAAAAATCCAATATCACTTTGCCTGACATGCGAATTGAACTCAAGACCTCATACTTAGCAGTCGCGCTTTGCGACCACTCGACCAACGAGGCAAACTGCCTTATACAGGGTAATTTAAAATATACCCGAAACCTTAAAAGGGGTCATCATGAAAAAAAAAAACCAGCTATTCCCTACAAAAATGCTACATAACAAGATCGTAATGTATGAATCAGCTGTTTTTTTTTTTTCATGATTTCAGGGTTGGTCCCATGGGGCACGCCACAGTAGTGGCGGTAAGACCCGTAATGTACGAGTGGCTGGAGAGGCAGCATGGCGCCCTCAGCTTCCGGCTGACGCAGGTACTGACTGGACATGGTTGTTTCGGAAAGTACCTGCGGCGGATAGGCCGGGAGCGGACGCCCCGTTGCCATCATTGTGTTGACTGCTCCGAGGACACGGCGCAGCATACGTTGGAAGAGTGCCCAGCGTGGGAGCGGCAGCGCCGTGACCTCGTCGAAGCACTTGGTGCGGGTGATCTCGCGCTTCCGGCCGTGATTCAATCCATGGTTGGGAGCACGGACGCGTGGGATGCCGTCGCCTCTTTTTGCGAGGAGGTAATGCATACAAAAGAGGCGGCGGAGAGGGAGAGGGAGCGAACCTCTCACTCCGCCCGCATCAGAAGGGCAGCAGGGCGCAGGAGAGCGCTCAACGATCTCCGGCCACCGTGAGGAGGGGCCTGCGAGCGGCAAACTTGGGGCTGTTTGTCGCTTGACCAGCCATAGGCCTGTGATGGTGGCGCGCAGTGTCCCGTGCGCGCCTCTTTAGTGGAATGTGCGGTCGCAGGATAGGCCGCACATGGTGAAGGGGATCGCCAATGGCGGTCCAATACCAGTCGGGGGCGCGGATCATGCGTAATGCGAATACCGGGCTCCCGACTTATGGTAACTGGAGGAACCGTGGGGTTTTAGTCGGTAAGAGTCCGACATACCCCTCCGTTATCTCTAAACGGAGGGAATCCATGAGGATTTCCCCACGACAAAAAAAAAAAAAAAAAAAAAAAAAAAAAGGGTTGGTCCCATAGTAAAAGTTGTTCATAATGATGAGTACAATGAACCCTTTTAAGGTTTCGGGTATATTTTCAATTACCCTGTATAAACCATAAAACAAGCTAGAAAATCAATGTTGATTTTATTACAGAACATAATCATACTAAAAATGGTGAGATGATTCTGTAAATTCTGTTATTGCAATACTGCACAGATAATTTAAACTCTGATTTCATTCACGACAAACATCTTTAATAAAACGCCGTGGTTTTAGAGTTAGCTAATAAATTACAATTTTATATTATTGTGGTTAACCATCATTTTAGTGTGGCTTTACACGAGTTTCTATTGCAAGTCTGCAGACAAAGATATGTCGGGCAATTATGTACGGGGTTGCGGGACGTCGTAACAGGATACCGTGGCCCCGGAACGTAGAGGGCAACAGAAGGAACAAGGTGGTTTTTTAGTCAGTAAAAGTTTGACAGTCCCTTCCGCCCCACCCAGGGCGGAAGGACTCATTTGATGATTACCACCTCAAAAAAAAAAGAATTGAAACCAAGACCTCATGCTCAGCAGTCGTGCTTTGCCACCACTAGACCAACGAGGCAGTCAAATTAATGTTTGCCTACGTTGTTAGTCCTAAATATTTCGCTCGCACACTTTCTAGTGTTTCCCAAGTCTAATTGAGTGGAAAATTGCCGGTCTTTGAGTCTTTGCAAGGCTATACGGCGTGTCAGTTTACAGTTAATTTTGTTTGGATCAACATTGAGCATCTCTTAAATTGTTAGTGAGTTAAAATTATTAGAAGTAGGCTAGGCTTTTGGTGTGGCTCGCCCCCTGTTACATGGAACTTAAACATAACTAGCAAAAAGTAAGTAGCTAAAAGTAGTTGCATAAATGGGTCATCATCTTCCTGCCCTTGTCCCAAGTTACTTGGGGTCGGCGCAACACGTTTTCCTCTTCCACTCTGTCCTGTCAGCCGTCATGCAATCACTGACTCCCCTTTCATTCATATCCTTCTTCACACAATCCATCCATCTTTTCCTTGGTCTTCCTCTTGCTCTCCATCCATCCACATACATATTCATAGCTCTCCTTTTTACATGCCCATACCAAGACAGACGATTCCCTTTCAACTTTTCTGTCACTGGCGGCACTTTCAGACTTATGTACTCATTACAGTACTGACCTTATCCATTCTCGTCACCTCGCACATCCATCACTAGGTGCACTAATGGGTACACCTTTAAATAACCCTTCGGGGATTACAGACGCGATGTTATGTATGATGTTATGTTAACATTAAATACACAGACCTCCCTCCCTGTTTGTTTACCCAGTTACTTAGGCATGTTTGGATGATGAGTATTTTGTGAAGGCAAGGTTGCTACTCCATTTATGGAGTTATGCTATAACAATTGTCAAAGTCAAGTAAACAAGTCTAACCTTATTGTTATGACATGCACTTCAACATTATTGGTGCAGAGTTAATCAGAATGGGCTATCTAAGGCTAAGGATATACTTTTGGATAATTTATTTGACCATCCTTTTAAGTACTTCTAGGTAGAACTCATGCAGAGATGGTTCGTGGCACCAGGGCATAAGGTATAACAGATGGAGATTTCACAATAGATTTGTTTAAGTACTAACTAGAATAGAATATTTTATTTACCGCAATGTACTTCAACAGATAATAAATTATATTATTTTCTATTTAAATACGAATCGAAGTAGATCTCCATGGAAATAAAATATAAGTCCTTAAAAAGAAAAAAAAAAGTGTCACTTCCAATTTTAACATCACATAACATCACGCCTGTAATCCCCGAAGGGTTAGGCAGAGGTGTACCCAGTAGTACACCCACATTTCGCCAGTTATGTTTTTGAGTCCCATGGAATAGGGGGCGAGCCTATTGCCATCAACCGGGCACAAATCCAGACTCCGAGGCTGCTACTGAGAAATTCCTGATAGAAAAACCCAACAACACTGCCCGACCTGGGAATCGAACCCAAGACCTCATGCACAGCAGTCGCGCTTGCGACCACTAGACCAACGAGGCAGTCCAATTCAGCAGTTTTCCAATTTTAAATTTCGTAATAATGATTATACCTACGTTTTTATGATTTTTTTTTCAGTTTCGTTACCTTTTGAGGTTATCGGTGCATTATCCGGTTTATTAAGACCTTCAGATTATTATGTTATAGTTAAATTAAATACTCTTACTTATGACTCTAACTTAGTTGTTTCAGGGGCCCAATTTATATGACATTTTGTAATTTAAACTTGTGTTAGCAATTAATGGCAATAGGCTAGCCCCCTATTACATGGGACTCAAACATAACAGGCGAAATATGGGTGTACTAATGGGCACATCTCTGCCTAACCCTTCAAGTATTACAGACGTGATGTTATGTGTGTTATGAAAAAACTTTTTTTCAAAACCTGTAATTGAGGTCACCATAACAATAGTTGACTGCCTCGTTGGTCTAGTGGTCGCAAGCGTGACTGCTGTGCATGAGGTCTTGGGTTTGATTCCCAGGTCAGGCAAAGTGTTATCGGGTTTTTCCATCAGGAATTTCTCAGTAGCAGCCTCGGAGTCTGGATTTGTGCCCGGTTGATGGCAATAGGCTCGCCCCCTATTACATGGGACTAAAAACATAAATAAAAGAAATATATATATATATATATATATAAATGTGAGTGTGCTAATGGGTACACCTCTGCCTAATCCTTCGGGGATTTCAGGCATGATGTTATGTTCATAACAATAGTTTGTCCCAAAAACGCGATACTTAAAAAAAAAACGCCCAACCAAGTCACAAGTCCATAGCAACCGATAAGTCATGTTTAAATACAGGCATACCCGCTGTTACGTGCTTGTTTATAAAACATGTGTGCTACCATTACATAATACCAACAGAATAGGTGTAAATAGTAGGTACTGTCGCTTGAACCTTTTCGTAAGAACTGTGATAGTGGAATATTGTGTCCAAGTTTGTATCTTATATCTTAACTAGCTGCATCCTGCGACTGCCTCGTTGGTCTAGTGGTCATGAGGTCTTGGGTTCGATTTGCTGGTTGGGCAAAGTGTTGTCTGGATTTGCGCCCAGTTTTTAGCAATAGCCTCGCCCTCTATTACTTTGGACTTAAACATAACTGGCGGAATATTGAATTGAATATTGGCGAAGGTGGACTAATAGGTACACCTGTGCCTAACCCTTCGGAGATTGCAGGCGTGATGTTATGTTATGTAGTACTAAATGTATTTAGAGATAAACATGTGGTGATAGCGCATTTATCGCTCAAGAAAAACAAACATAACTTGACTGTATAACTCGGTTACCACAGAAGACATAATCGTTAATGCATAACTTTCCATTTCAGATAGGAAAGTCATTTATTGTTCTTAGTGACATCAAATTGACACATAACATCACGCAAGTAATCCTCGAAGGGTTAGGCAGAGGCGTACCCATTAGTACACTCACATTTCGCCAGTTATGTTTTTAGTCCACCAAACAACGAATTACACAAAACACAAACACAACACACAAACATCAAAACACACCAAACACAACAAACACAAAACACAACAAACACAAAAACAAAACAAAAACACACAAACAAATCAAATTGATTCTCTATTTTACTTTACAGAAGACTTACAGACTAGCAAAACAATGATATAAAGAGGGCGATATTAACAAATAGATAATTACAAGCCTCCACATATACGAGTAGATATTTTAAAAACAGTCGATAAAAAGAAAGTACACACTAGTATACATACACACTAGTGTGTTTAACAGAGTAAAAAAAAAGAACTAATTAATCTAATTTAGGTATACCTCCACTTTTAATTCTATTTACTAACTTGACAGTTCATAGAAAAATAATGTTACCTTACCCAAGCTAATATAGTGTAATGATAAAAATGGTTTAATTTAAATAAAACTTTAAATATTCGTATAAAAGATGTGGAATAAAATAATAAATTATAATTTTTATTAAAAGTAATATCCTTATTTTATTTTCTTCTAATAGGAACATTACACACAGGCACAGGTAAAAGCAAAAATAAGAAATATTTTGAGATGAAAGAAGTTTAAACGTTATTTGACAAAGGACTTAGTAATGTGACCCCTTCATCATGGAGTACTTGCGTATCTCAGTTATTAAATTCAAAATAAAAAGTACCTTATTTTAGTTCATTCGATTTTGTTCATTCTTACACCACCTCACTATCATTTTTTTGTCAAAATCTGTTTACCCTTAAACTATCAAGTTTCTGAATAGAATTAAAAATCGAGATTTAGGTGGGTTTGACTATTTGATTACAATAGACTGAAAGCCGATTTCCAACTTAAAATAAGAGAATCTAAACTGAAAATGGCGTCTAGCTGTCAAGGTATACCTTACAACTAAATCCGTTGAATGGGGGAATGCACACACGTTGTGTTTCTACTAAAAAACGCAAGTGCGGTGCACACACAACCGTATGTGTTTTTCTACGGCGAACACACGAACTGTGTAGCTAGCCGCACTTCGGGCTTGACGTAGCGAATGTTCGCCTGCAGTCAACGGGTATTGCCGATTTCAATATTCTGGGGGCCTTCCCCCATCTTGGCTTCCGTACTGTTGGCTGTTGTACGCTCGGCTCAGCGCAAAAAATCCAACAACAGAAATTACAGAGCAATATTAAAATAATATTGTTTTAAGAAGTGGTGGCAGGTAATTTGCAAAATTGCATCATCTAAAGCCCGTCCGGAGTTTAAACCAATTACAAATGTTAAGATATAATGAATAGTCTTAGCACACTACGATTTCTTTTACTTATCAAAATAAATGATAAAAAAAAATAGTTTTAAAAACACGCTTTAGTTTAAACTTGTTACAATATTGAATATTGTCTAAAGGTGTATGCAAAATTTCAGCTCAATCGGATACCAACAAATTTTCGAAAAATGATTTGCAAGTTTTGAAAGGTCAACTTACTTAAATTCATACATACGAACAGTGCAAGCTAAATAAAAGCTGGTAAAAAAACCTACTTACTTAAAAAAAAATGTATTATTTTCCGACAAAGATAACGTTTCGCTGGATGTGTCATGCATCGTGCTTCACTTATAACACAAGTTAACGACTATAGTAAACATCATAATATCTTTTATCAATAAGTGTTTTTCTTATAGTAAAAGTTGAATAGTGTAAAGTTTCATAGTCAATGATATTGTGAGTAAACTCCGCTTCGATAGGCAATGATTTTAACATGAACAATAAAAAGCATAGATCGACTCAGGCGCGCGCACTATCGGCCCGGCGACCGACGTCGCACGCGCGCGTTCTAAATTCAAACAAAAATTTTAAATTAATTACGGACCAAGTGATTATTGTATTTCTATTTTTTTTTAAATAGTGTTGTGCTTCAATCATGGATCCGGAAAAAAAACCGAGTTCGGAAGTGTCTGTGGACGATATTTTGACAGTTCTAGGACCGTTTGGGAAGTTCAATGTTTATAGTTATATACTTATATTGTTTCCTGTGTTTTTGGCGGGAATGTACTCTTCAGTTTACAACTTTGAAGTTATGGATCTTAAATATAGGTAAGATTGTGTTTTATTAATATTTTTTGTATAAGTAGTTAATTGTATTTGCTTTTCGTATTGTTTCGGTAACACAGGGATGAATCGGGATGTAACTTTAAAATGGATTTTAACGTTAAACTAATAAAGTTTGTCGCCAATAAGGACTAATTTCTAAATTATAATTTAGTAAAAACAGAAAATCCTTTTTACCAACAAAATAACCCAACATTAAAATCCCTGTTAAAATTTTGTCCCGTTTTACGGTTTTATATTTTATTTACTGAAACCTAATTTTAAAAATATTTTCGAGAAATGCTCATGTGACAGATAATAATGCCACTATTATCGCACTTTATACTAATTTTAAAATATCACTATTATCAATATCACAAAATTAATATATTATTTTCTTAATTAATACGGTAAATATCAACATCACAAAATTAACATATTATTTTCTTAAATAATACGTTAAATATCAACATCACAAAATTAACATATTATTTTCTTAATTAAGACGGTAGATTGATGTCAGAATTACACGAAAATTCGTTTCGATTAATTTTTAAAATAAAATTCGTGATGTTTATAATTTTGTTAGGTACGTTTGTATCTTCTTATTTCAAGAGCTAAACAATGCTTCGACTATGCATTTATTTCTTAAACGTATCTAATTTCTATATAACGTAGGTACATATCGAGTAAATATTTCTATTATTGTTTCGCGCGAAGCGTTGCAAATTATTGTACTTTATAAGCAATCGGTAAATATTTGCCTTATTAAAACTCTCCTTTATAATATTTAATACTTTAATAAAAAATAAATGTTAATATGAATCTTTCATGTATTCATTTGTCTTCCAGAAAAATGAGTCTTATAAACAGTACACTGAAAGTTCAATTTACATTGATTTAACTTCTTACAATTCATGCTACAATAACAGGCAATTTATGATATTTTAAACTTTGGTGTTACTTAATAAAATCGCAGGCTTGTTGCTCGAACTTTGATCTGCAACCGCATTAAAGCAAAATCTTTAACGAAGCAAATTTTACGTCGCTTACTAAAAAATAAACAGTTTTTCCATAAAAAAGTGCAGGTCAAAGTGTATGAAGGAGTTTTTTTTTTATAATAAGTTACGAAACAATCTTAGAAGGACCTACAATTATATTCTACATCCATGTCCCTCGAACGTATACAAAAGAAGGGTAAGTTAGAAGGGGCAACTAGATTCAATTATTTTATCTCGTACTAGCTTCTGTGTGGGTCTTATCGTGAAGTTTTAGATCCTATAGCCTTCCTCGATAAATAGACTATCTAACACAAAACATTTTTTCAATCCTCACTAGTAGTTCCTAAGATTAGTGCGTTTAACCAAACAAACTCTTCAGGTTTAAAATATTAAAAATTAAAGTTCAAAAGTGCCTTTTAGGGATGATTCTCATTAGAGCGGGCCGTGCCCGGGCCGGGGCGTGGACGAGCCGACGTTGTATTGAAGTGCGTCGAGAGGGCCCGGACGGGACACGGATAATGCACTGTGTAATATAAATTGATTCATACAAAATATATGTAACAGATTTAAAACCGTGCCCCGTCCGTGCCCCGTCCGGGCCCCGCCCCGCGCACGGCCCGCTCTAATGAGAATCATCCCTTAATCTTTATCCTCTATCTTAATTGAAATAAATGATTTGACTTTGACAACCGTCCGAGTGCAGTCCGACAACCGCACTGCTCCAGTGCTGCAGCAGTACAGCACCAAACGCATAAATCGCCACAGCCTATACGAACATGTGGATAGGTCAGGTATAAAAATAATAGTCTTGTTTGTAAACACAAAGTGATGCTTGGAAAGAAAGACATTCGACTCGTGTCATTGTCTCGTCGCGAAAATTATCACTTTCTTGGCAAATTCTTGTTTGATAAGAGTTTGCATAGTTTATTGAGCTGATATACTAACTTATTTTTAGTTTACTAGAAACCTGAATAGTTCTTATTATCATGAACAACTTTTATATGAGAAGATGCCCGAAATAGGGAGGAAATATCAGCTGATCCAGACCGTATGTCAAGTTACAATAACATGAATGTATGAATCTGTTGTTTTTTTTTTTAGTAGTCTGAAAGTTATCTACGTTGGTTATAGCCATAATCTATCTATCTATAATTATTTTTTAAAAAGCTGAAGAGTTTGAACACCCTAATGTCAGGAACTACTAGTCTGATTTGAAAAAATCTTTTTGCGATATAGAGACTGTTTATTGAAGAAGGTTATATACACAAGCACTCTTCCTTCGACTTTGCTCGCGTGATTGTTCTTACAGGTCCCTATTTTTTATATAATGTAATATAGCCTATGTCACCCAGGGATAGTGTAGCTTCCCAACAGCGAAAGAATTTTTCAAATCAGCTCAGTAGTTTCGGAACCTATTGAATGCAAACAAACAAACAAATCATTCCTCTTAATAATATTAAGTAATATCAAACAACATCTCACGGGAACGAAACAACTAAACCGTAACTTAACGCGAGTGAAACCACGAGGTATACCTAGTTAACAATATTAAACGATCCATTTGATATCCATAAGTTGGTAATAATTTTGTAAACAACGTGAGTAAAATTAAATTATGTCACTTCACATTGGAATTTGATCCATAATGTTTGTGTATCAAATTCGAATATGCAATATAGGTGTATCACTATGCACAAACTGTAATTAGACTCCTTGAAGGAATCTATAGACAGCTAATGCATATCTAATATTAAAGTGACGAGTTAGGTTAGGACTGCCTCGTTGGTCTAGTAGTCAAAAAGTACGAGTCTTGGGATCGATTCCTAGGTCGCGCAAAGTGTTAAAGGGGTTCCATCAGGAGTTTCTCAGTAGCAGCCTCAGAGCCTGGATTTGTGCCCGGTTGATGGCAATAGGCTCGCCCCCTATTACATAGGACTTAATTATAACGTATTTTTCACCCGCGTTTATGTTCCGTCTTTGGTAACTGCTCTGCTCCCGTGCGTTGTAGCGCGATGTTACATAGCCTATACTATTCCTTATGAATCTGGCTATGATATACAAGAATAATTTTCTAATCCTTCTGGTAGTTTAGATTAGCGCGTTTAAACAAACAAACCTATAAAAAATCTCTTTAGTATTATTATTATAACGGTGTTAACACATCCTTCGGAAATTCAATAACTTGTGTATATTGCTAAAATTAAATCATACCATAATATCACTGTGTTTGTATAACATATTCATATATGCACGGGGTCAAAACTGAAAATACCCACTGCGATTTTTACTAATAGTCCAGGATCCCAAAGTCGGCAAGCCTATGTCATTTTAACATGGCTGCAATTTTGGTATTTAAATAGAAAGGATTGTATAGATGTTTAATTGTTTTATCTAGAGAATATTGTGGGGGTTCAAAGCAAAAAAAAAGCAGCCTTTCATACACGACGTTGTGGCTTTTGACTTTGACTTTCAATATCTCCGTAACCAGAAGGTTTCCAGGTACGATTCAGAACAAAAAAAAATATATTATTGCAACCATGGGAAGGCTTCGTTATTTTTATTTAGTCAAAATCAAATCTTTTCTTTCAATTAGTCCATTAAAAGGTACTTTTAAAAATCATATACATACAAGAATAGAAAAAAATTGAATCTTGTTTTTTATTTACTATTTATTACTTAGTTTAAACCATTACTTGTTATTGTAAGACACCTTCCGTGGGCAAAAAGCCAAGTTCCTCTTTCCTGTTGTTAATGCAAAACACCTTCCGTGAGCTTTAAATCAAGCTATCCAGCATTAAAACAAGTACGCATATCTTCTAAACTACATATACCTCTATATTTTATTCTCAAAATTTTCAGCCATGGTAAAATGACGAAGGTCTAGCGACTTCGGTATCTTAGCCCATAATATCTACACACAAACTACTAAGAAGATGGTAATAATATCCATCATGCCTTGACATATATTAACATGTGGATATTAATGAAATTGATCCATAACAATAATGCTAAACGGCGCGGTGGTTGAACCGAGAAATATTGGTCGTAACAATATCGGAAAACTCTTGGATTATAATATTGTTTCGCCACCTCTTAAAAGATACTATTGTCTAGGTAATATAGGTACAGTCAGCAAAACAGGTAGGTATTTTTTCGAATGTAATTTAAATGTAATGAACAGTTCATTAATTAAGTTAAGTTTCAGTCTAAGACATCCATCAGTTTCTAAGAAAACTTCAACTATATCTGACGACCCTGCATACCCATCTGTTTTGCTGTGTGTACATACTGAGGTGTAAAAAATGACACATCACATAGCCGTCAACTGCGCATACTGCTCATTAAACTGAGTAACATTGAGCAAAAAATATTGGTGAGAAACGACTTCCATTTTTGAAAAATCACTGTTTACTGTAACTCGCATTGATATGCACAAAATCATATGTACAGGGGTCATCCTTCAAATGATACTTCTTATTCTAAGCTTTAATACCTCCCTAACCAGGGTTTGGTCTAGATTTCTAGAACAAAAAAAAAATACTGCAGTTTTGGAAAGCATACATTATTTTCGGCTTTTTTAACTTTCTTTTTCACCTTTTAAAATTGGAAACAGCAAAAAATCTGCAGATTTAGAATATCTTATTATCACACATACCATCACGCTTGTAATCCCCGAAAGGTTAGGCAGAGGTGTACCCGTTACACCCACATTTCGCTAGTTATGTTTAAATCCCAATGTAACTAGTGGCGAACCTGTTGCCATCAACCGGGCACAAATCCAGACTTTGAGACGAGGGAATTACTGACGAATTGCAGATGGAAAAACCCAATAACACTTGACCCGACCTGTGAATCGAAACCAAGACCTCATGCTCAGCAGTCGCGCTACGCGACTACTAGACCAAAGAGGCAGTCTTCTTCTTCTTATCGTGTGGGTAGTAAGGCCTTACGACCCCACACATCCTAGTGTCAGAGTTTCTAAACCGCCTCAAGGGCCTCTGACATGGTTTGAGTGGAACAGTAAGTCCAGGTTTCCTCACGATGTTTTCCTTCACCGATGCCAGTGATGTTCAAGATAAACTTAAGAAAGTACATATGAATTGAAAAATTCACATTGGTACTTGCCCGGATTTGAAACCACAACCTCATGCATGAGAGGCGGACGCCTTAACCTAACTGGGCCATCACGACACGAGGCAGTCATCAGTCGGGACTCAGTTTATTATCATCATACTAAATTAAATTTCCTTTCTTAACCAAGCACTACCGTGGGATATGTCAATACACAAATATTCACATCCAAAGTATCTACGGCGACCTTTCTTTGTGAACTCTTTGATAACCCAGACAGACAATAGCGTACACACTGGGACAGAACTTCAGTCTTTGTCAAAAGTGTTAATATCTTTACCAGATGATTATATAGCACCAAGGCGTGGCATTGGCCTAGTAAAGCTGGTCTTTTCATTGTCCCTTTAGTCGTGTGGTCCTGAGTTCGCCTACCATGTCGGGCAAAGTTTCATTGAGGTATTTCCATTCGGAATTTCTCAGTAGAAGCTCTCAGTTTTGAAAATTGGCTGAGTTCTCCCCGGTCGTATTGAATTGCTGGACGGTAAGCAGCGGCGGTATCAGGGTATGAAAGTGGGAAGAAGCAGTGCCCCTGCGTTTGCACAATTTAATAATTTCTCCTAAATACTTGGCTAGTCTACATTGAGATTGGCGGCTGGGACCAAAGTTTGGTCAGGAAAGTAAACACAGAGTTTCTTGACCATTATTTCGCAAAACTTCATCGTTCGTCTAGTGATCACAAAGCGCGACTGCTGAGCATGAGGTCTTGGATTGGGCAAAGTGTCATGTGGTTTTTCCATGAGGAATTTCTCAGTAGCAGCCTCGGAGCCTGGATTTGTGCCCGGTTGATGGCAATAGGCTCGCCCCCTTTTACATGAGACTTAAACAA
The DNA here is from genome assembly GCA_949774945.1 of Hoplodrina ambigua. Lineage (NCBI taxonomy): Eukaryota > Metazoa > Arthropoda > Insecta > Lepidoptera > Noctuidae > Hoplodrina > Hoplodrina ambigua. The sequence continues at coordinate 11,438,769 of OX458979.1, forward strand.
TAACTGGCGAAATGTGGGTGTACTAATAGGTACCGCCTTGCCCTTCGGGATTACAGGCGTGATGTTATGAAATTTTGGAATGGGCACCCAGATTCAAGTGGCCGAAATCGCAGGCGGAAGCTAGTGTTTAATAAATAAACCTTCCGCAATAGAAATGCCATAGGTCTATTATTATTATCAAATATTGTTGAAATTAAACGATTAGATCATATTTCGTGGAACACGTATTGTTTAAGTTATGAACTGATATACGAACCTATGCAATCACAGCTATATCTATAGCTATCTAGCCTATGTACAAATGAGATATGACACATTCTCAATCCTAATATTATCTGGCAATCAAGGTGAACTTACGTTATCAGTAGAAAGAACAACCCGACTGTCTCGTTGGTCTAGTGGTCGCAAAGTGCAACTGCTGAGCATGACGTCTTTAGTTTGATTCTCAAGTCGGGCAGTGTCATTGAGTTTTTCCTTTAGGAATTTCTCAGTAGCAGCTTCGGAGTCTGGATTTGTGACAGGTTAATGACAATAGGCTCGCCCCCTATTACATCATCATCATAATCTGCCTAGCCTTTTCCCAACTATGTTGGGGTCGGCTTCCAGTCTAACTGGATGCAGCTGAATACCAGTATTTTACATGGAGCGACTGCTCGCCCCCTATTACATGGGGCTGTATAACTGGCGAAATATGACTGTACTAATGGGTAAACCTCTGCTTAACCCTTTGAGGATTACAGACGTGATGCTATATTATGCGAGATCAAAGAAACGACAGATTTTTAAAGAATTTACTTCTGACTCGTGTTTTCTTTCTTCCCCAGATGTTCGATACCAGAATGTGAAGAAGACCCCAGTCATATAAATTTTACCATACCTCATGGCAATGATGGGTTACCAGCGAAGTGTTTGCGGTACGCTCCCTTCACGAACGTGTCCCATATCGCCAACTTAAGCCAATGTTCGCCACACTATTATGATACTTCAACGGAGATTGGATGTGACTCTTATGTTTATTTGGAAGAGCATTCTATTGTTAAAGAGGTAAGATTGAATTTGACATAATTTTTAATTTCGTTATTTTTTTCTCTGTATTAATCCTTCGTTGTTGGTAAAATTTTTGTGCACTGCCATTGAGGCTCTGGCCCGTCAACTTGGACTCATTTCAAGGAGTTATTTCACTAACTAGTTTCTCCATATTTTCTTAATCGTTCCGAAGCAATGACATGCATGAGAAATAGTTCACTGGAGTCAGGTTAATAACCTCCAATGAATCTTATATGTATTAACTACGTATTACTAAGACGATGTAACCTCAGTAAGCAGGTAAAGCCAAATAAATAAAAATGAAATTAACATAACTTAAAATAAAATAAAATTCTTAAATTAAAACCCCCTAAATATATTAAGACAAATAACATTCTTATAAATAAAATTCTTTAATATTTTGCTAAAAAAATCAATGCAAATCCCCCACTTCTATATTCAATATTAAACCCCGAAACTAACTCTCTATCCCCCTCAGCAAAAACAAATGGAGTACCTACGATTAGTTTCAGCAAATCTAGATCTTATTCAACACATACTTAAAGGAAATATTAAAAAAATAAATCATACATAATCCTGATTGAAAAAAATATTAAATTAAAATCTATAATTATAATTATTCTAGATATTAAAATTAAAGCTAATCTAACTTCATAAGGAATCGTGATCCTGCGCCCGATCTCTCCTCAGTCGTGTCGGATTGCCGTCCCTTCAGACTGTAAAAGTGTGGGTAGAGGGAGGGCACCTGTGTTTGCGCACACACTTGTGCACATCCTACATACTTGGGTAGTCTCCATTAAGATTGGGCGTTCCTAAACTCGGTCGGAAAGATATTATTTTATAAACGATGAAAGGTCATTCCTATTATTGTTTTGATCGCACACACAATGTAATTAGAATCAATACAAATAAACAAGCAAATAAACATGCGCTCACCTCTTTGGGTGTCACTGCTCATTAGTCTAGGTCCACTGGCCTACATAAATATTTACCTAATAGAAGTAGGTATAGTATCTTATTTATATATGGTGGCTGGTAAATAGTGACCAATACTTATGCACATATAGATAGATAGTACTTATGATAACAAAGAATTTTGCCAAAGAAATATTTTTTTTTAAATTTGCAAAGCATGGTCACAATCTCCTCATTAAAATATTACGTAACAAAAATAAAACACAATCAGCTGTAATTTAATTAAGGGCTAATTTTTAAATTGTCCTACACACAATGTGTGACATTTGTGTGTTGTTTAATAAAATTGTCCTTTGTCCTTGTTGTTGTATTTTTGTTTATTGACCTATACTGCAACCTTATTGGTGAGGTCTTTCAGAAAGGTTAGGTGCGGAGTACTCGTAACCGGCGTGCTTGTATGACGAGATGTATGAACGTAGATGAGGCGAAAGGAGTATGTAAGGATCGTAGCAGGTGGCGTTCTATAGTTTCTGCCTACCCCCATGGGAAAAAGGCGTGAGATTATGTTTATGTTATGTTTTAAATTGTCAGATAATTTCTAACGGAGGGATAAATATGGCGGTATGACAGCTTTTGTATAGAAAATATGTCAAACTGTCATATTTAATATTTGGATAATAGTTATGCTGTGTATTTTTTTACATGTGCATAAAGTTCAAATAAATAAATTAGTTTGATTATTAAGAGGCTTGCTTTGATAAAACCATGCTCTTTTACTAGACCAACACAATTTTCAGCCCGAAAAACGAGCCGTGTAGAATGTGCAGAAAAAAAAATCATTAAATTCAAGTCCGTGAACAAATGACTAGGTATGTCAAATGCATACAATAACATCATCATTACAGATTTTTTCCTTTATTAAAACATCTCTTAACGCTTCTATGAGCAACGTAACTATTTGAATTATAATAATTATCATAATTTTCCGTGATAAATTATGTTTGGCGTAAATTACTATAGTGGTAATACATTGTTCGTTTAAATGCTCAAATTGCCCCCAATTGCTCCTCAGCTGATTGAAGTTTGACTGTGAGTGAAAAGCCCGGCTTCCTATACATGTTGAGAGAGGCTTTTACTATGAATTCAGTTCATGATACTAGAAAAAACAGAGTACATTTTATAGAGAACATTTTTTGTCGGTTAATAAAAAAAATACCATTAATTTTGTGTTTGTGTGATGTGTATGTAACAGCAGATTTTTATTTTAATAACATAACATAACATGATACAGGCGTGATGTTACGTTATATCTCCAAAGGGTTAGGCAGAGGTGTACTCAGTAGTACACCCACATTTCGCCAGTTATATTTAAGTCCGATGTACTAGAGGGCGAGCCTATTACCATCTACCGGGCACAAATCTAAACTCCGAGACTGCTTGCTACTAAGAAATTCTTGATGGAAAAGCCCAATAACATTTTGCCCGACCTGGGAATAGAACCCAAGACCTTATGCAGTCGCGCTTTGCGATCACTAGACCAACGAGGCAGTTATTTAGTTATGGTTTAAGTTTGATTCAAACAATAACTTATTGGTGAGGTTCTTCAGAAAGGTCAGGGCGCCTACCGCCATCTCTTATAACAATATTACTTTGTAATTTCTGTTGTTGCATTTTCAACTTTCTGCGCTGATCCGAGCGTTGAAAATGCAACAGTGTGGAAGGCAAAGTAATATTAGAATAATATTGTTTTAAGAGCTTGTGGTTGGCCCCCTGGTGCGCAGTACCGTGTATTCGGCATGTTTGTATGACCAGAAAATATATGAACGTGGATAAGGCGAAAGGAGTATGTAAGGATCGTATCAGGTGGCATTCTATGGTTTCCGCCTACCCCATTGAGCAAAAGGCGTGAGTTTATGTATGTATGTGAATGTAAGTATAGTGCGTAGACGCAGATGCACTTCCCTGAAATTAATCCTTGCGGTGCCCATGAGCGTATGAAGCTATTAGACAAGAGTATGTCGCACACTGTAATTCATGATTTCCTTTGACAAATTGTTCTATGTATGTTTACGTAAACTGAGTGTTAATGTTGCCTCTATCCGCCATATTGCAATAATTGACTTTTAATAATAGTGAACGAGTAATTACGGTTTTATTATTTTGATTGATTGTTTTATACTAGGAAAATCTTATTGTGATTGAAGCAAGATTTTATTAATAGGTATTATCAATACAAATAAATAAAATTTAAGTGTCTGTTTGTGGTATCAAAATAACAGCATATTATATTAGTAAACGCTTATGAATGTTAATACGGTTCATTGACCACAAAAAAAAAACATTTTTTTTATCCATACAAAATACAAAACTCGATCCAGGCGCTTAAAAAGCGCCTGGATCGAGTTTTGTATTTTGTATGAATATCATAAACCGAATGGCCCAAAGGTCCATAAACAAAAACCGTCTTCGTTCCAAAGGACCAGTGACCAAATTTAAACAAATTTAGTGTCACAATCTACATCAAATACATTCGGGTGCAAAAGTTAAAAAGTTGAAATACCCCCACAATCATTGGACCAGCTTTGTGATATCATTATATTGCATTGTCATGCAAAATGCATATTTACGCAAAATTTCAGCTCAATCGAACATCGGTAAAATAATTGCCAGTTTGATGAGCCATAGACACCGGGACAGGTGAAAGTAAATAAAAGCTGGTAACAAAGTGACAAACCTGACAGATAGAAAAAGTTATGCAAATTGTATGACAAGGTTTATACATCACGCCTGCAATCCCCAAAGGGTTAAGCAAAATTGTATCCATTAGTATACCCACATTCCGCCAGTTATGTTTAAGACCCATGTAATAGGGGGCGAGCCTATTGCATAACGAGGTAATATAGTTAAATGCTTATTTTCTTTTTTTTTTAAAAGGTCTTTTTTTATTTATGCCACACTAAAACAAAACTTTCCATCATTATAATAAAGATTTGAATCATAATAAAAATTCCTTAAATGTATCGAATCAATGTTCTGTACTGCACGTGTAATAATTTGCTTTAGCCCAGTTGAAATACGCGCATTATAATGAAACCGATGCAAGCGTGTATGGATCGGATACGGTTCAACGATAAGGAATTTTAATATCGATATCGTTTAGGAAACAAAAATGAATGGAGACGAGTTGGTTCGTTTTATTTTTGATAAGGAAAAATAAAACATCTTTCGATAATAATTTAGTGCATGCGAAAAGGCTAAAAAGCATTAAGGTATCTTAAATTATTTATTACTAGAAGTAACTTTCCGTAAATTTGGACTATTATCTCAAGGGAACATATTACCGGGATAAAAAGTATTATACGTGTTAATCCAGAAAATGGTCTATCTATGTGCCAATTTTTATCCCAATCTGTTCAACGGTTTACGCGTGATTGAGCAACAAACATCTAAACATCTTCACAAACTTTCACATTCATAAAGTGATTAAACTATTGATAACATTAAGATTATTGATTAAATACCGTAAAAGTCCCTAAAATAAAATACTTATTTTTTATCAATCAATCCTTATTATTCCACTGCTTGAGTGACATCTCCCGCCTCTACTTTTCCCTGTGTGTTGCTTTTTCTGGCCAATCTATACTAATATAACAAAGCAGAAAAAAATATTGTTTGATTAAACACACTAAAATCTGGAACTACCAGTTTCATGAGGAAGGCACGGACACAATCCTGACATCCTTGTCTATCGAAGAATACTGTTTGTCTATTGTTTCTCCTTCCATCTTCATATACGTGGTTTCTTGTTACTTGGGGTCGGCGCAACACGTTTTCTTCTTCCATTCCATCCTGACAATTGTCGTGCTATCACTGACTCCCTTTTCTCGCATATCATTTAGCCTCCCTCTCCATCGTTCTTATTCTATATTGTTTTATTTAGTTGCTGTTGCATTAATACATGTAAGACGTATTCAAGCAAAACCACCAATTATATATGCCTACCCCTTATTTCTAAATTACATTTGTACTGTTATAAAAACCCAATAATCCACATCTTTAATATTTTTAATTCAAACGTTGCGTGTATTTCAAAGTCTGTTAGTGACAGCACAATTAGTCTATTTGCACATCATAATGCTTCGCTTTCTAATTCTATACCAAATGCTGAAGGCTGTAAAACGAAACTCGAAACGCAACAAAAAAAGTCGCCACAAAAGACCAATGTCATTTCGTTGACCGTGAATAATGAGCACGTTTTGATTTCCGTACTATCGAAGCGTATTGATAATCGAATTTCACAATATGCCTCCTGTGTCGTAATGTGCCGTGACACATTCTCATGTTTCAATTGGACGTTACGGTTGTTGGAAAACTCATAATGAGTGTTGTGTCCTTGTATTACTTGGATTATTATTTTTGTAGCACTCTTTTTTTATTTACATTTAATTATATACTTTCTTTATGGGTTAAAGGATCGTCCTGTGGTATATGTTTTTCATTTCAGTAAGTTAATTTCAAGTTAAAGGCCCTAATATACAAAAGTAGAATATAATTCTTATGTTATCTGTATAGAAGGACCACAATAATATGGGTGTTTACAAGTTGAGTATCCTTAGCCTTCACAGTTAGTGCATCTGTCATTACACTCATTAGTCCCACCTAGGGATGCCCGATCTTTTGAAAATGGAAAAGTTTTTTTTAGTTGTATAGAATGATTAACCATTGAATCGATTTACGATCTAAATCGTATTCATTGAAATCTTCTTTTACCACACGGTCTTAAATGTTTCAAATGATTCCTGAGAATACGATCCCCAGCTGAATCGCATTCTCATAAGATCGGATCAAAAGATCGAATATTTGGTAATTTAAGCAAAACAATCAACCAGATCTCTTGGACTTTCCATCGTGACAAGGAAATACCTCTTTTCCTCCCATTTAGTTGTCTCTGATGCTTTTACTAAAAATTATCCTTCTTTATTTCCAGTTCGACCTCGCCTGTCAAGACTGGAAGCGGTCCCTAGTTGGAACAGTTCACAACGCTGGATTCTTCATAGCCATTCCTCTAACAGGACTCATATCAGACAAATATGGCCGCCGTCCCGCCCTCATCTTCGCTTCGGTGGCTAATGGCGTCTTCGGAGTCATTCGGGCATTGTCGGTCAATTACGACATGTTCGTTGTATTTGAATTTTTGGAACCCGCGTTCGGTGGAGGAGTTTATACAGCATGTTTTGTTCTTGGTTAGTAAACTTTAGACAATCTTTAAGGGAAAGCACACAGGGTGACTTTTAATTCACAGAGTATCTTTCATTGACAGAAAGTACCTACTCATGAGTTTTATTTTTTTTGCTATTGGATCAACTTTTAAATAAGACAAAAAGACAGCTCTGTCTAAGATTTCTTTTAATATTTTAGTTTTGATCACCCTCTAAAATTATTTTCAATAGATCAAACATCAACCTTAATAAATAACCTTATTAATGGAATTTTAGATAATTCGCAAATCTAGTTGCTTATTGTTTCATTTAAAATAATCTTTTTGCGTTATTAATATAGTGCGTTTAATAAGGAAGGCTACAGACATATTAGGCTGTATAACAGTGCTTTACGACCGACGGGAGCGGAGCAGTAAACAAAGATGTTACTAAAAATAGAGTATCACTAGTAGATATTATAGAGAAATAACTACAGGTGGTACTAGGCAATGGCCCATTGACAATTCGTCAATGGAATTCAAAGCTCCTAATGAGCAACAAATAAATGTATCAAAATACACATAAGTAGGTACACAAACACGTCTCAGTAACTAAGGTCGTCGTATGCGGAACACTGACTTCTCAGCTACCACGATTTTCCTTGAAATTGGAACGGCAGCGAAGGCAAAGTGACAGTTCTAACGGAAACAAGTAGCCATAAGTATTGATTATGTTGTAAACTCGGTATGGCATTTTAATTGATAGAGTATTTCGTAAAAAAACATTACATAATATCACGCCTGTAATCCCCGAAGGGTTAGACAGAGGTGTACCTATTGGTACATCCACATTTCGCCAGTTATGTTTAAGTCCCATGTAATAGGTGGCGAGCTTATTTGTAAAAAACATAGTGGAATATTCCATACAAATACTATTTTCGTCAAAGTCGCTTAGAGAGCAATGGAGAAGGCTATGCTCGGGATTCCTCTGCGAATCCTGAATGAAGAGGTACGGAAAAGAACTAAAGTAACCGAAAAAGCTCTCAAAATTACGGAACTCAAATGGCATTGGGCAAGGCACATAGCTTGTAGAGCAGACGGCCGTTGGGGTCGTAAGGCTCTCGAGCGGCGACCACGTACTGGAAGGCGCAGTGTGGGAAGACCCACCACGAGGTGGACCGTCAACCTGGTAAAGGTCGCGGAAAACTGCAGGAAGCGGGAAGCGCGGAACCGGTCATTTTGGCTATCTTTAGAGGAGGCCTAAATCCAGTAATGGACGTCGATCGGCAGATACAATGATGATTATTATCGTAATTGGAAAACCCGAGAAATGGTGTGAAAAAATGTGTTGCTAAGTAACACGTGCAGCCAGCATTGGCCACTTAGAGCATGACCAACATTGGTCTCATAGAGCATGACCAATATTGGTCACACCTCAGTGCACATAGAACAATTTAATTGTGGAATGTTGTGATTATGGGCAATCCTTTCGTTTTGGGAGATGGTTATGGATTTATGTAGGCTGAAACCAAATCCAATTGGTTCGATTAAGTTATTTTGCCTATTATCGTGATGTTCGAGACTAATTTAATAATTGAATGATACGTACATAGCCTCATTAGTCTAGTGGTCGCAAAGCGCGCCTGCCGAGCATGAGGTCTTGGTTTTAATTCCCAGATCGGGAAAAGTGTTACTGAGTTTTTCCGTCAGGAATTTTTACTCAATAGCATCGTCGATTTGTAGTCTGGATTTGTGCCCAGTTAATGGCAATAAGCTCGCCCCCTATTACATGGGACGTTAACATAACTGGCGAAATGTAGGTGTGCATGGATACACCTCTGCCAAACTCTGCTGGGATTGCCGGCGTAATGTTATGTTACGTTACTTGTTTTTGTTTACAAGTCAACAATGTTTAGTACTAATGAGAAGGGAATAATAAAGCGCAATAAATCTTTATGACAGCTCATTAAATCGGACTCTTTATATCAATTACCAATAATAGTGTTTCTGAGTAAATCGTCGTGTTTATAAGGAAGCGCATTAAGTACACTAAAGACAAGTAATTGGTAGGCATTACTAATGCGTCATCACACCTGATGCTGGGGATTGACAACCTCCTCAAGCTCATCATCATCTTCCTGCCCTTGTCCCTTGTCCCTCTTCCATTCCGTCCTGTCAGCCGTCATGCAATCACTAACTCCCTTTTCTTCCATATAATTCTCCATACAATCCATTCATCCATCCATCCATCAATCCACCAAACTTACTCAAGCTCATTTTACCTAAATTCATCGAGCGACTGACTGACTGATCCATCAACACACAGCTCAAACCACTAAACGAATTGCGCTAAAATTTGGCAGATAGTTTATGACGTACGCATGCGCTAAGAAAGGATTATCTAAAATTCATCCCCTAAGAGGATGAAATGGGGCTCCGACACTTTCGCGGACGAAGTCGCGCGCAAAAGAAAGTATAGGAGCCCAAATACATTACAGACTCTTAATCAGGTCACCTATCAAACAAAAACGACTAAATTAAAATCGGTTAAGCTACTTTGGAGCTATGATGCCACAAACAAACACACGCTAAACTTATAGCACCTCTTTATTTTCATCGGAGGATCAAAAAGATTTTTTTCAAAGTTCCACAGTCTGTGCACTACCATGGTCTTGGTCCTCAGTGTTTTTTTTTTAATTTAGGTACTCTATTTTTATATATTCAACCTTTTAATAACAACTCTCTTTACATAACCAAATTAACACACAACCTAATTAAAAAAGTAAATTAGCAGTATTTACCCCACCAAATTAATGTCACGACAAATACCAAAATTAGTTAGAGTTTGTCCTAAACAAACGGCTAGGACTTAGTTTAGGGACCTTACTCAACAAATATTGAGGCCTTCAGGCCAAAGTAAGAACCATGGAATAATATTTGAGGACTCTGAATTATGGTGTACTTGAACCTGAATTGGTGTGGTCCCTTTTTATGAAGCAATTGATAATGTCAGAACGCTTATTTGAGGTCCAGCACAGACAGAGTAGGTCTCATTGATTCATTGATAATAAACTAAAAATAAATAGAAATATAGTTGAAAACTGCGGAATTGCATGCAAAATACAAGCCGAATAAAATTTTAAGCAACGGTGACTATCTATTTCATATCAAGATCCTGCAATGCCACGGTTAGGCACATAATAAAATATGATACCATTATTAGTAACCTAAGCAATCCGTGCCGCACACGGCGCGGCGCGGCGTTTACAGGGGTGGACTAAGCCGATCAGAGGCCCAAGGCGGAAAAACTAAATCAATCTACTAAAACAAAACTAAGTCAATACTCAACTAAAACAAAACTAAGTCAATCCTCCCCACCCCACTAACTATAATACGTATTTCTATCTACGGGGCTTCCTACCAACTCCAAACAGCATCTTTGCCTTGATAAAGAGAACTTCTCGAGGCCCCCCAAGGACCAGAATCCCAGGGCTGGCCACTCCTTTCCCCCCTCTTCCCTTACTCCGCTAGTGTTCCTTTATACTAACAAAGATGTTTGTAGCTGAAACCTTCTGTCTGAAACGGTAAAATATCTGAAACATTAATGTTGATGACCAAGAGACCAACGAACCGATTTATACAAATTAAACAATTTAACGCTTCATTGACTGTAATAGTACCGTTTTAGCAATCTTAAAATGTCTCTGGTTCATTCAGAATATTCTTATCAAGAGCTTTATTTTTTGTCGTTACCTACTTTTCTTTATCTACACTGAATAATTTAAATCAGTTTTTGTATCACATAAAAAGATAGACATTCACTTCGTTGCTGATATTTACTTTGAGTCAAAGTTAAATCATTTATTAAAATTAGTCCATTAAAATGCACTTTTGTACGTCACACACATGAAAAAAATTGATAGATTCTTTTTCATTCAAGCCAAATTCAAAAGTTAGTTTCGTATGGATAAGAATGAACAAGAAACTCAATACTTTTTTTATGAACATCAGTTTTTCAAAGCCAATATCAAGCCACTTTAAATTGGATATGCAGGATTCAAAGAAAGGCAAATGGAGCATGTCATGAAATTGCAATTTACAGGTCACAAAACTGAAAATGTTTTTTGTACGTACAATGCGACAATTCAATGTTTTTTGTCTTATGAAGTCTTGGAATTGCTTATTGAAGTTTGCACCGGTCAAAACAGGATTTTTACAATTGAAATGACTGTCAGGAAATTCTGAGAATCATTAAAAATTTTGTCATCTTTTTCCTCCGATACGAAATTACGTTTCATTATTGTTAGAATCATCACCAACATTGCTAATCTAAGTTTATCCGCCAGCACCCAAGTGACCTTCGCGATTGATTGCTCAATAATTCAGTTGAAACTAATTTACGGTTTTTGCAGCTCATCTTCCGGTCTTTGTTTTAGATCCTTTCTTGCAGATTTCATGGGAAACCGGTAGTCAGGCTTTGTTACTTCATGGGGACCAAAAAATTTGCCATTCAAACCTTTTTCTTTTTTTGCGAAATCTCAGTGAAGCGGTAAAAGATTGGAATCACGAATCGTTGCTTGTTTATTTTTGATTTTCAATAGAGTCATCGACACTTGAACAATGTACAGAATAATGACTTATTCTAAAAATAGAAATATTTAAAGCAGAATCCAAAAATAGAATTCATCATACTGCAATGGAGGAATGTAACACCTTCTCAAAGCATCAAAATGTTTTACGACATATTGTTAATCACAATTTTATCAATACAAAAGCATATATGCTCTTTTAGAGAAATGTTTTAAGTCATTGTAATATTAATAAGGCTCATTTCATTTATATCAACTTTTTTTCTTTTTCAGCATTGGAGTTAGTCGGGCCAAAAGGCAGAGTCTTCGTCAGCCTCCTCTTCAACACCATGTTCATCCTCGGTGGTGTCACAGTCACCTTACTCTCCTGGTGGCTCCTCAACTGGCGCTACCTTCTCTTCATCATCTACACCCCCGCTGTCTTCGTCTTCCTCTACATCTGGGGCCTTACTGAAAGCTTCAGATGGTTATTTAGCAAAGGAAGATACGAAGAGGGTTTGAACGTTCTCAGCAAATCAGAGAAGATGAACAAGGCTAATGTCCCAAAAGAGCATTACGAGCAAGTTGAAAAGCACGCAACCAAACAGAGAGATGAAAGAAAATGTGAGAATGTCGAAAGAAATCAATCTACATTCAACCAGCTCTTAACATCACCGATGATTTGGAAAAGACTGTTCACCTGTTCTTTCCTATGGATATCTTCTACTCTAGTATACTATGGACTTTCTATAAACGCTATAGAGTTATCTGGGAACAGCTATGTGAATTACATAGTGATTTTAGTGATAGAAGCACCAGCTAATATATGCAAGTTGATATTCTTGGACAGATTTGGAAGGAAGAAAGTGATTGCTACTGCCTATTTTATGACTGGATTGATATTAATCAACTATGGATTTGTTCCAGGTAAACTGTTTTCTTTTGAATTGAATCACTATATCTATTGATGTTAACTGCATTAAAATCTGATGTGACTGTCCCTGATATACCCTAGGCTGTTAGAATTATCGTTTTTCCTAAATATGTTAAAATTTGTGTTATAATCGAAAATGTTAGCCTAGTCAGGAACAGTCGCATGCGGGGGAAGCCGACCTAAAACACAAATTTCGACATATTTCAGGAATAGTCACACGTAGTTAAAAAGATCTAAAAGCGACTTTGTTATTAAATACTATGTAGAGATAATACCAGCCTATTATTATTCTACTGCAGAGCAAAGGCACGAGCATTTATCACCACGCTTGCTCAACTTACTTATCTTAATCATAAGTCCAGGTTTCCTCACGATGTTTAACTTCATCGATGTCAGCGATGTCCAAGATAAACTTAGAAAGTATACAGGGTAATTGAAAATTTACCCGAAACCTGAAAAGGGGTCATTGTACTCATCACTATGAACAACTTTTACTATGGGACCTACCTTGAAATCATGAAAAAAAATTCAGCTGTCCCATACATTACGATCGTGTTGTGTAGCATTTTTGTAGGGAACATCTGATTTTTTTTTCATGATTTTTCAGGTTTCGGGTAAATTTTCAATGACCCTATATAATATGAATTGAAAAAGTCACATTAGTAGATCCATCGCCTCTCATGCATGAGGTTAAAATAACATAATTGTTTATTTTGAATCTTATGTGCTAAGAATTAAGGATGACCACGGATAGTAGGTGCCTCATGGTACTTACCTACCTCATTTATATTTATCACTTGACTGGTTCTGAACTAACCTTCCGTAATCGATAGTAATATGTTTGTTATTGTATGTGTCACCGGAAAATAAATGTGTTTGCACAAATAGTTAGGTATTTTATTAGTTAAACAAGACGATTACATACTCGTATAGAATGTGTTTTGTTTTGTTTACAGTTTTGTGTGATATATTGATAGGTAGGAATATTTTCCATCTTTATATATAAAGTATTGCTAGGTCGTTTCCGCAACTTTGTTCGTGTGAATTCCAATATTTACGAAGTTTTTTCCGAAAATAAAAATACTCTAAGTTAATCCTAATAACATCAGCTATATGCCAGTGAAAATCTCAATAAAATCAATCCAGGCGTTCCGACGATTTGCCGGAACAAACAAACAGACATACCTAATGACACAATGACCGGTCCTATCATTATTATTATATCGCTCTTTTCTCTTATTAATATTTTCTTTGTCTTTTGTTACAGTCGGCAACTGGTCAATTCTTCTATACCTCGGTGGGAAGTTCTTCATAACGTTAGCATATAACTCGCTATACGTGTTCGCTGCTGAAGTATTCCCTACAAACTACAGAACCTCGTTATTGGCTATGTGCTCTACTATAGGAAGAATAGGGTCCACTGTTGCTCCTCTCACACCTTTACTTGTAAGTATTAAGTTTGTTATTTTATTGTTTTACTAGCGACCCGCCCCGGCTTCGCACGGGTGCAATGTAGATACTTACTTTACGTACAAACCTTCACCTTGAATCACTTTATCTGTTGATGAAAACCGCATTAAGATCGGTTGCGTAGTTTAAAAGATCTAAGCGTACAAACGACGTGAAGCGACTTTGTTTTGTACTATGTAGAGATATGCACGAACATTTTTTTTAAATACAGAAGCAATTAACGGGTTTTTAAAAACCGTTAATTTGAAAAATGTACCGTAGAGTTTTTTACTCATTCTTCTCCATGGAGGTTTACCTATGTTTTGGAACAAGCAACTTACTAGCCTCAACTTTCTGACTAACTGACCGACTTTTTCATGATACAAAAGTGCCTGTAAATGGTCTTATTGACATAATTAATGCTTTAACTTTGAATTAAACTTTTTGTTGGTAAGCATTGACGTAGACCGTCTGGTTCAGTTCTTGAAAAAATCATAACCTCCTTACTTTGAAACCTGTATAAAAATGAGTAGGTACTTGACTAGTTAAATTTTTCACTTATTGACAAGGCTGTTTTCATGTCACAAACAAGGCAATTAAAACCTAATTATACACTATTTTATATCCGGTCATAATTAATTGGGTCACCGTAAATAAAAATAAAAATGATTGAGAAATAAACTTTTAATTTCCTTCCACAGACAAGGTTCTATGAGTACCTTCCAACGATGATATTTGGAGGAATGGCAGCATTATCAGGATTCCTCGTTCTCACGTTACCAGAGACAAATAACCTTAAGTTACCAGACTCCTTGAAAGAAGCAGAAGATCAAGACAAAAAAAAGGAGGTTGAGGAAACAATAGAAAAGACTACAGATAACAAAACTAGGTTATAATAGCTAATATTGAGCCAAAGAAGAATGATTGGAACAAAATAGTAAATTAAACAAAACAAGATATTATGTACGGTAGCTTCAAGTATGTAAAGAGGCTGAATAGTGGCGTGACTATTCCAAGAAAAAAAAATGACATCTGTAAATTAAGGGCCTGTTTCACTACATTTGATTTATTGTTCATCTATACCTATTTTTTTTTTAATTTACTAGTTATCAAAGCGAATAGTTCCGACATTATGTCCATTAATTTGACATATAGAACCCGCAAATTTTGTTATATTCAAAATCAGCTCAGTTGTTTTATTAAAATAAAAACTAGAGTTTGTTTTGTTTATTATTATTCATATTTTTGCAGAGAAACAGGCCATTTTGTTGGAATCATTAAGACTGACGCATACTATTGTATAAGACAGAACAAAAAAATATGCGAGTACTTTTTCGTAGGTACTCACCAATCGCGGGTCGTGTTTTTTAACTGTCTATCAATAATGTGTGACACTCCTAATAAATTGACACTAGAACACAATAAATTAGCTATAATATAAAATTTTGTTGCAATAATTTGTTAGGATCGTCCTTCGAACATTTTTCTATATTATTGTTCATTCTGAAGTCAAATACTTAAAGCACGTCAACAAGAAGTCAGACTTTGAAATGAAAGAAAAAACAATCTTTGACTAATAAAAACTAATAGAATGTTGAGCACGAAGCGGCATACAATTTGACTTTAATATCTAATAGTCTAATGACTATATTTAATTTTGGTGGAATGTGTTTCCTATGTGTTCTAATGTTGTCTGCATTTCTTGTTTTAATGCTTTAAGTAAATCGAAGTGACGTTTAGAAAACATTTTTATTTGTTAATAATTTAGTAAGGCTTGTGATTAATAATAGTAAATTACATGTCAAATTAAAAGAATAGTAAGATAATAATTATGGTTTAAGAAATTATGAGCTGTACCACTAATGTTTGATTATTTTATAGTATTTCTATTTCATATGATGTAAAAAGCGCTCACACAAGAGTGTTTCTAAAACTACACTATAAAAATGGTACAAAAAAAATGTATTTTCATAAATATTAAATGTATCTCGAATATGATTTTGAATGTACAAATTATATAAAAGCAATTATTGACCTTCATGTACATAATAATATTAGTTATGCAATGTAGTAGAAGATATAAGATAATGTGACTATTAAGCAAACGTCTCACTGAGAGAAAAGCGCAAGGAACTTGAACAATTAATTTTCATTTTAAAAATATCGCTTCCTTTTCGTTTGTAGTAGGTGTGACTTGTGCTTAATTTTGTAATGCAATATCAACCTAATACTAATTGTAACAATGTTCAATATAATTGTAGATAGTACCGTGATAATAGAATAAATTAAGTTTTTTTTTAATTATTATAGTTTTTATTTTTCCTTTAGATATGGAATAATATATGTATATTTGTACCTGATTCTTAGCTAGCATATTTTTTCCAGCATTATAATATTTATGTATTTTAATTATTGAGATTAAAAATACACTCAGCGGCACGGAATGTGGCCCAAACATAAACAAACCGATAACAGGCGATTTTGATATCACGTATGAAAATTTCGTATGGCAGTTTGTCAGGACATTGTTCTTTGTTAATTTAAAAGAGTAAGCACAGAAAAATCTTGATTTGTTTAATTTTTGTGACACTTAATGTTAGTTCGTTGCCGGAACGCACAAAACACGGGTGAGTTGAACCTCGATATTCAAATGGTCGTGAATTTAGTCTGTACTGTTTTACTTTGTGATGAATCTGTAGTCATTTATGCTTCCAGGATTGGAAAATAATGCCTCTTACTTCAGCTCAAGTTGCTCAAACTGTGTTGCTTAGGAATCAGGGGCGAACGCAGCAAGAGATTGCTGTAACTTTAAATGTATCGCATACAACTCTCAGGTACGCCTTAACACGGTACGACCAGACCGGCCTATATACAAGGAGACCAGAAAATGGCGGTATTAGGTGTACATCAGCGCGAGATGACCGATTAATCGCTCTAGCAATTTTGAGAAATCGGTTCCTTACTGCGGTTGAAATACGGCAGCGGCTAAAAACGGCCAGAGGGGTCAACGAAAGTGAGCGGACAATAAGAAGGAGCATTAAGGAACGAGATCTGCGCATTCAAAGGCCAGCTCGAGGTCCAGAACTGCTCCGGCTCTATCGCGTAGCTCGACTTTGGTTCGCTCGCGAACACGCAAATTGGACTCACGAGTAATGGAGTAAAGTTCTGTGGACTGACGAATGCAGAGTGGCCATAAGAGCTGCAGATGGCCACGAACGTGTGAAAAAGACATGGAAAGAGGTTTCTGCCAATCACTACCAGGCAAACCGTCAGTATCCATAGTGGATCAGTTTTGTTTTGGGAAGAGATTTGTTCAGACGCATATACAGAGTTGGCTGTAGCTGCTGGTTGTCTAATGGCAGTGCGATACATTGAAGAGGTCCTCCAGGAACATGTTTAACCATTCGTGGGATGCATCGGCAGTGAAGATTTCATCTTAATGCAAGATAATGCCCGACCTCACACAGCATTTTGCGTGGATGATTACCTTTCGGAAGTCAAAATCACAAAATTGGAGTGGCTGGCACAACACCCAGACATGAATCCCATAGAACATGTCTGGGATACGCTTAAAAGACGCATCCGATCCAGTCCCAACCCTCCAAAGACCATCAGTCAATTAAAAATTGCTCTGGGAAGAAATACTCCAGATGGACATTAAAAACATAATCCATGGCATGTCTGATCACATGCAGGTGGTCATTAGGTAAATAGGTGGAAATACCCGCTATTAATTTTAAGTGACATAGCTTAATTCTGTAAATTTCATTCAAAAACATTTTTCAAAATTTAGAGCTCAATCTCTTTTTTGTAATTTTGTAGGATTTTAAAAAAGTTTACTCACTTTTTGTTAATTAATCATTCGCATTTAAGATTTCAATAAACATTTAAGTTTTACAACGAAGAAAACTCCCAGTTTCATGTTTAATTTTGATAATAAACCACATAACGCGCTTGGGCCACATTCCGTGCCGCTGAGTGTAGTTATCAAGTCACAACATAGATAACAATTAATTGTATTTTACATGCAGTAAAAACCAACCTTAAGAATACTTTTAAAAAAAGCAATACTTTTTTTGTTACATTGACAACTACTCCAAATTCAAAATTGTAACCTATAAATTCTTTTTGAAACCATGGACAAAATTAATCAACGTAAAAGTCATTCAGTGCCTAGAGAGAATATCCTTTTGGTGGTGTAAAAATAAATAAAACTGGCAAACGATAAAACCCAAACGGTTCACGTCCGAGTTTTAATTTGAAAAACGGATTAAAAACTGACGTATTACCCTTGCTTCGCGTGTTGGAACCAACATTGGGTCAATATTGGCTTTTGGTCTTTGGAGACGGTCAAACATTTTTTTTTAATAGGTTACTCGAAATACAAAATTTAAATGTACGTATTTAACGTTAAATAATTTCTAAATAAATTAAAGAAATATATAATATTACTACTATTATAAATGCGAAATCTTAGATGGATTAACGTTTGTTGCTCAAATCACGCCAGAACGGCTGAATGGATCTAAACGATATTTGGCACAGATATAAATTATAGTTTTGAGTAAGACAAAGGCTACTTTTTATCCTGGAAAAATGTACTTTTCCCTTTGACGCGGTCGAAGTCGTAAACAGAAGCTAGTGATAGACAATTTAAGTAAAATATTGTAGACCAAGGTTCTTCGCCCGAAGATATATTGCTTAACCATTGATTATTAAGGTAACTGCTAGCCACATAGTTAACATTTAATAGCATGTTTTCGTCTCAATGGATTATGCCGCAACGTGGTACTTACTGATATTATTAAGCTATACTAAATTATCAAGTAGATAAATTATTTTAATGGTTAATTCGTCCTTGCATTTGTTTGTTAATGATGATCAGTGGCTCATTCCCCTTCCTTTTAAGTATCTTATTTTCATGGGGAATCCTTATTAATTCTAATACCCTCCATCTGGAGCAAACAGAAGGTATGGAAAAACGAACAAGAAAACACACGGACGCAATCTGGTAATGGAATATATTTCAGTTCTACTTAAATCATAATATTTTAAAAACCTACTCATTTTGTAAAAACAAAACTATTTAGGCTGTTTTGTCATTATAGCTAGCATTCCAAATTAAAAATCTTTACCTATACTACGTCAAAAACATTTGGCGCCAACATTCGCGCCAATAACCCGACAACTTTTTTTTCTAAACGTTCCATTCCACGGTCCTTTGCATCTAACGGGGAGCGTTCATTGTAATTATGCGTTTACTACGTGATCCCATTTCGTTGGACGTGACTGCGTGGACTTAGCAATTATTATAAATGTGGGATAATGATTTTGTATCAAGCTTAAGTATGAATGCAGCATAATATTGTCAAAGCGGAACGCAGCGGATGAAAGAGAGGGAAGTATGTGTGTGAGTGTAACAGCGAGATGACGCAGTCTTACGACAGACGTACGGTGTAACGGCGATCTTTTTCTGGTGTGTCAATAAATAAAAGTTTTTAAAAGTATTTCTCGTTTATTTTGCCATATAATCCCACAAATTTGGGGGCTCGTCCGGGATTGGCAAAATAACGACACGAGTTCGAGTTTAACAAGTGAATAAACAACGGACGACGGAGGCCGGCACGTGGCGTGGTCAACGGCGACGAACGACGAACGGTACCTATTCAAAAAATCAACGGCGGCCGACGATAATTACGACGGTATCGGCGAACGGTGAGCTGACGATAACGGAGATAAAAAACTAATTCGAAAATGACGAAAGACGAATCACGTACGGGCCTAAACTCGATGTTGTACCTAACTTCGGACATAATACCTAAATTCACCGGTCAAGATAAGACGTATCCAGTGGCGCGATGGATACAAGACGTGGAGGAAAATGGAGAAATATGTGGTTGGACACCGTTACAACAGCTGCTGATGGCACGGAGATCCTTATCAGGCACCGCACAGCTTTGGATGCAAGCTGAACGCCCTCACAAGTCATGGGAAGAACTGAAGGCGGCCCTGAGTAAAGAGTTCCCCGACAGCGTCGACATCAAAACAATACACGAGCTTCTGAGCCAACGAAAGAAAAGACGTGACGAGAGTTGTATTGACTATATGTTGGTCATGAAGGAGTTGGGGAAACGGGGTAAGATACCCGATTACGTGGCTATTAAATATATTGTTGATGGCATAGTCGACCACGAGACTAACAAAATCATGCTATACGGTGTAACGACGTATCCTGATCTGAAAGAAAAATTTAAAATCTACGAGACTGTTAAGGAAAAGATGAAACTGGAACATTCTAGAAGTACCTACAAAAATGAAAAACGCGGCATCATGCGACACGAAAAAACGTTGAAAAGGTGCTATAACTGTGGTGACGGCGATCATGTGTCGGAAGACTGTCCGCAGAAGGCACAAGGTCCAAAGTGCTTTAACTGCAACGAATACGGTCATATTTCACCGAAGTGCCCGCATAAGAAAAATATGGCGGCGGTAGCCGGCCGTAAGGAAGATACGAGCTCATCAAGATGGCGTAGTTCCGGTTCCGGCGATAAGAAAGAAAACAACGGCGCATCGACAAGTGGGAGCGGGAGCGGCGAACGTACGACGACCAAGCAAGCAATGTTCGGTCAATCATCGTTCAACAACGCGGATAATACGTCACACTCACAGAATGACAGTGTCAAGATGACAGATGACGACATAGACAGCAAATGTCAAAGTCAAATTGGATCTGACATTTGCGATGTAAACAAACATTCGCGACGGGAAAAACCTTTAAAAATCGTAGAATTATGTGGAAAAACGACAAGTGCGCTTATTGATTCGGGTAGTGATGTGAACTTAGTATCTTCCGAGTTTTGTGCTAACGTCAGTAAAGTGCTGAACAATAACATAACACTGTCTGGACTTGGATCCGCTAAAGTGGAGTCATTAGGTCGTCTATCGACAAATGTTGTGATCGACGGTACGAAATACGACGATGTGTCATTCTATGTGGTACCTAAGGACTGTATGCCTTTTGATGTAATCATAGGTCACGAATTTCTTAAGAATGTTATAACGATTATGAATGGTAGTGCTGTGTGGATGAAACCTGTGGAATGGATGAACGAAATTAATTGTTTTTGTTGCAGTGTTGAGGTTGGCCATGTAAGTAATACTTACCTTAAAGAAGAGGTTGTTCAGATGGTTGAGAGCTATCAACCATGCCAAATTAAAGAAGCTCCTATCCAGTTGAAAATAATTGTGAAAGATGATGTCCCGGTGGTGCAACGTCCACGGCGCATATCACTGAAGGAGCAGGTGGTTGTTGAAGAACAAGTTGCGGAGTGGCTCGAGCAAGGAATTGTACGTGTAAGTTATTCTGAATATGCCAGTCCATTGGTTCTTGTTCGCAAAAAAGACTTGAGTACAAGGGTTGCAAGATGGGCATTGCTTCTGCAGGAGTTTGACTTTGTGGTTGAACATCGGCCAGGAACGAGGATGAAGCATACTGATGCATTAAGCCGAAACCCATATGTAGCTGTAGTAACGTTGCACGATGAGATCAGAAGAGCACAACAGTTGGATGATGGTCTAAAAGCTATATTACAGATTTTACGGGAGAGAACATACGGTGATTATTATACTGATAATGGATTGCTTTACAAAGGGGTGGAAAAGCACTTAGTGATCCCAAAGTCTATGGAAAATGAAATCATTAAAAGAGCACATGCAAATGGACATTTTTCCAAAAGGAAGATGATTGAATTAATTGGTAAAGACTATTTTATTAAGAACCTTGATAAGAAAATTGAAGAGTTTATTACAAGTTGCATTCCATGTCTATTAGCTACGCGTAAAGAGGGAAAACAAGAAGGATTCCTAACTCCGATTGAAAAGGAAGAGTCACCGCTACATACACTGCATTTGGATCACATTGGTCCAATGACGGAGACGAAGAAGCAGTATAACCATATCCTCACGATTGTTGACGCATTTACGAAGTTCACTTGGATATTTCCCACTAAAAGCACCACAAGTCGAGAAACAATAGAAAAGTTGAAAATTCACCAACAACATTTTGGCAATCCAACCAGATTTATAACTGATCGAGGAACGGCTTATACGAGCACTGAGTTTCAAGAGTATTGTAAAGACGAAAATATACAACACATCAAAATTACGACGGGTGTGCCTCGAGGAAATGGCCAAGTGGAAAGAGTCCATCGCACTATAATCTCTGTACTTACCAAGATGTGCATAGAGAACCCTGCTCTCTGGTATAGGCATGTAAGTAGATTACAGCGTTCTCTAAATAGTACTTTCCAGCGAAGCATAAACACTACACCCTATCAACTATTGATTGGGACAAAGATGAGAATGAAGGAAGACATCGAGATTTATGATTTGCTTTCAGAAGAAGAAAGGGAAAGCTATTCAGAGGAGAGAGAAAAACTTAGAGAGAAAGCTAAAGAGCAAATTCTACAAGTTCAAGAAGAAAATATAAGAAATTTTAATAAGAATAGAAAAGAAAGTATGAAGTACAATGAAGGAGACTTGGTAGCAATAAAACGCACGCAATTCGGCTCGGGAATGAAGCTTAAAGCTAAATATCTTGGCCCCTATCAAGTCGTAAAAGCAAAGAGAAACAACAGGTATGATGTGAAAAAGCTCAACCCGAATACTGAAGGACCTAGCGTAACCTCTAGTTCAGCAGATTACATGAAGGTGTGGCCAGCTGTGAACTCATTAACCTAACAGGTGAGAGTTGCTTGTTAATTTTTTCTTGTTTCAGGTTTGTGTATGAAAGGTTGTGTGCAATGTTTTGTTAAACACTGTGTTTTGTTAGATGTAAGCTTAGTCTATTGTTATTAAGAGTTAAGAGATCTGTATTTGTATCTTTACTGTACCTACTGCAACGATAAATGTCAGTGTGTAAACATTTTTTTAGGAACATTAACAATGTTATGTTGTCTCTTTGAATTATTATTTTATGATGTCCCCTTTAAAATAAAACTGTAACTATGTGATGTTATGCTGTTACTCTGATGTTGTATTAGTGTATTGTTGTATTAGTAGTTCTGTTAAAAATAAGATGAAAGTTAGCGACGTATGTTCGGGTGCATGTCTGAGGACAGACATGAATCAGGATGGCCGACTGTGGGATAATGATTTTGTATCAAGCTTAAGTATGAATGCAGCATAATATTGTCAAAGCGGAACGCAGCGGATGAAAGAGAGGGAAGTATGTGTGTGAGTGTAACAGCGAGATGACGCAGTCTTACGACAGACGTACGGTGTAACGGCGATCTTTTTCTGGTGTGTCAATAAATAAAAGTTTTTAAAAGTATTTCTCGTTTATTTTGCCATATAATCCCACATAAATATAAAAAAACGTATTCATTTTACTGATTGCCTTACAGATAAGCTGTAGATAACGGATGTGATTTTTTTTTTACATCATGTCGTTTTTTTTAATACGTTTTATGCTAGTCTGTAGCTACTTTTGCCACTACTGCAGTGGGTTTCCAAATAAACTATATTTTACAGATTATAAAGTCATAAATTATTTTGATGTTCGTACCTAAGAATTTTGATGATCTTTATTTTTCTTTCTTCGGTCACCATGGGGTACAAAAGATGCCTCATAGGACCAAAAAATTTGGTGTTTTAGGTAAGTTTCACGCATGTAACAGTAGGTACCTGTTCTCTGTAGGGTCCTCATAATGAAATGTTTATATATTATTTAAATTAAAAACTCACTTTTGCTCGTGATTTCGTCCGCATAAATGTCAGTTATCGCAGACGCAATCGAAACCGAGGAATAAAAAGTAGCCTATGTCGTACTTTGGGGTTCAAAGTTACCTCATACCAAATTTCATCAAAATCGGTCGATTGGTTAAAACCTCATAAATAGACAGACAGAGTTACTTTCGCATTAATAATATTAGTAAGGATTCATTCAACAACTACATCAAAATACAGACAATATTTAACAAAAACTTTATCCGTAAACAAATCTAATATCCCTCTATTTAGATTTACACTGTCGGGTAAAAAAATGGCAACACTCGGTCAGAGGGCAAACGTTATTCGGGCAAAAACAATTTGTAAGTTTTTGTTAGAGAACCCTTGGGCCCTTTTGGCTGAATACATGAATATGTTAGGCCGAAAATGCCCTTTATAATAGCTATGGTTTTTCACAAAGCGTGTTGGGTTAAACTCTATAACAGGGTTTCTCAAACTGTGCGTCGCGTCGCGTCCTGGGGCGACTTGGAGTTATACTGAGGGCGCCTAGTGAAGGTAGGCACAAGTCGTTTTGATTGCAGTACAATCATTATACTGTTATATTTTCTTCTAATAGTAATAATTAAACATAATCTTTGGAATTTTCTTAAATCCTACTAATATATATTATAAATGTGATTTGTTACTAAATCACGCGTAGGTACACCGTTGAAAAGATTAGGATTAAAATCGGCACATAGATAGGCTACTAACTTCTATCCTGGTAATGTTTTCCCTTAAGATAATTGTTCAACTTACTTTACTGAAAGTTACTTTTACGCGGACAGGCAGAAGTTAGTAATAAATAATAAACACTCAAATATGTTCTTATAGCAAGAAATTACAACCCATAAAGGAGGTCACGGTATAAAAATTGGGAACCCCTGCTTTATAATGTATGAGCGATTGTATTAAGGATGTTGAGTAAGAAAATAGGGTTTTTGACTTGACTACTGGGCAAACATGATAAGTTAATGTTCAATGTAGGTAGAAATTTGCAGCTTTTTTTACGTTGAGTAGTCCCCAAAAGCAGTTGAAAACATTTTTGAAATAGTTTTGTTGCTAATGTAGAACGACTATTAATTTGTAGACCGACACGACGAAGTTATTTCATTTATAATACAGTTATTCATCATTTGCTAGAGAATATATCATAATTTAGCCTACCAATATTAAGTTACACACAACGTTATTCAATTAAACTTAGAATTAATTATAAACTTCCACAACTGTAATTTCTACCTAGCTTACGATTGATAGCGGCCCGCCACGCAGTCACGCGGCTAAATTATAGCCACTGCATCGATGGCCGTATAAAAAATTTATACACTATGTCTCTGTCATGTGAATGCGACATTTTATTGTTACCTATGTAAGTGTGACGTTTTAGTTGTACGTGACATTGGTGAAAAAGATTTGAAAATGGAACGTTTTGTTATTTTTCAAGAGAATGTAATAAATTGGATACTTGACTCCACCAAACAATTGACATATTTTTTATGAACTGTCAAAATGCAATTTCACCATAGATTAGTAGTAAACTGTGACGTCTCTTATTGAGCAACTCAATTAATTAACTATTTATTGAGTTCATAGCAACTAAAAATCTAATTTAATTGTTTTGGAATTATTGGGTAATGATGTCAAATACCCAATGTTAATGGTGTTAAGTCCGTTTTTGCGAACCTAAGGACCAATCATTAGTTTTTATACTACCAACTTCTTCACATGATAACGAAAGGTACTTACAGTATTTCTCTGCCTACTCCTACCTTTCCTATGTTAGCTTCCTGTTTAATTAACTCATCAGACCGAGGTAGTTTCCAACGCTCAACAATTTATCTTACTAACCGGAACATCTCAAAGTGATGGACAGTCGAGTATCATCTTGTCTGTGAGGTCACCAAGACGCTTTATCATTGCGGTTCTAATAGACATTAAGAATCACCCTGTAGAAACCTACTCTGCTACCGCTGCTTTGACTGCCTCTTAGTGGGGTGGGGTCTTGGGTTAGATTCCCAGGTCGGGCAAAGCATTATTGGTTTTGTTCTATAAGGAATTTCTCAGTGGCTGCCCGGAGTATGAATGTTGGTTGTGTGACACCCTCGTACTTCAAATAGTACGTAAAGCTGTTGGTCCAGCGCATAATCTCTCCCCGGTCGTGTCGGACTACCGTCCAATCGGACTATGAGTGAGGGAAGTGGGAGTTCCTACACCTGTGTTCATTCTTACACTTACTTACTTTGGTTACACTTCATTAAGGTGGCGGCGGTGACCAAAATTCAGTCTGGAGAAAATTAAGTATTATTATTTTGCTGCCTATAACTACGTACGTCCTTTTCCCAGATATGATAGATACTACACCTACTTAATACCTACCTAGGTAATTAAACTACCTGCAGCCCGACAGATAATATATTATGTATTAATTTAACATCTAGATACACATAAACCTCATGATTTATTCACTCGAATCCCCACTAACAGGCCGTCAACAATTAATTCCAGCAATATCTCAGGAGATTGCAGCTGATATATGACCTCCTTACTGCGTTCGCGCCATCACTCAACCAATCCAATATGGCTGCCGTAAATCGCTTCAAGTCATCTGTTAAGTGTTGTGTTGGTATGTAATTAAGCATTCCCGCGTTGAATCAACGCTGTACACAAATTAATGGTGGGTCACCGCGTAGCCGGCGACATTCGGTATTGCGAATTCCACATGCAGCGCCCCCCACCTGTGTGTGAATGTCTGTATTCCAAGCGCTTACAGACGAGATGTGTTCACGATGCATTGTTACGGAATTTATAGTTGGGACTGCAATTTCTCTGATGTATTAGGGTCCATGACAGTTCGTGAAATGTTTAATTAAATCTCGTCACTAAATTCTCATGCATTTTCGGACCAGTTTGTTCATATTCGGCTTAAATATTTCTCGTCATTTAAAAATGTTGGTCCTTTTGTTTGAATACTGTGTATCAAAGGACCAAAAACCTAAACATTTATAAACTACTTAGGTAGGTAGGTTATAATCATAATTCAACTACGAGTATCATACTGTAGATACTGTGATGGTGAGATCTACAGAGATGTTTCAGTTATCACTAAGAAATTCGCTGATGCGGACGTCCAGACGATGTTCGTCAGACGTCCTATTCAAATCCAGGATCCAGAAACATTTAACTCGACAGTGTAAACAGAAAATACTGGTTCAAAAGATCATGACAAACGTTACCAAACAAGATTCTTATTTCAAAAAGAAAACGGAGGAGAAAAAGCTGACTGCCAGAGACACCCGCCTTTTACTTTTTTTCCATCTACCGCCACAGTTAAATAATAGTGTTCATTATACCGGCTGACGTTTTTCCGCAAGTTGGGCCCACAAAGGGTGTCGGGTCGTAAATGCAAATAACTGTCACAGGCCAGATGATTTTATGAGGATTTTCCTTGTTTGATTTGTTAAGACTTTTCTTTAAAGTTGGTAAGGCTTTGTGGGATAGAGTTGTCTTTAAGTTTTTCTTACAGTACCTAGGTATATCTTCGTAAATCTTTGTTATATTTCGTAGTGCTTTTGTGCTAGGTAGATGTAGTTATGTGTAGATGAACTTAGAGATAGAATAATATACATATTACTATGTTTTAGTTACCTCGGGTGATAGCAAGAGGTGATTTTTTAAATAAAATGCGATGCAAAAGGGTACCTACAACCTAAAATCAAAAGAAAATTTTCCAAAAATTATGAAAGCAACGTTTTACTCTTAGAGGCCCATGGAAAGAGGCTTTTGGACGTCACTAAGCGTACCTAAGCGTTAAAAATGCCACTAATTTACTTACATTGATTGTCGCTATTAAGATGAGATTACGACTAGTTATTGATAATTTCTATTTAGTAAAACTATTTAGTAGAATTGGCCTTCTTAAGTAACTACTTACGAACCGACAGATAAATGCTTTATAAGTAATATAGACAGGAGGTTTTTATAAACCACTTCATTTACAGAGTTTCACTAAAAGGACGATGGTAATCATCAATTATTCATGTTCCTCGTCCTTATGGGACATTTCTCTACTGACCCAGATTCCTTACCTCCAATCTGTGGCCACACAATAGTTTACAATAAATCGACCAAATCTAAGCACCAATCCAGGTGTTACGCTGGTATTTGCAAAATGTCCGCCACCGTGCTATGTCGTGCATTCAAGCTCCGTCCGCAATATACGTAGCTCGGTGACAGAATACAGAATAGTATAGAAGGTCGACATCGACTCAAAACAACCAGCGAGAATATAAGATGCATAGTCACTGACACAATGATGACAATCTGTCTCAAGTTTTTCACATACTGCACCAACTCGGTGTGCTCGTGGCTAAGTAATAACAGCCGCATGGGTCGATCCGTCAGGTTAAGCTACGCTTGCCGGGGTTGGTCCGTGGATGGGTGACCATCTTTACACACCGAAACTCCTCCGTGCCTCGGAAAGCACGTTAAGCCGTTGGTCCCGGCTGTCATATGTGGATCTTTGACAGTCGTTACGGGTCGTCAGAGGCCCGAAAATCTGACAACTAGTCTCACCAAGGGTATCGTATTACCCAGTTACTGGGTTGTGGAGGTCAGATAGGCAGTCGCTCCATGTAAAATACTGGACCAACTCGGTGTGTTGTCATTGTCATTGTCAGGTGTCGCAATTTGCACGAGACGTCGTAATTTTCAAGGGTTTAACACGTCTCGATTTACGCTTGATCAGGATACCGAAAGTCCCGTTATTTTTATTACCAAAGTCAGTTTATTTTAATTGGACCATATAAAGGACTTTTGAACATCATTTACAAAAAGAAAAAAAACTATTTGCACTATCCAAACAACTTACATTTTTTGTCGTGTAAGGTGTTTGGTACTACATAAAAATATTCACCTTTAATATTTTCTCACAAAATGGTGATTCACTAAAACCTGTCCGTTTTCGTGGCTCTTCCTTTCCAAAATGTATCACACTGCAACTATCAAGACTAGATAATGTAACATGTCTATGTGTGCGTGTATTGCCTCATTGTAGAAAACTGTCCTTCTGTGCCTATTTATTCTGTGGCTCGGATCTACGATAAATCGCGTCGGACCTGAGAAATGCTTCATTACAAGTCGCCACACTACTCGACTGCAATACGGCTGTGGACCTGATAAGAGAACGGAAAGCAATGCTTGGTGTTGCCCGGAGCTATTTATGATTGTCGAAGTAATATCGGTACGGGCTATCTGATCGTATTGTAACATTCTTACATTGGGGCGGGGAATTTCGAGAATTCCCGCGATTTTATTTTGGCTTAAGTTGTTGTAATGTGTCCGATGTTAGAAGTTTATAGATGTAACAAATGGTAATGTTTACCCAGGAGGTTTTCTCGTATGAACTAAGATTATTTATTATTTATTTATTATTTATAAGATATTCATTCTTACTATCGTGTTGCCAATTTGAGTTGCCCGTTAGGTAATCGAAGTGGACTATGTAACATCACGCTACGACCAGCTTGATAGCTGAGAGTCTCGACCAACATCTCAGAAGGCTCTCGTATTACTTATAGCACCTACTTCTGGATACAGCCCGTATTGTTACGAGGTTTGTCTCATTGGAGCCCTGACCGCGTAGCTTGTTCTCAATACCGTAGAGCTACTATTTTTAAAGGTTTTTACTTTTATACAAAAATTTGAAAAACTATTTTTATGTACAGACAGCATTAATAACGGGTTACCCCTCTCGCTTAAAAGTTCGTTCGAAAAGGGGTAACCAGTTGATGACGCTGTCCGTACATAATGTATTTATACAAATGAATGTACGAAATAATAATAAATAAAATTCAATATCTAACATCTCTCATACAAATCTACGTATCCTTACACTAAGTAATGTCTTCGTAGGCCTAGGTACGAATCTAGGTAAATTATTAGCCGTATGTTGGCTTTGTTGGGCCTCGCTCAAGCCACAAATAGGTCAAGACATATATACTCGATGCTCTTGCGGTCGACGTAATTTAGCCGAGAATAGGCACCTAAATAGATACTTATAAGCAGCTTGAGATGTAGCTGCATTAATTCTAGTACTTTGGGAGATGTTAATCTAGTCTAAAAATACTGTGTCTAAAATGTATTTCTGAAAGGACCAGTGGTGTCGAATTTGTGGTCCTTTTAGTCTGTGTTCAATTTTTGGGTTGTATGTGGAGTAAGAATATTAATTTCTTAAGTCATAATTTCAAGTAACTATCTTTGAAATATATGAAACGGCTACTGATTACCTACCTAAATACTTAAAAATATTGTAGTAAGAATATCAATCTACATAGTATAGTCAAAGGTTAGACTTTAGTATAAAGTTTCTTCTTTCTTCCTTAGATCCAAACTATTCATCACATGGTGTCTACACAGTTATTTTAATGGAACCTTGTAATATTAAATAAGGAACTGATGTGTAGGTACTATAATTTTGAATGTTCACATGTTTATTTATAGTACCAACCTAACTGCATCATAAAATTAAAATATAACTAACAATAGCCAAAAATGTTTAAATAAAACAATAGACTTTTCTGATCAACATAATTTAATTTATAATAATTCCTGATATCTTCAGCTTTCATCAAACACAATCTTTTTACCTTCAAACGGTAAAATACCAGATTTCTTTTTCTTAGCTTCCCAAGATGGATGCAATTTTTCTGGCTTTTCATCATTATTCCTATTATTAAAACTTCTTCTATCATTAAAATCATTATTGAAAGACTTTCTATCATTAAAGTTTCTTCTTTCATTTTGTGGTCTATCATTAAATTTGCCTTTAAAATTATTTCCATTTTGATTATTGAATCTGTCTTGTTTATTGTAATTATTGTTTTGTCTAAGTTTGCTTTTTGGGACAAGACCAAACTGGACTGCTCTTCTTAGTTTCCTATTCCCTCTCATATGTTCTTCTTTGATTTCATCTGGTGCTCTTGGCTCTACCACAGACATGTAATTTTCTCCTGTTGACGTTATGAAGAATGGATCTACAATTTTATTTTCAACTATAGAAGCATCTGTATCTTTCTTTAATTTCTTTTGAAGTATTTTCTCATTAAAGTGTTTAGTTTTCTCAATTTCCTTTTGTTTTTTCACTGGATTTTTCTTAATGATTTCTTTAGGTGGATTCTTGTTTTTGATTTCTTTAGATTGTACTATTTTAGTATTAACATCTTCTGATTTCTTGGCTTTAGATTTAGTCTCATTAACATATGGTTTGACTGCAAGAGTGGGCTTAACTTTTTTACTTACATCTTCTTTTACTCCATCATCACTACTTTCTGCAGCAACATCACTCTGTTCTTCCTCAACTTCTCCATCTGACTCTTCATCTGGTTTACTATCTCTCTCTGACTGGTCACTCTCCTCACCTGACACTTCATTATCATCATTTTCATCTTCCGACATATCATTTCCACTTGCCTCATCACCAGATATTTCATTGCCTGAATCTTTGTCTTCACTCATTTTGCTATCATCTAAAGCCACATCTTCTACATTCCAATCTCCTTCAGAATTGACTACATTATTATTCTTTCCCTTCTTCTTGTTCTTCTGTTTTTCTTTAGCTTCCTTCTTTAACTTTCTTCTTTCTAGTCGGGACATAAATAGGTCTTGGATTGGTACATTGGAGAATCTATCTCTTATGAATTTATACTTGTCCTGTAAGGCTTTGTGGAGGAGTAATCTTGCGCAAGCTTTCTCTTCATCTACTTGGGGTTTGTTTAAGAATGTATTTAACTCTCCCTTGTGTGTTACTATAAATTTTGCTAGGTCCTTTGGTTTGATTTTCTGTAAAACATTAAATAAATTTTTAGTCCTGACAATCACAACATCAACATTCTTTATAAACATCTTAGGTAGATGTTCAGACATTCCTCCACTGACAAAAATAAAACAAAAACAACTTGACCTAAGGAACTGTAGGGCAAGTAGGTTGATATGAGACATCTGATTTTGTGAGAGGGCAGAATTAATGGGGTCTTTGCCTTCCATGCAGGTCATAGGCCAGAATTAGTTTTCAAATACAAGGTTGAAGTTTTCCTAGCTTCCATTTGTTAGAATTTATTTTACTGGATTATCTGGGTGCTTATAATAGTAACAATTTTTTTATAAATCTGTATGTGACATTATACAAATGTGGAATGGATGATGAGTAAAAGGGAATGTATAAGAAGCAAGTGAAAGAAGAATAAGAGTAAAAGAGATAGATAGAGAAGGAAGGAAGATGGCGGAGAGTGCAAATTAGACGACGTACGAGGAAAGATGTATTTTTTCTGATTTTAAGTTTATTTTTATTTCTTTACCCAAAATTAAAGAATATTTACGGAATCTATCGTTTAATTTCACCACATGATCCCACAAACTTGGGGGCTCGTCCGGGATCGTGGTGAAATAAGTGGATTTAAAGAGGAACGCCAAAAGACTAAAACGACGACCACGATGCACGCTGATTGATTTTCGAAGATACAAGAGAATTACAACGACGATTACGAGGACATTTCTGACGACGATTAACAGAAATTACGATGACCACGGAAAAATATGACCAAGATTTTTACGATGCGACAGCGTCAGCGTCAACACAGATGGCACTCACGGCGCACGGCGACATGTTTTACCTTACGGAACAGCTAATAAGAAAATTCAGTGCAAGAGACGAAACGCATACAGTATCCATGTGGATAAGGGATATTGAAGAAAATGGCGAAGTGTTTAAATGGAGTCCGACTCAGCTTTTATTAGTTGCGCGACGTACGCTAACCGGAACAGCAGCATTATGGCTGCGCAGTGAGAAAATTCATAGATCATGGGATGAGTTGAAAGTGGCTATAAGCAAAGAATTTCCAGATACTATAGATGTGAAGAAGATACACGAAATGATGAGCGCTAGACATAAGAAGAACGATGAAACATGTATTGACTACATGTTAGTGATGAAAGAATTAGGAAAACGTGGAAAAATACCGGACTACGTAGCGATTAAATATATTGTGGACGGCATCATAGATGATGAAATAAATAAAATTATGCTGTATGGTGTCACGACTTACGCGGACCTAAAAGAAAAACTAAAGCTGTACGCAATGTTCAAGACAAATGCTGCCAAAGTTATTCAACGTAGTAATGAAACACGGAGAAGCAGTAATAACAGAAGCGCGGCAGCAATGATGCGATGTTACAGCTGTGGAGGAAAAGATCATACGTCTGAAAATTGTCCTCATCAGTCGCAAGGAAAAAAGTGCTTCCATTGCAATGATTTCGGTCACATTTCTCCAAGTTGCCCACTGAAGATGAAAAAGATGGCGATGGCAAGTTCAGATTTGGCAGGTTTGAACCAAACGGTCGAGCATGCGTCAACATTGGGCATTCGGCAGACTTCGGATACAGTCGGAGGACCCGAACGATTTTCAAAGGTTGGCACTTCTGCTGAACAAGGAAGACCAACCAATCAAAAGTCGAAGACAGCATTCTTTAGTTTGTTGCGAGGGGGCGCCACCAGCAGCGCAAATGACGAAGTTCAAGACAACGACGTTCAGGCCGATGTTT
This sequence comes from Hoplodrina ambigua, assembly GCA_949774945.1. NCBI lineage: Eukaryota > Metazoa > Arthropoda > Insecta > Lepidoptera > Noctuidae > Hoplodrina > Hoplodrina ambigua. Next base: position 11,472,244 of record OX458979.1, read on the forward strand.
ACATAGCGACGACTAGTGTGAATACAGTCGCAAATGATTTGTGTAACGAGGTTGGCTATATGAAACCACAGAGCATGACAGCGATGATGACATGCGACACAGATGTTGTCAAGTTTGACAATCAGAATGTAAATAAACAAAGCAACAAAGAAACTGTTGAAGATTTACAGATTGTACGCCGTGAAAATCGTAAAAAACCACTGAAAACAGTGTTTGTGCGTGGCAAAACAAGTAGTGCATTAATTGATTCAGGCAGTGATGTGAATTTGATGTCAAAGGGGTTTCACAACGAACTTTTGTTAGATTTTTCAATACAAGAACGTAACGAAAACAACATTACGCTAACTGGTTTAGGTAATTCACGAGTTAAGTCGTGTGGTGTTGTAACATTGGATATAATGATTGACAATTGTATATACCGTGACATTACATTTTATGTGATGCCTAACGACTCTGTACCATTCAAGATGATACTTGGAAATGATTTTTTAAGAAATGTTCTGACGTTTTTGATAGATTGTACGGTTTGGATATCACCGAAAGAAAATTGGATGAACAAATGGCCGGATGATAAGGAGAAAGATGTATGAGAGAGGTATCAGTGTGTTTATTGTGTAGGCTGCATGAAACTGATACCTGTGTTTAGAAATATGTTTTTGTTTTGTGCATTTCTTCTATTTTATTATATTGTTGCTGGCTATATTGTGTCATGAAGGTGTTTTGTATTTCTGTTATGTAAAGATGTTATAAGATGTAAAACTTGCTGTATTAATTAGTTTTTGTAACTAGAGTGATGTTTCTTTTATTTAGTTTTGTTTGAGAAGTTATAATAAGATGTTAACTGGCTATGTTGTAAAGTAATAAACGGTTCAGATACATGGTAAAGCATTGTGTCTGAGGACAGACAGTGTGTAGGATGGCCGAGTGTGGAATGGATGATGAGTAAAAGGGAATGTATAAGAAGCAAGTGAAAGAAGAATAAGAGTAAAAGAGATAGATAGAGAAGGAAGGAAGATGGCGGAGAGTGCAAATTAGACGACGTACGAGGAAAGATGTATTTTTTCTGATTTTAAGTTTATTTTTATTTCTTTACCCAAAATTAAAGAATATTTACGGAATCTATCGTTTAATTTCACCACATGATCCCACACAAATAAGCCATAAGGTAATTGAGATACTAATAAAATTAAAAAGGGGTGTTCTTTTTATGATTTTTTGTTTGAAAATGGTAGACTCTGGAAATACTGGCCCGTTTCAAACATTTTTACACTGATGGAAAGCCACTTTATTGCAAAGTTCCATGTTTTATGAAACACCTGTCTTCCACATGGACGAAGTCACGAGCAGAGGTTAGTATAAAATATAAAACTGATATGATACCTTCATAACCAAAACTTCCTTTACAGCAGATTCTGCTTTCCTTTTCAACTTTTCTTGTAGCTGTTCTGGAGCTTTCTTCTGTGTCAATTGTTTGGCTTTTCTGGTCAATTTGTGTATTATTTGTATTCTGGCCTGGTTTAGTTTCTTTTTGAGTAATATTACCTGGAATCATTGTATGAAAGGTTGTTTAAAGCAGGATAATTTCATTCAAGGGACTGGTTTAAAATGTAGATATTATTGACTTATCATGTCTAAATAATATAATAATATCTCATTAGTAAGAACACTAAGCATAATTGTCTCGTTGAGACGGATAATCAAAGAATACGTGAAATTATGGAAAATTCAATTAGCACCAAGTATGTCTTTAATAAAATAGCTAAGTAATGTTTATACCTCATTATTGAAAGCTTGTTTTACTGCTCCAACTTCCATTTTAATCAAATATTTAACTTTATATCTCAAGAATAGGTTATGTTACCAAAATGTGACTATAAAATGCCTGTGAAAGTGAAAATATTACATTAAACCACAACGCAGAGTTAGCCAATTGTTATATGTCTTCTTTTTTCTTATTTCCTCATCAACAAACGCAATTTTTCATTTAAATAATCTTGAAAACTGCATCAAATTATCAAAACAACACACCTCGATTTGCGAACGCATGACATGTCATGTTTGACAATTGACAACAGATGACTTTGACGTTAAACTGATAGTGACGCCGATTGCCATATACAATCTTGGAAGTTAATCCAATTTTTTATTGTTTTTCAAGTTTAAGGATGATTTTTAGGTTTCAAGATTCGTGAACTTAATAATTTCATTATTTTTCATATTCCTATAAGGTTTAACGTATTGCTAATTGCTAGCTACTGAAATCAAACTAGTAAATCTACTAAACGTCTATGACTGTTAACAACCCTACCTGTCAGTTGTTTCCTCAAATTGGAAGAAGTGTAAATTCTTTCTGGTCGGATCTGTCAATCCGAAATGTACGTAAATTTTTATAGAATCTAAATTCCATGTAAATCAATGTAATCTATTTGATTTCGCGTGATGTTACAGTGAATTAAGATTAAAAATAATTACAAAAAAGTGTTAGTGTGTTTATTTCGTCCCTCATAGTTTCTGTGTTTGTTATTTCAGCATGGCTCCTCGGTTTGAGTTAGCAGTCGGTCTCCGAAAGGGACACAAAACGACAAAAATATCAGCAGGCAGGAAGGGTATTACTGACAAAGCCATCAAAATCAGACCCGCCAGGCTAAAGGGTGTAAGTATCCCTACGTAATTATTATGAAACTATATACTACAAAGAGGTTATGTTTTGAATCTTGTAAACGTTGCGGTTTTTTATATTAGTATTTTGGAGTGATTTCCGCGTTATTGAACCTTAAGTTATTTAATCTATCGAGTAAAATTATCTAATTCGATTTATTCACTGATAAATTCGAAATATAACTTTCATCATTGTCCCAAGGAATCTAAATTTTACATGCCAATGATAGGTATATTGTTTTTCAGTTCGTTACTTGCATATGTATAACTGCATAGTATGATAGCACTGCATTACTACCTATTCTGACAATTTTTCTAACCATATTAATAATAATGACAGGTGTGCAAATCAATCAAAACAATTACATATATGATACTGTTCGTGTATGTCAATACATAATGCTAAAGAATTAGCAACAGCAAACAAATTTACTTACAAAATGTATCCAATTGTTTACAGCTCCAAACCAAGCACTCAAAATTTGTGCGTGACTTGGTCCGTGAGGTTGTTGGACACGCTCAGTATGAGAAGAGGGCTATGGAGTTGCTTAAGGTGGGTATCAATTTTATATTACTTTGTACAACTAAAGAAATCTTGACCTCTGTGGTACCAATGTCCTAATTGTCGCTACCATATAAAAGTAAGATCATTATATGATCCTAAACTGTTGCATGCAACCTCCCAACAACTTTCATCCTTCTTGGAGAAAGCTCTATCCCTGTCATACAACATCCAGGATCACATTCAGGATTGTAAATAAAAAGATTTTTATTTAGTTTTATAATTTTCTTGATACCTAATATAGAAACAATCTTCTTGCGTTAAAACGCAAGAAGATTGTTTCTATTTTATTTGAGTTTTTATTTTATTTTTATTAATGCACCACCAGGTAGACTGGTAAAAAATGCCTAAGGCATTAAGTCTGCCTTTGTACAGTGTGATGATAAGCCTAGCAGACCATGATACCTGATAATCAGCCTAACATTTTCTTAATTGTAGGTCTCAAAAGACAAGCGCGCCCTGAAGTTCCTGAAGCGTCGTCTGGGCACACACATCCGTGCCAAGAGGAAGCGTGAAGAGCTCAGCAACGTCCTGACACAGATGAGGAAGGCGGCCGCACAGGCACATCACGCCCCACACCCTACTAAGTGAACAATAAACTAATTAATTGTACTTATGTGATGTTTTATTGAGGTTTTGTGATATGGCGCTACTGTAGAAAAACTACTGATGTCATGTCAGTGTCGGACTGCCTCGTTAGTCTAGGGGTCTGTTCATATCTGACGGAAGATAGTCGAACGTATTATCTTTAGTATGCTCGACGCACTGACGCATCATCATCGTTATGTGTGTCAGTGTGTATGGTTGGTGTTTTCTTATGTATTTGACTGTTTCTGCGTTACGAGACTGACGATACGCGGCGTATCTTCCGTCAGATGTGAACAGACCCTAGTGTACGCAAAGAGCGACTGCTTAGCATAAGGTCCTGGGTTCGATTCCCAGGATGCAGCATTGAATAAATTAATCTAAATACTGGTACAACCTACAACCGTATTAATCGGGACAAAACTTTAAAAAGGATATAGTTTGTTGCCAACTAATATTTCAGTGAAAACACATCTTTTTAGGCAACAAACTTAATTTTTTCAAGGAACCCTTTGACTGCGGGCGAACATTCGCTACGCCAAACGCCAGTGCGGCTAGCTACCAATGTTCGTGTGTTCGCTATAGAAAAACACATACGGTGTGTGTGCGCCGCACTCGCGTTTTTTAGTCGAAACACAACGCGTGTGTTTTCCCGCAGTCAATGAGTTAAATTAATTCTTTTGAAGTTTCCTCCCTAGATAATTGCGATAGCGTCATTTGTTTTCAACGTCGCAAACTTACTGACCCATTCCATAGAATCTTGAACCTACGTCACGGGGGAAGAATGACGTAGGTATACAACAAACATCCATTAGGTAGAAAATAATGTAACACAAATATTTGTCCCGATGCGAGAATCGATTCCGTGACCCTGAAGACTGAAAGCGGTTGCAGCAACACTGCGTCAAAACTTATTCAATAACAAGATAAGTAATAAATTCTAACCACCATAACATTGATATCGTGGTTTTAACTTTCTTAGTAACACAGGAAGAACTAATTTGATATAAGATTCACCAAGTGGAGCTATGGATCATAAAAGATTAAAATTTAAAAAAATTGGCTGTCTATGGACCCCCGCTTGGGTGTGGATCTAGCAATAGAGTGTACATTTAAATTTCCCGCCAAACCGCCATACAAGGACTGGTTATTACTGAGAATAATTACCTACATATCTATCAAGATAAAATTTATACTTACAGTAGCATAATATAATAATAACATCGTAAATATACTAGTAACTACCTAATTTATAAAAGTTTGTTAACTGTTTGTTGTTTGGTAACTGTCTGTCTGTTTTCCGTTTCTTGCCAAAAATAACAAAACTTAAAAAACGGCCATCTTAGAAAAAAGATGGCGCGGCAGATCCAAAATTAAGTCAATGACACCCAGTTTTTTTAGTCTGTTCTGCTTAGCGAAACTTTTAATAACTTTTTATCAATTTGCGATTAAAGTATTCTTAGGTTTATTAGCACGTTAGCGTCCCCGAAGCAAACCGCAATGAATCAGCTGTTTCTGATCACAGCTTAAAAAAAGAAGAAAATTAGGTATAATGCTTCGAACAATATTTTATTCTTTATGTTCTGGAATGCCTAGATTTCTAATGTTAGGTACTATTAGGTCATAGACCTTGGTTCATTCTTTGACGATTTGGAAGAGTTTTTTTGTGTGAGGCAACTTTAAGTAGATAGGGTACCTACTAGTACTGTGCAGACAGATAAAAATCAAAGTTACCTACCCTAAGTATACAAACATTTATTTTTGGTGGTAAAAATCATCAAATGACTCCTTCCGCCCTGGGTGGGGCGGAAGGGACTGTCAGACTTTTACTGACTAAAAAACCTCCCTGCTCCTTCTGTTGCCCTTTACGTTCTGAGACCACGGTAGGTATCCTGTTAAGACGTCCCGCAACCCAAGTATACATACATGGCTCGCCGGTTGCCACCAAACCAGGATAATACAGGTTACCTACATATAGAAAAACCCAATAAAATTTAAATCAAAGTTTAAATCGATCGAACCTTGGCAGCCGCGTTAATAACAACTAGACCAATGACCGATAAAAAATCGGATTAGAACGAGGCGGCATGATTATTTTAAACTTTCCAGTACTTACTGAAAAACTACGCTACACTGCAGTGCAGCAGTCTTATTGCGGAATATTGAAAAAAAAAAAACGATTGGCTGGAAGCCGAAAATGAGTGTTATGTATTTGTCCGTTCCTATGTCCGCTCGTAACTATTCAACGGTTCAGCCGATTTTGATAAAAGATACGTCATCACATTCGTCTTGATGGCGCGAGTCGCACCGGGTAAAATAAAAATAAAAAAATGGCGGATTTTAAATTAAAATGTGTAAAATAAAAAAGTAAATTAAATTTTACTTTGTTTAAAAAGCTAATAGGTACTGCCTGATAGCCGTCGAGGCGCACTGTTAAGTTTCAAGTTTAGAATAGTTAGTTTATCTCATTGAAATTTAAATTAATTAAAAAAAGGCTGGGTAAGGCTAAACCAGCCAGTCTCCACCATACCTACCTACCAAAATAAACCTAAACATTTTTGCAAAAACATTATGTTATTACATTTCATCTTTGAACTGTGATTGTGAATTGTGACGCATGTTATAATGCCTAGAGGGGGTCTCGGAAAGGTCGGGGGCTATCAGGTTGCGTCACAAGAAACTCGAGTAGATATAGGTATACTTACTCAGCTACGTGGCGCATTTCTCATTACTTTTGCTGAACAGCTATTAGGCATTAGGTACGTGGATTGTTATCAGTCTGTGTTTGAATAAACAAGGAAATTTGGTAGCTAAACATTATTGAGTAGATAAATTTAGACTCGTACGTTCGAACAAGCTTTTTGGTTTACAATCAACATGAATTGTCTTTCATTGACATTCATTCTTATTTTGGGTTCAATTATTTTTAGGCATACGGTGTCTTATACTTTAAAAAGCTACTTACGAGTAATTTAAAGGATTTTTTTGTTTTTCCAAATTCAGTCAACCAATTATTTTATTACATTCAACATCATCGTGCCTAAATGCGAAAGATTTATCTTTGTAACTCAATCACGCCAGAGCGGCCGAACGGATCTGAATGAGATTTTGAGGTTTTTCTATAAAGAAACCGTGGTAAGCATGCCAGTCCCAATTTCGATCCCGATCTTTAGTTGTGTAACCAATCTGTGGACTCTATGTCTACAGTCTATAACCTTCAGAGGTGAATCACAAGTAGCAGTCAAAACATGATCACGTTGCAAATAAATCGAAACCTGCAACTTTAATTATGAATGTAACAGAAACCATTTATTTATTTTCATAGGTATCGAGAGTTATGGGAGTAGATAAAGTGTACCTATGGTTTATCAGGATCAGGATCTACAGCAGTGTTGTCTGACGTCCCGATTTCGGAGGGATGTCCCGGTCACTCCCGGTATTCAGCCTAAAATTTAAATGTCTTGCACGGGACAGGACCCGCTTTTCGCGAGTGTTTACGGCACGTGATAAGCCGTATTTATCACTTTTTACAAAAAGATTCAGTCCACTAAAGAGATAGGTATCCAGGATCGTCAGATATAATTGAAGTTTTCTTAGAAACCGATGGCTGTCTTCGATTGATACTTAATTATTGAACTGTTTATTATCTACTTTTTAAATTGAATTAGGGACATTTGAAAACATCCATCGGTTTCTAAGAAAATTTCAACTATATCTGACGACCCTGCATACTTATCTCATTTGTTGTCTGTACCTAACTAACTACCTATAATATAGAGGTACCTACCGATCTGCTACTAGTTTGATAATACGTTACCTGTTACAAAATATTTTTCTAAAAATAATTCGTAGATATTGTTTGCATTTCCGACAATGAATCATCAATCAAGATAACCGTTAGTTAACTGTCTACTTACCTTAGGTATAAACTGTGGTGTAACCGTGCCATTAAAAAATAAAACAAATTTAAAATGGCTGCACTCTGCATGCATTGTCCTTTTTTTCGCGCTCGCCGCTCTCTATAATACAGTGCATCTGGGCAATTTTGACAGCCATATTCCGATTTCTATTATTATTCTTAGCTTAACCTCTTATTATTAAATTACCATTTTAGGAGCTGAATTATAATTATTAATTAATTTATTACCAATGGCACGCCGATATTTAAAACTAGCCATAGGTACTAACTTCGAATTTTCACCCGCATAAAGATATTTGGAAGAAATTAATATAAATCGGAATACCCGGTTACCATACCCAATGCACTTTATACCTTAACAGCCTTATTTTAGCGAGTTTTTTTTATAAATATTGCTATAACCGTGCCTGTATCTGCCGTTTATCTTGCTAGATAAAGAAGTCGTCTGGGGTCAGAGGAATACTACACATTAACGGGTGATAATTATCTTCTTAAAATTAACACTATACTATGACTTTAGCTCATTATCTGACTCGCTGGAGTCAACTAGATTATAATAGGTGGTTAGTAGCAGCCGCTACTACAGCGGTTCGCTTATCCTATTATTTATTATAAAATGCGAAAGGTCATTCACTCACTGTCTAAGCACGAAATCTAGAAAACTAGGTAGAAGCTGAAATTTTGCAGGTTTATAAGTAGGACGTAGAACGGATTTGACTTTGACTTCCACACGGCCTAAAGAGCTAAAGTTACCTAGGATAAATGCGAAAAGACTGTCTGTCGGCCTGTTATGCTTTCACTACTAAACCACTGAACGGATGTTGATGAAATTTGGTACCTACCTACGGGGTAAGTTTGAACCCCTAGAAAGGATCTGAGCTACTGTTTATTCGGCGCATTCGTCTGCGTACGCGTAGGCGACATTTACGCGGACGAAGTCGCGGGCCAACGCTTGTATGTACCTACCTACCTATAATAAACCCATAAATTCATACGTCACCTACGTCTCCTCGTCGTCGTCTCTCATTCATTCATACGAGATGTATGAACGTGGAAGAGGCGAAAGAAGTATGTAAGGAAGGATCATAGCAGGTGGCGTTCTGTGGTTTCTGCCTACCCCCATGGGAAAAAGGCGTGAGTTTATGTATGTACCTAAGTATGTTCATACAACTCTTCGTGCAAAAAAAATACTAGGTACCTAGATTTAAAAGGAATACACACGGATAATTAAAAACCGACCGCCATCTTGATTTTCTAGATTACATTGTAATTATAATTGGGCATAGATAATTTATTATAATTTATATTTTTTAACTTGCCATGCCACGATTGTACAATAAACGATAACTTCTCTAATCCAGATCGTTGCGTTAGTGTGAAGGTAGGTATTCTGTGACGGATAGACGCACCCACTGACAAACAATTTACATCATTGGCCCGTGACCTTAGGGTCAGTTTTCATATTGATACAGTTAAGACTTGTACGTGTGATGTAAGGTCATTGATGTAACTATTGAATCTCTATTTTGAACGAGTAGAGAGCCGAAAACAGATCTGGTTTATGATGAAACATTTAGAGAGTAATAATTTGCCATTTGACAGTACTTTGTTCCGTTGCTATAGGGGTCGTTTTCGTAGTGTTGTCACCGTGAATGACCTTGACGTTTAGTTGAAAAAAATATCATAGATAAGTACCTTATTATGTATAATTTATTCGTAACGTAACGTTTATAAATGTCTCATGTACGAATTAGTTTTATTTTTCTGGTTCTTAACGTGGTTTGGGTCGCCTAGATATCAAGCATTGGTATAAAAAAATTGGATTAATTTGGCTCCATTTTTTTATGCATCATGTAAATCACCTACCTGAGAATTAAGGTACCGGGTAAAACGGGGTAAATAGAGAGGCAGGGGTGAATCGAGTCGGAACTTTTAAAAGGATCTAACCGATTAAACTAATAAATATTTTCGCCAACAATGAGACCAATTTGTAAATTATAAGTAATTCAGTAAAAATAGTAGTCTTTTACAAACTATGTTATTTTAACATTATTTTTTTTTTAAGTTTCGTTCCGATTCACTCCTGCCTCTCTATTCACCGCCTTATACGGTAGGTAACTATAATTATACAAGTTCGAAACTAAGTTTATTTTAACGTGAGGTTCCATGAGACCACAGTTTCGGGCTGCAAAGAGGTCTCCGGAATAACAAGAGTTAACGATGCTCTCATTACCTACTCAGGCAAAACATTATCTTCCGGTTAGAGGATTATTTTTATCTTAGATACTTTGAGCACGTTGCTAGAGTCCTGTTTACCCCTTTTTGAAGGCACCAGCACGATAAACAAATAAATTCTCTCAGCTCAGTTCTTACACAATTGCAACGGGTGCATGGAATTTATTTCGGTCTGTGCCGTAACCGCTTAGAAATCGATAGGTATCAATGAAACGTTTTTTAAACAGGTATGACCGAATTTCGTGACAATTTCACTCACATTGTTGATGGAGTTCTGAAGGACAGTAAATCGGGTACAATGTCATTATATGACTTGCAAATAGGCTTACTGACAGCCAATAAGGTAATTTTCACAAAAATGATAGATGTACCATCAGGGACGATTGGGTAGGTACTTGAAACGACTGCCTAATCAATGGGCATACTTTTTATGCGCTGTCAAAACGCGGTTCCCTCATAGACTTATGAGGCAATATAAAATGTGACGTCACTTTTTTGTGAAGTCAATTGATTAACTATTTATTGATTTTGAAGCAACTATATATCTAATTATATTGTTAATTGAAAAACCTGATTATCAGGGCTAAAATGAATAGTTTTTTTTAGAGAATTTGTGTTTTGGAATTATTGGTTAATGGCGAAAATACCCAATTGTGGTGAACCACCCTTTGGTACGCCCTTAGTAAGGTAAAGGTAAGGTTGAAAAGTGGTCGTCTGCTTAAAAACCTTAACTGTAAGGACCTGCTTAGGCACAGGCAAGAACTGTTGCAGGTAAGTATCTGTCGATTGACTCGGGTAAAAGCCAGGTAGACAATAAAATTTGGGACACCAATCTTTGAAGCACCCAAAAAATTCCGGGAAGCATAAAAAAACGTAGCCAATTTCTCTTCAAAAGAAAAAATGATTTTACTGTATGGAGTGAGCTGCCAATAATAGGTACCGGTTACCGACAGTATTCAAGGTCTACCATTTATAAAAATAGCTTTTTCTTTGATATCCTTCGCTTTGTTAATGTTAATAAATATTAGGTACCCTTCATAATCAAGGGTAGGTATTATGAAAAAGCTCAGAAAAACTATCAACACAAGTCTTTGCACTAAGATTTACGTATGTGATTGTCCATGCATGAACCATCTCATATTTATTGGATATCGTGCATTGTCAGTCCAGCACCGTATTAGCTCGACAGCAGATTATAGTCTGGTTTGGAATAGCCAATAGGCTCATTTTTATCCCGGATAAATGTACGGTTCCCTTGGGATATTAGGTATTTAATTTCGACGCAGACAAAGTCGGGGGCGGAAGCTAGTAATGCACAGATTAGTGATACTGATGGATGGACGGTGACCTTACGTTTTCCGTTACGTCATAAAGTCCAAGGCCACAACGTAGTCGTCATGTTTGAGTGTGAATGAAAACCGAATTTTGAATGGAACAGACAAGAAGTACGTTGGTAGCATTTTATTAAAAACATACAGAATTTCTATGTACCTTAGGTAGGTTCATCTAACGATTTAAATTACTGGTTTAGTTCTAAATACAAAAAAATAGAGTAGATACTTACCTATTTGGCAAATGTTGACGTCATCATTGTTTTTTTTAGTCCATATCCATATACTTACCTATCTATTAATGAATGCAATAAGAACTTTGTATGTCCGTCTGTTACGTTTTCACGACTAAACCACTGGACCGATTTTGATAAAATTTACTACGGCGGGACTTTGAACTACAAAAAGGGCATAGGCTTCTTTTTTATATCGCGACTTTGTCTGCGTCCGCGATAGGTTGTTAATTTTTTTTTTAGGAATTTTATCATTAAATAGCCCATTTGGGTAATAAAATAATAGCTTATTTAAATTCTTTTTATTATCTTAATCATAGTTTTCAGAACCAAATATACATCATTCGTTTTATATAAATTTAGAAAAAAAAAAAAATTACAAATGGCTTAGGTACTTACATTAATTTGCTTCTAATTTAGATATTATTATTTGCCAATTATAACAATAGCCTTGAATAATGCGTCGTCATATTATAATGATTAGCCAATTTAAGATTATTACAGTAATTTAGAATTTTTATAACATTTTCAATTCATGGTTTTTAGTTCTATCGGAGTTAACTTTTTATAAAAAGAAAAGCTAAAACTTAATACATTTTATTGCTAGATAAGTAGTTGTAACACAAACAACTTAAACTAGACTGAAAAAAAAACAAAATTCATTAAAATAGTTACACAGCAGGATGTTTACACCTTCATCGAATTTTTTTACTTTTTTATGCAAAAAATTTACTGATTAATTCATACTTTTTATTTACCATAAACTTTTAGGCACATTTTATAATTTGATTTAAAAAAAATATGGCTATTTATTGCACACTGGATTTGAGTACCTTATCGCAAAGTTCATCACATAAGTTCATTTATTTTTAAGTAGGTAGGTATCTATCCGAAGCTCTTGTTTGATAAGAATTATCTAAAACAAGTACAAACTCTTTTAAAAATAATACCTACCATAAATATTACAAATAGATTTTTTATTGTCTTTTAGCTAAATAGAATCAAATATGTTCCAAATTTTAAAATATTGAACAGGCCACTCATAAAAAAAATTGCGAAGCCAAAACTTTATGATTTCATGCCTAAATACACTTTTTGGATATTACAAATATAGCAAAATACTACAGATTATGAATTTTAGTGTTTAAATATTGTTTCCCATTATTTATGTGACATCTTGACATTAGTGTATTTACAAATAGATGATTATGTAAGTGTGTGTAATGACTACATTGTAATAAGTATGTTATTAGAATAGATGCACTCTTAACATCCTAGCTGTTATTAGAAATACATAGACATTATATTTAACAACTAAAGTGTCTTTTATTTTTAACTAACAATTGATTTTGTCTACAAGATCAGTTTTAGTAAGGTTTGCAGGAGAAAATACGGAAGTTAACAGCTAAAAAAACAAATGCAGACATAGTTACCAAAAATGATAATGGAGTCAGCAAATGGAATGAAGACTGGCAGAAAAAAAAATTACAACATAGGTACTATGTATTTTTTTTTGTTTAAGGCAATTCCAGAATAAAAAAACTGAGGGTAGTTTTAAATATTTAGTTAACAATCATATTCTCTGCTTTTTGTAAAATTGTATAAAAGCTTTTTTTTTGTAAAACGCAACTCATATTTGTATAAAATTGGCTATCTCCTTTCGGAATACCAAGATTTTCTCTAAATAATACATTTTATCTTCTTAACAAATTAATCACTTACTTGCTTATCCCCATATTATCTGATCCCAACAGGAACAACCCAGATAACTGAGCTCCAACAAAAAATCGTCACTTTCATAGCTCAACATAAACTAACTTTTTTTTTATAACAAATATACCTACCTATTAAACACTAGGATTTTCTCAAGCCATTATAACAATAATGTTACAAGTTACATGCCATTTAATTTTATGATACGAATCATAACACTTACCTAAATTAAAGTAAAATATCATGTAAAACAAAGAAAATTATACTACCTAATATGGAACATTAGAAAATAGGTAAGAAACAGATTCCCCGTTGTGTGTACGTCTCACGGCCTCTGCGAGCATCATAGACACATCAATACACTGGATTTTTGGACACTCCTGCATGTGCCTCTCCTGAGGGATCGTGTTTGTGACCACAACAGCTTCTAGACACGCATTGTTGATCCTAGAGATAGCAGGCCCAGAGAAAATTCCATGCGTAAGTATGGCATACACTTTAATCGCTCCAGCTTCTATCAGTTTCTCAGCAGCATGACAGATAGTTCCACAGGTGTCTGCCATGTCATCTACTAGGATAGCTGTCCGGTCCTTCACATCACCAACAAGCACCATTGAAGCTACCTCATTAGCCTTTTTCCTCTCTTTGTGAATGAGAGCAAACTCAACATTCAATCTGTCAGCAATGGAGGTGACCCTCTTCGCTCCTCCTGCATCAGGAGACACCACAATACTGGTCTTCCAGTCAGGAATATTTTCTTTGATCCATTTCAGGACGGCAGGTTCAGCAAAGAGGTTATCCACAGGAATGTCGAAGAATCCTTGAATTTGAGACGCATGGAGGTCCATTGTGATGATGTGGTCGGCGCCGGACACAGACAGGATGTTGGCGACCAGTTTAGCGGTGATCGGCGCTCTGCTCTTGTCTTTCTTGTCTTGCCGCGCGTACGGGAAGCACGGTATCACGGCTGTCACCCGAGACGCAGACGCAATCTTACATGCGTTTATCATGATCAGTAACTCCATCAGATTGTCGTTTATCTCGCCGCTGCCACTCTGTACAATGTAAACATCCTCGCCACGTACAGATTCTCCGATTTCAACGCATGTTTCCATGTTGCTAAACTTCTTGGTTACAACTTTTCCTAAATCAATGCCCAAACGATCGACGATCTTCTGCGCCAGGTCTGGGTGGGAGCTCCCGCTGAACACTTTGATGTTAGGCATTCTGGTAGTTAGAGGTAAGGATAGGTGATCTAATTTATTTACTACTTCTTGAATAGTTACGGTTGATTTCATCAGCACAGCACCGATACGACCCTTCGACCGTCACTTGCGGTATATGCGACGGGAATAACAAGATGAACTATTTATGTGAGTCTAATTACCGATAAGAGACATCAGCGGCAACGTGGGGACCCGCCGCGCCGTGCTGTAAATACGCACCGCGCTTGACCACAGTTCACGCGTTCGCCTCGTCTCAACTCGCACGTTTTTTTTATTATAATAAAAAAAAAAGCAAAATTGATTTGACCTGTCAAGAATGTCAAGAGCAATAAGCTGTTTATGTCAAGACCAGTGCGCCAAAATATTAAAAAACTAAAGGTACAACCCTGGCGAACGTTGGCTATTGACCCAAAACTTCAGCAACGCTTAGCTTAGTTCAAGAGTGTAAAATATTTTTGAAAATTATTGGTTGGAGCGGATTAATTTCAATGCTGCAATGATTCGCAGTAACTGAACCTTTTCTTTTTCGTTAACAATTGTTTTGTGACAAGTTGGTCATTGAAACGAATGTACCCAAAGGATCCGGTGTCCAATCATGGCCAAAGGCAGCCACCCTAAGCCAGCTAATGGAAAAAACCAATAAAAACCTTGCAGAACAAGTTTTTGTTCACCAGACGAATATGAAATCTTTTGCAAACAAAAAACACCCATTTTCGGTCCAGATAAACAACATTGTAATGTGAGTGTGAAGGATAAGCTGGCGGGATTTTTTTTTTAAATATTCTAAATTCTATTTCTATGTTATTCTTTTCTGTTTTTTTATTTGATGTAAAAATATTTCGCATGCTGTGCAGTTGCACTGCGTGATTGTTTTTACAAATTTTAAAATTAATGAACCAATCGACTATTTTTTTTTCATCATCTCCCAATTCCACAACCAAATGCCAAATGACTTTTTGTTACACAGAATAAAAATTGTCAGTTGTCTTTATTACTTGTCATACATGACACAAAACAAGTCACAAACTCACAAACACAACCGAAAAGTTGAAAGCCAACCAAAGCCAACTAACGAAATTCCCCTATATCTTTTTTATTTTATAAATTATTTAACCAAAAAGTAATGTGACGCGGTGTCTTACTTGGAGTTACTGAAAAGATAGACGAGAAAATGGGTGAAGAAGCAAGGAGTAACACAGATAACAAACAAAAACTAGTTCGATGTATGGAATGGTTGCAAAAACAGAATAATGAAGACACAGAGAAGTTATCATTGGAAAATAAAAATGATATACAGTTTATCATACAAACTCACGCCGCTAGAAAGAACTTTTTACTGGCCGTGGCTGAAGACGACGCGACTGTGCCTGCCGGTGTCAATGAGGTTTCACTGGAACCTAAAGTTGTGGTGAGTAGAAAAGATTTTTTATCTACACTTTCAGCTCAAATGTTCTTAATTCAAAACACTGTAATTACAAAAATGAGTTCTGTTAAGTAAACAAATGTTTTGGCGCGAAATTGTGTGCTCTCATTTTAATTTCATTAATATTTTTTTCCGACATCAAGATTAGCTTGTAATCAAAGCAATAATGTCTTAGCCTGTTTTAATTAAAACATTAACATCCTAGACCCTAATGATACTGAAAATTACTATGAAAATGGCCTTAAAATTGTCAGTATGATGGCATAAAATGAACTGATAATTTTATAATAAAGTTTACCAAAAGCATTATACATAAGATCTTATGTATAACTTTCTATTAGTCTCGGACTTATTAAGTATACCAAACAGCATGTTTAGAAACAAGATAACTTATAAAAGAAACAGAACTATTGACAATAATTATAAAGACTTGTTGTTAATAATACCACATGGTCTTAGCATTTGTAAAATGCAATCAAAATACCCATATTTTGTTCACATATAACATAGCAGTTACTGAACAAACAAAGGACCAACTTTATGTTCAACTAAAGTTAAAGTTCCACTAGATCTGGACTTTTTATTGAAACTTGGCATAATTTGAATCATGAGTGATTTTTAATCCGCAAAGATGTCTAATTATAGATGTAAAAGAATATTATTTTTAATGTTGCCCTACATTATGAATTTATCCTATAATGTGAGTGCATTAACAGATATTTATTTCACATACACAATCAGCCTGACCACAGACATGAAGGTCATGACACAGAGCAGTACCACTGCGCCAAACATACCATTTAATTATTGCAAGTCAGGTGTAGTTTATCCCCTTTTAATGTTTTGAAAAAATATTTATTTATAATAGACTGCCTCGTTGGTCTAGTGGTCGCAAGCGCGACTGCTGTGCATGAGGTCTTGGGTTCGATTCCCAGGTCGGGCAAAGTGTTATTGGGTTTTTCCATCAGGAATTTCTCAGTAGCAGCCTCGGAGTCTGGATTTGTGCCCGGTTGATGGCAATAGGCTCGCCCCCTATTACATGGGACTAAAAACATAACTGGCGAAATGTGGGTGTACTGATTTGTACACCTCTGCCTAACCCTTCGGGGATTACAGGCGTGATGTTATGTTATGTATGTATAATAGATATATGATGATTTATAATAATATAGATGAAATATACAGACAGAAGTTCAACTAATATACATTAGGATGAGTCAAGAAACACAATTAGAAAAGGAAATAAGAAAATAAATATTTATAAGCTTTATTTATGTATGAAATCATTATCATACATATTTAGTCTGTCATTTATACCTGGCTGTGTAAAAAGCTTAAGGAATGCATTGACCAATGAATCACATGTGAATATGCAATAATTTTTATCTCTTTTTGAGTACATTTTTCACATCGTATTTCTTATTCTTATAGTCCCGACATAAGCTGCGTGTTGCCAACCTGCAAATGGAATGCGAATGGCAGTCATGTAGACACACCTTCATGGATTACGAGCTGTACCAGAAACATGTACGCAACCACGCTTCAGATATGCACGTTATTGAGAAAGAAACTGGAGGTTTGTATTAAAAAAGTTCTTATTTTTTCCAAAGCTTTTAAATAATAGCTAGTGTGCATACCTATTACAAAATACAGCAGTTGTTGTTTTCTGCTACGGGTTGTTTACGTAAACATATGGACGCATGTTAATAAGGAATTTGCTGATGTAATGATCTGTGGATAACAAAATAACATTGATTGAATTAGTTATTGATATTGTAACTTGTTGTTATTGTGTATGATGATATTAATATTATATTATTATGAATATGAATATTATGAATATAATTATATAATGTGTGAATGTAACTTTCCTATATTTAAAAGAAATATTGAATTTTGTTACATAATCTGTACAATAAGGCTACAACCCTAACTTTCCTTTTACTCTATACCTAGTCTCAAATTCTCAAAGAAAACATAATTTTAAAAAAAAAATTGAATATTTTCTAACACTTTAAAATTACAGGTTTTAAATATTCACAAAAAGTATTTTTTTTGAGAACTGATAGATAATTGAGTTGAGTTTTAAAATTCGGCCATTAATATTAGTTATTTACCTAAATCTTCTTATGTGGAAACTAATAAAACAATCCATATTAATATTATGAATCCAAAAGTAATTCTGTTTTTCATTATTAAATCACTGAACTCATTTCTATAAAATTTGGCATGGGGTAAGTTTTGACTCCCAAGAAAGGACATAGATTACTCGTTTGTGCCTGCGAAAACCGACATTTAAGGTACAAATTGGTAGCCGACTGCACGCAGCAGCAGCAGACGACATGTCGTCGCTTCATGTCGTCACGACACGTCGTTGCGTCATGTCGCTGCAGTCATGATTTCGAACCCGACTGGAGACGGCAACAGCAGATGACATCCAATTGGTTCCGAGTTCTAAGTGAAACAAGATGTCTGACGTGTTCGAGAATAGTGATCGCATCTTCTTCAGAAACGGAATAATTCATTTTGAAAAAAAAAACACGATCGACGTATCGTTGCTCCGGCATCAGCGGCATTACTGATCTGCGGTCGGACCACACTGCCGTCTGCCGCTCGACGACGCGTCGCTAGCTCCATGTCGCTAACTACGGAGGGAATTTCATAGAAATACGTAGAAACCAGCAGTGTCGCCGCGACATGTCGTCTGCTGCTGCTGCGTGCAGTCGGCTGCCAACTTGTACCTTTACGAGGACGAAGATGCGGGCATGAGCTAGTTGAGTATTAACAAACTCTCATATTTTTTCTTGTTACCAGCTGAATATGTCTGCCTCTGGGACGTATGCGGTCACAAAACTTCAGACTTCAATGAAATGGTGCGTCACCTGAACTACCACGCTTACCATGGCAAGTTGTTGGCGATAGGCTTCAACGGTAGAGCCACTCTGAAGCTAGCTCCGTGCAAGAAGGACTCCAGTAAACGTAACCAGATACCGTTACAACTTAATGATTATACTTGTATGTGGATTGGCTGTGAGGATGAAACGAAATATAACTCGTTGCAGGTAATTTTTTATTTTGTTTTTTTTTTTTACCCATTAACTATTACCTAGTCATTTGGCATCATATGTGCAAACGCATTTGCTGCTACAATTCCCAGGTTCCCAGGCCTCGAAAAGAGCGTAAAGCCGTGTTCTGCGCCTGATCTCTCCCTAATTGTGTCAGATTGTCATCCTATCAGACTATAAGAGTAAGGGAAGAGGGAGTGCTGCAGTGCTTGCGGCCTTCTACCTACCTTTGGCGAGGCCCAAATGGAGGGTCAAGATTTTTCACACAAGAAATAATGTTTTTTTCCCCGTGTTGTTTAACTTACGGAGAGTTGGAGTGTGGTTGTGATAATATATACGAATTTTTGCTTAGACAGATTATGGGTACCAGGAGCTGGAAGGCCTCTTTGATAATACTGTAGCTGCACCTGCACTGCAACTCGTTTTAGGGAACCCCTACCATAATCTATCAAGTCACACGATGAAGCAACTTTGACTAACATTTCCACTTCTTGCAGTTGTTCCTAGACCACGTGAAAGTTCACACGAACTATTCAGACGATTTCCTCTGCTCCTGGGCTGGCTGCGGCGCCGTTTTCCCTCGAAAAGTGATGCTTGGGGTCCACGTCAGGAGTCATACAGGGGAACGACTGATCGCTTGCTATCATTGTGGCCAGCACTTTGCAAATAATAGGAAACTTTCTGATCATTTGAGAAGGCAGGTATGTTTTGATCGTGTTGCCGTATGGAAGAGTAGCTTGAAATGTTCAGCTTGTTGGGTGATATGTGATCTTCATGTCATTGATATAATAAGGTTTAAATTGCAATGATAAAAAAAAATATTTATAATTGAGTCATAACTTCTCTAAACGTTACTTGTGTCCTGAAAACCTGACTAATTTTGTAAAATTAGATTTTTAATTGCAAAAAGTTAGTCAATTGTGTTGGCACAACTGTGACAACATAGTTATACTTTGATTATTTTTTAAATCTATGTGCCACGCCTTTTGGCAGGTCATAAAAAGTACATCAATTGAGTAATGGTGTTATCTACCTTATTGAAGCTTTTTAGACCTTACTACTATATATTATTTATACTAGATTTAGCCCGCGACTTCGTCCGCGCAAAAATAAAATTAAATAATAGCCTATGTTACTTGCAGATAATGTAGCTTTCTATGGTGAAAGAATTTTTAAAATCGGTCCAGTAGTTTTTGATTTTATCCATTACAAACAAACAAATAAACAAACAAAAATAAAAAAAAATCCTCTTTATAATATTAGTGTAGGTTAATGTCATCCATTTTAATTTTCCAGAACGTATACCCGAACTCTCCGTTCGTGTGTGAACTATGCGGTACCCGCTGCGCCACAGAGTACTTACTAGGCGAACATACACGTCAGCACATATCTACGTACGCGTGTACTCTGTGTGACATGTCGGCGACGTCACCGGCTGCGCTGGCCAATCACGTGCGGTACAGACATCTGTCGGGGAAGGATACTAGGACGCATGCGTGCCCGCACTGTGAATATAAGTAAGTTATCTTTTGAACTGCCTCGTTGGTTTATTGGTTGCAAAGCGCGACTGCTGAGCATGAGGTCTTGGGTTCGACTCCCAGGTCAGGCAAAGTGTTATTGGGTTTTTCCATCAGGAATTCCTAAGTAGCCACCTCGGAGTCTGGATTTGTGCCCGCTTGATGGCAATAGGCTCGCCCCCTATTGCATGGGACTTGAACGAAATGTGGGTGTTCTAATTTGCACACCTCTGCCTAATCCTTCGTGGATTACAGGCGTGATGTTATGTTATATATATGTGAACACTTTATATCTTTGAACATATTTTTACCGTCAATTCCTAATTTTTAATACCTTTTGCGTATTATAATAGTAAGTAGTTTTTATGTAAGGTACATTTAATGTACTTTTAATTCTGAATACAAAATGTTTTCTAAAACATTGATTTTAAAAGAGTAAGTATGGAGTTTCTTTCCCATTCTTTTCCATACGATACTACCTTTTTCAAGGGCAACTAGATTATTATTTTTTTGTTTTTAACTTTATTATTTACTTTTATTTTTAACTTAATTATTTGGCACATACTCTGTAGAAATTTTAAGAGTCTTCCTATTACGGTTCAAAAGGTACAGCTGTGACAAATGGACAGACACAAGCCTTATAATAGTGATAGGGTTCCGACATCCAAAAGTGCCTTTTAATGGCCTATACGTAATAAATGATTTTGAATTAACACCCATCTATTCCATTCTCTTCAGAGCCATAACAAAATCGGACCTCCGCCAACACATACTAACACATAAGAAGAAAAAGAAAAAATCCACATCAATTAAAAAGGAGACAATCTGGTCTGAAGAAGACAATTCTGACTCTGACTGTTACGAAGTCAAAAAGGACACGAAAGGCAAGTCTGTGAGGCAATATGCGTGTCATTTGTGCCCTGAGAAGAAGATGAAGATATTCTCCAGAGGGAATAGATTGACGACGCATTTGGTGAAGGAACATGGAGCTCAGTGGTCGTTCGGACATAGCAGGTTTCGGTAAGATAATGATTATCACCTCATTTATGTTTTAATATCCAACCACTTTTACTAGAGACTAAATCTGAAATTTCGAAAAAAATCAGCTGATATAATTCTGTTCTCGCGATCTGCTTTTTTGCAATAGAAAAAGTTGTTCATAACGATGGGTACATACGTTTTGTAGTTATATCATTGAAGATCATTGGCCTCTCACCCACAAGGTTGTGGATTCGATACCGAATTACCGGGCAAAACTACTAATATGACTTTTTCAATTCGTATATTTATTTGCTGAGTTTATTTTGGACATCACTGGCATTGGATCGTAGCTGGTGGCGTTCTGTGGGTTTACCTACCCCCATGGGAAAAACGCGCGAGTTTGTGTATGTGTGTATCACTAGCATTTGTGAAAAAAGACTTTTAATGAAATACAGGTCTATAATCGCCAATTTGTCGTGATCAATGATCCTTGAATGGCCTTCACCCTGCAGTCAGACAATAATTGGCTGGTATTATTATCATTATACTTAATTTACAGGTACCAAATATGCGAAGACGGCATGTACAGACTGACAACAACACGCTACGAGTCTCTGGAAGTCTCTGAAAAAATCATGGACGGCTATAGCAGTCCAAAAGTGCCTTTAACAAATCTAGACTTTAAGCTTAGACAAGTAGCGGACGCTACGCCGTTCGCACCAAGATGTTTCGAAATCGTCTTGAAGAAAGACGGTGATGAGGAAATGGAGGTTGATAAGAAACCGGTGATCAAAAACAATGGAGTCGAAATAATGATGTGTGATGTTGATGAAGAAGGGAATATAATTAGTTCTGAAGTTATTGATAATAAGTGTGATGTTATACCTAAGTTGGAAAGGTAGTTTTGTGTTTAAGTGCTCAGAGGCTCTGTTCATGTGGGGATTGTTTTAAGTTAACCAGTTGACTGCGGACGAACATTCGCTACCCCAAGCCTGTAGTGCAGTTCGTATGTTCGCCCTAAAATCAGAACATTTATTTCAATTAGATCATTTACAGGCACTTTAGAATTTTCAAGGAGTTAGTCAGAAAGTTGAAGCTAGTTGCTCGTTCCAAAACGGAGGTATGTCTCTATGTAGAAGAACGAGAAAGAATCTCCACGTAGAAAAACATATATGGTTGTGTGTGCAGCACTTCTGTTTTTAGTAGAAACACAACTGGTGTTTTCCCGTAGCCAACGGGTTAAAATGGTATGCATACCTTTAGTAAATCATGTAAAATTTTTTATGTGTTTGGAAAATTTAAACATGCCTTTCTAAAACAAGATTTTTATTTGTATTTTGACATTAATATTGATTTCCAGTGTATTTCCATAAATTATTACTTTGTTGCTAATAACATTTTATATTGATTTGAATTTCTATTTTATTTTTTATCATGATTTATGTGTTTTTAACATATTATAAAAATAGGTACTTTTTTATTTATAAGAACAATACTTTGTAATGTGCTGTTCATAGTTAGTTAAATTGAAATCATCATGTTCACAAGTTCTCGTTTTATAACTGTTGCATTACGAACAATTTTTGTTCATTTCGTCACGTAATAATAACATAACATCACGCCTGTGATTTCCGAAGGGTTAGGCAGAGGTGTACTAATTAGTACACACATATTTCGCTAGTTATGTTAGTCCCATGTAATAGGGGGCGAGCCTATTGCCATCAACCGGGCACAAATCCAGACAGAGACAAATCATTACAAGCAACATAATCATTACACATTTTTTAATGATTATATTGTATTATATTTGATTGAATTAAAGTTTTAATAACGAGAAAATATTGTCGAAGGAATTATTTGTGATTGTGATTGTTAGTTATAACCAAAATGATTTAAATGATTGATTTTTATATCATGAATGTGACAGTATGAATAAAAAATTATGTTTAACGATAAAAATGTATTTTATTTTAACAAAAGCATACAAAATAAGTTTACAACAGCTTGCCTATTATAAAAATAGTTTTGTTTTTGGAACTCAAAATTTTTAGTTTTCATAGACATTCGCATTTGTCGGAACAACATTCATATACACCAGAATATGGCTAAAAGATTGGAATTATACAAATATGTAAAAGTTATTCTGAATTGACGCCACAAATCAATTGACATACTTTTTATGAACTGTCAAAATGCAATTCTTTCATAGATTTTGTATGGCAACTGTTACGTCACTTATGTACTAATTTAATTGATTAACAATTTGTTGATACATCCTAACTAATATTATAAATGTGAAAGTAAGTTTGTTTGTTTGTTTGCTACCATTTTACGCCTAAACCACTGAACCGATCATCCTGAAATTTTGCATATACGTTGCCAGGTGTACAGGGACGAACATAGGGTACCTTTAATCCCGAAAAAAAGTACTGTTCCCGAGGGAAATCACAAAAACGTCCTTATGACAGTAGATGGCGCCACGTGTCTATCGGATCATGATTAAATTTTAAGTTTAAGCATGTAATACATTATGAGTCTAGACTGTCGATAGACCAGTTTCAAGTAAACAACCTAGGAGTACGAAAGTTGTTTGCTTAATAATTTTTCATGCCCAAAACCGCTGAAGAGTATCCTGACATTTTGCATAAAGTGGCTTCCAGACGGACGGACTTGCGGTTACGGTAAACCGCAGGCCGCGGCTCCTAACGCTCCAAAAACACACCACCGCGGTCACAGTGGCGGCTTGAAGTGTCATTAGCGTGGTGATTGTGCTACAATCGGACAATCGGACGTCGCAATCGGACGTCAGTCAATATGGCTAACCGTAACGTTGTCTTATTACTCTCATGACTCATTAGTCCTCTCCGAAGATAAGAAAAAAGGTAGGAAAACCGTTTATTTAAACACTTGAGGTGTGAGGTAGAGATAAACTACAGTAACATGACGCGCCCTTCCACAATTCAAAACGTTTGAAAGTGTTTTTAATAGTATTAAAAATACTCACAACGCATGTGTGCGTATTGAGACGGCTCTCGAGACAAAAACAAATCAGCGATTTGTTGTCCGACTAGCGGCGTCAAAAATTACTCATTATTATTAGTATGGCGCTGCACTGAAATTCTCTATGAAAATGAGAGGTACGTCGTCTTGCGCGGTCGGTTATTTATGATTAGTTGACAAAAAATATCCTAGCCTGCTACTGAAGACGATTACTCACAAAGTCTTTCATACGAATGTGACTACACACATTGAAATGGTAATATGGAGGGAAGCGTCAAGGTATAATAGTTTATCTCTACCTATATTATCATTAGCATCGCATATTACTCTTAGGAATAGAGAAGTGTGAGTTAAATTTAAATTATTATTTAAATTCAACTATTTCTATTACAATTTCCATATTTGGCGTCATTTTACAAAGCAGTACACGCGGCCGGTTGTTAAAATTTGCAATTGACGCGGCCGCCACAACATTTCGCGTTTGTCTGTGACCCACTTTATATACGTTGTCAGGGATACAGAAAAACTGCGTAATTGACACTGTCATCACTGACACTGACAGGTGTAAACGCATTCATAGAGGATGCATGGAAGAATAAAGGTGAACTTATAACTACGCTCTGTCAATGAAGCATACTCTGCGATTAGTCCGCTAATTGTAAATTGATTTGGATGATTCTTTTTTTGTTTATTTTTTCGAATTGGTCCCAAATAAATACTGTCATGATCTGATGATAAAACTCCTCATAGGATCACAGCAGAACTGTCGTAACAGTAAAATTGCTTTGTTTAATGCGTTTAGTCGATGACTGACTGAAGGAAGAGGTCAGTTGCTAAACTAACCGTGACCTATGCCGATGTATGTAGACAACAGTTTTTCAACGGCAAAGTTAAGTTTGTCCCTCAGTACTGTTTATTTTTTCGTTAGAGGTATTTCCGGTGTGTTTTAATGAGGGTAGGTAGGTTACGTTTTTCAATTTTAGAATATCTCGCAGGTCCAACACACAACCAAAAGCTCATTGCGAGCCCGAGCAAAAATTACTGCTCAATCCTCGGAATCTTCCGTTCATGCCGCATTAAGAAGGCAAGCACAACCGGAGCGACAAGTAAATTTGAGAGCTGATGAGACATTTTCTTAAAGCCAGGAAAGACTAGAGAGCCAAGCCGTTCGCCCTCCAAGCTACTCAGAGAGTGACTGAAACGCCCTTTTAAACGCAATTGCTTTTGGAGGAACAAGCCGAAAGCCAGAGAGCTGTAAGAGCAACTGAGACGCCTTTTCAATCAAACGCAACTTCGTCTCAGAGAACAAGCTCAACCATTACAGCGACAGAAACTCTAAAATAGTCGCAGGTGAGAAGGACCTCTCTTGCAGAAATGCAAACTGAACGCCGACGGACTTTTATGAGTCACAGTCTGTTGGTCTGTAGGTATTTAATAATTCTGGATCTGGCCGAACAACAAGCCGAGTACAGCCCGAATTGATTGTCAAATTCTAAACAAACGCGGGCGAAGCCGCGGGTAAAAGCTAGTACATACATAAACTCACGCCTTTTTCCCATTGGGGTAGGCAGAAACTACAGAACGTCACCTGCTATGATCCTTACATACTCCTTTGATGAATTTGTTGATTTCAAAACAAATAAAAATCGAATTTTATTGGAATTCCATACTAATATCTAATATTATAAATGCGAAAGTAACTTTATTCTGTCTATCTGTTACGTTTACTCGATTATACCGCTAAACCTATTTTGATGACATTTGGTACGGTAAAAGTTTGAACCCCGAAGAAAGAATATAGAATACTTTTTATTCCACGACTTGGCCTGCGTCCAACGACTTTTACGCGAACCAAGTCGCGAGCAAAAGCTAGTTGAAAATAAATCGGTGCTTCAGGGTTAAAATAAAAAATGTTTTTTAAAGAAATTGTTTCTTGTGTTTATTGGTTAAATGTTGTCAATTATAAAGCTAAAAGTTTAAAAACAAAACCGTTATATATTATTTGAATCCAAACTCTTTGAAGCTTTCAATCAATCGTTCTGCCTCTCTGAACCCTGACTCTATGGCTCCATGGCCATCGTTATGTCTATGATGCGACGTGGCCTCTCCCGCGAAGCAGACTACTGGAAACTTGTTGGGATGGTACAAGGGTTCTGATAGCTCGATGGCCCCACCACCATTTTCTTCCAAGGCCACTGTCCGGTACGCATAGGCACCTCGAACTAGCGGGTTTGAGGCCCATTGTGATCTGAAAAGGGTTTAATAAGTTTTATAACGGCTTTTTAAAGGCTTTGTTCATGGTCCATTCAATTAAACATTAGGTGAGTTTACGGTAAAATGGAGACCACTTGAAATCGAAATGTAATTATATTCTGTCGACGAACTACGGTCACGGCGATCAAACGTAATGGAGACCAGTCAAGTACGCAAGAGATATTATAGGGTACAAGTGTTTGTGCAAACACAGGTGCACCGATGGTGTCCGATGTGACGACAATCCGACACGAATGGAGATCCGGCACAGGATTAACGAAGAAATTCCTAATGGCATAACCTAATAACACTGTTGAACCTGGAAATCGATTCCAGAACAATGGAGCAGTTATATGTTCTATAAGTTATTAAACATTATTTTATTACGACAAACCAACCAGAAAATAGTGCAAAACTTACCTCAAAATATTCTTAATCGGCGAAACATTGAACTCTTTCTTAACCACAACATCAAGTAACTTCTGTACTCCCGCTCGCACTTCTTCGACACTAAGTTTTTCCATCGTCTCTGCCCCTTTCCCCTGCATCCAGGCTAGGAGGACATTAGGCTGATGGTCCACCGTCCAAAGACCAAATATTTCCGTGATCCATTGGTCCTTTTCTCCGAATTGGGCCTTGTCCTCTTCTCGCCATAGCAGAGTGAATTTAGCTGGGGTTTTTGACCACCAAGGGGTCTCAAATTCGACATAGATTTTGTCCAGAACACACATGTTCAGGTTTTGGATTGACTTCACTTTTTCGGCGGGCAATTGAGGATAGAAAAGTTGTTCGTGTCTGTGGATAAAGAATTTAGTGGTTTATTAACTTATCTATTTTCTATATAAATAAAAATAAATGGCCTGATTCAGTGATCTGCCTTAAGTCAGCGATGCTGATGAATTAGTTGTGCCTTTTCGCACGTTTTGACATGTCAACTATAACTGAATAAAAGTTTCAGATAAACTAAAATTGACAGGGTTAATTTGTTTCCTCCCTTTTTTTGTTTTATTGGACAGAAAAAGATACAAATACTCTAATTTTAGTTTATTTAGTTTGTAAACAAGGAAATCGGCACTTATCTAACTAATTTACTACATCATAAGGAATAGGAATATCGCCGCATCGTGTAGGGCGTCAAATCTCGGTGAACGTCAGCATGCATTATAGGTATACACCTCATGGGCTCAAGCAAAAGTAATATCGTCTCAGTGTAAACTGATCCTTAGGCATCAAACTAAGACTTAATAGACAGTTGCAGTGCTTATAAATGCAACAGAAATATGTTTAGTCCGAAAGCATTAAATTGTTACGACGCTACCCATAACCAACGTTAATTTTGTTTACTCGAAGTGTTAACAGAATTAGCGCTTAGCATCTAATGTATGATGGAACATAGTGGGCAGTAAGTAGGTGTAGGTGTTTTTGTTTTTTACCGATTCAACAGTTATTTTCAATCAATCACTTACTATTTGTAAAACATAGGTAACATAAAATACAGATCTTATAGGTAAATACAGGTGTTATATATTGTGTTAGTTAATATAATATTTTTAAAAAGGGCATGCTTCTCTGTGGCTCAGTCTGATAAAAAATGGAGCCTGAATTTTTATAATAACTAAATATTGTAATAGGTGGGCAAACAGGCTTGCCCTGTTAGTCTATTCTGGTGGTTGAAGTGTGTCAGTCCGATTCTCAGTTTAAGCAATATGTTGGTTTATTTATTAGGAATTTCTTAGTAGGCGCGCGGAGGCCAGACTCAGGCTTGCTCCGAAAATGGAAATTGTAAAAATTGAAAATTGTAAACTAATCTAGATTAATCTACTTACGTATCCCTTTGCGTAACATAGTCTTGATATAAAAAACAAGAAAAAAAAGTCATGCAATAGTTCTTCCAAAAAAATTGTCGTAGAAATCGAGAATGAGATTGGAATCGACTACAGCGATTGACATGAGGTTGCCATACAAATGAAAACGTAAACTACCAAATTTTAAAATATTAAATAACTCGTTAATTCTATAAATAAATAAATGTCTTCTTATATTTATTGGAATTGAAACTGGATCGGATGTACATGTAATGTCGATTCCAATCTCATTCTCGTTTTCCAACTAAAAATACCACCTTTATGACAGATGGACAAAAAGTAAAAAAAGTTTTCGTTTTTTCTTTTCGAGGACCGTAAAAATTTCTTACCTTTCCTTCAACACACCAACAGACACAGTAACAATGACGCTCTTGGCTGCGTATAGGCTGCCATCTTTGCACTTGACTTGTACGAGTGGGTTGGTAGGGTCTCTGCCAAGTTGGGCGATGCCCCACCGAATATTCTCCACTTCTTTGTTGAGAAGAATCTGCAGGGGTATTTCTTTGGTCGGGTCTGGGTATTTGTTCTGGAAAGAGAGAAAAAGAAATGATGTTAACGCTCTGTGATGACGTAGCTTCTTATTATGGAAATAAGTTTCACAGACGAGCCAATAGTTTTGGAGGTTAGCGTGTGCAAACAAAAAAAGGAACAAACTCTTCAGCTTTAATATTTTAGTGTTGATGATTAATATCCATCGACCAATCGTAAATTTTACACAATGGCCATGATACGTAACTAAACTAGCTTCAGCCCGCGACTTTGTCTGCGAAGATTTCAGATTCCCAAAGTACTAAATCATCGTTCGGGATAAAAAAAACGGGATAAAAAATATAGCCTATGTGCTATCAAAACCAGACTCTGTGGCTGCTACTGACATACTCCTTGGAGAAACCAATTATCCGACCTAGGAATTAAATCCAAGACCTGTTGGCCCATGATCAGCAGTCGCGCTTTGCAATCACTAGACCAAAGAAGCAGTTATAACTGATAATCCCATAAAACAAGGCAAGCTTACCGTCAGCACATCAATAATTGTCTTGTATCCTCTCCCCTTCCAGTTCAAGAAGGGATCTCCCTCGCTTTCCCAGAACTCCACCAGCGACCTTAAGGACTTGCCCTTTTTCGGGTCGTCCTGACCTCCTACATGGTTGCTCCTTTCATACCACTCGATGAAGGCGCTGGATAGCTCTGGATCCTTCTTCAAGGTGGCGTTAGTACCAGCTCTGAAACGGAGTAGAAATTTTAATTAAGTGCTTTTGAATACCAATTCTTTAAGCACCAAGTTTTTGTGTTGCTTCATGGTTAATCGATCGACATCCGTTGCCCCTTATTAACCAGACCCGAGGCGGCGGCGCTTAGCGGGCGGCTATCTTTGACGTCACTGGGGTAGTCAAATTTCTCATTACCCCCCTGCCTTGAGGAGAGGATCTAGCCGGGGATCGCAAAAGGTGCGTTCCCGTAATCCCTGGCGTAAGTGTGGGAAGGGAACACGGGTTTTAGTCAGCAAGAGTCTGACAGACCCCTCCCAAGAGGCGGGGGACATCCACGAGGATTCTAGACCCCGGAACGAAAAAAAAACATCGTTACGTTGATCGAGACTCTTCCAAGCATCGGAATTTACGCACGTTAAGCCGTTAGTCGTGGATATAATTTCTGGATTTTTTACAGTCGTTAAGGGTCACCCAGAAAGCTTGGCAGCCAGTCTTTCTAAGGAGTGTTTTGGACTTGAATTTCAACTGAATTCCGTTGTATTAAGGTTCGAAATTGATTAGCCCGCCACACTGTTCTCACCCACTACAACTCCTGAAAGCCAGAATCAACAGTGGAGGCCACCAGAAAAGCGCCGAGGCAATGAAGCTCGACGAGTCCCAGAGAAACGATTAACGGTCTTGGGTCCCGCAACGAAATTAATGAGAAAAGAAAAGCGGAGGAGTAAGAAAAAATATAATTGGCGATTAGTAACTTTAAAAATTACTTACGCGTCTCTTATACACTGCGAAATAGACCTCGTGCTGAGCTTATCAGCACCCTCGACCTCGTCACCCAAGGCTTTCAGAATCCCATCAGCTTTTTCTTCAGGCACCAGCTCGCCGTTAGAACGCACGTACCAGTTAGTATCAGGACCTGCCCTGCCTAGAAGACCTAATGGATTTACCATTTCGAAGATAATATTGTCTTTCTCTCCGTGGCACCTGGAATGGAAAAAGGAATTCGGTTTGATACAGCTTCGATCATCATGCTATAGGTAAGTCAGTAATGGCGATGGTCACTATAATACCTACAAGATTCTTCATAATATTTAGGAGGTCTAGGCCAGCTATGCTATTCTCTAAAATACTATACGACGAACTCGTCATCGAAACTAGTATGGCCCCCAGTGAATTTTAAACTTTATGCTCTAGAGTATTTAGTTTAAAACCCATTAACAACAAACTGTCTCTACGACAAATACCGAAACAGTTTGTCTTTAATAGATTTTCAACGTTGTGACACTTGAAAATCCACTAAACACAAACAACAGTGTCAGCGCTGCCGCGGCGCTGTGTTTTTAGAGAAAAGCACTACAGAAATAAGTTTTCTAAAATTTAAGGGAGAATAGCATCAATGCTAATATCTTACCACGCAGCACCGATATCAATAGCCTTCCCTGCAAACTCAGTGGTGAGGATTCGGCCGCCGATCCTGCTGTCGGCTTCAAGACCCAAGACTTGAAGACCAGCCTCGTGCAGCTTCCTCATCGCCGCGATGCCCGCCGCTCCACACCCGATCACTATTACGTCCATTATGCGTCTGAAAAAGAAAATAAGTATAAATAAAATGGCTATCTACCTACCTTATCATCATCATCTTCCTGCCCTTGTCCCATGTTACTTGGGGTCGGCGCAACACGTTTTCCTCTTCCACTCTGTCCTGTCAGCCGTCATGCAATCACTGATTCCTCTTTCATTCATATCATTCTTCACACAATCCATCTATCTTTTTTTGGTCTTCCTTGCCCTCCATCCATCCACATTCATATTCATAGCTCTCCTGGTCTCATGCGTTTTATCCCTCCTCACCACCACCTATCGGCTATCTACATATCTCGTAGGTATTTTATTTATCATTGGCACTCTCCCCGTGACCTCGTTTGAGTGATTTTTCTTACGGATCCCTAATGTTTTGATAGTAAAATATATCCTGTATCACTCAGTAATAACGTAGCCTGCAATTTACGAAAATCGATTCCGTAGATTCAGAGATTACCCCCTACAAACTCACAAACTTTAGGTACCTTTTTATATTAGTAAAGATTTAAACTTTATACAACAAAAAGTGCAAAGGCAGGCTTTCAGTCAACCAAAGGTGGTGAAGAGATAACATGGTAGATGCAAATTATTGTCCTAGTGTAAAAATAAACAAAATCTATTTGACATTTTAAAACAACAGCACCTATAAACCCAGTAATTATTAAATACACTCACTGACTAATAAAATAAACTCACTGATTATTAAAATAAAATAATGGCACCGGTAAATTATAATTATTTTCCACGTGCGTCTTGAGTTAACTGTCATCACAAATGGTTTTATATGGGCCACGCGTTTAATGTTGGATTAAGCAAATTAAAAGTAGATACGAAGTGAATTCTATTGGCTTTGTAATTAGGTGTAGTTTGCTATCGAATTTAGGTAAGTGAATGTCAATGTTGATCACCATTAATCTTTGTCGAAGATAATCTCAACTAATCAAAATATATAAAAGCGAAAGGTCACTCACTCAGTCACTCATCACGAAATATCGAAAACTGAGGGACGTGTAGAGATGAAATTTGGCAAGGAGTTAGTCTACAGTAAGCAGACGTCTGCTAGGAAAGGATTTTCCTAAATTTACCTCGTAAGGGGTGAAAATAGGGGTCCGACATTTACGCGGACGAAGTCGCGGGCAGAAGCTAGTATTTAATAATATAAATGTGAAAAATCTAGCTTATGTTGCTCGCTGATAATGTAGCTTTCCGTAAGTGAAAGAATTCTTAAAATCGGTTAAGTAGTTTTTGAGTTAATCCACGACAAACAAGAATACTAATGTTTTCTTTTGTAATATTTAGTTTAAATACTTATTAGGTATTTATTGCGTAGTTAATTAATACTAAAAGCTTTTAATAAATAAGTTTACTCACGAGGACGCCACTTTTGCGAATTAAAAGAACTCCGTTGTCACAATAAATGGTACACACGCTGCACGGTGGAATATAAACTAAAGATTCGTTTGTCTATTCATTCAATATCATCATGTTATTACTTGTTACGTAATATTTGTAATCGTCGGATCACGATGTTATCAATTTTGGCCGCTGTACCTAATATGTAGACTCTACTCGGGGTTGCACCTACTTACATAGTTATTTAATTCGAAGGTATGTATTCGAATGTATACCTACTTTCTTTATATCTTTTTTTATCCGACTACGGTACAGCAAGAAGGAGGGTTATGATTTGACCAGTATGTATGTATGTGGGTTTGTATGTATGTTGAACTGTTTCTCTCATAACTTCTAAACTACTTATCATAATTTGAAAAATGAGGTATTGTTGGAAGCGTCTCTATCGTCCTCTGGTTTAGGCTACATATGTGACGTCACTTTACGTTGAATATGGCGTCCTCTATAGGACATATTCATGGCCTAAAAAAATTTTTTAATGTCATAAATATTACTAGCTTCAGTTTCCATCAGTTTGCATAGATAATTGATGATAATATATGTTTTAACATAAAATAACATAGAGTTGACGAAATAATACATATTGTCTCGCGGTAGATATTGAATCTTGCACACAATTTTTAACATTATTGCTGATGATTTAGGTATGGTTCATTTTCAATTAATACATAATGAAAACTGCTCCATAATCCATAAATCTCTTGAAGCTTTTAGTTCCCCGCAAATTGTTTACATTACTATCACCTTGTTAGTCTACCTACCCTATTTAGTATTGTACGTACTACGTTGAGTTAAGGCACTTATTGCATAGAGCTGGAACAGCCACTGCTAACAGGATCAGCGGCATTCTTAGACCCATCCTTGTGACACGCGACTGACTGGTAGGGTGACTATGAGTTATTCGTGAATACGGACAAGATGATATTACGGTGCATAGGAAATGGTTTGGTAGAAATACGTCTCTGGAAGCGAAATTAGCTAGTTATGCGTATGTTTCATGTTATTAATGAGGACGCAACGTAGGTCTTGAATTATCCTCAGCAGTCGCGCTTGCGCCTACTAGACGAAGCAGACAACTAGATGTATGATGAAGTTTTCACAAGAACATTATTTTTAAATGGTCGAAACGAGTAATTCAAGAGGTACACTATAAAATAGTAAAAACTTTGTGTTTAGGAACAAACCAAAAAGGTATTCTTTCACCCTCAGGCTAGTCTAGGCTCAAGATCTAGTGTATATTTTTTAAAGGAAAAAGGACCGACTATATGATGGTCTTTTGATACGGAAATCCGCAAACTATCCCTAAACTTGTGAAAAACGATTGACATTTTAAGACAGTCTCCTGTAACACAATCTCATGGTGTCACTACATAAGATGCAAGTTTTTGCTTGACGCGCGGACAACGTCCTCTATAGCTTATGTAATATTATGTTACAACTATAACATCATAACAACAGTAGCTTTCCTGGAATATTGTCTAATAAGTATTAAAAAACACCTGAAGGTTAATTTGACTAACAGAAAACGTTCAAAATCCAGTCGCAAACTCAACATGACAATTAATTAAAAAAAAAATAGGTAAACAGTCATGTAACTAGAAGCATTTTTGATATATTAATACTGAGATTAGATTGGGATTGTTATTATAAGTTGGTAGAAGTTAGTAGAGATTTTTCAATACAATTTTGAAAATGGAACTTGTTGCGTTCCGATCAACGCAGTCAGAGCAGCAATGCTTAAGCAGTTTCAATCTATTAATTGATAATGAGCTTAAAAAACCACGAGCATAGAGTTGAAAATCATGTAATTGCGTACAAGACAATAAATTCAATGCCTTTAACGCAAGATCCTACAAAAAAAAATAACTCAATAATAACTTTTTCAGACGGTAGAGAAAAACTCAAAACCATTAATTATTAAAAAAAATATATACTAACACTTACATAAACAAACGAATATGTATTTAAAGAGCAAGAATTTAGATTCGAGTTTACCATTGAGAGAAGTGATAGATAATAATATGTAGGTACTCACAACGACTTTTGCCCGTTATCTGGTGGTGACTGTTGTTATACAATGGATAGTCTGTCACTCCTAATATAACCTTAAATAGATTCGACCTTGATATCTCAGATATTGTGTAGTTTTTGCTGTCAAACTAACTTCAATTGAGAATCGTTGTAGGTATTAGAGATTAGTTTAATAGTGAGCCGTTTCATTGGAGTGAAGTTCGTACGAGTCAAGGACAGCCATTCTTAATTTGAATTTTGTTTGCCGGTATCAAGAAGTTTGGAGGTTATTTTTTAATATAATTATTTTGACGCCATGTCTAAAGGATGGAAAATGGCTTATTTTTCCATACATGTCTAACTTATTATAACATCAGCTATCTGCCAGTGAAAGTCCTGTCAAAATCGGGAAAAATAAATATACCTACCTACTTACAGGCAGTCAGACAGTCAAATATTTAAGCAATCGTTTTTATTTCAGCTACGAATCTAGGTACCGTCTAAACATTTATTTGCATTAAGTACAGTACTGTTCATACTTCATACCAACTTCAATTTTATTTTTATGATAAACAAATCTTTTTTTAAACTTAATAAATCTAATCATTAAAAATTGAATCATTACCTACATAAACACCATTTACTGAAACAACTGTCGATTGATATCTGAACCAGTCTCTAATGTTACAAAGGACAAACAATTGAAACGTGATGTCTTGTGTCTGCGGTTTTAATGAATGAAATTCTACACATAGTTCTCGGAATTACAAAGAAGACGCACAAATATGCAGTTTCATGTAAGTAAATATTAAGTAAATAACCATATTTTCAGGTTGCATAGGCCTCTAAGTAGGTAAATATTCGAATCTTGTTACATTTTTCAACTATTGAAGTTATGCATATAGATTTCCCATATAATGAGTAGTTAGGTACGAAATAGCACAATATAGTAGGTTGCAGGTTGAAACGACATGGTTTAAGAGCTAATCACATGAATCATGAGAACTATTGCATTCTATTATAACAGAAAGTTGGTCCTTAGTGCTTTGAGCCAAAGGACCATTTTTTTAATTGAACTGTCCTACCGAATTTAAAAGTTTTATATACTATTATTGATGCTTTCAAGGTTAGTAATTAGGTTAATACTGCCTCAACAGGTTGGCAGGCCAGTGCCGAATTAAGGGGGCTATTGACTTTCACACGGAGTCGGAAGTCGCGGACAAAATCTAGTATACATATTATTACAAGGTTTTAATAATTTGCTGTACCCAATGAATGTCACTTTAAGGAGTCCTTTCAAGACCAGTCTTCAAGTTTTGAAGCAAAGACCGTTGTCAAGGATCAAACAGGCATGTCAGTAACAGTATACCGCTGTGGTCAAGATACGAGGGCAGGTAAACATAATATTTTATTTGATATCCCGTTACCCCATTGTTGGCTGCGGTTTCGACTGCGCTTCTTTCCCACAGTGCAATATTGTGGCATTTTATACCGCATTTAAAGGGAGCATGACTGATGTGATGAGTTATGAACTGCTATGAAGTGCTATTCTGGAAAATCATCGGCTCACCTGATCCTAGAGATTGACAGCTCAGGGTTAGCTCACTGCACCCTAAATTTTCCGAGGGAGATTTTTACAGAATAGACCGTTCGTTGTGTTGTTTGCCAGACACTAAGGCAGGATTTTGCATTACGCTCACGATGTTTTCCCTAACTGATTTCGATGATGTATGTTAAATATAAATTCAAAAAGTCATGTTGGTATTTGTAAAGTATCTAACAAACCCGCAATCTCGTGCTCGAGAGGTGGGCGCTTTAACCAAATTAAACGCACGCATTATTTTTTTTAAGGACCAATTACCAACTTATTTGAAAAAACCGAACAATTAGACTTTAGACGACCATCGAAAACCTTGTTTAAAGCTATCACATTGTTTGGCATAACCGCATAAGCATTACTAATTATCAATTGAAACTCCTGCGCCATTTGGTCAACGTCTTTTTCCTGTCGGCGCAAGCGCATGCTCCAAGACACACGTTGCAGGCGCTAGATATTTTTTGTGATAACCTGATACGTGCACACCTGCACGACAGGTGTGCACGTGCCATGGGTGGGCTCGGAAGGAACCAGCTTCTTTGTCAGTAAGTACCTATATGGGGTATAAAAGACACATCACATAGCCCTTAACTACTGCCCATCATACTAAGTAACTAAAAGCAAAAAATATTACTGGAAATAGACAATATTTTTTGGTGTGTAAATCACTAGTTTTTGCAGTGCACAATGTAATGAACTCAAAACAATGTGCTTTCAAGTGCATGCAACAGTATTCAATCGTGGTAGTATTAAAAGTTTAGTTATCAATAATGGTTTTCATAAAGTTGGAGGTTTGACCTTCAGTATATCGGTAACCAGAAAGTTTCAAGGCATTGCAATGATGTGAAGAACATGTAAATTTGTAAGCTTTCGGTTACGTTCAATGTCTTTTTACATCCATTTTAATAAACCTAAAAGTTTGAGAGGATAGATGGATTGTTACTCTGTCACGATTAAACGGTTGAACAATTTTTATTTTTTATTTTGTTTAAACTTTATGCACATGTAAAAAAATACACTGTACAAAGGCGGATTTAATGCTTAATTATCTGAAAGTCATACATAGATATTGATGTAGCAACTATGTAGCAAGTATGCTTAGATGGTTCGGTCATGTTGAGAGGATGAGTGAAAGACGATTGACAAAAGGTATTTATATGGCAGAGGTGAGTGGCAACGCCGGGAGGGGCCCTAGGAAGACCTGCACTGACCTTATTGGTGAGGTCCTTCAGAAAGGTCAGGTGCGGAGTGCTCGTAACCGGCGTGCTTGTATGACGAGATGTATGAACGTAGATGAGGCGAAAGGAGTATGTAAGGATCGTAGCAGGTGGCGTTCTGTAGTTTCTACCTTTCCCTTTTTCCCATGGGACCCCCATGGGAAAAAGGCGTGAGTTTATGTATGTATGTATGATGTAGCAATATGGATACATGGATAATGTTTATCTCGTCCTAATGTTCCTTTGGGATTATTTAATTTTCATATCATTCTTCACACACTCCATCCATCTTTTCTTTGGCCTTGCTCTACCTTCCTATTCATAGTCATATTTATAACTCTTTTAGCACATGCGTTTCGTCCCTGCATGTCATTGGATGTTAATATTGTTAATTGCTACATCTGAATCGAATCAAATGTCATTCAATTCTAGTTTGAACACAAAGGTCATACAATTAAGGTTCTAAATGTCAGTGCGTTTAAATATAGCTTGCTTAATTGCAACGTGACTGCTGTTGTTGTTAATTGTAATTGTCTTTGAGGATATTGTTACAGAAGACTTGTGCCCGCGAATGGAAATGTCAGTTATTTCGGATGCAGACGAATTAACTGATTATAATTCGCTTTTATCTCTCTGTATGTATCTCTTTGGTTTCATAGAAAATTATCTGGAAAGAACCAGATTTAGATATTACTGTCTATGAATAATCCAAAATCGAATGTCTTAACCAAACTTCACCTGTATTTTGCTTTTGTTAAAAGAAGAGTCGCTTATTTTTAAGGTTTACGGTGAAATTCGAATTTGTTTAAGTAAATATTTTTAATTATGCGACATTTGAAGGTTGATTCTAGCGCAACAGAAAAATGAGGTGTGAAAATTCTTTTCCTCATTTTTTGCATGACACTATTAAAAAATTCCGACATTCTGACACGCCCACCATTAAAAGCAACCATTTCGCTAAAAGCGCACATTTTGTTTAAAGTTCGTTGACCCACGTTCGCGTTGTTATCATAAAATCGTCCATTATGCGTTAATTTCCTGTTTCGTTGGACACGAGGAAGATGTCACAACGACGGAATTTTTATGTTTAATCTGAGCAGTAAACGCAGAAGGAAATCTATTGTGGCATAGACATTATTGGGAAAATTTAAAACACAGATTAAGCTAGACATTATATTAAACAAATTAAATGATTTACAGTTTCTTGAATATCCCACAAAACCTTTGGTCCTTAGAGGCGCAATACAAATGTTATTTAGAAGTCAAAGAAAACATTCCTTCTGCTACCTCTGGGAAATCTAAAACATTATTCCGTTCTTGCCATTTCCTGCCTTGTCTAGGAAGCTGAACTTTTCCAGGTATGTAGTTTATACTAGCTCAAGTAGTTTTCGAGATTTTGTGTGATGTAAATCAATAAGTGATCGAAATTTTGCTTTTATAATGTTTGCATATTTATTTAATTTCTTAGGTTTACTAATAAATTTTAACTTTTAAATAGAAAAGTTTAAGAGAAAAATAAACCTAAGTAAGTAAATTAAACATTACAAGGTACGAATAACCTGTTGACACAGAAACAAAAGCTTGTTAATCAACTAACAATAGATAGGTCCCTACTCCTCACAAAGTTAATAGGTATATACATTGCAACATAAACTTTATGTCGTATTGTAGTTACGACACTGAAGATGAACGCGTCTTGGTAACTGTAAACTTGATGCCTGGAAGAGGTAGGTACATGGGTGCAGCTTTTTGCTCAAGTCTTAATGCTTTCTACGTAATCATAGGCATGTTTCAAGGGTTGTCATCAAACAGATCTAGAGTTAAAAAAAAATTAACTATATTTATTCGTTAGTACGGTTCAAAATAATAGTTTTTCTATTATTTTTTTACTAGCCGACTGTTTTGAGAAAAATTTCAGAATTAAACTCAGAGGTCAGTCTTTTAGGTCATAGATACAGATTACAGGTTCTTGTAATGATCTGATCCTATGGACCCAAAGATCGTAAAAGACACAGAGTCCTTTAGGACCATTAAACTCAGAGGTATCGATATGAGAATCAAAATATGTTTAGTTGTGAAGTTTACGCAGCATGGAAGAGATAACATGTTGCAAAATAAATAAATTAGGAGTTTGGCAGGAGTATATATCGTAGGTACCTACCTTCCTTGACAATTTTATGAATCAGACTGATAAGATCGTATAAAAAACCTGATGGTGAGAAAAACGAAATCCAGTTAAGTTCATAAAAGCTTGCTGAATGTAGTAATGTGTGTAAAAAGATACTTAACAAAACCAAAAGGACCATCTTTTCCCTATCATTGCGATATTGTTTTTGTTTTGGACAATAACTGTGAATCTTTTGGAGATATTAAAGGTCAAAGTTTCAACTTTCTTTAACGTTTCCTTACTAAAGCAAGTTTTAATTTAGCTTTAAATAACCCTCTACTGTTGGATGCATCCGTAAGCACAATATTTTGCAAGCGTTATCATAAACAGCGATTTTTCACAATAAGAATAAAAGCAGTTTCTTAGCAGTTGTTTAATATTTTTTCTAATTATGTATTGTTTTATTGTACTTTAATGGACAGTCTATGTATAACGGCTTTGTGATGTGTCTTTCAACATCACGTAGGTGCCAAGGCTTCATAACACCATTCAAAAATATTTATAAATTCAATAATATATAATAATACCATGCCTTCCCCTTTTCACCCTTCGGTATCAAAATATTAATAATTCTAATACCGCTAAACCAGGAAACGTTAGTTCTCAGATCTTTCATTCGTTTGTTCACATGAATTCTTTGTAAATACTAAATAACTAGACAGAGTTGAAGACGGTATATTTACAAATGAGTCAGTTTGAAATACTGTTCTAACAACAGAGATTGAAAACCAAACAAGTGACCTGCAAAAACTATATTTTGTAAACATTGTATTGTAATCAATAGGCCACTTGTTTATCCAAGAAATTGTTTAGTATCATTATTCTATTGTCAGGGTAGTTCAGCTAACCGATGCGTCTAAAGTTTGCGTGCAGTCCTGCAACCCTCCGGTTTGATTGACATACATACATACGCGCGCGCGCAGGTACGAAGCGCCGTCAGTCGTCCCGCGCCCGTCGCCCGAGCGCCCGCGTCGCTGTTTCGTGAAATAAAACCGGCCCGAATGCCGGAGAACCAGTCGGCGGGATGGCGAGTCTCGGCGTGCTAGTAGCGCCATGTTGAAACATACGCAGCGGCCGCCAGCGGCGAACGATGCCGACCACCGCTACCAGAACATGCCGCGGCGGCCGCACCACCACCTGCCCCTCAACGTGTCAACCCTGGACTCGTCGAAGCACTCCGTCGGGGGGACCTCGGCGAGCGTCAGCCCTGGAGCGCAGCCGGCGACGGCGACCGCCCCAGTGTCAGTCGTCTCCCCCATACCGGTTGCATCTCCCCCGAAGCTGGCGAATGGAAACGCGACAGGCATTCCGCAGCCTCGGTCCGCGGCCGTCAGGAACAGGAGCACGAGAGCGGCCACGGAGGAGGCCTTGACTTCGTTAGCCTTGTTGTGCCTCGTCAGCTTGCTGCTGGCCCTCCTCGCGTTGTTGTTCTTGCTGAAGATATCGGCACCCGCGACCAGTGCTCCCGAGGAGTTTGCAGTGGTGTACGAAGTGACATTAGCGTTGTGTGCGTTGACGCTATCATTGAATCTTTGCTGTTTGCTCGTGTGTGCAATACAGTTCCTTTTTGCTGTGAAATTGGTGCATTCCCCTTCAGCGCCTAATGGACGGTAAGTCATTCAAACAACCTTATTTTGTTTACTTTAAGACCCTTAAATGAGAACGATCTCTCCAAGAGATAGGAATCCGAAGATTACCAACACAAATATTATAATCTGTTAGGTTATTACTTGCGGCATGCGTCGCTGGCTCAGTTCCGAACAGACTTATCTCAATTCAGGTTATCTCTTACACAACGGCATAACTGTAAGAAAACTTCAAGTTTTCAACTCGACTATCGGGTTTTAAGTATTTTTCGTATAATTAATGCTATAACTGTTACTGGCAGAGACCTCTAAGGTTTATTATGGAATTCGGCAGTTTGTTGAGATTGCTTCGTTTTTATCAGCATGTGTTTGTGTAAGGTAGGCAAAGCAGGTGTTAACGGTCCGAAGTGGCGGTTATTCGTGAATGATTCGATAAAAAATGCTCAGTGTTCAACGGTTGATATTGGCTCGCACGCGCCTAGGCCGTTCTTTATCAAGTTTTTCAATACACATACGTATTAATATTGTTTTCAGTTGCAATTGCGTGAGAACATGATCCGTTATGCTATCAAATCAGTGTGTTATACAGTTGTGTTAATTTACTGAGCTTGTTAGCTACTGTTATAGTTTTTTCCTCAAGATGTTGATTGCTGCACCCATTTGATTACTATGGCATTTAGAGCGGTCTAACTCAAAGGATTTTTTCTTTTCTGCACACCTCTAGTTGTGGAATCATTCCAACTTATCAGCTGACAGTGATGAGGTCATACAAACAACCTGTCCAATTGTCAAATACCAAGTTAAAACAAAACAACATTCAGGTACACTTTAACAGTCCCCCAAAAAAGTTGCTCCATAACAATCAGCTGTCCAGTAAGTACTAGTAGTACTGGTTATAGTAGTCAAATCTTTGAATACCGTCTAACTATTTTATCACTTAAAACATCTGAACTGTACCGGTTTATTTTCTCGGCCAATGTGAGGTTGCTTTTATCACTATCAGCAGATGTTAAATCAACTATTAATAATAAGAAATAATAAGCTAATATAAGAGCAATTAGGATTAGGAGATCGATACGCAGTTTCACAATGCAAATAATATTGAAGATAGTTTGAAAAATCACTCAGGACTGTCGGTGTGTCATGATGGAATTAGGGCCAAACATATTTTTTAATAAGACCCATTAAAAAAATGTAGACTACTTCTCAAAGCTATGAAGTATTTTGGAAAAGCAAAGCATGTAGGACAGAGTATGCGACCCCACGTTACGTGCCTCAACCGGTATTACTTTCCGGGTTGCTTGTATTTATACCGTGACCGCATAGCTCAGGGAGCACTAGCACAGAGACAGGTCAGAAAGTGCTATTTTGATGTTTTAGATAAATAAAATATTAGGAAATATCTTATGGGTACTTGGAGAGAAAGGACCAAACTTTGGAAAGAAGGACCAATAATATTGTCATGTTATTATGTATGATAATTTATGAATCTGAAATGCTATAATAATATGTAAAAGTACTGCGTTACTTCTACAAAGAAATCTTATTAATTAATGTATTAATACCAGCCTTATAATTCGAAATAAATAAAATCTGTAGAATTCCAATCTTACGATAAAAATTCTTTTAAAATTAATTGTTTTACCTGCTGCAATCATAGATACAACGCATCAGTCCAAAGACTAGAGGCAATTATCTCGATGTGGTCATTGCATTCACCAACTACATACCAATGAGCGCTCATGGTCAAAGGACAGAGGTGATTTAAAAGGCACAATAACAATAAACTAAGCACGAACACAAAATAAAGCATTAAGTAGGCAAATCATTTTCTACTTTATAGATGGAACCGGTTGCAGAGGTCTGTCGGTTCTGACCTTTGGCGACTGCAAAATGTTGTAAGCAATGCCATCAGCGGCATTCAGACACTCTTGGCTTATAATATCGAACTTGTAAGCAGAAAAGCTATTAGTACCAAAGGACCAACTATAATCAGGTTAAATGTCAACCATTTAGTGATTTCAATGTCAAATTGAAGGCTTACCAGCTTTCTCTAGCACTAGTAATTTTCCCTCAGAATACTCAAGACAAAATACATGCAACGAAATTATAATCACATTTCTATTAAGGATCAATCAAGGTCGTATAAAAATAAATCAGATAAGACATAACATTTGCTGAAGACCTAATTAAAAACCAGACAAATTGAAAGTATGTCTCCGAAATAAAATTATTACCTGATGTAATAATTTCTCGGTATATGAGGAAGAATACGGGAAAGTATCAAAATAACAAAGTGTTGGAACATATATTCAACTCAGACCTCCCACATTTAGAATCATATTAGAACGTCGGAAGCAACTTAATACTTCTTGTATAGCTTGGAGTGATGCCAAATAATTAGTACTGTAACAATAGACTGTCGTTAGACGGTCTTTACACCTCATTAGAGAAAATATGCATGAAGTTTAAATTGAACTAAGTCTTGCTTTAACTCTTGACCAAACGATGAGTGATTATGATGATCTGCAACGTTTCTTGGTTTGCTTTACTGCTTGTTCGGAAGCAAGGATTTAATTTGTGTAATAGTTCTTTTATTGCAAGTGTAATCTTTAGACTTAGTATTCGTAGTTTCTTTTCTGACGTTTTGAAACGTGTAACTAGGTTCAAGTTTCTGCCATAATTTAATTTCGATAATATTAAGCGTTGATTTATAAATCGAAGGGAAAATCTCGGATGCGTTGAGTTGCATCTTAATTAGTTCCTTTTTATCTAC
This sequence comes from Hoplodrina ambigua, assembly GCA_949774945.1. Taxonomy (NCBI): domain Eukaryota; kingdom Metazoa; phylum Arthropoda; class Insecta; order Lepidoptera; family Noctuidae; genus Hoplodrina; species Hoplodrina ambigua. Next base: position 11,516,365 of record OX458979.1, read on the forward strand.
GTTTGTTTACCTCAAAAGTGCCTGTAAATGGTTTAATTGGAATAAATGCTTTGACTTAGTCTTTGCTTCAGAGGACTCCTCCATATGTTCTTAACTACCCTAACTTCGACTAGAAAACGCGATTAAGCTTAAACCACATTCTTGACTTCAAGACCATTACGAGATTCTATGTTTGTCGTTCTCATAGAAACACGAGCAAAAGAATTCAAATAACATATTCTTCAAGAGTTATCCGACTATAATTGCGTACAAACTTGTTTTCTAAGCAAGAATCGACCTGTGTTCATAATTTATGGTAAAATCAGGAGGCAGGTGCAAGCTTCTACCAAGTAACGCGTAACAAACGACATTGCTAAACAACATTAAGATTTGCATGATCCATTGGTGGTATAAAACAGTTGAATAGCAAGAAAACAGAAGGAAATTTTCAATGTATAGCAAGCTAAACGAATTAAGTATTGCTATGAGGTTATAGAATTTCGGAGAATGTGTGTTTTGTTTAAATTGCAGTCAAAATGCATAGTTGGTGTTACGGTTTCGGGTACATATTTCCTTTAATTAATGTTGTAATGGATTAACAATTTAGTGGGATTGAAACTGGAGCACCTTCCGCTCGAGTTACTTACAGGATATTGGAAAGCAAAAGAAATTGTAGATAATCTTAGTAATCACTAAAATGATCTATTGGAATGCAGTATTAAATGAAATTGTGTCTAAAAGTGCGCTCAAAAGTTTAATGCACTTAACAAATATGTCCGCAGGTCAGCTCGACCACATAGAATTAAAATAATCTCATTATAAACTCATTCTGGACACATTTTGTTCTATGAAACGTGCTTTGAATATTAGGCAAACGGTAAGCAATGCGCTATTGACTAAGTAAATTAGTATGAGAATAACGTATATACAATTGATTTAAACTGTCGTACGTAACTGTGCGTTGTGGTGGATTTATAGTTTGTAAACATTGTAACTGCAGCGACATAGCTTATGTTTGCATACGAAGTAAGTGTTTATTATTGTGTTCAGATGCACCTTCGAAAACTGATGTAATTTTAAAGTATGATTTATAAGGGTTTGCGGTCATAAGGACCATTTTTTTTTGACTGAATTTTTCCCATAGCTCTGTAAATAAAGTAAAGATTTTGGTCACAAGGTGAAATTCAAAATTTATCTAGTATCCATTCATAGTTTTTGGAGTCCTTTTCAGGGAAGGTATCGAATTTATCAATTACCATGTATAGTCGTCATTAATTGACCGTGTCCATATGTCACAGTTTTGAGGGAATCCGACAGAGGTTTAATCTGTTGAACAAGGTCAGATAAGGTAAACTGATTGAGCCCAAAGAGTACCCTTCTCACACGATGCATTCATTAAATGTGTGGAAGCATCGGGTTTTAGTTAGTTAGTGAATGGATTGTGTTTGGCTAGCCTTAGTCTATACAGATTGTGTTATATAAGATTTTGCCCGTGAGTTCATTTGCAGTAATACTCTTATGAATCTTGCATTATTTGATAAAAAAATAAAGAACTTTCAAAGCTGGACCAGTAGTACGGAAATTAACGCGTTCACTCAAAAACAGCAAACAATCATATGTATTAAATATGGATAGCATTTATATTGCAAGGAGGTTCCTCACTTGGGATCCCTAACCACCGTTGGTTTGGGTCTTACCACCTTACTGCGGGCGGAGCACTATATTAAACATGTTTTATTTAAACAGGTTTTTAAATAATTCTGTTAAAATTAAGAATATGAAAAAATTCTACTATAGACTAAAAAAACCGAATAAAAGGATCCAAAAGGACCAAAAACTTTTGAATGAGCTTTCTCATGAGAACATAAGTTTAAAAAGCTCCTGCCTTTTGTTAAAAAATCTCGATCGTGTGAAATAAATGCCTTTTATTTGCGTCTTATTCAACTTCGTGCACTTCTTCTTTGCAAAGACCCCTCACGTTTTAAACCTGTGTATTTTACGAATTTGATTTGTACGAAGCAGTTATGGCGTCATCTAAAGAGCTAACTATTCAATTCGGGAGTAAATTTTGTCAAAGCGGTCACTTTTTATAAATATATCTTTCGATGAATTTAGGTGAAGTGATCTTGAGATGAGCTGTCATTCTTACTAGAATGCTAAGGAGTGACGGCTCACTTGGGAAGATTTCTATTCAGTATATCTAATTTGTGGTCAGATTCCCAACTTACTTCTAAAATATTGGTAGAAAAACCGGTTAGATATCGGTTTTTTTTCACAAGCTTCACCCTGAGATTTTGCATTGAAAGAATATTGAACTATAATTATTGGAGAATAGGCATTCTTCTTCATAATGCATCTTAGCTTACTTGGTATGGCTAATTAGCCAGTTTTGTCCTAAGAATGGCGCACCTGCTTCTCTGCCTACCAATAACGGAAATCCGTGATGGTACACATGAAGTCTTGTGAACGAACCTCGTATGGAATTTTGAATCGTTATTCTATCCGTATGTTCCATACCCGAGGTCACTTAAGACCGGTTATTTTAATGCTACATCATACAAAGGAATTTAAGCCTTGTGTAATTGTGAAAAGGTTTGGTTTTTCATGGCTAAATCAGCACTGATCAGTGGATTTGATTGATATGTTCGATGTCAAATTAAGTGCTAGAATTAAATCAGGTTAGTATTTATGTCTTGATGAATTCTTTAATTTAAAGGTGTATTCTATAAGAATATTTTTCGACGAATTTAGGTGAAATACCTAGTGAGTGAGCTGTCATCTCACCTCACGCTCATTTCAGCTTTATTCATTCAGAGTGAATTTTATAAAATAGCATCTTTCTTGGCATCGCTAAGCACGATTCACCTTTATATCGAAATATTGATTTACCACGTACGCACGTTTCTTAAAACACACATTCAAAAATTAAACACCATCTTTATCTTCAAGCCGTAAATTGTAGTCATCGAAATGAATTCCGATTTCAAAAAGTAAAAAAAGTTTCCAAGGGCCAGTCCTTGGGCAAGGCCGCTCGGGCTATCCCAATTATTTCCGGTCATCTACGAATCAAGTTTTTTTAGAAACATTTCTGTGGTAAGGTAGCTTTTAAATTCCAAGCAGTGCCTATGTATCATTTTGATGTTATGTTGAATTAGTTCGATAGAGAGTTTCTGCTTCTTTTCTTTTGCCTTGTGAATGTTATATGATTGGATGATTTACTAAAAGAAAGTTGCTATTGCTCATCAAAAGTATTTGATTCTCCAGTTTTTGGTCCTTTGATACGGGACTTCTTTTTTTTTGCAGTTTCCACTTTCAACAATTTCATGTAAAAATGAGTTTAAGAAGTGGCTTTAATAGAGGCAATTATTCTTTTACTGGTTGTAAATGCCAGCATATGCTGGGTTGGGTGCTTGGTACCGAAAGTGTTCGGTCTAAAAATCATGAAAAATACAGAATTTTAGCTTAATAAAAAATAAATAAGATCTGATCCTAAAAATAACATTTTCGCGTCACCAATATCAACTTACGCCACTCAACATTCAACCGCATGTTTTTCTACACCATCCTTACTGAACTGAGTCATCAATAATGATTCATTACTCAATAGGACTTCAGTTTATAAATACACCTCTACACGTGTTAAGTTCACCGACTCTGCCTATTGTTAATGTGGACACATTTGTAATTACTGTTACAAGTGTGAATGGGGATTTAGATAATGAAGTTAATGAGTTGGAAAAAAACCAATGTTATGTAAGACTTGAGAAGTATCGGGTGATTACATTACAAGTGGAATTTCTCAGTAGCCTCAGAGTCTGGATTTGTGTCCGATTGATGGCAATAGGCTCGCCCCCTATTACATACTGGCTTAACATAACTGGCGAAATGTGGGTACACCTCTGCCTAACCCTTCGGGGATTACAGGCGTGATGTTATGTTATGTAAATTACAAGTTGGACACCATTTTCCGGAAGAGTTGGGAACGGCACGACTAAGCCAACTACTAGTATTCTCAAATTCAGATAACTTACTTCAATTATTCGTGAATCCGAATAAGCACTTGCATAAGATCTAGCGAAGGTTTGCCGAAAACAATAATGATTGACTTATTCCACATTACTGTTTGTCAACGACCCCCTTCCCTTCCTTTTCTCTTAAGAAACAAATAAATAAAGCAGCTAAAATTACTGGAGTGTGAAGCCGAGCCATCAAATAATAATTGCATTCATTGAAATAATAAACATCAAACCAATAATAGCACTGACATTTAGCAACGTATCAGCGCCACTCTAAATTCAAATTCAACCGTTTTAAATTCCTTAAATTAATTTTCAATCTAGCAACATCAATTGATTGAGTATTTTGAACTATAAAATGGGATTTAAAAGGCAATGAAGCGTTTAATAGTTCCAGTTGTTACTTTGAATGAAATAAATATTTTAAGTAGCGATTCAATTCCTTAGTTGCTGTCTTCTTTGACCTAGTGACTGTTGCCAAAGGTTTGCTTTAGATTACTAGTAGTCGTGCGTAGACAAACAGATTCACCATGCATAATGTGCCAAGTATCTAACTGCCATCCGGTCGTGTAAATCATTAGGAACACCAGGTTCCCGTTTTCCATCTTAGATTTACATGGGCAGGCTGTAGGATGACCAATAAATTATTTGACATCGTCAATTAACATTATAGATTAGTTTATAGGTAGCCGAATTAATTACATACCAGTATTTTTAATTAATGGAAAATCCGACTCATTTTATGTTTATTGATTAAATTAACATGGGACCCAAGATATTCCCTAGGGATACTCCAATAGTATTAGTAATTTTTTGTTGTTATTTATAGATTCTGGGTAATCGGTGTTATCGTTAATAAAAATGTTTGAAATTAACTTTCGAAAGACCCAGTTCCAAAATGCCTTTTCAGCGTCTAAGATAATTTGACCCAAGCTGAAGTATTTAGAACGCTACACTTAAAACGATTTTCACACTTTTCATGCAAACGTGACATTTAACACCTTATCGGATATAAGACGACGACTCTTTTGTGGTGTTCTGCTCTAGTTATATTCAATGTGTAACCGAGCCGAGTGAATCTCCCGTAGCTTATGAGTTAGTTATGCCTTGCTGAGTCTGGTGTGACCAACTTATAATTGCTGGGCCTTGGATCGTGACTGGTCATTGTCTGGAGTTTTAAGGTTGGGTTTCCGTATCTTATGAATGAAATAAATAATAGTATTAACGTCATGAATTGTCTATAAGCTGACATTTAGAGCACATTCCGTTCAAAATAATGACAGCTGTAGTCACAGGAAGTTGACTCTACGGAGTAGGAGTTATCATGGGTCTCTGTTGTTTCTACTAGATTCTTAAAAGCTAGACTTAAAACAGAACTAACATTTCCATCAATCATTTCCATTCAAAGGCACTTTCGACTTTTCATAAAGTCGATCAGTTACTCAGAAAGTTGAAGCGAAGTAAACAAACCGTACCTAAAAAAAGAAACTAATTTTAAGTGCAACTTGACGCACCCGATTCTCCCCTCGTTTTGTAAATCAACGCTTAACATTATCGACATTAAATTCCATATCGATGCTCTTAAACACGTTACTACCTGTCCCAACACGTTTGTACTGAACTTTGTGTCTTCAGTTGCACCTGGCTCTGATAAACGTGTTATCTCCATCCTGTGAAGGAACGGCAGCTAGAAATAATTCTTGCCGACGCTATAGTTGAATAGATTACAAGGTATTTCCGCTATAAAGAATGTTACCTTCACCGTTGACCGGATTGCAAGGGTCAATGTCTCTTCTTTGAGCGTACTCATCTTTTATAGTAAGTCATCGATCATTAAGAATGTCTTGTTTTGTGATTTGATAGCTATGTTATTATTATTGTCGTTAGCTTTCTGTTTCCTAGTGTCTCTGTCTACAATGTCAGCTTCTTATCCATTCATTATTCATTATTAGAAACAATTATGTGAACGCTTCTTCGATCACCGACTTTTAAATTAATATGTATTTAAACAACTCAGATCATCAGTCGTTTTCCGCCGTCTGTACGCTTAGACCTTTAAAACTACGCAACGGATTTAAATGCTTTTTCATCAATAGATAGAATGCACCCGTGCGAAGCCGGGGCGGGTCGCTAGTTTAAGCTAAGTTACATTTATTTTTATTAACAGATTCTTAAATTTAATTTGTATCGTATTAGTAAACGTGTTTGATATTCAATTAAGATTTTAGCCTCAGGGTTAAATATTCGTCATTCACCATTTCCTCCATAAAAACGAGAGGCGCCGGTAAATTACTAACGTTATAGAACATAATATGCCTACGCTATGACCTTGATGACGACAGGTTTGTAATGAGCGGAACATTAGCGGTTATATCTGATGACGTGACGTTACCTGAATATGTTAATTGCTGGCTGGATGAAATGTTATATCGATGAGGATTTATTTGATTCATAAATGTATTGATTGCTACACAGCTTATATTTAAGTAACAAATATTCAACGTGATATTTTTTATTCGTATAATTTACACTATAATTATTGTTTCGGAAGAGGATATGGGTACTTTTTAGGGTCCACCATTTTACTATTCTCTCAGAGTGCATCGAAGTTAGTCTGCAATTGAATTGTCTTTCTCAACTTTTAGGTCTTTTGGGCTTTTATTTGTTGACTAGATGACCCAATGTACTTCCTACCATCAGAAATTTTATATTTCTTTATTATTGCACGGTAAATGTTGGTTTAAACATGATTGAGTGAAGCAATATCATGGAGTATCGTGATGGTTTCCATCAAAAAAACAAACAGACGGACAATAAAGTGATTCCTAAGGTTCTTTTTATGGAAAGAAGTTTCTTAACGCAGCTTGCGGTAGGAGTTAACTGGCAGAAATCGTCACGTAAGGATAAAGCGTTATACCCCCCACCAGGTGACGTTACCTCTTTTTCTATTATGTGTTTTCTTTTTGAGGTACGGAACCCTAAAAAAGGCATCGATCTCCTCGTAACAGACATACCTACCTACGTTCATTGAAAATCATTTCATCAATGAATTCGTCCGCTCATCTCCATTCTCAGACTTTCAGACATGCCAAACAAGATGTTATAGGATGACCTAATCTTTAACAAGAGACGCATTCTTTAAAGGTTAAACTGTTCTTGCCATAACAGGTTCCTATAATGGTCTGATTAAATTATAATATAAAAAAATATATCACAAAGCATAAATAATCGAAAAAGGTGTGTTTGAGCAGGAAATTGACGTAATTTTTCTGTGGGTGGTCTTACCTAAAGATTGAACTAAAAAAGTTGAACTCAAATTTATTTATTTACACACACATACGCACGTTTATACTACATAACAGTAAAAGCGAGGCTTTAAGCAAAACTAGCAGAACTACATTATATAAATATTATAACAAAATAAAATAATAATTTAACATACCTACCTACAGTCCCTCTATAATTAAGTATACAGTTTAAAAAACTAATTTCGACAGGTATTGCCCAATTAATGTATCCTTACTTACGAGTGGGATTACCGTTTTTCTAGATAAATATATTTTTTTGTTTGTTTTAATACAAATATTATAATATACACGGTTACTTTTAGGTCGTCCTGGAACCGAAAGCCATAAACTCGAAACGATTGGGACCATTTTTTTCAAAAAGTAACAATAAAAAAAAAACAGCTGTTCAAAACACTTTGACGAGTTAGACGACGTAAATGAACATTGATCGAGTTTATGGCTTTCGGTTCCAAGACGACCTAAAAGTAACCGTGTATATTTGTTATAAATATTATTATTATTTAGTTAAATTATTAATGCGATTTTAAATCAATAAATAGTTAATCAATTGAGTTGGCAAAAAAGTGACGTCATATTTTACGACTGTCGTACAAAATCTAAGGTGGATTCGCGTTTTGGCAGTTCACAAAAAGTAACCCAACTATAATCTCAATTCCAAGAAATTCCTAACAGGCAGTCATTTCTTTACTTTATTTCAAGTTCGCTAGGTCACCACGCGTGGGTAAAACGTGCTTGCCCACGCGCATAGTCATTACATCGAAGAATCCCCATACTGCTATACTTATGACTCTATTTGGTTTTCGTACTAGTGGCTACTTGGTTTTTACATAATGAATCATAGTTTAAAGTAATTAATAGAATATTTAAAAGGCTCTTTAATTGGGTACCGTGCGTTACGGAACTTACGGATAATATATTTTTTTTGCAAATTAATATTCTTGTGGGAAGTAGACTTGAAAGAATGATAATTTGTTTCTTTTTTGGTCATGCCTGGCGTCATAACTAGTGGACTTGTCAGTTGCTTTTAAATATAATAAAAATAAAAATTCTTAAGACCATTCGCACCAAAAAGTTAACGAAGAGTTAATTACTGAAACGAGGTTAATAGATTACAAATATATCGGGTGTCCGGTAAAGAATGGATTATCTTGAAATGGGTGATAGTAGAACTAATGGCGATTCAGAAAAAAAATACATTAAAAAATAAAAACAAGTGGTACCAAAGATATGATTAATTTAATAATATTCATTGTTTTTTGTTAGCTTATTTTACATTCTTGTACACCACGACCACGAATTAATGAATTCCGTCGGTTTTTTATTGCTAACGTAATTTACGTTAACTAAGCTAATAGATAAGTAATCAAAAGTAGGACTGCTATTACACGGTTTTGAAAAAAAACAACTTAAAGTATGTTCTTTTAGAAAAAATTGTGAAAAAAATTCTATTTGAAAAAGTTTAAGCGTCCGTAGTTTAAAAAAAATGTATCGAAACACAAGCGGCCAATAATTTTAAAAACTTATGTGTTTATAGCCAATTTCAAAATGGTATGATTCAGTTTTGTACCTAACGTAAATAGTGAATTATTGCTATTCGTTTTCAAAAGGAGCGGAATTTGGTTAAACAACAAAGTTTGCAATATTGTAACAATTTTGAACATTAGATGAACCTGACCATCAGGGTTTAAATAAAAAGATTTGTAGACGTTAGTAATTAATAGGAAAGCTTGGTTAACCTGTAATGCGACCTGTGGGATGTGATATGATGAAAATATGGTGTGAGCGTGTTTTTTTATTTTATTTGGGCTGTCTTAAGGAAAATTATTACGCGAAGTCGATCCTTGAAAGACTTAGGTAGCCGTGTCCGGTCAACCACATCAAAAATAAGCGATCGACATGATATACGGCTACTTAGGAGAGCATTTATTCTAAAATGTAGGGTCTGAATCAGAGTGGGTGGCAGACAATTTACAACGAATGTAATTTACAACGAATACAGTCTTAACATCACGCCTGTAATCCCCGAAGGGCAGAGGTGTAGCCACATTTCACCAGTTATAACACTTTACCCAATAACACTGCTCGACCTGGCAATCGAACCCAAAACCTCATGATTAGCAGTCAAAAACAGTGTCATTAATATCAAATGCTGTTTTTTATTAAACCCCAATGACCAGATACATTTAATGTAAATAAATATTCTAATATCTCAAACTTTGTTGTTTACCCAAATTTCGCTCCTTTTGAAAACGAAGAGCAATAATTCACTATTTATATTAAGTACAAAACTGAATCATACTATTTTGAAATCGGCTATAAACACATAATCTTATAAAATTATTGGCCACTTGTGTTTCGATACATCTTTTTTAAGCTACGGACGTTTAAACTTGCTCAAAAAGAAAATTGATCACGATTTTTTTCAAAAGAACATAGTTCAAGTTGTTTTTTTTCAAAACCGTTTAATAGCAGTCCTATTTTTGATTACTTATCTATCAGCTTAGTTAACGTTAATTACGTTAACAATAAAAAACCGACAAAATTCATTAATTCGTGGTCGTGGTGTACAAGAACGTAAAAAAAGGTCACAAAAAACAACGAATCTTATTAAATGAATCATATCTTTGGTACTACTTGTTTTTTTTTTATTTGTATTTTTTTCCAGATTAGTCTTTAGTTCTACCTTGATCCATTTCAAGATAATCCATTGAAAACCGGACACCCTGTATATGTCATAGAAATGGGCCTCTGTTGGAATTAACTTGGAGTTAATAAGATAACCCTGACTGGCGAAAGTGAGCCTTAGTAATTATTGTATAGGCATGTAATAATAAAATACCTATAGGTATAAACATAACATAACATAACATCACGCCTGTTATCCCCGAAGGGTAAGGCAGAGGTGTACCCATTAGTACACCCACATTTCGGCAGTTATGTTTAAGTCCCATGTAATAGGGGGCGAGCCTATTGCCATCAACCGGGCACAAATCCAGACTCCGAGGCTGCTACTGAGAAGTTCCTGATGGAAAAACCTAATACACTTTGCCCTACCTGGGAATCGAACCCAAGACCTCGTGCTCAGCAGTCGCGATTTGCGACCACTAGACCAACGAGGCAGATTTATTTAAATATAAGTATAATAATTATATAATTATTTTTGCAATTAGCTGAAACATGAATATTTCCAACCACTGAACTGTTTATAATGAAATTTGGTACAAGGTAACAACCCCAAGAAAGGACTGTCAATTTTTTATTCGACCTCGATTTTATCTACGCTATAACCGACATTTACGCGGACGAAATCGCGGGCAGAGGCTAGTTTAAATATAATTTAATCCAAAATAAGATGCTATCAGAATGGAAATCGAAAGGACCAAACCTCCTTGGCCACTTGACCACAATAAAATTGCACAAAATGGAGAGGCTCAGTGTCGAAACGATGTTTACTGAAGTAATTTGTACGATCATTTTGAAAGTAGTTTTGTGCTAAAATGTTCCGGTAGTTTCATTTCGCGTCGTTGGAAAGATTTGAAAGGAAGAATAATTTAAACTTTAGAAAAAATATTTTTGTTAGTTTTTGGATTCCCAGGTCGGGCAAAGTGTCATTGGGTTTTTCTATCAGGAATTTCTCAGCAGCAGCATCAAGGCCTGGATTTTTGCCTGGTTGATGGCTATAGGCTCGCCCCCAATTACATGGAAATTAAAACATAACTGGTGCAATTAGGGTGTACTAATGGGTACACCTCTGCCTAACCCTATAGGGATTACAGGCGTGATGTTATTTAATGTGTTATGTTTTGATTTCCATTGTTATATATAATATCTAAATTTCTACATTTAGTTAGTCATAAGTCAAGCCTGGTTTGTCATCTCTTGTCTGCCAAACCCTCTTGCAAACATACATCCTACAAACGATAAGGCATGATCATGAATCCCTTTCATAGTTCTACAAATTACTAACAGCATTTGAACACCCTCATGCCATCTGATACCAAACATATTATCGACAGGAAGCCTTCCAAGAGCCATTTCTTCGCTAGTTCCTTGAGGAAGTAAGGTAACACCACGGATGTGTAAGACCGGATAGAATTTAATTGAACAAATATACGTACCTATACGTTAATGATATTAAGAAAGTGTCGGCTTATCAAAACTGTACAAGGTGTCCCAAATAAGGACGTTGTAGAGATATAATATCCTAAAAAAATATTCAAAAGTCGCTCCTAAACCGCAAAAAAATCGTAGAACGTACATGAGGGTTGTTTGGATAGCCCAAGAAGAGAGGAGTCTAAAAATTTCGTTTGGACGTCCTTATTTGGGACAAATAAAGTTTAGTGCGTGAAAGAAGTCAAAATCAAAGTCAAAACATTCATTTTAATTAGATCATTTACAACCACTTTTGAATTGTCAAGGAGTCGGTCAGTTAGTCAGAAAGCTGAAGCTAGTTGCTCTTTTTAAAACGGAGGTAAATGAGAATTTTAAAAAATTAAAACAAGCTTTAAATTTATATTAATGAAATATTGACTATTGGACATTGTATTGTCATCGGTCAGAACTAAAGGTGTATGCAGAATTACAGCTCAATCGGATACCAACAAATGGTTGATAAATGCTTTGTAAATTTTGAAACGACAGAGTCAAAGTCAAAGCCAAAAACGAGCAAGAAACTGAAGAAGCACTAAGTTAAGCTTTACTTCTCCCACATTATTTTATTAAATTTAAAACTGATGACAGTTTAATTCCCTGCAGTAATCTAGTCTACAACAATGAGGTAACAGGTTTACATTTCTATGGATTCCGACCTCGGTGCATAGACAAACAAATAGCGGTCCTAGCATATCAATTAGTTGCATATATTGAACAGACCGTTGTTCCGAGCATCGGCATTTGTGTGATGGTAATGGCAGTAAAAGACACAACATAACACCACGCCTGTAATCCCCGAAGAGTTAGGCAGAAGTGTACCCAATAGTACACCTACATTTCGCCAGCTATGGTCCTATTTAATATGGTGAGGTAAAAGACAAGAGTTAAATAAATTAACAGAGCAAGGAGGATATTTTGAGAATTGCAGGAATGGGGAAATATAGCTGGCTGATAAAAGTCTGGCAATGTTAAGAAACAATTGTTCGAAATTTGAATGTTGTCGTTGCGTCAAAGCATTACCCGCTACTAAACTATTTTATTTTGTTTTGATTAGGACAAAAATATTATAGTAAGTAATCAATACAGATTTTGTAAGATTATTATCCCCACAGACCCCATAGTGTTAGATTTTACGGAAATTGTACCGTTTCAAGTTTCCTTTACATATTACAACTCTTGAAGATTGCACAAAGATAACTAGATGAAAGACGGACTGCTTAAACAAGTATTATTTTTAAGCCAACTATGAATTGGGATTTATATATAAATTATTTCTATTCACATCCCAATTCATAGTTGGCTGAAAAATAGGTAATACGTGTTGTGCTTTCCGAAAACGATTACTTTGCCGTCTTAAGACCTGTTTGATGATACATCAGGAGCAGTTGCTGAGTGTTTGGCTTTTGAAAGAAGGGTCGTGAGGTGGAGTCAATAAAAAAAAAGATATTTTTATTGATGTCTAAACTCCCATACAAGTGAATTTCTATTAAGATTAATCTATTAAGATCAATAATAAGTAAAGTTACTACAAATTAAACTGTATTTTGCAGTTGAAATGCAGACTACGCTGCGTAAAAGATTTCAGGAATTACAAAAGAGCATTGTGCAAAAATAAAAGCGTACCATAGACTACAAAAGGAGACTTTTAAAAGCAATTTGTCACAAAAAAATTAGCAATATGAGCGGTAAATTGATGACACGGATCGAAAAGCGTGACTTTTCGAAGATTTCCTACAGTAGCGGAACAGAAATTAGCTTGACTAAAATGCAAGATATTTTTATTATTTGGTCCCTGTTTTCATAAAGGGTTGTGCATTCATTTGAACCTTAATAATAAAAAAAAACCTTTAATTTTAGACAAAGTCCATTTGTTTAGTACCTACAATAGGTACATAACTTAGATATTCAAGTTAGTACTTACATTTACCAGAAAAATATAAGCAAAACAATCTACCATATCATTTTTGATGAAGCATCAGCCATTTTGTATCCAGTAACACTTGCGCCATTAAGACGAATCTAATGACGTATTATTTATTTAAAATCGGTTGAGCCATTGAGTAGTTACTAGCGGATATATGAACGGACATAGGTCAAACACATAACCCTCTTTTCTGGCTTCGTCGCAGACGGGTAAAGATTGCTTGGTCATTTTAATCAAACTAAATTCCAATTCCACTATATTTTTATAACTATCGAATTCTGTCGAAAATGCCTTTTTAACTTCATTTTTTGACATTGATTGTCGCTGAGATGACATTGCGACTAGATTTTGAACTTAATTAGTAGAATAAGCCCTAAATAAACATGTTTTGTAGTGTAAATTAGTAGAATACTAAAGAGAACTAGACATTATTCTAATAAAGAAATATTAGACGGTAGATTGTTTATCAAAGACAAAAAAGATTCAGTCGGTACGAACCATAGACGACCAAATAAGCACATCGATAACCGCCTAATGAAGCCAACGTAAACCAAAAACATCGTCTAAGAGATTCATAGACAATGTAGATAAAACGCAATAATAAAACAGTAAAACGATTCCGATTAATCGATTACACTTAATTAAACACAAAAATGGCGATGGATAAGTCAGTTTTAAAGGACAACGTCTATTTATAGTGGTGGAACGGCGAATAAAATGTGCGATTTTAACCTTGGTTTGAAGATAACCGACACGCAATATCTAAGTAAATGTTTGCTTAAAGACTTTTAAAATTATGTTCGAACTTAACAAGGCGCTAATATTTTACCAAGAATTATTCTAGAAAAAAAAACGAGTGTGCTTATGACCACACGACTGAAGTGAAACTTCTTTCGCTCCATCTGTATGTATATATATATTTCATTTACTAGCTATAAGAGAAAGAGAGAAAGAAAATGTGCGCGCGCACTGCTCTCTCTTGCTCCTACACTGTGATACAGACAATAAGCCTGCAGTGTGCTTAGATATACGGAACGTATTTGGCTATGAGAGGAAGAGAGAAAGAAAATGTGCGCGCGCACTGCTGTCTCTTGCTTATATCCCCCACTTAACTTCCGTTCGCCTTGCCCGATCACACTTTTCGTAACGCTTACGTCACGCGTTCGCCAGCTTACTCCCCAAGTCGAGCGTGCGTAAAGAAGTTTCACTTCAGAAATTGTGGTGCTGTCGGGAAACCCTCGTCAAGAACAAAATCACAGAAGAGACAGAAGCGCTTTTTCCTTACGTGACGATTTCTGCCAGTTAGCTCCTACAGCAAGCCGCGTTAAGGAACTTCGTTTCAAAAAAATATTTTTCGTAATTCGAAATCTTTGGAATTCGAAATTTGGGCTTTGGAGCCAAAACAAAGTTAGAGAAGGTAGTTACACGAATTTATTATTTTATAATGCTTATATTTGACCATGAATCACCAGGAATGAGTCTTAAAAAAAAATTATAGAGCAAGTAAGGGATCCTTATGGAAAATTTGTCATTATATTTCGCCGGAAATTAATTAAAAGACGGTTAAAAGCCGTTAATCTTCCTACCAGCTGATTGGTTACCTAAATACCTTACGAGACGACCTTAGAGCCAATGTGAAGCCGTAATCCTTTGCTAATCGAGACCTATCGTCTATGGCTACCTGGCTACCTAATCGTCTATGGCTGGTTGCCTATATCGGGGGCTCGCGATCGACTCGTTACGTTACCCTGTTATGTCTTACAACTATATAAGTAGTTTTTAATAAGTAGCCTACAAGTAGTTTACTGCTTATATATACTTATATACTGAAGCCGAAGAATTGTTTTAGTTTGTTTGTTTAAATGCGTTATTCTCTGGAAATACGGGTCGGATTGGAAAAAAATATTTGTGTTTATGATAGCTAGATTAACGAGGAATAGCGTAGTTGTTATAACAACACGCTATGGTCAATGAGAGCGGAGCAGTAACCGAGGACGTAACATAACCCGTAGGAGCAAACCCATCTACACTAATATTATAAAGAGGAACGATTTTTATTTTTGTGTGTGTGTATGTTTGTAATGAAAAAACTTAAAAACTAATGTTCCGATTTAAAAAAAATCCCTATTGGAAAGCTACATTCACCCTTAGTAACATAACTATATTATATTTTCAAAACCTTTAGGAATCCGTAAGGAAAATCACGCGAACGAAGTCGCGGGGAGAGTGCTCGTATCATAATAAAAAAAATAAAATAACGCGGATGAAATAAAACACGCGGACTATGTCGAGGGTAAAAGTTAGTATTGATTATAAACTGCAAGTTTCCTAGTTGCCAGTACCGTTGCTATGGCAACACAAAACACATTTTTGTTACCTAACAAGTCTAACAAATAGGTAATGGCAATATTACCTTCAAGAATGGTCGTTGTAGCACGAATGACCATGTTTAGAAGTACCTACGCGTTTTCCGCTGGACGAAGATGGATTACCTACCTACCTATGTAGGTAGTTTTTTCTTCTATCTAATAAAGGATATTTTGTAATATCCATAAAATGATTTTTAGTATTGATTTGCTGTGTGAAACTGAATAGGTATGGCAGAATATTGGGCAAAGAGAATCGAATAATAGATACTAGGTACTAAATTAGCCAATGAAGATTTTTAGTCTGTCAGTACTTGCCAACAAAAAAAAATGCTTTACGTTTATAAAAAAAAAACAGCTTTTTACTAAATGCATTTATTTATTAAGTATTTATTTATTTAAACTTTATGCAACAAAAAAGTACAAAGGCGGACTTAATGCCTTAGGCATGCATTATACTTAATTAAATTATTATTACTTATTTACATGTCTGTTTATTCCGGCTAATCTGCGAAATGGCTAAACCGTAAGTCAGCATAAATTATAAGGATTTAGGGAACATGGGATTTAAATAGAAAAAACAATTAGGACTCCATAAAAAAAACACGCAGAAGAAACCTAGGGCATAAACTACTTTCAAAATACGATTCCAAAGTATGGGAAGGTACCGTAATTTCAAAACTATTTTAAATACATACATAAACTCACGCTTTTTTCCCATGGGGGTAGGCAGAAACCTCAGAACGCCACCTGCTACGATCCTTACATACTCTTTTCGCCTCATCTACGTTCATACATCTCGTCATACAAGCACGCCGGTTACGAGTAACAACGAACTAACTACGAACTATTTTAAATTCTGCAAGCATATTTTTAATACGGATCAATTTAGCTACAACAAGATAAAATGCATAGCAAAAATTCTCTGGCGTCACCTACAATAGCATTCCGAAGCTTTTTTGCACTTATACCAAACCGTGTAGCATTCCGAATAAATGAACACTATTTAAAAGTGGAAATCTTTTCTCCCTTTTACTCGGGAACGAATAAAAAGGGACGGATTGCTGTGTTGGTATATTTCACTATTTGGGCAAATAAACGTGTTGGTAATACTGTGTGGAAGTTTTAGTGCAACGTAAAATCTCGTTATGGACGTTTTAAAGATTTTAAAAAAAATCTAAACTGTATACAAATATCAGTAGTAGTGTTCAGTAGTTTTTATAAGTATGTATGTATTAGTTTATAGTTATTGTACTTATTGATGTATTTGTGTTTTATGGGCCTTAGTTGCCTGAATAATGGTTTATTATTATTATAATAAAACTCTTTTTTTTTTGTTTTTGTTTTAACGTGCTAAATCTTTGGAACTTGTAGTCGGATTTAGTTTTTTCTTTTGTATGTTATGATAGCCAGGTTCATGAATAGTATAGCATGGCTATACATATAGCATCACGCCACGACCTACGGGAGCGGAGCAGTAACTTAATGTGCGTGTAAAAAATCACGCGGATGAATTTGCGAGTAGACACTAAAGCACCTACTCTACTTAGTAAAAAAAGTCCCTAAAGAATGTCAGAATACTTGTGAGCTGCAATTTAAATTAGCAATCTCTCTATCAATCCTTTCTGATTTGGAATTGAATCAATCCTTTATTTGCAACAACAGATGTTACACTAGTATTGCAGAGTCTCTATCTTTTGCCATAAGGCGTACAAATGATTTAGTTATAGTTGTTTTGCCTAATTATTTTTTTTAATTAAAATTTCCTGTTCTATTATTTCCACAAACCATTAAACCCATTACAGTTTCCGCCGTTATCATTAAATTGAAGTATTTAATGCCCAAGAAATTTTGTGCTTCGGAAAGCACGTTAAGCCGTCGGTCCCGGCTGTCATACTCATACACGTGTGTGTCACATATGTGGATCTTTGACAGTCATTACGGGTCATCAGAAACCCGAAAGTCTGACAACCAGTCTAACCAAGGGGTATCGTATTACCCAGTTACTGGGTTTTGGAGGTCAGATAGGTAGTCGCTCCATGTAAAATACTGGTATTCAGCTGCATCCAGTTAGACTGGAAGCCGACCCCAACATATTTGGGAAAAGGGTAGGTAGATAATGAATGCTCAAGCAAGCAATTATAATGGAGCATGTCTTATCACTGGCCTATTTCACAAAATCTTGCGTCATCAGGTAGGTAGGTACACTTCCTTCATGACGCCCAACATTACCCTACATTATAGGTACCTACAGCAAAATGGTCCCATAAACTTATATGGTGTAGTTTCATAATTTTAACATTATTTCTGGTCATTTCGACTTCCTTATGTATAACTTTGCATGTATTTACATTATTTTTTCAGTGTTACACATTTTAAATATGGCTGCTGTGATCTGTATAAAGCTACGAGATCACGGTTTTTTTATTTTTGAGCTGCGCGAGAGATTAAGGAAACAGTGTTATTGGAATTTCTTAACCGATTAAAAAAAATACTTTTGAATTAGTGTCTAGGTTATTCTTACATACATAAGACACGCCTTTAATCCCCCAAGGGTTAGGCAGAGGTGTACCCAATATTAGTACACCCAAATTTTATTTAAGTTATGTTCAAGTCCTTTGTAATAGGGGCGAGTCTATTGCCATCAACCGGGCACAAATTCAGACTCTGAGGCTGCTACTGAGAAATTCCTGATGGAAGAACCCAATAACACTTTGCCCGACCTGGAAATATTATTAACTTATTTGAGGTATTGTTTAAGATTTGCTAGAATTTATTCAACAACCTAATTTTGAAGCTATATTCATCAATTCCTTGTCACATGAAGAACGAAATTCATTAAAAGTTTATCACTTTACAGTTTCAGCCATCCATTTTACCTACAAATGGGTGCTGACATTTCAAACACAACCATTCAAAACCACATTAAAGCTTCAGACGACATCAAAAGCTCAGTACATTAACGATCACATTAAAATTTTATTCTGTGCTATTAAAAACAGATTACACCCAATGTTTCTTTATTAATATTCGATCATATATTTTTTTATACAGCATTTAAGTGAATATGACCTTCAAGTTGATTTTATTTTTATTTATTAGAGCTTAACACTATTTTATTTACGGATGCAGGTGATTATTTAAATCTATTATGTATCATAATTATTATATGCTTAAATTATGCTGTAGGTATGTATGCATGATCGATATTTTGTAATTTTAGGCGCCAACGTAATGCCATTTAGAAGTGATTGAGATATCGAGAGCGATAAGATAAAATAAAACTAAACTTCATAGAAACGAGACAAATATTTTATCTTGCTACAATTAAGTACGTAAAGTTATAGACATTATTGACACCTCAATGTCTGAAAAGTGTCATGTCGTCAAGTAGGTATGTTTGTGTTGATTTATTTTTATTTTCAAGCTGCTTTCAAGTATGTAGTAACAATACCCAGTACTTATGATAATTATCTTGTTAAGGACATACTCGTAGCTATCATTTTAACTGCTTTCAACAAGCTTGTAGTCATTAAACTTGAGTGTAGGTACATGTTTGCAAATAAATATAGAAATAAGATTCAGTTTCTTTTTTAAACTTTTTTTCCGTAATAATTACAATATTTATTACTTTGACTGCCTCGTTGGTCTAGTGGTCGCAAGCGCAACTGCTGTGCATGTGGTCTTGGTTTCGATTCCCAGGTCGGGCAAAGTGTTATTGGGTTTTTCCATCAGGAATTTCCCAGTAGCAGCCTCGGATTTGTGCCCGGTTGATGGCAATAGGCTCGCCCCCTATTACATGGGACTAAAAACATAACTGGCGAAATGTGGGGGTACACCTCTGCCTAACCCTTTAGGGATTACAGGCGTGATGTTATGTTATGTTATTACTTTTAAATTGTCGGAATTACGTACCTTGATTTTTGATTGGATGATAAAACCACCGGGGCAGCCACAGCAAGGCTAAATTTCAATGTAGTTTTGAATATAGACACTACAGAACAGACAATATTAAAAAATAGAAATGTTGCAGTTATTATATTTGTTAAAAAAACATTGCATTTATAAGGAAGAATATTACGAAACAAGCTTTATTTTACCTTCCTCACCCATAATAATATTTTAAACATAGTAAGTACCTTGTAAAATTTATTACTCGTAAACGAGGTAAGCGGTGAGCAGCAGGTTATTTCAAGGCATAACGCATCGACAAGTGTCATTTTATAGCACAACTACAGGAACTAGGTGCCTGCTTCTTTGTTTTTATTTATTTATTTATTTAATTTTATGGACACGTAAAAAAAATGCACTGTACAAAAGTGGACTTAATGCCTTAGGCATTCATTTTTGACCTTATCATTTAGCAAACATCCTAAAAAATTACAAAAAAATTGCATTTATAATTTTTCTATAAACAAAAAAGTGTTTTTTGCGAATTAAAGTGACGGAAGAAATGCTATACCTATCACCAGAAATCATAATATTAATATTATTGGCAAGATATAAAGGGAAATAAAAAAAACTAGCACTCTTCCCGCGACTTCGTTCGCATAATTTTTCTTACGGATCCCTAATTTTTTGATAATAAAATAATGGGCGTAGCACTCAGTGATAGCGTAGCCTACAATTTGCGAAATAATTTTCAAAATCGGTTTAGTAGATCCAAAGATTACCCCCTATAATCTCACAAACTTTGCCTCTATATGTATAATATTCGTACTTATAGTAGAAATTTTAAAACATCAACATCCCTTCGCATGTTCAGAGCTCCCCCAAAAAAATGCAATAGCGATTATTTTTAAGTTAAATCAATTTTGCCATAACGAGGTATAACTACATCGTTTACCTGTCGCGACCTTGAATGAAAGGGGCAGGGCGGCAGGTAGGCACTAGTGTTGTGGCTGGCTGAATGATTTGTAACGGACTTTTTGAAGTATTTGTTTTTACTTTTTTTTTATGGTAATTTTATAAGTAGTTGGATTGTTAGGAAAGTAAACAAAGTTGTTTATTTAACTTAAAAAAATGGGAAAGTGTATTAAGGGTTTGCCTACATACAATTTTATGTCTTACGTCTGTAGTGATTAGAACCGAAAATAATCGATTTGTAACAATCATTTCATACCATTAATCGATTAGTATACATAACAGTTATGTATACCTAGCACGTGCTGGTACTATCGAGTACCTATGATAACAATGTAAAAGATTTAAGTACCTACTAGTTTAGGTACTTTCATTCACAATTCATATCTAACTAGTTAATAAAACTAGCATATTGTCCGCGTAGATTAAAACCAAGAAAAAATATTTTTCATAAAATCGAACTCTCTTTTTTCATCCCCTTAGGGGTTGAATTTAAAAAAATTCTTTCTAGTGGTCAACTACATTACAAAATAAAGCTGTGTGCAAAATTTCACGTTTGCAATTCCAGTAGTTTCGACTGTGCGTTGATACCTACGTCAGTCAGGTTCTCAATAATTTTCAAGGATGGTTAATTAAAATGGATATAATAATGTCGAAGCTGATTCTGGCTGTTTATAGCCTGAAAAACAAGACTAGCATACGTACCTAAAAATAGGTATGTCCTGTCAACTTTCGGAATAAAAACCATAATCAAACCTTAAAAAATTAAGCTTGAATACCAGACTATATAATAACAGATAATAACTTGCGAATATTATTAGTATTGCGTAAATTATGGAAAAGAAAGAATCGAGTATCAATTTCTTATTCTGTCCAGACTATTTAAACTACACTACGTTCAGGCCAAATTAGGCCACTGTGTACACATAACAAAACCTAACTATTATGATGCAAATCTAGAACAAGGTCTCAGATAAGGTTGTGTATTGTATAATGCATTGTTTTGTTATCGTTATAAATAGCATTACATACTACATAACAGCCCACTAATACAATCAAGTGCTTTGATTATGTTTACGCCTGTCAATATCTAGATGGATTGATGGTTGATTATGTAAAGCCGTATCACTACCTATCAAATACCAATTTGTTGTTATATTATCTTATCATATTGATGAGTCCTTATCGAGTAAACTTGAAGTTCTAATATGGGCAAAGTTGCGGTCAATAGTCCGACTACAAATTTGCCCGATTTTGCTGAAGACTTTGTTAGGTTTTCCTGCTTTTAGTTCAACCGAACCTTTATTAATTATTGTTTATTTATCATAACAGAAAGTAGGTAAGCAATTCCTAACCTGAAGCACAGGTCCAACCAAGTTCAGGCAAATGCAAAGTAACTCTGACTTTTTTACAAATTAAACGATTTTTTTACATAACAAAATAAATAAAATAAAATTTCATTTAAAAAGCCCTCGACGGCGGCCATCTTGGGCGAATTTTCCTCAAATATAGCTAAGACACTCCCGTCTTATATATCTTTCAAACAAAAAAAATACAAAATCAAAATCGGTTCATACGTTCGGGAGCTACGATGCCACAGATAAACACACCCTGAAACGTCAAACTTATGACACCCAGTGTGTTTTTGAGTCGTTTTAAAAAAGAACTGACATGCCTGTTTCGTAAACCTACTTACATAGAAATATGAACTCCACAAATAGGTACCTAGCTACTTACTAATTTCAATTCAAAATGCAGTTGCAAACTATGGCGCCTTTACGCCATAGGTGTTAATAGTGTAAAAACAAACGAATGCAACTTTCACGAAATACCCAGGAATGTTCACGAGTGCTAGTAGGTATTACTCCACGAGTTGGCGCCAATATTGGAGCAAACTGTTGGCCTTAATGTAAATGGTATACCCCGGATTTAAAGCTGAATCATTTTGGAATGTGTTTGAAAATTTAAAAGCCATCTTGGATTTACGCAGATAAGTTGACAATTGTTGTTTTATGATTATTATCTGGAGATATGGTTATTGTTATCATTGCTGTATCTCATCATCATTTTAAGCTTTTGAGCTCTTCAATTCTAGATTTTGTGCCTATTACTTAAATTATGTTTGTATATTATACCACTATTATAAAATTAAATACGAAAGTTTGGATGGATACCTCTGTTACTCAATCACGCGGACAGCTGGATGAATCTAGGTAAAATTGGGCAGAGATAGTCAGGCAGAGATAGATACCAGTAGGATAGTCTGGAATAGCACATTGGCATAAGTTTTCCCGGAAAAATGTACGGTTCCCAAATATAATATAAAATGTCAAAGAAATATATTTATTTCTTTGACATGTCAAACATATGGTTTTCCTTACGTCCGGAATGCTATTCTGTTATTATTATAAATTCGAAGAATTATAGATAGAGAGAATGGATGGATGGATGGATGTTTATGACTCTTTCACGCTTAAACAAATTAGACACACGTATAGATATTAATGTAAGTAGCTTAACACATAAATCATTTTTAATCCGAATTTGTGTTATCGTGGGGTAAGTAACTTACAACTTGGGCTTAATTCTGAAATTTTCGCAGACGAAGTCGTGGGCAGAAAATAGTAGTACTGTAATAATGAACTCCAATTCCACTAAGATTTCCCTACGACCCTTCCTTCGTGAATTTTAATAGGAATTGACATGATATTTGCAAAAGTAAAAATAAAACAAAGTTATCTACAGTTTTTATTTCATTTGTACGGTTTTTTATTATTTTGCAATATGGTATGGTGTGGTATGGTATGGTATGGTATGGTATTTAACAAGCTTTTTATGGTCTTATCGTTAATTTCATCGGTCTTCAGTGTGCTACATGTACTGAGCTAGTAACACGACCGTTTTTAACGTTAATTATGGTAACGGCAAATAGGTATGAGATAATTAGGTCTAGTTTAATTAAACAGTTAGCCTTACTTAGAATTCTGTGGCTAATATCACTTAGTTACTGCATCTACAAGACTAATAGCACCTCTTTATTTTGTGCTACATTCAAAAAAACGAAAGGCGGACTAGACTTTTTTGTACATTTGAAAAATTAAAATAAAACGAAATGTTCTGTTTTCGAACGAGGATTCGAATTTTGAATCCGAATTGTTTAATTCGATTCAATTAAAAGATTTTTCCTACTCCATATAAAGTCTAATGTTGATTGAGAAGTTTAATGGTGCCGATTCCCTTGTTCACAAACTAGACTAAATTTAGAGAATTGACATCTCTTACTAACATACAGCGAAAGGAAAGGACAGTGACATTAAATAACTAAGTTAGCGACGTCAAATTAGTTTTGCCTTGAACTTTTCCGTATTTTTAATCCATACGTTTTAAGATGTCAACTATAGTAAAATTGTTTCCTGGATGTGTCAGATTGACTAAATATGACAGCTCTTATTTACATTAGTCTCTTTCTTGTTTTATTGGAAAGAAAAAGGTGGAAATAGTCTAATTTTAATTTAGTTTGTGACCAAGAGAATCGGCACCATTATCGATCGAGGTACATCTTTTGTCACAATTTACGCGATGCACTATTAAAACAGTAGAGAGATAGTCACTAAAACCATTAAATTGGCCCCAACATTGGGCCAACTCTAAAGCCGGTTGTACATACCTGTTACCAGGAATTTCGTTGTGTAGACACTGAGAGTATACCGGTTTCGTCAGCTGACGCCAACGAAAATGGCGGCAAGCGCGCGAACGAAGATTGATAACCTAATCTTGTCGTTTTTGTAATCGTTTTAGATGTGTAAGAATTTGATAACGATTATTTAATTGATTATTATTTTTGTTTATGTAATTTTATCGAGTAGTCTTCTGAATGTTTTATTGATTCGTAAATTAGGATGAATTAAGAGAAAATCAGTACCTACCTATATTTAAGAAAGATTTCCAAATTAAAATAAATTTAAAAGAGCAAACGCTCTATTTTACTAACTAAAAAAAAAGAAACATATACCTACCCCCCCCCTGTGTTAGGCTCGCCCCCTATTACATGGGACTGAAACATAACTGGCGAAAAGTGGGTGTACTAATGGGTACACCTCTGCCTTACCCTTCGGAGATTACAGGCGTGATGTTATGTGTTATGAAATACATACCAAATAAAAATGTTTTTGTTTTGCTATGAAATTAAGATTACTCAATTAAAATTTACGAACTGTGTAAAAGAAACTACCTATGCTTCTAAGATGTACCTGCCTGAGTAAAGTGACCACAATTATTGTTAAATCTTACTATAAGAATGCGAAATTTCGAATGGACGAATGTTTGTCACTAAATCACGCGAAAACGGTAGAACAGATCTTGATGAAAGCCACAGAGATAGATTATAGGTCGGAATAGGACGTAGGCTACTTACAACCCGAATAAAAATACGGTTTGGCACATGTCGTGGGCAGAAGTCATACTCCATACGTCCTATGATGGTGCGGGTGACACATGTCAGCAATTTAATTCATATATAGATGTCAGAATCGCATAATTATGTCAGTGACATTCTTTAATTTACTAGTTATTTATTTACTTATTACTGATTCCGTATTTTACTATAATATTAGTATGCAGTTAAAATATTCAATCATGATTGTAAATCGCCGTAACATTCAAGAGTGAAAAGCAACAGTTTGACAAATGCCACTGGCACCATCCTAGAGCGCGAGGAATATAGTTTTTTTTAAGGCACTTACCTTTAAAGTTTCTCCACCAAAATTGAGCACAAGCGAAGAAGTAGAACGGTGAATGTAGCAAGCACTACACAACCTTTTTCGCAAATTATCAGAATAATGCGAAAAAATACGGCTCACACGTTAAATAGAATGTCAAATACTGATATCAAAATATCTGAAGACTCCATTGCCGTGTTAAGATAAACACTATCACTGATAACATTTTTGTACTAATAGGTATTATACATGCAAAAGTAACTCTGTTTGTCTATCTGTTACGATTTAACGGTTTAACCACTGAACCGATTTGGATGAAATTTGGTACGAGGTAGGTTTGAACCACAAGAAAGGACAAAGGCTATTGTTTATTCCGCAATGAAGTCGTGGGCAAAAGGTATCTAGTACATAATATAATAAAAGATTTTTGCTTTGTTTGTTTAAACGCGCAAATCTCTGGAACTACTAGTCGGATTGGAAAAAAATCTTTTGGTGGAATATAGCCAAATACTTACATGAGGAACAGTACCTATAGGTACACGGTTACTTTTAGGTCGTCATGGAACCGAAAGCCATAAACTCGATCATCAAACTCGAAACGATTGGGACCATTAAAAAAAAAAAATAACAATAAAAAAAACAGCTTTTCAATACACTTTGACGAGTTAGACGAACGTAAATGAACATCGATCGAGTTTATGGCTTTCGGTTCCAGGACGACCTAAAAGTAACCGTGTATATTTGTTATAAATATTATTATTTAGTTAAATTATTAATGTGTTTTTAAAACAATAAACAGTTGGTCAATATAGCTTTGGCAAAAAAGTGACCAAAAAGGGAGTAGTAACCAAAAATTAGTAATGCGGATAAAAAAATCATGCACACGAAGTCGCGGGCGGGCTGCTAGTAACATAGATAAGGTTATTATAGTATTATGATGACAAGCACAAAATAATGACAAAAATAGTAGCACTATCTATTATCTGAATTACCTAATCAGAATTCAGATTCCGTTCAACAATGAATAGTGTTATGTATTATCTTATATTTTGTTTTAGTTAGTTGCACCATATAATGAAATAATATTCTGTGATAAGATAGATAAGGATCAGAATTTATCCGGGTAGGTCGTCTCTTCTGTCTGCTTCCAGTCTAAACGAATGCAGCTGAATAGGTAGGTACCAGTATTTTACATGGAGCTACTGCCTATCTGACCTCCACACAACTCAGTAACTGGGTAATACGATACCGTTTGGTATGACTGGTTGTCAGACTTTTGGGCTTCTGACGGCCCGTGACGGCTGTCAGAGATCCACGTAGCTAAACGTAAAAATGGCTTAACTTTTTTTTTAGAAAACAATTTAATAACAGCTTTAAAAGTCGTATTAGACTGGGGGCTGATTTTTCAATTGGAGATAACTTTTATCCGAAGAATAAATATAACAGTTTGACATATTTTCTATACAAAAGCTGTCAAACCGCCATATTTAAAACTCTGTTAAGATTTAATTGATAATTGAAAATTTAGCCCTAAATAAAGTATTTTCACGTAGGTAGGTACTTTATTGACCTCGTAAAATATAAAGTACGATTATCCAAAAAAATGTACAATACTTTATTAACAATAAAGAACGGATGCTAACCCTACCTCGAAGTAGGAAAGTACCTGCACTTACCTACTTCCAGTCTAACTGCCTTACCAACTACTTTCGACATAGGTACCTACCTAAATATGAATAAGCTAAGTTATTATTTTAAGCTTTCAACTTTTCCTATTGACTCACACTGAGTGTGAATGTGTTTTACGAGAAATGTAGAAACCGTAGAAAGCTGCAACTTTGCCTGGATTTTGACGTTTTTTGCTTGTATCTTTGAACCTATTTATTATTATAACTTCAAGTGAGTTTTAGATGGAAGTTAGACCTTATATCTTGCCCGGTAGAACCCAAAACTTTATAATTCATGCTGTTCTTATGAATTACAAGCACTCAAAGACGTAGGCAAAGTTGTATGTGAAAGACGCAACTTTGCCTAGAAGGATAACTTAATATATATTAAGCTTATCGTTCCAGTATATTTTTTTTCGTGTGCATGAGACACCGTGCTTTTACCTGGCGATTAAATAAATGCGATATTGATATTATTATTCTTATTACAGCTAATAGGCAAAGTTGTAGCAGGCACCACAAACTTTCCATACAAAATGTCTTTCGACTCTAGGGTTGACCCAAAAAGAAATACAGATGACTTATACATTTTTAATCCTAATAAAAAAAATAATGAGTGCTACTTCGCAGCAAAAATCACAATCGTTATGGTTTCTGATAATAATGTCTCACAACTACTAATAAGTATCAAAAAATTTTTTTTTAACATACTTTTTATCAGAACGTATTTGAGTATGTTCGAGTATGGTTTAATCTTTAAACAATTTTCAAATAAAATAAAATAAAAAAATTAAAAAAGTTTACAGCTGGTTAAACGTGTTCAATATTGATTTTAGTTACTTTTTAAAATGTTTAGTTCCATCAGTTATTTAGTTACGTTTAGTAACATGTTACAGTTATATGTATTGAGTTTATCAAGCTAGGGAGAAATTTATAAAAAAAAAACACGGTACATAGTTAAGTATCGCGAATTAATTTAACGTAAAGTAATAAGGGGCGAGCTTTTTACCAAGTAATCTTAAAATATTTAGCTTCGCTCCACTTTTAACAAAGCGGTCCGACCTGTAAGTAGGTACACTAAGAATGTACCTTACCTACTGTCATGTTTCCTTTGTACCTAAAATTGCTTTATCAAAAATCAAGAACGTCAACCTCTTAAATTATTTATGATTTGTATTCTGTTTGAACGTCGGAGAGGCTTTTGCACATCAGTGAGAACATAAAGACACAATTTAAATCGTATTCAAATGTGTTATTTATAAAATCAGTTTAGTGCCAACCCTAGACCTAGGCAAAGTTGTGTCACATAAGTTTTCAAAACTGCGCGCAACATTGCCTACTAAGTTATTTTGATGAAATCTATGCCTTTTCATAAAAATATCAAATGATTCGGAAAAAAGACAATATTTTCTTAACTTGGAATGTTATTCCATCGCTGAAACACCGTTACTATAGCCAAAATGTTGAAAGTTGTAGGAGGCCAAAAAAAATCCACTCACTCGCACCGGTGTTTGCCGACCAATTGACAGATTATCAATGGAGCTACCATTATAAAAATAGAAAAATATGTTGCCCTATTTACAAATCGTTCCTACCAATTGATAGAAAACGAGAGAAAAGTAAGCAAACGGGAGGTATTATAATTTGAAACGAAATAGGCAAATTTGCGCATAGTTGGCAAAGTTGCAGCGTTTTACGGAACCAATAGTTTACACGTGAAACCGTCACTGGAAATCTCAGAATTATTAAGCTTTTCACTTTAATTCATTTACCATGCTTTTATAGGTATTAAACTGTTAGAAAATTATAAATCTTAAGGGAAAGCGCCTGAAACCGCAAGCCAGCAGTTTAAGCGCTCTTACGCACTAGCGGTGAACCGCGGGGGCGGCTTAAAGCGCGGCTAGCCGCTTTTCCAGTTTAATATGCAACCGCTTATGATTGTACGCACTAGGACCTTATGCTTTAGGAAAAGCGGCTAGCCGCGCGGTTAACCGCAGTTAACCGCTAGTGTGTAAGAGCGCTAAGAATAAAAGTTAAAGTCAAAACGAATTATATGCAGGTCCCACTGGACACCTACATTATACAGAGTTGATATGACAGAGGGGCATTAAATTACAGTACGTATACTATACGTGTTTAGTATTGATTCGATACGGTATAAAATAAAATATAAATAATAATAAAAAATTTCAAACAAACTAAATAGCTTACAAATCAGAGTAAAACGCAAACACCCTTTGTAAATAAATTTAACTGACCTTAGATACCTAGATATTTAAAGCGGCAACGTAGGTGCATGACCTATGCGTATAGACATACCTAATCAGCTGTTAGGAAAGATACATCGTGTTCAAACGGGCCAAAAACTTAAAAAATCATTTGCGACTAAACTACTGCTAATATTTAATTGATTTTTGGTACAGAGCTTGAAAAAGGTACCTAGTATAGGCAGTTTAAAGGAAAGCCCATCTGTCTTATCAACTTTGTAAGTAAATTAAAAAAAAAATAGATAATTATATAAAAATAAAAATATAATTATGTACCTTTATGTAAATTACTACATTACCAACTATTTCTATTTTTTTTTTAAATACCTGCCGATTCGTTTGGTACTTTCCATACCTTTTTAGGTTGAACAAACAAGATGCAATCTTGTAGTTACCTGTTTGCATAAAAATTAGCAACATACGTTGCTACTGTTTGTAAATAACAATTGTTTGTACATTGCTATGACATTCCTAACAGTTTCTTTTATTATTCATAGTGTTAACAAAACATCTTCATTGATAACATTGTTAGGCCACGTTCGGATGAAACCGGGTGACATCGGCAACTTTGTAACATGGTAATTATTTTAGCTAAAATATTTATTTAATTTTGGTAGGTATTTATTTTTAAAGTTTTATTTAGTTTGGTGTATCATTATTAAGTTTTTTTTTTTAATCTTTTTAATTTATTATAGTATTGAAAAAGTAACCTGCATTTTATTGTTTTTTTTTTTAATAATTTTGTGGTTATTTTATTTTTTACATTCGTGAAATAACAGAGCCTATTATGCGTTTACACATTAGAATACCGATACCGTTGTAACGTTATTTTTGTCTTATAACAAAATTTGCACACTATTAAGGTTTGAGGTTTCGCATTCAAACAAATCATGCCCTGCAGCAATAATATTTTTAACTACCTAAAGAGCGATCAAGGAGATAGGTATGGCGAATTCCTCCTACGTCGATCTTTCCCAGTCAACAGTAATTAGGGTCGTCACGCAAACACGAAACAGGGTCATGCTAAGAGTAAATATTTTTCGAAGCTACACCGAGTCATGTGGTCGTAGTTACGAAAGAGGCTGCATGGTTTAGAGCAGCCTTTCCCAAAGTGGGCGATAACGCCCCCTTGTAGGTGCTGCAGGCCTAAAGGGGGGCGGTAAGAGACCCAGAAAAAACTCGGGGCTGCTGTGTAGAGGCTTGGGGAGCGATTTATAATTTCATCTACTAGGTGGTTTTTAAGTACTTAGGTGAAAAAATGGGGGCGCTAAAAGATAATTTATTCTCAACGTGGGCAGTAGACAATATAAGTTTGGGAACCCCTGGTTCAAAAGAGACACAAATGAGGATAACGATGAAAATGAGGATGCAACAGAATTTATCGTAAACTGATAAAGTTAAACCGAGATTAGGCTGCTTTTTATGACGTTGCGTCACTAGGAATTTCTCCTATATGTATGTATATCACAAGGGTGCGTTACACACAAACAGCCAGGAACAACTTTCTGAAGCCCATATAAATATTTGTTACGTGCGGGAATCAAACCTAGGACACTCACCGCAGCAGCTAATTGTTCAGTTACTGCGCCAACCATATCGTGTTAACATCTTCCTGAGGGGTAATTCAAAACGTAATTAAATGATTATATGACCCGTAAATGCATGTGTTGGTTTGATTGAATGCGTTTTATTATTTGATTCTTCTTACAGATCTGCAGGCACTTGAGACGTCCACGTTGTCTACAAGCTTAATAATCTCCTTGGTGCTAAGCAGTCCATCGAAACATATGGCCCAAATACCAACCCATAATAGACAAAGTACAGTTACCATTGATTGACTATCCGAGATTGAAAATCGCTTCTATGAATCGTTAAAGTACTCAAATGATTCATTAAGCTAGAAGCGATTTTCAATCTCCCCATCCTTAGGCAGTGCCTAAGGTGCAACTAAAGAAAAAAAATATCATTTTATAGGTACCAAATACTTCCATCGCAGCTATTATTTTTCCATTAAAACAGTGCTTCAAAGCGATATTCACAAATTTTAACAGCGTATCTTCGGATATAGAGAAGCTCGAATGCTTCGACTAATTGGTAGTAACATAAAAATGAACGTAAAACTTGGTATGGAGCTGATACTAGTGGTTTCTCGTTTTTACGGTTGAGCTTCAGCATCTTATGATTACGAGTTTTAAGGTTTTATAGACTTGTAGGAGTAGAATCAAGTTGTTTTAATTTGATGTGGTTATTGTAAACTTTAGCTTTTACGGACTAAGACTTTACCAGGAACTGTTGTTTTTCGTCCATTGTGCCAAGCTTTCTGTGCCTGATAGTAAGTGCGCTTGCGCTTTATGCAACGACTAGCTTCTGCCCGCGACTTGTTGATATATTATCCCATGAAAGCCGTACATATTTTCAGGATAAAAAGCTTATGTGCTATTCCAGACTATAATCTCACTATAATCTATCTCTGAGCCAAATTTCATACAGATACGTTCATCCGTTCTCGCGTGATTAAGAACTTAACAATACTCCATCTGTTCAAACATTCGCATTTACTTACAGAAGTAAGATTTACCTAATTTTGTTTATGTCATGCTTTACTATAAATCAGTTAGAATTCAAGCCTTTTTGTTATGAAAGTAAATGAACATTTTCAAGACTAACAATTAATGAATTACAGTGCAAACCAAGGATAGGAAATAATCAATTGCCTTCTTCTTTGGATTATTGTCAAACTCTTATTGCTTAAAACGCATACGTGTTCCTCCTAATGCCCTTTGCGTTCCAGAGCTGCGGTGACTCTTTCGAATAAATTCCGCAATCCCTGGCAAACCAATGGCAGCCGTCATCATTTAGGAGAACCATTTGAGATAATTTTTCACTAAAGACATTCTGAAGAGTAAACCCCTAATCTAAATCTTCCTTCCTAATCTAAATTCTAAATCTTCAAAGTGATAATTAGTTCCTTTTGTTTGCTAAAAACATTGAAACAGATACCCCATTAGTGTGTCACTATCTTTTTTCTGATTACCGCTTTTTTCTGTTTTTAGTTGCATTTTATCTTACAGTAATTACAGTGCAGTAGTTATCTCTGTAAGAACATTTGCAAAATGACTACTACCTATTGTCTTTCTAATGACTATGGAGCATAAGATGTATTGCTATCATTTTGAGTGTTCCTAATTACGTGGTGTCTTGGTAGTTAAAGACTTTTCAGTGTGGGTTGCCTATTAGCAACTGGGTACTTTATGACTACAATTAAGTAGAGAGAAAGATCATTCACATACTGTATTATATTTTTTTAAATCAGCGACAACCTGTCAAAGAGTGTAGGTAAAATAAGAGTCATTATTGACAGAAGTTAGTGGAATTGTCGCCTTGATCATTTTCTCAAAAGAAAAAAAGAGCTTGTGTTTTTTATACCTTAATTTCAAATTCTCAATACAGAAACGACTCTGCCTACCCATATTTACGAATATGGCGATGGCCTACAGACCTAGTACGGTGATTAACATACAGTTTGGTCCATTGTGACATATTATGATGTAATAAGTTTTATTAAAATGTTTTTTTTTTGTATAGGTAGGCTGCATCTCTGTTTCATGGTCAGGTAGTGTGGGTGAGATGTCAATATAGAATATAAAAGATAGAAAAAGCGTAGCTAAACACAGAAACCTATTGAATTATAATTTTACGACTTTTGTTTTACAGTGGGACAATAATACCATGTTATCTCTTCACCACCTTTGGTTGACTGTTAGAGAATGCCTTAGGCATTAAGTCCGCCTTTGTACATTTGTTGCATAAAGTTTAAATAAATAAATAATAGGCTGGTATTATTATTAAATTCAAATAAATACCTAGGTATCTACTTGCTGGCACATTTTTAATATTCGCCGTCGTTTTTACGAGACTTTCACACAGTTAAACTCTGTGTTAATACAACTCCTTTCTAGCAACTTTTTGTTATTTTTAACCACAATTTCGTAAGAGCGTCCGGATGCATTAGGTAAATTAAACAAACTTATGACGGCAATGGCGGTAAAACTAGGTAACGTAAATATTTCTGTTCATTAAATCATTTTACCTACATCTGGATCTGTATGTTTACGTTTTCGGTTACGTTAGCCATGTTAGGTAACTGAAAAGTTATGATTATGATTATGAAATATTGTGAAAGAATTCAGTTAAGTAAAAATGTGTCGCAATTTCAGCAATGATGATTTTGCATAAAGTTTAGGTTAGATAAAAATAACATTTACCTACATGTACTTAAGGTACTAATTAACAATATAATACCGACGGTTTATGATAACGGTCTTCGTTCGAGGTCGAAACTTGTCGGGCACACCCGAAATATACGTGTAAGTACGTAAGTACCCACTAACGTATCTAAAGCTGATAACATAGCAATTTAATAGGCAGGTACTTGACAAAACATAATTTAAGGTAGATAAGATACACAATCATCTAATCTGGGAATCACATGACTTTGTAATTATTTATACTAGCTTTTTAAATGTCGATTAAATCGGTTCTAGATGAAGTCGCGGATTGAAAAGTAGTCTATGTCCTTTCTAGAGGTTCAAGCTTAATCTGTGCCAATTTTCATCAAATTCGGTTTTGTAGTTTAGCTGTAACAGCGGAACAAACAAATAAACATACTCGACTTCAGATTTTTAATATTAGTACGGATACTTATTTCATTCTTCCGTACTATTTTTTTTTATGTTGGAAATTAAAACGAATCCAACATACAAACAAATTCTAACCCTTATCCACTTTACCCTCACTTCCTCTTCAAACGTATTGACAAAACCGCGGTTGTCAAGCCATAACCGTCGCGTGTCCCCTATCGCCCCGACCTACCCTAGAGTCAGTGGAGCAAGACGCACCGTTGCAATGGAAAACCGTTGTATCCCATCTGTCATCCGAACTACTTGTAGATACTCACTGTCAAGTCTAATTGGTAGTTTTGTCTGTGTGTATGTAACTTGGAGTCGTTACCCGTTGTGAAAAATTAAAGCTTTCATACAGAATTGTTTTTTTATATATTTTAAAATAGTGTACCTATTTTAAAATATATATTAGTATTTAATTATAATTATTATAGTACCTATATAAATATACAGGGTAATTGAAAATATACCCAAAACCTGAAAAGAGATCATTGTGCTCATCATTATGAACAACTTTTATTATAAAAAAACATACATTACGATCTTGTTATGTAGCATTTTTGTAGGGAACAGCTGATTTTTTTTTTCATGATTTCATGGTTGGTCCCACAGTAAAAGTTGTTCATAATGATGAGTGCAATGACCCCTTTTCAGGTTTCGGGTAAATTAATTTCAATGACCCTGTATACTTTAATAAGGTTTATTAAGAGGACACTTTGGTCTCATGGGAGTTTGGGAAGAGGGAGTGCACCTGTGTTTGCGCACACACTTGTGCACTATATATCTTTTTTTTATACAAGATGGGTTTGTCTCTTGACTCTAGTCTAGTTCAGAGGTGACAGAGACCAAGACGACGATGGAGTGAGCTTACGCAGAAGAAGCCTGTTCACTCTGACTTGAGAGAGACTTGCTCGAATACGTTTGGAAATACAGACACGGAACGTAAAGGGCAACAGAAGGAAAAGGGTGGTTTTTTGATTTTTACCACCTGAAAAAAAAAAAACAAAAAGGTAGAGAGTTAAAAATAGGCCTGCAGAATATTGTCTAAATAGATTTTCCAGTGAGTCTCTAGGCATAGTCACAGTCTCTATGTTTGTTTGTTTTAAACTCGCACTTATATCTTAAGAATGGAGTACCTAATAAACGAGGTTGTATCTGACACAATAAGCCAGAGCCTGTACAGTACTTCAAGTGACTACAGTACCATGCGTAGGAAGTCGATAAGATACAGTCATTCAAGGAATAAAGTGTTCAAATTCAGTCCACCTTTCACTACACTTTTACTCAATAAATCGCGGAATATGTCCAAATATGTTGCGTAAACTTCTTGATGCAGGTTTATTATGAAACATTGAAGTAATTAATAAATCTTACTTGTAGGTAACATTTAAATTGGAACTATAAAAATCGATGTAAGGAGAATATTAATTGCTTAAAGCTTTAGTGCGTAGACATTCATTAAATATTAATTTATTACACAACGTAACATCACGCTTATAATCCCCGAACGGTAACTGGTGAACGGTGCTGTCACTTTTTTAATTTGAACTAATAACCATCCTCTTAGGCATCGCCGTAGTTGCGTAAAATTGGTTTGCATCACCTGAATCAGATGTCGAAAATTGAATGGAACCAAAACCTACATTATTTTATCCAAAGCAGCAAGTTCAATAAAACAATCGAGTAAATCAAACAAGTTTATAGTCTTACGATAACAGTAACGATGTAGTAATCAATGATCATTTTATCCGTCAGAATAATCCAGTGTCACTGACATGCAGCAAATAATATAATCCGACCGATTTCAAAAGTTATCCACGTCTAACATAATCGTATCGTACACTGACTTCACAATTTTCCAAAGTTATCTTCGATCAACAGGTGCTGTGGTCCGTTACATGACTGTTCAAACAAGTTTTGATTAAAATCGAGTTCTTTTAATATAAAATCGATTAAACGTTTGTTTCCATTAAATAATTGCAGCTTCTGGATTTTGGATCAGATTACCTACCTACTTAAAATTGTTTTAAGAATATTTTGTGTTAAACATACGAGATCGACTTTTGGGCCGGAATTTGGAACACGCTGTGTTTACTGTTTTTTGAATGTAAAAGTTGTTGAATCTAAGTCGAAATCTTAAATATTATTCGTATATCTGTAAATGTTTTGGTCAGATATTGGGTCGTGGGAAGCGTGCTTTATTAAGGCTCGAATCTTTGATTATTTATTTTATAGGCTTCCATATTATGGTGAGTCGGTTTTACGAACTAACCTGACAAGTGAAGCAATTGAGATTCATCGGATAGGTAACACTAGTACCTACTTGGAATATAAGTCCTAAGTAAGTACCTCCTGCGTAAGTGGGTACTCTAGAGTCACTTGATAACCAAGTAGACATATTTTATTAAGTGGTAAGAAAATTCTTTTAAGTTCAGAAGGCCAATTACTGTCATTTTAAAAACATTCAAAATCTAGTGGCAATCTCTCTAAACACTTAACAAATACCGAGATATGCTAAAGAAATTGACGGATTAAAGGTTGATTTCACCAAATTTTTTAATCTAGTACATATAAGTCCTAATCCGGGATATCTTACAAAAACTATCAACTTTTTATTCCACAGATAAAAAATATTCTGGGTGTAATTTTTTTTGCTGTAAAAACAAATTTTATCTACGGAGATTAAAACGAGAGCCTTTTTAAAAATACGAGGTTTATTCCACTGATATTCCTTGTAGAGATGTTCATTATCTAGACCTAATGCTGTCCATCCATAATAAAACCTATTTTTCTTTACTTTCAGATCAAACAAATACCTGCAGAAGTCAGCGATCACTAGGGTATGCGCCGTCGGAGGTTTCTTCATATCCATACCGGTATTTTTAACAGGTTCGTGGGATTACGTATCTACTTTATAATTACTATGTGGTTCCCTGTTCTAGATAGACCACTCTTGCTTCCCACGGTTTGATAAAAAGCGATTAGGGCTCGCAATAAGTTTTTTGCTGATGTGAACTAATCATGGAGGGCTTTCGTGTCTTCGATTGACTCGATTCGTAAGACGTGCTACTATAAAGCCTTATTTAGACGATGTGAGAAATATCGTGTGATTTGCCGTACATTGCGGGACCGAGCGGCTGTCGTATCCTAAGTGACCGATCATCGACGGAAATGTACTACAATTTGCACGATATTTCTCGCACCGTCTCAATCAGCTATAAAGGTCACCGCTCATTATTTCAAACATCACGGCTCAGACACAGCAATTAATTTGCTATTCAAGTTAGGGCTTTAAATCGTGTGCGTGAAGATATTTTTTTTTATAAATTGACAAGATAAAAAAGGTGACGGCTTGCGGGCGGTGCGCTGTTAGTAACAGTTAGGTTTTTGAGGTGATATTGGGTGGGTGGTTGCCATGTAAGAGCGCTGCTGTTATAATTAACGATGATGATGAATCAATTATGAATATCAAAAGTGCTTTTTAAAGACACAAACCTTCATAAAGCGCTTTAAAAAAATCAGTAGTATATTACGTCATCTCAACTATGTCAGAAACAGCAGATATGTATATCAGAACATACTATTTGACCCCTACCATCCACTTGATACCAGAGATTACCTACTAACTAAATGTCTAAAAATTACCGATCCAAAAGACACCTACCTTGGTAGATTTTTTAAGAATTTCGTATACAAAGCTGTAAGACCAAAGCTCAATCACCTTTGCAATAGAATCATGAAGTTGTATATTCCTATCATTGATTAGGACTTAGCACCAAGAGATACCAGCCTATCGAGTTCGACCAGCTACCTACCCAAATCCATCACTAATTCCACCCTTTTCAATTCCAGGCATAATACTCTACACCTTCATACAATTCCATTCAACGCCAGCGATAGTAACATCAGTGTTCATCGGCGTTGGGATCATCTTCTGCGGCTGCGCAATGGTCCACAACGTGTTCGTATGGCAGAAAGAGAAAACGAATCTAGTTAAGGCGTTTCGAACTCAAGAAGTAAATACTACGACGACTTCACATAATTTAAATGCATCGAATGGGGTGATTATTGGGAATGGACATTTGAATAATACAGGGATGGGGAATATGAGTTTCCATAGCATGACTGCTGGCAATGCGTATACGCATCCTATCACGTTGTTGCAGCAAGGTCCTTATATTATTAGGTAAGCATTTGAGACTCTTCTTTTTTGTCAATTTTTCGAAATTTACAGGTTTTTAATTCCGCAGTTGTATTTAGCTTAGTTAAGATGAGTACCCCACATAAATTAGTCTTTATTATAAACTTTTCAGTCTTTTTATAATAGTCATGCTTTCTAGATATATTTAAAAACACAGTCTCGTTCTAAACTTTTATAGTCTATGTTAAATAAATTCATTAGAAATTGAGACAGTCCAAAAAAAGTATGAAGTTTTTTTTTTGTGCAATTATCAGCGTCTAGTTATCGTCATCGAAAGTTTTTTCCTTAATCAAAACCAAAGGTAATAACGAAAAATATTTACCTTAACTCTTTCTACTTCCAGGCCTCCAACAAGTACTCCTCCAGGCGAAGGGGCTGCTACTCCAGGCGTCCCAGCAGCTACCATCGACCTGAGCCACGACACGCACGAGCTCAGCACGCTCGTATGAGCCGCGACGTGTCACTTTATGCAAAAGACTTCACTTTATTCCAAGAGTTGACTTTATATGAAACTGTTTATATTAAGAACGGACTTTATGCGAGTTCTTCGGTTCTTCAGTTTATTCGGAGATTTAACTTTATCCCGAGACATAGTGTGACGAAGTGTGTTCTACACGTTATATGAAATTTTGAAAAGCGTGTTATCTAGGTGCCTCAAAATCATTTTTGTAAATTACAGCAGTAATTTTTTTGCAAGCAACATTATTAATTGATATTTTGATTACTGAATTTCTGCAATATTATATTGCGATTTATTTCTGGCCTAGTACACGCCATTAAATACAAAACTTATCATGTATCTACCTACTGTGTGTATACAATTATACATATTATTATAATGCAATCACTTCATACAAAATGTCGACTTTATGCCACTTGCCAGTTCTGTTCGCGTCACTTTATGTAAGTTGACTTTATACGAATTTGGCATAATGTGCATGAGAACGCTGTCTTGACGTGTGAGTGTCCCAGTAGTGGGAATGTGTGTGTATGGTTGAGAACAGAGAATACGTGTGTTGAGTGAGTTTTATGAATTAATTTATAATTTTTGACTTTACGTTTTGAGATATTCAGGTGTCTAATTTCTAAAACATAAAATATACTCGTATATTAAAATCTCGCGTCACGTATACGATGTTTGTCCGGGATAAACTCCGGAACTAGTTTACCAATTTTTATGACATGTTGTGTAATTTGGTCAAACTGAAAAGATAGGATAGTTTTTATCACGATTACTAACCTCAACATTTAAAAATTGGAAATTTGCCCTAAGGAGATATTTTATTTATTAGTCATTTCAAAATCTCAAAACTGAAAGAATTACAAACTGTCGGCTTCATGGCTGATATCTTTAACTCAAAGGCCATAATAAGCCTATAATATTGTTCTTTTTGTATATTGTGGTAACTGTAAATATTGTTTCTCTTAGTTTATGTTTTAAAATTGCCATGTTTTTATTTTAATTAGTTTTTATAAGAACTTCAAAATGGTCTTGCCACAATTTTGAATCGTGATTAGTCGATTTATTTGTGCGAAGGATTAATAAAGTATTTTACGAGTCCAAGTTAAGGGCTTATTATACTACTCTATCGGTAGGGTCCCTATCTTCTAAGTAGGGTAGTGAAATAACAGATAGAGGGATAGGCCCTACTGCTAGGGGTGTTCCCGGCCGTACTTGCCACTCCACGTCCAGCCCAAGGGGCATTCATTAGGAGCCCTACCGGTTGAGTAGTGTAATATGCACTTTACTCCTATTGCTTACAGAAATTAAAAAGTCAATGATTAGTTTACGACAGTCCGGTTATTTTTATTATTGATTAAAATCGGTTTGAGACACAAAAAAGGTTTGGCTTTGGTGTGACTTGTAACGACTATTTAAAAACGAATTGTAAATGTCGCGATATTTTTTATCGTCTCGTGTGTTGTTTGGCAAAGAAAATGAATGATAACGAAATTAAAATCTTCGCCATTTATTCAAACTTCGAATTTCGAATGTGTATACTTGTGTATACCGATTTGAAATAATTTATCATGTAAAATGTTTAAAAAACTGTATTTTTGTAATTGTTATTTTATAATTTATTTTTCTTTTTACATATTTTTGACAGATTATAAATTAAAATAAGAATGTTTAGCACTGAATGCATTTTAAATGGCTTGAAAAAGATTATCATTTGATAGAGTTTTAATTTTAAATTAAACCCACCAATATGATCATCTGTACTTTAGTTAAAGTAAAAAGTTAAATAAAAAAAACCCCAAAATAAAAATAGTGTCAAAATGTATATTTGTACATAGTGTTTTTACACAGAAATCAGGAGGCATAAATTTATTTATTATTTTTTTCTTTAAACTGATAACATTTTCTATTTTTGCTGTACCTAGTTCATTTTATGTGAGACTAAAAATAAAAAAAATATGAAAAGGAATATTTTTTTTTTATTTCGTACCTCATAATAATATAAAAAAACTCAAACTATTATTGCTAGGCTAGTTTCTGCGTCCCTCCTTCGCCCTGAAAATAAAATATTTATAATATTAAATTATTATCAATATCATGACGAGTTACTGACCAACAGTAAAATGACAGAATTAATTTGATCAGAACGCCAAATCTACTAAGTAACGAATCAAAAAGTCGCAATCTTGTCGTACCTTAAATTTTGTCGCAATCAGATCTCAGCGACAATAAATGATAATAAATGCAGGTCAATGTGAGGTATTTTTGACAAATTGAGACTGTGATTACATTCTAATGCGATCGGTTTATCTTTACGGGAATTGCTCACCTAATTCGACGCAAAGGACTTTGATGACTTTGCCATAAAAGTAGTCATTAACTCAACCAAATAATAGTTGATATGAATAATAATATGTTCTATAATGTGGTCTTCAGGCATCGTCCCATATTAAGTAGGTAGTATATGATAATAATTGTCTTTTCATTCCTTGATAACCATGTATACTACACAATATATGTAGTTTGGTCCTTTGAGTCTATTCTAAACTAAGCCTTAAGAACATTGTAATAAATTACCTTTTCATTCCCTGATATAATCCCGTGTAGTACCCACTCATGTACCAGCTGAGCAACATGGACGATATGGCTTGGTCCTCAGAGTCTATTCGGTCCAGAGACGACGAAAAGGCCATCGGCGGTGGCGGCATTGGCATTTCTGCTGCGCCCAGTTGCTGAAGATAATAAGAAAAAAAACTATAAGTTTAAGTAAGTCAGCAAACAGTTAATCTGAATTCTAGCTTGATTTCTTACGAGAACCAGAGCGTCCAGACTTACATAGGTAGAGGTGTTATAGTCCGTTTATGTAAATAGTCTGTTTATTTATTGCCTACTAGTTTAAGTCTTTGTCGTATTGTCTTTTTTGCTCGTGATGTCATACAGGCTATTACTATTCCTCATGAATCTAGCTATCATAATTTTTATTTTCCAATCCCACTGGTAGTTGCTGAGATTAACGCGTATAAATAAACAATTAAAACAAACAAAAATCCTCTTCAACTTTTATCTATGCTAATATATTAAAATTAAAGAGTTATTGTTTTGTTTGCGTAACACGGTACCTTAATGCGGTTGAAAACGCGGACGAAGTGGCGGGTAGAAGCTAGTATTAGTATAGATAGAGTGTATGAAAACTGAAAACTAAGTATGAAGAATGGAAGTACTAGAGGCATGAAAGCAAGAACTGGTATGAATGAGAAATAGGCTTAAAATAGGCGCCAATAATGTTGACGGAATTATTAAAAAGAGCTATAATTGTACTTACACTGTTCAACATAGCTAAATTTGGCATGGGTGGTATCTCCGGAAATTCGAAGCCATTGATATTCAAATTCCTAGATTGATTTTTCTTTTTTTTAGAAGGCTTTTTCTTTTTCGGAGATGCTCTATCTGAAATCACAAGGTAGAATGTCAGTTTTAGATGGTTTTACACCGGCGAGGCGAGGCGTGGATCGAGACACGGCTGGCCGAATGGCACGAGATAGATTTTGCAAAGTATATAAATACTCTATTTTCAAACCAATAAAGTCCAATAATGGACTAAAAAATATTTCAATCCTTGTCTTGCATATGTAGACCTTTTACTCGCAAGATAGGCAGGGCGTGAAAATTTTGCCATTAATTTTTATGCTTCATGGAAATCTTTTCTAGGAACAGCCACTTCCTTAACTGACAAATATCTATTTTAAATATAATCTACGAGAGCCATAAACTGTTGAATTTTTTATTTCCACCATACTCTCTTTTTGTCTCATTGTAGGAATATTTTAACGTGATATGGTGCGACATTAAAAAAAAATCTATACCCATGCTGTCAGGACTAGGCATCTGGTCACTGAACCCGAGATCCGCTCGATCGAGGCTGGGTGAGCCAGGTTCATAGTTATCTTCAACCCGCTCTGTCATAGCCTCTGTGATCTGGCGAGCTCTTGCCTCCTTACCGTGGGAAGGCATTAGAGACTCAACTGACACCAATTCCTGGTTCTCATAGCCTGGAAGATGGGAAATATATTTTGTAATTATGTAATAGGTTGATGTAAATATAGTGGACTGCCTCGTTGGTCTAGTGGTCGCAAGCGCGACTTCTGTGCATGAGGTCTTGGGTTCGATTCCCAGGTAGGGCAAAGTGTTATTGGGTTTTTCAATCAGGGATTCTCAGTAGCAGCCTCGGAGTCTGGATTTGTGCCCGGTTCATGGCAATAGGCTCGCCCCCTATTACATGGAACTAAAAACATAACTGGCGAAATGTGGGTGTACTTCTGCCTAACCCTTCGGGGATTACAGGCGTGATGTTATGTTATGTTATGTAAATATAGTTAAAACAGAATCCAGAAGCTGAGATTCTTATTAAGTTATTTATTTATTTATTAACTTAAATTACATTATATTAAAGTAAATAGTTGAATTTTTAAGTTACATCTACACTAATTAGAGATTCTTTCTTGGAGATAAACTACAATAACATGGCGCGCCCCACCACAAATCCAAAACGTTTGAAAGTATTTACAAGACCCACAACACATGTGGTTGTTTCGTACTGAGACGGCACTCAAAACAAAACAGTTGATGCACGACTAGCGGCGTCATTGCATACTTATTTATAATAGTACTAGCTGACCCGGCTAACTTCGTATCGCCTAACAGATTTTTTTTTTTTTTAATTTTTCTCGCCGTAAGAACCATCCTCGTACTTCAAGGAATATTTTAAAAAAAGAATTAGCGAAATCGGTCCAACCGTTCTCGAGTTTTGCACTTAGCAACACATTCAGCGACTCATTTTTATATTATAGATGGAGCTGCACTGACACACTCTATGAAAATGACACGTGCGTTGTCTTGTGCGGTCTTGCTAGTTTTGATTAACCAACAAATCTGCTGCTACTGAAAACGAATACTTACAACTACATAGAAAATCTTTCATATGGATATGACTACACACATTGAAATAGTAATATTGAGGGGCGCGCTATGCTATAGTAGTTTAACTCTTATTAAAAAGCTGAAGAGCTTTGTTCCAATGCAATGCACATGGCTAACTACTAAATTGTATTGCTTTCTCTCACCTAAATATCTGACAACGCAGTCATCATTCTCAACCAATTTAACTATAACTGCTTCATACTCCAAGCCGTCTTCTTTGTACATCAAACGACACGGCATACCAGGTCTCCACATCCCTTCCTTCGGTCTTTCATCAACCGTTATATTTTTGGAACCTTTTGACATTTCATCTTTCTTCATAGACGATTTCGATGGCATTTTTTCTTTTTTGAAACATACAGCTGTGAAAGTGAAAGAGAGAGAAAAAGTACTATTTTTTAATATGATGAAATACCCGCTGAAATGCAACGAAGTGACATTTGTCACTTCATCGTTTGTTTGTTGACGGCAGGGATAACTAAGGATCTTTTGTGTCTTAATTACACAATTCCTTAAATCCTTGATTATGTAAGGCATAAAACATTTGCATACTGCTTATCATCATACTAAATAATATTACCCCATTGACTAAGAGAAAACACATCCGTTGTGTTCTACTAAAAAACCCAAGTGTGGTGGACACACAATCGTATGTGTTTTTCTAC
Source organism: Hoplodrina ambigua (assembly GCA_949774945.1). Classification (NCBI taxonomy): domain Eukaryota; kingdom Metazoa; phylum Arthropoda; class Insecta; order Lepidoptera; family Noctuidae; genus Hoplodrina; species Hoplodrina ambigua. The sequence goes on from OX458979.1 coordinate 11,560,610, forward strand.
AGAGAACACACCAACTGTGTAGACAGATGCACTACTGGCTTGGCATAGGGAATGTTCGGCAGCAGAAAACAGGTTAAGCAAAAAATGAACTGGGAAACATCTTCTTATTTTTGGTATGAAAAGATTATATATATGGTAGCCCATAATGTGAACACACACTAACCATTGTGTTTATGCAATCAACCGAAAATAGTTGAACTTTTTATCAGGGAGCTGTGTAATTTGTTGTTTGGCATGTGACAAGCTTCACTACTTTCTTTTTTTAAGTTTTCTTTAAACTGTAGTTGTATAAATTATTTAATATCAACGTGATTAAATATTATTAGATTTTTCTTTTGTAAATGACGCCAAGAGCGCTTTTTAGTGGTCTTATTCAAATAAATGATTTGATTTTGAATACATCGAAAGCTTTGTTTAGCATAATGTAAATAGTAATAATACAGACAAACTTCGTTCACTGCTGGACCAAGGCCTCGCTAAGCGTCGCTACAACTCCCGTGCTTCTCGGCACATCGATTCTCGCAACAATCAATAGGTCATATGCGAATCACGAAGTCAATCGTGATTCGCATTAGCCTCATAAAAATAAATGGTTTTGTAACGTACGATCATTGGTTGGACTCGAAGTGTTTGTCGACATAGCTACTCGTTTTGCCACCTCAATGTTAGCTATCCGCACTGCCTTATCATATGCATCATTCAGTTTCTTATCATCCCACTGATCATCATCATCCGTATCATACTGAAATAACAAAAAAAAATATTGTTTTCAAACATTCAATATCGATTCACTCAATCTTTTATAAAATCAGCTGTAAGGTAGATTCGTCTTCGACTTACAATATTCATCCCTTTCACGTATAGGAATTTTGGACTTTTGGACATCTCAAGCCTATGCTACCCTGTTTCCTTGATTTTTTTGTGGTATGAAAGTTTTAAGACACTTCAAATTTTTTATTCAAACAATTTTCGACGCCTCGAAGCGAATTTTCTCAATTTTGTTTTATTTTTGACAGAAGCTTGTCAACCTTGTCTTCTTGAGGCTTGCTTGCTGGACGTTTCTTCAAGTACTTTTTATTGTCTGTGGTATACACTTATTGCAAAGTTATAAATGTTATATTTGAAATAATTCGTTTGTTTCATTTATTTACATAATGGGTTTTTAGTGGTGCAGACATGGATTTATTATTGTAATTTTTTGTACATGCATTGTCGATAATTCAGACAAACAACGTTAAAACCATTGCGTTACTTGATTCCGGTCTAATTTTAAATTACACCCTGGTAACATTTATTCGATTGATTGATTGAAAGTGACTAATTCGAATGACAACTTTGTAAAATGTCAATATTGTGAAGACTTGATCAAATGGGAATATTGCGAATACCGAAACTTTTTGAGAATTCTGCAAGTACACGATATTTTCACAGTTAAAACTGATAATTAGGTATCTATTAATCAGTATCATTCATGCTAAATACGAACGTAATAGCAGAACATAAATATTTTCCATATTCGTCGTAACAGTCAACCTTTTACCAGTAATATTTGCGACATTCCATTATTATAGTAATGGTGTAGTTTCTGAATAAAAATTGAGGGTGTAAATATTCATTTTTGGTTAAATCGTCTTTTAAGTAAATGTGTTACTAAAATTTTATATTATTTCATTCAAAAAATGACTGACAACAAATTGACTGATTCTATCACCACTTCCACCACTCAACTTGATTTGGAGGGAAAAACTGTGAAACAAGAAACAGATGAAATCAGTTCACCTGATATTGTACCTCTCCCTATCACTTCAAAGTCTGAAATTATAGACAATATTACTGAGCCGAATGAAAAAAATGGTCAAAAAAGGATACAACCGGCACCTATAGATGGAGCTAATAAAAAACCTCGCATTAACACGCCTGAGGAATCTAGCGTTGAAACTGAACAGCTAGAGCAAGAAATGGTCCTTAGTACTGAACCAGTAGAGCAAGAAATGGTCCTTAATACTGAACCGATAGAGGAAGTTATGGTCCTTAAAACTGAATTGGTAGACCAAGAAATTATCCTTAAAAATGAACAGGAGGAGCAAGAAATGGACCTTAAAACAGATGAAGGTCAGCAGCACATGGACCAATCAAGTGACACAGAAGAGTATTATTTGACCGTTCACAACTTGCCAACTGATTGGAATTATGTGCAAATCAAAGATTTTTTGGATAAAGAAGTAAGTTTTGCCGGCAATAAAAATAATATTTCATAGGTATTATGTATTTCTAAATTTATGTGGGTTTTCAGGGCAGACTTGAGTTCCAGCAATCTTTCTTCTTTGACAAAAATTAGTTAGGATTTCTGAGGGGAAATTCTACAAACTTTAAGTAATTTTAGCATTCAAATCAGTCACCTGACGGTATCAGTTACCTGAGGGTAATTGCAGACTATATCAATAGTCCTACTTGGAGGCATTGGATTGGGCAGCACGTTCTGTAGGCGGACTGGCGTCTTTGTATTTGTAAAATACTAACATAGCTTTAAGTCATCGTGATGTAATACTAACACTCTATGGACCTAAAAAGTCTGAAATAAATGTTTTGAATTGAATTGAATTGAAATCTCAGTCTCAATTTGTTAAAAACACCTCTTTTTAAATAGTTCCTTTTTTGACAAGCTTTTGACATTGATTATTGCTGAGATAAGACTGCAACTACATTTTGAATTTATTTAATTTATCGAATTGGCCTTTACAACATTAACATGTTGAATGGATGGTGAACATTCACTACCCTAAGCCTAAAGCACGGTTGTCTACACACTTAGTGTGCTACTGATGTGGAACTGGAGAATTGAGACACAATAATTATCGTTTACACATATTTTTAGACTAGCCTCAGACAGCCAGATACTGCCCCCAGCAAACTTCAAATGCATGTTTTTAATTCCTGTAAGTTACATCTTTATTTACTGCTCCCGTCCCGTGGGTCTATATATGGCCTATCATATTCAACAATATATTTTTCAATCTACTAGTAGGTTCAGAAATGAGCATGACAAAACAGACACACAAATAAAAAATCTCTATAGCTTTATTATAATAGTATAGAGACGAAATATTTTTAATCTTTTACTTTTGATCTTTCAGTGTGGTCATGTCGACGAAATGGAGATGTTAAAACATAGAAAATCTAAAAGCTGCGCCATAAGGCTCACATTTCAAAATTTTGATAAATGTACAGAAATGTTTAATAAATTAGAGAACAAACATGTTCAAGATAAGAAACTTCATGTGAAAATAAGTGGTACGAATCTTTTTTGACTTTTACGATTATTTAAAGGTTAAATCTGAATAGTTGAAATGTTGACTGCCTCGTTGGTCTAGTGATCGCAAAGCGCGACTGCTGAACATTAGGTCTTCCGTCTTGGGTTTGATTCCCGGGTCGGGCAGTGTTATTAGGTTTTTCTCAGTAGCGGCACATGAGTGAGGTACTTCGCTAAATATTTTTTTTACTATTTCCACATTCATTTTGTATTGTTACAGATACATATACAACCTTTCCAACGGGTGTAACTATTCCAAGTACAGTTCGTGAGAGCCTTACTAAACAATGCTCAATCTCAAACGAAGTTATAGCTGCTACGTAAGTTATTAATTGCCGTACGATCAACAAAAGAATATAAGTAACCAGTAGGCTTACCATGATCTAAGTAAAAACAATTCAAAAACAATACATTTCAGTTTAGGTTCTTAAACTGCATCGCTCAAATTCGTACCATGACGTCCAAATACGCTCAGCGGCATTTGAATCGTTGAGCCGCGTTTGAAACGTTTTTGGTGAAAAAGAGACAACGCTATTAGTATCGCTAAGTTGGTTTAATTTTAGTGTCAGATTATTGGTCAAAGTAGATATTAATTTAGCTTTTGCTATTTACTATACGAAAATAATATTTTTATTCAGACGTAATAAAACCGCACAATAATTTATTATGTTTCGAACGTATCAGTTTGTGGAGTTGTCAGTTTTTTTTTTTTTTTTTTTTTTCTTTTTTTTCTTTGAGTTGTCAGTTGTGAACTTGTGAATTTTGGGATCAGGGTTGCCAACTTAGGGGTTTTCCCCTAAATTTAGGGGTAAACATATGCGATGGGATTTTTTTAGGGGCGTTAGGATAGGCAATAGAATCAACATCATATGTAATAGAAACCAACTGAAACTCATCAAAAATAGGACGAAATCTATCAAAACAAAAAACTTTTACGCGCACAAAATATGTTCGTACCAGTTACACTGGCGTGACTGTGCCAATGGCGCTAAAAGTTGAACAGGTCCGCCAATATGGCCTTCGTCAGTCGTCACGTGATACTAAGACAACTGCAGCATTTGAAGCCCGCGAATTTCGAAAAAGCCTAGTATGTAATTTTGTCCGTTTATGTCGTTAAGGACGTACTTCCCTTGAATGGCGTCAAATTTTTGTTAAACTATAGATAAGATAATCAATTTTGAACAACAGTAATTTACAAAATTATACATTATTTTTGATAGATAAACAAATTTTAAAACAAAAATTATAAAAAAAAATCATGCAACTAATATCTTCGCCCGAATATCCGACCGTTCAAACTATTAATTTAGAAATTAATAAGACATCAATCTTGGCTTTATTTATTATTTTTAATTTGTTAAACATTTTCTAAAGTTGGCAACACTGGTTGGGATTGCGGTGGGAAACAGAAATACATCAGTGAAGTTAATTTTTGAAAACGGTTTGGTATTCTGCATTTAGAAAGTTATATCAAGAAATGTCGTAAGTATTAAACATTGTATTATTTGTCTACGTGTTCAGCACGTACTAAATAATTCCTTCGATAAATCTCTAAGAAAGTGAATAAATGTATCTTGCCTCAAGAAGTCAGTTGTCTTTGTAACAAGAATTGCTAATTTTCAAATACTTTTTTCGTTGCCTTCTAGTCGACGAAGGAGAGTAAGTTTCAACCAGCTCGAAGCCTTGTGGAAGATTTTGAATGAAAACAGAGCTCTCGCAACTGGTTACAACAAAACTTGCCAGGCCAGAGAATATTCTAAAAGAATGTGGCAATTCGCGGCCGCCACTTTAAACTCTCTGAGTGATGGTGCAGAAAAAGATTGGAAGAGCTGGTGTAAGGTTAGTAAACTCAACCGAACATAACTGAAATTACTTCACATTATTGATAAGTACATTTAGTTACTAACTTAAGTAATCTTTTCAGTACTGGAATGACTTTAAAAGCAAATTAAAACATAAAGTCGCCAGAGCGCGAGCCTCCATGACAGAAGATGGGCTATCTAATCAAGAAAGTCTGCTCGATCTTGAATTAAAATTTACTCAAATATTGGGTGAGGATTTTCAGTTAGGTCTTCCTGGACAAAGAGTGGAACCATTTGATATTGTAAGTATATATACTAAACTTTAAGGTTTTAAAACAAAAAAGTAATTATTTTCTGGCCTGAATTTGAAAAGATAAAAATAATAATAATAAAAAAAAAGAAATATTTATTTTTTCAATATTCAATATTATGTAAAAAGTTTTTATTCCAAAAGTTGTTTTATAAGATAAAATAAAATAAAAATGAATTGTTTTTCAAATAATACATTAACAAACAAAAGTTTATGGGATAATTATTTTGTTTAGTGAATTATTCGCCAAACTTGTTGATGTGTAATGATGAAATGACAAATCATGTTTTTGCCAGTTGTTGGTTCAAGTTGGTTGTCAAATGAAAATTTGTGAAATAATTTTTCGGTGAAATGACAGGGCACCAAGTACACACTATACAGTATCTACCCGATAGACATTGCTTAACATCTTTAAATTATTTACAGCCAACAGGAGATCGGATTGAGGCAGAGAGTGATCCACTATTATTTGCTCAGGAATCTGAAGACTATATAGTGGTTCCTCCTGAGCAGACAGCGGCGGTCCCTACGCCGCCCACGCCCGAGCAAGCGATCTCTCCGCCCCCATCAACTCTGCGCCATACCCGGCGTCAGCGGCAGCGCCGGCGCAGACTTATACCTATGTCTGCAGATGCAGCAAGGCGCGCACTCATTAATATGTCTAAAGAGAGAGTTAGAATTGATGAAAGAAGAAATGAAATTCTTCAAAATCTTTGTCTTGAACTCAGAGAAATAAAAAACATATTAAATTCTAGGTAAGAATATATTATTTCTCTTTCAAAATACAATGAAAAAAGAATTAAATATAATTGAACCATATACAGTGGTAATATTAAAAATGAAACAACTTTAAATATATTATTAAAAAATCTTTTTCAGGCTTCCCGCGGTGCCCGATGAAAAAGACTAGCTGTGTGGATGTGCCTTGCTGTAAAAAAACTCAATGAAATACATTTAAAAATTAAAATAATTGATCCCCCGGGCTACAGTGGTATTATTCAAAATTAAACAACCTTAAATATTATGTATAAAAAAGCGCAAGAACTCTGTTGCAAAAAATACAAAGGAAAAAATCAATAACCGAATCCTCTACTACAGTGGTAATATACAAAATAACTTAGTTATATCATAAAAAAAAGTGGATTTGCCTTGCTGTGAAAAAAACAATAAAAAAACAAAATAGTATTTGAAATAACTGAACCCTCTACAGTGGTAACATTCAAAATGAAACAAAATATATAATTTAAGAGAATGCAGAACGCACTACATATCTTTTGATGTAGAATTGTAGACTGTAGACATGCTCCTATGAAGAAGAAGAAGAAGAAACCAAATTGGCTCATCAAGTGTCTCCGAATGATCTTTTACTCGATGTTGATTCCAGATAAAAGAATCATGCGAAGCTCCATCGTAGCTAGCATCGACACTTGTGATGGTCATATTAGCAATACATATCTAAAAAAAAAATACAAAAATTATTAAATGTTCCAGTCTTAACTTGAACTTACGCAGTCGTAATTAAAAAAGTAATACTAAGTTTAAAATGTTATTTAACAACAAAAGTTAAAATTGTTGTATTGTTATAGTTTAATCACCAGTTGAACATTTAAAGAATGATAGTGTTTTAGAGCTGGCTGGCTGGTTAAATCGTTCGGTTCGAGAGCTTGGGGAAGTGATGGCGATGAATTATTCTTGTAGTAGCTGCATGAAGGCTGCGCTGATGTCCATGTTCGGGATCGCCAATTTTAGAGGTACGAGAAACAGGGTGTAAAGTTTCTCATCATCCATTGAAAAGGGATGATCCTCCGACCAGACGCATGTCGTGTCTGGCGGGCCTGACTGCCCGACGGTTGTTGTCGAGATTTTGTATATAGGTATGCTAATGTCGCGGCAAACTCCGATAGCGCGATGTAGACATTGTCAGTTGTAGACGTTGTAGTTCACATGCTGGGCGATAGATGTCGCTACAGTGTTTTCTAATGTGCGTGTGGTGTGAGGGCCACTTTGTTAAAACTCTTTGAAAATGTGCTTAGGAGTTAGTGTACATTCCCAAAGGAATGTGAAAGTTGGAATCGGATTTTGTGAAAGTCTAATAAGCGAGTTATAGACTGTAAAGTCGGGCCCTCAGTTCGCACATTGCGGATTGAGGGCCCACCTATACCGGCTAAACTATAGACACTACAGAAAATGTGTTTATGTCGAAATCTAAGCTAAAGAAAAACAAAATTTGTGGAAACAAAATATTAACGCAAAACACTGTCCTACTTCGTATATCTTCGTTCAAAATGGGCCCTCAGTTCTCTTAAACGTCAAAGTTTATTTCGCAAATTATAATGAAACCATTGACTTGCAGCTCCTGTTTAATATCTTATAAGCTACTAAATAAATTGTGCAAATTCGTGAAAGCAAGATCAGAACACCACTTCCTGTTGTTTGAAAGTTATGACCATTTTAAAATTCGGGCCCTCAGTCCGCCATTTTATTTTGTTTTCGTGTTATTACGCATAACATATAAGAGATATGTTAAATACAAAAGCGTCACTTCTTGTGAAAAAATTTGTGCAACAAATTCGATACCAGAAAGAAATAAAAAGGACCCTCTATTGTATCTAAAAATCGAGTTTTATTTTTGCTGTATGAATTAGGTTATAGGGTGACCACAATTTCAATTGGTTTATTCTAGAAATCCCCACCGACCTCGCCCTACCAGTGGGGATTGTTACTTTTTTCCAAAAAATCCCCACTAGGCTGTGCTTATATACCTAGTTGGGATTTTTGGAAAAATTAGTAAAAATCTCCACCAGGTGTAGTTTGTTGTTTTATATTATTAAACAAAATATGCGTTAATCAGTAACAACACAAATATAATAATTTACAATACACATCACTAAAACGAAAGAGAATAGATATTTACATATTACGTTCAGTAGATAATTATAATTCACGCTTGTAATAACAGATATCCGACATAATAATATATAAGTCAAGTAAAAGAGGCTACCTACATAATACATTTTGTTTTTATACCCTGGAGTAACTAAAATTTTGTCTAACTACCCTAGACGCGACTGTTAAAACAGTAGAACTATGCATTAAAATCTATTCTCCTTCTTTTAAGTGGTGTGTATTGTAAATTATTGTAACTGATTAACGCATATTTTGTTTAATAAATTAAAACAAAAAAAAAAACAACACCTGGTGGAGATTTTTACTTTTTTTTCCAAAAATCCCCACTAGGCTGTGCTTATATACCTAGCGAGAATTTCTGGAAAAAAGGGGAACTAATTATTTGAGTTGTTATTTAAATATTCAAGATGTTATAATTTTTTTAATTTAATTTATTTTAATATTTTATAATTTTTAACTTACCAATACCGCTATTTACAACTGCCTCTTCAAATCAGTGCCTAAGTAACAATCCCCACTGGTGGGGCGAGGTCGGTGGGGATTTCTAGAATAAACCAATTGAAATTGTGGTCACCCTATAACCTAATTCATACAGCAAAAATAAAACTCGATTTTTAGATACAATAGAGGGTCCTTTTTATTTCTTTCTGGTATCGAATTTGTTGCACAAATTTTTTCACAAGAAGTGACGCTTTTGTATTTAACATATCTCTTATATGTTATGCGTAATAACACGAAAACAAAATAAAATGGCGGACTGAGGGCCCGAATTTTAAAATGGTCATAACTTTCAAACAACAGGAAGTGGTGTTCTGATCTTGCTTTCACGAATTTGCACAATTTATTTAGTAGCTTATAAGATATTAAACAGGAGCTGCAAGTCAATGGTTTCATTATAATTTGCGTAATAAACTTTGACGTTTAAGAGAACTGAGGGCCCATTTTGAACGAAGATATACGAAGTAGGACAGTGTTTTGCGTTAATATTTTGTTTCCACAAATTTTGTTTGGCTTTAGCTTAGATTTCGACATAAACACATTTTCTGTAGTGTCTATAGTTTAGCCGGTATAGGTGGGCCCTCAATCCGCAATGTGCGAACTGAGGGCCCGACTTTACAGTCTATAACTCGCTTATTAGACTTTCACAAAATCCGATTCCAACTTTCACATTCCTTTGGGAATGTACACTAACTCCTAAGCACATTTTCAAAGAGTTTTAACAAAGTGGCCCTCACACCACATGCACATTGTTTTCTATTATTACATATTATTTCCGATTTATTTTTTTATGGGATATCGTTAGAATCCTTGCATCGTTCCGAGTAACATAGGCTAGTTAAAAATAAAAAGAATCCTGTGTGGTCGCTTTAAAACGTAAATTAATACCAGCCTCAATTATTTTTTTTAATGAATCTGGTCGTGTCTATGTTTATCGTCTAGAATTTGACAAGTAGATTTAAAAAATATATAACACTGTACATAAAAAAAACGTCGTAAATAAATCTGACGAGTAAACAAAGTACAAATATGTGCAATATTTGCAGTCGTGGTTTTTATTTTTTAATTATAGTAGCTTGTAATATCTCTCTTCATGTTGCAGTGCAGTCGATGTAACCCAAAACTCCTGGGACTTCAAATTTTTCGTAAAAACCTAAAATAATTAATAAAAAAATTCCGCAATTATTTCACGTTTTGCTAACCTGATTTTGATATGGTTTTCGGGAAAAAATGCAAATAACAATACAAGAAATATAACAATACAAGTTTATTAAAAAAATATCAAATTGTATAAACTTGTATTGTTATTTTAACATGATAGAATGAGAAAACCATTGTATTAATAGCGCGAAGTAGAGAAATTGGAATATGACTTAACGTACTTATTGCAGCTTTAGGGCCGGCGCTGACTGACGTTGTCGCGGTGGCTTCCGCAGCTGGAAAGTTTGCTTGGAGCTGCCGAAGCACGCCGTGCCGTGCCGCGACGTCGGTCAGCTCCGGCCCTTAGGTTTCACATTATTTTTCTTTCCAAAATTACTGTTTTACTTACTCTTCTACTCTTCTTATGGAATTCCTTTCCCCTAATGTCCTTGGAAATACAATGTTTTTATTTCTCATTTGAGGAGAATTTAATGCCATGGTTGTGATATAATGGATGATACAGTTTGTTGTGCTAAGGAATGACTACCTATGCCTCCAATTGGTCTTTGGACAGCCTGTAGCGCCTAATGAATTCGGCATCGTCGAAAATATTAAAGGGATCCGACAGGCCGCGTAACTGGAGCCTATCGCGTCCAGTGTGAGGTAGAATCTTCCTCAAAAAAACCCTATAAGAGTAATTCTATAGACATCTGTTTGAGAAGAACAAATGCAGTAAAAAAAGGGAATGTAAAATAGGTATTTTATACTTTAAAGGAAAGATTAAGTATACTTACATTAGTTTTTGTAGAATTCCACTAAAATAGCACTGAAAATCTTTGTTTTTGCACATAATATACCAAACGTTTCAATTTAGGTTAGTGAAAAAGCAACTTAAAATGAATCGCTTAGATTGACAGCTAAGCGTTTGAGTAGAACCAACTGCTTTATGGACGTCATTGTACCAAATTGAACGAACGAAACCAAAACTTGCGACTCAATTAGGGAAAATCGCTGTCAAATGGCATGGCCTGAAATGAATCGTTATATTGACAACATGGTATGAATTTGAAGAACAGTTCAGTTTTGGTCCTAAATTGGATCGCAATAAGAGTTCGTGGTAGGACCCCAGGGTTGTCTAGTAAAACTTGAATAAGTTTATGTTTCCATAATTTTGTATGTATTGTTATGTACTTGTATATGTATAATATATGAACGAATAAATAAGTAAAATGATTTGTTGACAAGTTTTTTTTCTGTAATTATGTCTGCCAGACGCTGGAGACCAGATCTAGATTGTTGGGATGTAGACCCTGAAGGCATGTACGGGTTGAGGCCTGAGTTCTTGAAATATTTGAATATAACACCACCAATAAACAAAATGGTTCATGTGACAAATGTAAGTAATCATTGAAATGCTATGCAAACGTTAAATATTTTTCATGATTAAAAAAAAGACACTGTATTAATTCTAATATTGACTGCTTCGCATGTCTCTGTTTTACAAAATAATCTCGAATTTATTAAAAAAAAAAGAAATGAAAAGATCTTGAATTTATTCTTAAAAAAAAGAAAAGATTTTTTAGTTAGGTAATCTGACTTGTGCAAAATAATGCTTTCTTTTTTAATTTAATTAGAATATAAAAAGAACCCAGCACCTTTTTATAACACGCATTTGTATAGGCTTGTAAGTAATACTTGTAAATTTTTGTCAACAGTTCAGATGCGACAAAATTGAATTAAGAGAAGTGATGGAACTGGCTGGTAATGTTCTTATGTGTTGTGTGGTCTATTCCATGTCAAAATATGCCAAAGTCATGTACAGCCATCCCTTGGAAGCCGTTCAGGTACGTACTTTATTTCATTCATTCTTAGTTACACTGTGCATTCAGAGGCGGATTAAACGTTGAGAGCGCCGTTGGTGAGCATCTCATCGGCGCCCATATTAAAAGTAAAACTAAAAAAAAATATAATAAAAACTTACATAACTTTATTCTTTTCTTTTTAGTTTTTATTTAAATCCGGCCTAAACTGACCGAAGCTTTTATTTAAATGCGCTAAAAAGAATAAAATAAACTTTTTCTTTAAAACTTTTGCTATCAATTTATAACGTCAATACACAATTTATGTGATATGAAAACTTGTCGCAAGATTTGCATTTGACAGAATTGAAGATAGAAAGAAGACAGGAAAAGAAAAAAATCTCTTGAGAGAATATACCGGGTGGAAGGGACATAGTAATATTTTTTTTACCATGGATTTAGTACATGATTCCAGACCACCTAGCATATATTTTGGTCATCTAGGTGCTGCATTCTCGTATGGAACAGCAGATTTGTTTTTAATAACCGACAAATTTATTTCATCTCTTGGGGGTTCTAGAATCATGTTTTTCTTCCACCCGCTACACGTGTCATGGACATTAGTTTAACAAAAATAAACTCACGCCTTTTTCCCATAGGGTTAGGCAGAAAAGACAGAATGCCGCCTGCTACGATCCTTATACTTATACTCATTTCACGTTCATCTACGTTCATACAAGCACGCCGGTTAGCCAGCACGCCATTAGTTCAACTTATAGAAAATTGTTTCAAACAATTAAAAGTTATTTAATTTACAATAAGCTTAACATAGGTGCTTTTAATCAAGCCTAATTTAAAGTTCCAATGAACAGAAGCTTCGAGAAGTTATTTAAATTAAATTAATATTAATTTCAAAACATTTTACTTCGTAAAGTGCTTTACGTAATATTTTCTTTTCAGGCAATTTCAATGTTGAACGGGCAATTGTTCTATGGGACTCCCCTTAAAATTACTATGGATAAGAACCCTGCAGATAGCGTTGTATTACCCAAAGGTCTAGTCAACATAGGGCAAGGTTTGGGCATAAAAGCTAGACCTATACGTAACATAGTACAACAATACCACAGATATGCCAAAAAACAAAGTTCTTCAATAAATCCTTTAGTATTTTCTGAAATAGATTTTACAAATGAACATAATATATTCAAAACTGAAGAAAATACAGAAGAAATTAAAGGAAAAATCCAGGAATTTGTGACCTCACGTCCTGGTTGCAATATCCTTAATCCAACCGTGAAAGTTGACAATATTGAAGAAATAGAACGCCCACAGCCAGTAGAGACCGATATAAGTATGCCAGAAACGACGACAGTGACCAAGACCAAACGTAGTAGAAGAAATAGAGGAGGATCTCAAGATCCAAATAAAAAAGGGGCTGAAAAGCAACGGAGTAATTCACCTAAGCTGGGAGGAGCAGCGTTACGTGGAGCTGCACCCAACCCTCTTATCAGGCTAGGTAATCCAAGTGGCGGTTTCATCCATCCCAATTTGCTGATGAATCCTGCAGGTACTATGCCTATACCTGTGCCATGTGACCCTTTCTTTGGGCCTGATAACAATCATCAGCAACAAGATCCTCAAGCCTTTCGTCCACGTGTTCCCTTCATGCAGCGTCCTCCCTTCCCTCAACCGCGGCCCCCTTTCGGTTCTCCCACAGCTATGGGACCTCAAATTCCGCCAAATTTCAGTGGGTCCCGACCTTTAGGAAATCCTGTGACTGTTAAGTTTTCAAATGTAAGTATAGTTGTTTTTGACAATTTTTAATTTAATTTGATTTTAATCTGAATCAGATTGAATGAATTTTATTATAATGTATTCTTGTAAAATCCTTTTTCTAAAAATGTCGCATCTCATCTCACTGGTTTAGAACCACAGCTCTAAATCTATAAAGTTCATTACTCTCAAATGCTTGGTCTAGTTTCAACAAGTCATGAAAATTACTGTGATATTGATGATATTTCCAGCTGCCGCCGTCTACGACCTTTCCTTTGCTCTGCGAACTGTTAGCCAAATGTGGGCAAGTGATGTCAGTACAATTGACCACTCCTGGATGTGCTGTGGCCACGTTTGGACATCCAAACCATGCGGATAGATGTTTTTGTATCCTTTGCTAACAAGTATCTATATTTATCTACAGGAAAAGATATTGGAATTTGAATTTTATTAAGGGTCAATAAGATGTATTTTTGATATGGCTAACATTTACTGTAAATCAAATATATTAAACCATTAACCACTAATCGCTTACTAGACCCCGCCATCCCCTTAGAATCTAACATGTCCGAGTCGGGGTGCCCCAAGTCCTATCTTTTTCAATTAATCAAACTTACCGTAACAAGCGCTTAATTTGATGTGCAAACAGTGCATCTGATATAAAATATTAAATTGATGTAAATACATAAACTGACGGGTGATAAGTTTTTTGATGTGCATTTAAAAATAGTCTTTAAGTATAGTGTAACCATAGTTCATAATTTCCTTAATAAAATGATCAGTAATGTTCAATGGGAAGAATGTTGATGGATACACAATTGAAGTTGATATTGTTTGAACTTGGGTAAGTATACTTTTATTTACCCTCTTTTTTTTTACAGTTCTCGGAATTATACATGGTGTATAACGGGTACAGTGTAAAAAGACACTAAACGAAGCAGAAAATGTCCTTCCCATCACTTTGATACCTTCTGGTTACAAAGATATTCAAGGTCAAAGCTGTAACTAATTTTTATAGTTAAAAAAAGAAACAATTTTAATTTAAAAACCACACGACTCCTTTACTGTTACATGCACAATATTTTGAGTACGTGCGTGTATTACTCTTAACAAAATCTTTGACATATTGTACTAATTTTTTTTTGTAAGTATGTTATTTAGTTTGATGGTCAATATGCCTAATAGAAGGCCGTATAACGTGTCTTTTTACACTTCGTATATTTAACATTTTGGAATCAATAAAAAATATTCAATGTCTATAAAACAAAAATAAGTTTTATTTGGACAATTTTCAGCGTGAAGTTAGTATTTGTATAACAATATACGTAACCTAATAGAATTTGCCTGCATGCTTTAAGACTAACATAATTCACTATACATTTTTATTGCAACATAGTTAAAAAATTCACGTTAGTAATATTAAAAATATTTTAGTTGTCACTTTTTTAATTAACAACTATTTTAGTATTTATAATTTTTTTAGTATTATACACTGTATAATATTTCATACCCATAAGTAGTGTCATTTAATAAGCTTTTTAATGGTTTCAGATACAATGCTACGTTATTTATCCCAAGTTTTATTTTTTGTTCGTTATTTTTCCATTTTTTTTTAAATTATAGATTGTTCGGTTTTGGTTGCGAATGTTATAATAAAAAACGTGTAAAATTAACGTATTAATAAGTACATCGTGTTTATTATTTAGGTTAGTGTCAGTATATTAGATTTAATGTAGGTATTCTTATTTTATTCTCCATAATAATTTGTCTTACTAATTTACTAAAAGTTAAATTTATGCGTCTCCAGTCGCTACGGCATTTAATATTTATTAAAAAAACTAACTTCTGCTCCTGACTTCATCCGCTTCAAACTTGATACATTATCCCATGGAAATCGTATATTTTTCCGGGATTAAAAGTAGCCTATGTACTTATTCTACACTATAAATCTTGTGCCAAATATCATCTGTTCAGCCGTTCTGGCCTGATTGAATAACATAACATCCATCCAAACTTTCACATTTATAGTACCATAAGATGTTACTCGTAACGTACGAATAGCTTTCTACTAACAAACTACCTATTTAGTTAACTGGAGACATGTAAATTAGCTGTCTTTATTTTTAATTGTAATAACTATAAAATTAATTTATATTTATTTTTTTAATAACTAAGTAACTAATTTATTTTAGTTTAAGATGTATTAAGTTAAATAGACTAATCATTCATCATTATTGACATATCATTTACTTCAATTGTTGAATTAACTCATTGACTGCGGGAAAACACGCACGTTGTGTTTCGACTAAAAAACGCGAGTGCGGCGCACACACACCGTATGTGTTTTTCTATGGCGAACACACGAACAGTGGTAGCTAGCCGCACTTGCGTTTGGCGTAGCGAATGTTCGCCCGCAGTCTACGGGTAGACTTACTAAGAACAATACCAGAGCTCCCACTTCTCTCTTGCCTTCATTGGCCGGTTTGGGTGGAGACTCGCAAAAGCAAACGTGCTTTGGAGGAAGGAAGTATTCCAGTAAGGTATCCTGATAGCGATAGCCGTGGAATACCTCTCCACTCCTCGAGCACCTCAAGATATGTTGCTCCCCTGTCGTTACGTCACTAAAGTGCTAGCGACCGTTTTCGGCGATTAGTTTTTATTTATTTGAACAATGCAATCATGACTTAGTATTAGTTTGTGAATAATTTGGAGTTGATATTTGTAATTTTAGTAATAGATACATCTCTCATTTTGAAATACCAAAGAACTTACATTATTCATAATACAAACTTCATTCATTCATGTTACTAACCATAATTTTAATTTGTTTGTTTGGGATATAACCATCTTTTAACAAAACAATACTAATTAATCTTAATACAATGAAAATTGTTTTTAGTTATAAGTTAATTTTGAATATTCTTGATTAATAATCTCAAGTAATGTTTCAATTAGTTCTATAAATTAATTATAAGGCATAATTTTAAGATTATATTTTAAGTGGCATCTTAATGCTAATACATAATCCACGCTTTAGATTTTAAGATTTACCTACTAATCAGTTTGTTTTGATAAAGCACAGAACTAATTTTGTTTAAGATAATAGCTATGCCTCCTTGGTCTGGTAGTAAATTCAACTGCTGAGCGTGAAGTGCTGGGTTCGATGCCCAGTTCGGGAAATGTGTTATTGAGTTTTTCCATTAATTTCTCAGTAGTAGCCCGGAGTCTGGATTTGTGCCTGGTTGATAGAAGTAGGCTTGCGTTTATTCACATCACGTGTAAAATGTGAGTGTACTGCTTAATCCTTTTAGGGTTATAGGCGTGATGTTATAGAATAGATATGCTTTTATTAACCATTCATAGTATTATGTTGCAGCTTGCCATTATGAATCTTTGTACCTTAAAGTTCATAGCTCATTAGACCCACGCGAGACCCGACCAGCACCACGTCGTCATCCGTTATCCACTTGTTGTCGAAAGATAGAAAGAAAAACTATTTTTTCACGCGAAAATAACGCACATAATGTAAGAAGAAAAATATTGTATACAAAAGTAAAATAAAAACAAGTTGGTGTAACTAAAAAACAAATAAGAAATATGCGCCACCACCGCGCGAAACGGCTGACGCTCAGCATAATGGCGAAAGTTGGTCCACAGTTGAATGCCGTGAACAAGTGAACGTCACGTGGTAAACGAGTGGGCGTTGTCCGCGAATAGATGAGTAGTTGGCGGGGACCGATCTGCTATTTAGCCGCTCCGGGCAAAATAATATTCGCCACCCTTTACACTAACACCATAATAAGTCATGAGCTTGCTTATTCCAAAGATGGTATGATATGTATGTGATATTGTTTTAATTGTATAATATTCAAATAGATAGTAGTTCAAATAAATAGATAGTCTATACAAATACCTTAGTCTACTACGGTTTCTGAACAAGTTTACAAAAATTCATGAGGGTATGTTGGACCCCTCATTTTGCCGCTCTGGCCCGGCCCCCCCTTAGATCGGGCCCTGGTAGTTAATCAGGAATTATCACCAGGGACCAGCACGTGGGCAACGCAAGGCAAGCGTGTGACAATGGGTGGTCACCGAATTGTTCACCCGCAGGAGAGACGCTCTGAAGTTGATGTAGTGAGTGTATACCCATAGTACTCCGGACAAAGAATACTTACCGTTCGAGGTGAGGCGGTGCTGATCGAGTGTCAGGTAGCTCTAATGAGCTATGACCTTTATTTGTATTGCATAAATTATTTCACAATACAACCATTTTGAGTTTAGTGTAGTCACAGAATTAACCAAAGTTTCATAAAAATATAGAATACATTTAATAAACTTTCATCAATTTCATCATACCATACATCATACCTAGATTTTAATTAGGCCTACATAAGAATAAGTATATGCCAACGAGATGAATAAATACATTAAAAATGTAAAACAACGTTTTATTTATGAAACCAACTTTGTAATTCATTTTTAGTTTGAACTACTTCACGATGAGTTTCTGCATAAACACAAAAATAGATTTTTGTGTTAACAATAGTGGTAATTTTTTATCCGGATACCTACCATCAGGACCTTCATCCTACCATCCACCATCCTACCTATGGATAAAAAATCGGTTAGTGCAAGCATTCTGCGGCGTGAACATCGTGCAATCTTCCCATTCATCCGTGTGTGGCAGCACCGTCGTAGCCAACTTCATTCTCTCCAAAAAGCGCGTACCTACGCTAAAACTGGAAACCTACTGTTTTGAACGAGCAACTAGCTTCCAACTTTTTGGCTGACTCCTTGACAATTTTTTGATAACACGGTTGGCGCAGTGGCTTACCTATTGGCTGATACACTGCGTGTCGCGGGTTCGATTCCCACACAGTACAAATAATTGCATGGCCTTTAGTTGGACGTTCCTGGTTTGGCAGTTTGTGTATGTGAGTTTATTATGTTTGTAAAGGCATCCATGATACAAGAGAAATTCTAAGGGTAGAAGAAGGCACAACATTCCCATTTTCATAATGACGAATCCTGACTAATAAGAGAAACAATAGGTAGGTAGGTATCTAGAGATAAACTATTATAACATGGCGCGCCCCTTCGTATTTTACTATTTCAATAATAATGAGTAATTTATGACGCCGCTAGTCTAGCAACAAATCGCTGTTTTGTTTTTGTTTCGAGAGCCATCTCAGTACGCACACATGCGTTGTGAGTCTTGTAAATACTTTTACAAATTCTTTCAAACGTTTTGAATTTGTGGAGTGGCGCGCCATGATTTTGTAGTTTATCTCTACCCACAAATTTTGATCAACAACATCCCCTAAAGTTATTCAACGCGAATACCGTAGTCAATGAGCGTTAAATTGATTTGTGCATATTGCAGCGATACCGCCGCCTGTTATAATTGACGGCAAATAGCTGAGGTAATTAGGTTTGCTGTGCACTGAATTACAGTTAATAACCATATTATGTTGATAGGAATTTATTGTAGCGTGCGCTGTTTGCTGCCTATCAATTACATTGGGAGGAAGGGTTGAAGAAAGAATTAGGTAGGTATTCAAAGCAAGATACTTATAGATACATATAAAGCCTACTAAATCTACTAATAGGAATAAAGCCATGTATACAGCGATTTGCCAGTAAGTTGCCAGTTGCCAGTTGCTCCGTGTGCAAAGCGCCTAAAGAGGTTGTTTATTTCTTTGAATGCGCTAATATCAGCAAAACCTGGGGGCCTACATCATCTCAGCATTCTCAGCAACAGTATTATTTTCATATTGCTTTGCCTTGCGCACTAATGGATTTTCAACGCAACGAAAATCCAAAAACGGAGATAACTTAATATTAAATTGGTAGGTAAGTAGGTACGGTTAAAAGATGGTAAAAGGCCCCCAGGTCCGACTTGAAAACAAAACATAGTAGGTAGTTAATAGTAGCAGAAGTCACAGTTTCACACAAATTTTTACCGTTGAGATTAGATCTCGACTTTGTCATTATCTATTTAGAAAAGCATATGCTAAATAGGTACTGGTGCCGATTCCCTTGTTCACAAACTAGACTAAATTTAGAGAATTGACATCTCTTACTAACATACAGCGAAAGGAAAGGACGGTGACATTAA
This sequence comes from Hoplodrina ambigua, assembly GCA_949774945.1. Taxonomy (NCBI): domain Eukaryota; kingdom Metazoa; phylum Arthropoda; class Insecta; order Lepidoptera; family Noctuidae; genus Hoplodrina; species Hoplodrina ambigua. The sequence goes on from OX458979.1 coordinate 11,580,267, forward strand.
AGAACTAAGTTAGCGATGTCAAATTAGTTTTGCCTTGAACTTCTCCGTATTTTTAATCCATACGTTTTAAGATGTCAACTATAACTGTATGGATGTGTCAGATTGACTAAATTTGACAGCTCTTATTTACATTAGTCTCTTTCTTGTTTTATTGGACAGAAAAAAATGGAAATAGTCTTAATTTTAGTTTAGTTTGTGACCAAGAGAATCGGCACCATTAGCTATTTTTCAGGTGATGAAAGTTATTCTATTTCTTCATCATAATCTGTAAATGACGACAGCAAAATAACAAACCAACTATACTCTCTATCTGGATAGTTGCACTAATTACTTCCGGTATGTCTGCTCCAGATTACACGTGCGCGTGCCTATCGCATTGTCCACTAGACGACATGGCTATTAGGGAAGTTATATAATGCTAAGCTATACAAGCTACATATACCTAGTGGTACCTATTACTGTAATGAGTGTTGGTTTTCCAAGCTACGTATAAAGTAAATTCTTCCTTCTGGCTATAAGATTTTCCCCGTTGGTTTTGTGGTCGCAAGCATGACTGCTCAGCGTGAGGTCCTGAGGTATCATCGACACCCGTCTCGAAAAAAACGTAACGCCGTTGGTCTCGACTGTCATTCGTAGATATTTGGCAGTCGTTACGGGTAGTCAGAAGCCCAAAAGCCTGACAACCAGTCTTGCCAATGGGTATCGTGTAACCCAGTAATTGAGTTTTGAAGGCCAGATAGACAGTCGCTCTATGCTTTATGCTCCATCTACACTAGTATTTAGCTACATCCGGTTAAACTGGCAGCCGACTTCAACATAGTAGGGAAAAGGCTAGCATTAAGAAGCACATGGCTCAGCTATGGCATAAAGACCCTTTAAGAACCCTCATAGGTTATTGAACAATCATGGTGCATTCTCCGCAGGGCTTCCTCTGAGTTGTATAAAACCCCATACAATGCAATCCTGAAATGGCAGCTTAATGATACCTATGTAGATATCTTTTTCGCGCATGCTCAAGTTTTTTTACCGGTACCTACATTATAAGGGACCGCCTCCACGAGCGAGAGAATCGCGGCGACATTATCGTCGTACCACGTATTTTTATACACTCTCATAGAACGTGTCTACACACGGCGATGTTATCGTGGCGTTGCGACGGGTGGCTAAGTGCGAGTGAAACGTAGTAGTATAATATCGCCGCGCGCCTGTTGCTACTGTCGCTACCTGTCAAACGCAATCGTGAGAAAAAATAAACTACTACTACTCTTTCAACAAAACTAAGTATTGCACAAGGCCTTATCGCGGAAACGTGGTGTTCCCTTACGAGGCGTCGCGGTTACGCAGCGATACCGTTGCGAGTCGCGACGATACGCTGGCGAAATAATCGCTCGTTCGTGGAGACTACCCGACGATAGAAGCGTGGACTCTCCGCGATTTCCTCGCTCGTGAAGGCGGTCCCTAAAGCAGTTATGGATAACAAACAATGAATGACATGCGTAAGGAAACAATTGTACGCAACAATAACAAAAAAAAAACTAATAATAAATTTAATCTTAAACGTGCTCGTTTTGTTTGATACTGGACATTACTGAGATATCTTAGTGACCCTATGTCAGATTATTTCCGACTTTTTGGCGGTCGAATCATAACTATTTTATTATTAAACTGCCCCGTTGGTCAAGTGTGCGTGTTCTTAGATATTCAAGGTCAAAGGATGCGAAAATTATTGACATTTTACACATATTACAAAAGTTGTAGAATAATAGAAGGAGCTTATGGCTAAGTAGGTAATAACAGCCGCACGGGTCCATCAGGTTAAGCTACACTTGCCGAGGTTGGTCCATGGATGGGTGTCACACGTGCATCTTTGACAATCGTTATGGGTGGCCCGAAAGTTTGACAGCCAGTCTTACCGAGAGGTAGGTATTAATTACCCAGTTATTGGCTTGTGGAGGTCAGATAGGCAGTCGCTACATGTAAAATATTGGTATTCAGCTCCATCCGGTTAGACTGGGTGCCGACCTCAACGTAGTTGGGAAAAGGCTAGGCAGATTGATTGACTTTATAAAGTTGTAGAATATAAAACTCTCTAAACTTTGACAATAAGGACGCTCACATGTGACCTCATAAGACGTCTGAGACATAATTTAGAATGCTAAAATAAAGGTTTATACAAATATTTGGCTTATTTCGTTTCATTCTAAGGTTGACCCGTTTTTTCACCCTACTTGACTATTCTATGTGACCTTGATAGCGAATCACAAGCTGCAGTCAAGTTTGGAGATTAAGATATATTATAATTTTCGGGCGTTTTTGAAAATATATTTATTGTTAAATTAGGTTCCGCCCGCAACTTCGTCCGCGTCAAAGATGATTTCATCATAAAAAGTTTGACGTCTTTACAGGATACCGTGGCCCCGGAACGTAAAGGGCAACAGAAGGAACAGGGTGGTTTTTTAGTCAGTAAAAGTCTGACAGTCCCTTCCGCCCCACCCATGGCGGAAGGAGTCATTTCATGACTTTTATTACCTCAAAAAAAAAAAACATATAAACTTTGGACACCCGTTACATCTTCTTAGGGGGCAAATTTTGGAAAATTCTCTTAGCGGACGTCTACTAACTATAAACTACCTCCCTGCCAAACATCTTTATGCGTAATTATTATTATTTATATCCATTTATTTATTTAGTATACTTAAATAATTAAATTTTTAAACATTATTATAAAAAAGATATAAAAACATTTAAAAATATAAAAAATAGTATCCCACCGGCGTCGGGAACAGGGTCCAAGCCACCGGTGTTCAGGGCTCCTGAGAAAGGAATCTCCTAACAATACGCGTCGTGTCCAGGAGTACCGCTTTCTGAATCAATCCCTTGATCCAATCGCCCAACGAGAGCCTCCTAAGGTGTTGGTCGAGGCTCTTGGCTATTATGCCATTGGCCGTTACGACTATCGCCACATTGATTATAATAATAATAATAATTATTTTATTTTAATAACTTTGTCGACAATATTTGTTTTGCCCATTAAAATTATACTGACTGTGACCTATCGTACCTAATAGACTTTTATAATAAAATATCGATAGTGCTACAGTTTAATACGAGTCTTTTTCTTGTCAACATCTTCCGATTGTTAATTATTATGATATTTATATTACTATTTAGTTCTGTCTTATTTTTTTTGTCGCTGTGGTTTTTTACTAAATGGAGAAGAGTGAAAAGTTTTTGGTCAGAAAGAGGAGTGCCTCACTACCCTCCGCATATTGTTGTGGGTAGTCTTACATTTTTGCAGCGACAGAATCCTGTAAGTGCTTCGCTTAAACTGGTCAAATGCGAGTTGGTCTCGCACGAAAAGTTTCGTACTACCTTACATTATTTAACATTACACACCAAAAAAAAAAAAAGTAAGGGGTGGGGGGGGGGCATACACACTCTATGAGGATATCAAGTATCTAACTGTTACGTTTCAAAAGATACAGCTCTGTGATAGACGGATAGACAGACAATGAAGACTGCAATAGAGTTCAGTTGGCACCCTTTGAATCATCTGGCCACTCAGTTTCGGATCAAGGCCCGGTCTTTTTCCTAGCATTAGGTATACCTAATACTTCGGAAAAGACCGGGTCTTTATCAGTTCTGCAGTTTTTTTACTGTCCCTGCACCCCGTGGTGATAGGAACATAGTAAAGAAAACTGCAACTACCCATAAAGGAGAAGTTCTTAGTGAAAATAAATATTTTCGCCAATTAGTTAGATTACAATGTTTTAGGCAATATGGATGAGGCAAGTGTACAACGAGTTCAAGTCCCCATACGTCGGAATGTGGGCCTTCTGGAGGCCAGGATTGGTCATCAACTGTCCCGAGTTGGCGAGGAAGGTGCTGGTCAAAGACCATGAGATCTTCAAGAATAGGTTCCTGAGTTCAGGCAAGACCGATCCGATTGGAGGTCTTAATTTATTTACCGTAAATGTGAGTATCATTAAGATAAGTTAGTAGTTTTTTTATCCTAACTCACACGATAAGAACCTCATTGCTTTTATTAGTGAACATTACAGATAAGAATTAGAAAAAAAAATACAAATATTTTGGCCATTAAATCATTATCATCTAAAATATGAGTGACTAGCCTCTGCACGTGTCTTCGTTCGTGCGAAGGTTACAGGGGCCTACCGCCATCTTTGTTATTTCAGCTGTTGGATTTTCAACTCCCGGCGCTGGGCCGAGCGTTGAAAATCCAACAGAGTGCAAGGCAAAGTAATATTAAAATGATACTATTTTAAGAGATGGGGATAGGCCACCACGCTGTTGCCGCCACGACAGGTAAATTAGTTTTATTGACATGTTGGCCTTTGTTATCCAACTATTCTACTACGAAGAAGATTTTGATGATGAATCTTTTTCGGGAGGCAAATTATAAAGTCAAAGTCAAATCATTTATTTCAATAAGGCCACTATAAGGCACTTTTGAACGTCATTACATGAAAAAAAAAATAGAATTGAATCTAGTTGCCCCTTCCAAAAGGTAGTTTTGTATGGAGAAGAATGGGCAAGAAACTCCATACGTACTCTTTTAAAATCAATGTTTTACAATGTTATTATTTGTATACATAGTCATACGTAATTACATGTGAATACAATGCACCTTCTATAAAAAAAACTACTGTATAATAACACACAAAAATAATTTATATTACAAATGGTAAAAAATAAATGGTAATGGTATTCATGGTAAAAATATATATTTAAAGTTACATCATGTTCACATGTTAACAAATATTGGAACTGTAGACAACCACTCTCAACATCTCAACCAACAATGAAACAGCGTGCGAGCCTGCGCAATCCCATAGTAAAAATCAAATAAAAAATAAAAATATAATAAAAATGTCAAAAGAAAAAAGGAAATATATATACACACATATATATATATATATTAAAATTAATATTAACCAGCTTGATTTTGTCTAGAATGAATAGTAATTGTCCTATGGAGCAGGACCAGCATGTTTCCAAGCAGTCTTATCTTGAATATAATCCTCTAATTTATAATATGCTTGGTTGCAAAGTGTACTTTTAATATGTGTCTTAAATTTTCTTTCATTTAATTTTAATATATCAGAAGGTATTTTGTTGTAACATTTAACACAGTACCCCATAAAAGATGTATTTACTTTAGACAATCTAAAATAAGGTTGAGCTATTTTATCTTTATTTCTGGTATTAATATTATGTCTATCACATATTTTCTTAAAAAGTTTTAGATTTTTTCTCACGTACATAATATTTTCATAAATAAATTGGCAAGGCACTGTCATAATATTAATCTTCTTAAATACTTCCCTAAGAGATTCGCGACGAGGTAGATTGTAAATGGCTCTGACAGCTCTCTTCTGTAAAATAAAAATGGTTTCAATGTCAGCAGCCCGACCCCACAATAAAATGCCATAAGACATAATGCTATGAAAGTAGCTGAAATAGACTAATCGCGCAGTCTCTACATCTGTCAACTGTCTTATCTTTCTAACAGCATACGCTGCTGAACTTAACCGTCCCGCAATAGATGTTATATGAGGTCCCCATTGTAATTTGTTGTCGAGCGTGATTCCTAGGAAAACCGTTTGATTAATAAATTCCAGTTTTTCTCCATTCAATATTATATCACATTCGCTACTTCTAACATTTGGTAAACTGAATCTAATACATTTAGTTTTTTTTTCATTTAATACTAAATTATTAACTGTAAACCAATTTTGGACCTGAAGAATAGAGTTATTCACGTCGTCAAGATTTTGTGACCGCCTGTCTATTTTAAAAATCAATGAGGTGTCATCTGCAAATAACACCATCTTCGGTTCATTTTCCAGTAATTGAGGCAAATCATTTATATAAACTAGAAATAGAAATGGACCCAATATCGAACCTTGAGGAACGCCCATAGTCGTTTCAGACCCCAATGAGTTTACGCCGTTTACCTGAACTTTAGCCTGTCTACCTATCAGATATGACCTTAGTAAACCAAGAGATGTTTTACTAATCCCGTAGTACTCCAGCTTCAACAAAAGTGTCTCATGGTTAACGCAATCGAACGCCTTTGAGAGGTCGCAAAAGATTCCAACGGCATCTTGAGCTTCCTCCCAGGGGTTAAAAATGTTCTTTAGTAGGGTGACACCAGCGTCAGTTGTACAACGCCCTTTGGTGAAACCGTACTGTTGTTCATGAAAGATGGAGTTTTTATTAAAGTGACGTAACATTTGATTGAGCATTAACTTTTCAAATACCTTACTGAGAACTGGGAGAATCGACACAGGCCTATAATTGTTGGGTTCCTTACTATCACCCGCTTTAAACAATGGTACGACTTTACTGTGTTTCATCAGATCGGGAAAGACTCCTTGGTCTACACTGGCGTTAAATATTAAGGCTAAATAGGGCGCAATGGTTTCGATAATAGACCCACTAACTTTTACAGACATTCCCCAAAGATCTTCTGTTGATTTAATTTTAAGATCCTTAAAAGTTTTTATGACAGCCTGGGGGTTAGTATGTTGAAATCTAAATTCCACAGGGCAAGCCTTAACATTATTTTTAAGTAAGGCAGCAGAGAGAGCGGGGGAGGAATTCAAAGCCTCAGTAGTTTGAAGGGGAATATTAGCAAAAAAAGTTTCAAATTCCTGGGCTACTTCTATATCTGTATTAATAGGGCCATGTGCAGTCTCTAAATTAAATTCAGTATTACGCTGTTTTTTTCTACCTGTTTCATTGTTTATTATTTGCCAAGTAGTTTTTATTTTGTCATCAGCTGACTTTATTTTTTTACTTATGTGAAGAGCTTTCGCTATTTTACAAACACTTTTAAAAAGCTTTGAATATTTGGAAACATACTTATGAAAATTTATATTAATTGTATGTTGCTTTAGTCCATAAAGTTCAAATAGTTTTTCTCTGCTTTTACGAATACCTGGAGTCGCCCAGTCGCTAAATAAGAACTTTGTGTAAATACTTTTAGTTTTTAGCGGAAAATTGTCATTAAATTGGATTTTTAAAATTGAAAAAAATTCGGCATAAAACTCATTTGAGTCACCTATATTATTGAAACTATGAGTGCATAATTTACTGGACAAAGAATTATTAAATTTTTCTAAACTTTTACAATTAATTGGCCTAAACCTAATTTGAGTTTTTTGTAGTGGTACGTAGGCACAGAACGTAATTGATTGTCCACTATGATCAGATGGCAGCCTGTTAACAATTTCCTTATGAAGGTATTCACAATTACAAAATATATTGTCAATACAAGTGGCAGAAGAAGCTGTCACTCGGGTAGGCTCACTAAAAACATTTGACAAATCAAATGATTTGAAAAGGCTTAATAATCTGATACTACTAGTGTTACTTTCTAACAAATTAATATTAAAGTCACCACATATAATGATTGATTTACTACTAATACTAACTCTTTTTAATACATCTTCCATTACAGAATCAAACACAGATAAATTCTGGTAACTGGGAGGTCTGTATACACAAACTATAACATGCTTATCAAGCTCAACACAGGACAATTCAATGGTGTGTTCAACCGATAGTCTAACAATGTCTTTACGTTCTTTAGATTTAATTGAATTTTTAATAAGTATTAATGAGCCACCATGTATCATCTGTTTCCGGCTGAAGTGACTAACTACACAATAATTTTCATAATTAATAGACATTACTTGGTTATCTTTAAGCCAATGTTCGGTAAAACAAACAATATCAAACTTGGTTTTTTCTAGAAACATCTCAATTTCTAGTAATTTGGAAGAGCAACCTTGAATATTTTGACTAAACAATTTTAAAGTATGTTGCTTTCCCTTACATGCTACCTTGCCAGAAGATACCTTTTTATTATTCAGTAATAATAAGTGATTATTTGAAGAGGTAACTTCTGTTGTCTCACAATTTAGTTTAAAGAGTTATCCGGAGTGACCCCCACAACCTCAACCGAAGAGTTAAAGATACCGGTGTGTGTTTCAGCAGAGAGAGAATACCCTATCTGGCTGGTATTGGCCTCCAAAGGTATTGGTATTATTGGTGGACACTCCTTCGTACACAGTAAAAATTCACAACAATCAATCACTGTGTTGTTAGCAGAAGTATACAACACAGTTTCGTCACTTATCCTACATTGTGTTATATTTGCTATAACAATGTTAATATTATATGCTATCAACATAGCAATCAAATGTCTACATTCTCCAGACAGGGATAAAGTTCCCTGAGTTAACTTAAAAGTTATAATTACCTGAGTTAACTTTATAGTTATTAGACCTCCGCTAACCTATACTGACCTTATTGGTGAGGTTCTTCAGAAAGGTCAGGTGCGCAGTACTCGTAACCGGCGTGCGAAAGGAGTAGGTATGTAAGGATCGTAGTAGGTGGCGTTCTGTGGTTACTGTCTACCTCCATGGAAAAAAGGCGTGAGTTTATGTATGTGTATCTTATTATGATCATAGAAAATATTGAAAACGAAAATTCACAAAAAAAATATCATATTAAAAAAAGCTTTCAATATGTGATGAAAAACACACAAGTGAAACTAAATAAAAGGTCGTAATTAATTATTATCTTAAAATGTCTGAACAAAAATTAAATTATAACAATTAAATAATTTACATAATCTGAGAGAGTTTGTTTTATAATTGGAAAAAGCGTTGAATCAAACAAGAACATACGTTTATTCATGTTTTTATGAAACCACAGAACGCCACCTGCTACGATTCTTACATACTCCTTTCGCCTCGTCCACGTTCATACATCTCGTCATACAAGCACGCGGGTTACGAGTACTGCGCACCTGACCTTTCTGAAGAACCTCGCCAGCTTTCACAATTTCAACTGACGTTCAGGTAATCGCCGAAATTGTAAAAGCTGGCTGCTTCCAGCATATTGATGAAGATATGGCAGGTTATGGCGAAGTATTAAACCTGGGCTTTCTTTGCTTGAAAAGTTCAAGTACCTCATCTATTTTATATTGTTATACAATATCATAAACGTGAAAGTTTGTGAAGATGACCACTGAAGAGATTTGGGTGAAAATTTGACATTAGTTATAGCGTTAAAGAGTAACAAACATCCATGAATCCATCCATCTTCACAGACTTTCGCTTTTTATATAGTAGGACTAGTAAGAAAGTGGGAAGTTCATATCGCACTGCAGGAAAAGAGTTCTAGCTAGCAAAATTTTGTTCAAGATTACTGCTTCTGCTGTAAAGACGTATTGTGACAAAAGCATTTTTTGTTGTTACTAGGATCCAACGTGGTCCTTCCTAAGGCGGCGTCTCACAGTTCTTTTCACGGCAGCCAGGTTAAGGAGTCTCAATAACCTGCTGACGGCCAAAGCCACAGATCTCGTTATGCGTATCAAAAATGAAATGAATAATAAAGAGCCTGTTAACTTGAGGGTAAGATTTGGCCAGGGGGCCTTGGATTTTCAACACTCGGTTCAGCGCCGAGAGTTGAGAATCCAACAACAGAAATTACATAGTTTTATTAAAATGGTACTGTTTTTAAGAGGTGGCGGTAGGCCCCCTCCTGCTTGAGCTTTAAATAGGCTAAATAAAATTTTACAGTTTTTCTATCATGTTCTGAGCACTTGGCAGTGTTATGCATCCCTGCATCTACCATTTTTAACAGACTATATATTTATTATACCTTCAGTCAAAGTCAAATCTTTTGTTTCTATTTGACCATTAAAAGGCACTTTTGAAACCATTTACAAGAAAATAAAAGTAATTTTATTTAGTTAACTGAACACTGGACACTGCACTGCACTGTTACTGGACTGCCTCGTTGGTCTAGTGGTCGCAAGCGCGACTGCTGTGCATGAGGTCTTGGGTTCGATTCCCAGGTCAGGCAAAGTGTTATTGGGTTTTTCCATCAGGAATTTCTCAGTAGCAGCCTCGGAGTCTGGATCTGTGCCCGGTTGATGGCAATAGGCTCGCCCCCTATTACATGGGACTAAAAAACATAACTGGCGAAATGTGGGTGTACTAATGGGTACACCTCTGCCTAACCCTTCAGGGATTACAGGCGTGATGTTATGTGTTATGTTATGTGTGTTTATTTAGTTACTATTACAAAAAATTTCAACCAGTTCGTTTGGATCTTTTCCTAGAGCCAATTTTTCCTGGATTTAGACTTCGAACACAGAAGTACTTTTCTATTAACCCTCATTTCTCTCCAGGTCGTATGCTCAGACTTCACGACCGACGTCATAGGCGAGGCCGCGTTCGGCCTGACGAGTGAGGCTGTAAGAACTGGGGACAGTATCATGAGACGAGTCACCAGAGACTTCGTGAAGTTCAACTTCCATAGAGGACTGTGTTGGTCCAGTATATTTTTCTTTCCTGAAATGGTCGATATTTTTAGGCAAGTATTTTGGTAATTTCTTGAAGATATTTCGTATTAGAAATGAGGAGACTCGTAGAAGAACTAAGGTATCCAACTTAGCTCTCAGAATTGCGAAACTCAAGTGGCAATGGGCAAGGTACGTAGCTTGTAGAGCAGACGGCCCTTGGGATGTAAGGCAACCACATACTCAGTGGCGACCACATACTAGAAGGCCCAGTGTGGAAAGGCCCACCACGAAGTGGAGCAATGACCTAGTGAAGGTCATTGGTCAAGAAAGGAAGGAAGCGTCATCGCAGGACCGGTCATTGTAGCTATCTTTAGGAAAGGCCTATGTCCAGCAGGGACGTCGTTCTGCTGAAATGATGATAATATTTGCTGATGCGTCTGGATTGGGCATAATTGGTTAAGGCCTGGACTGCCTCGTTGGTGTAGTGGTCGCAAGCGCGACTGCTGTGCATGAGGTCTTGGGTTCGATTCCCAGGTCGGGCAAAGTGTTATTGGGTTTTTCCATCAGGAATTTCTCAGTAGCAGCCTCGGAGTCTGGATCTGTGCCCGGTTGATGGCAACAGGCTCGCCCCCTATTACATGGGACTAAAAACATAACTGGCGAAATGTGGGTGTACCAATGGGTACACCTCTGCCTAACCCTTCGGGGATTACAGGCGTGATGTTATGTATATGGGCCTGTGTCGCCTGCAATAAATGAGTTATTATTATATTATAAGATTGCAAATACTTAATTGAAGTCTTTATTCAAAATGGATCTCCCAATTTTCTTCATTACTTTACTCAAATAAATTCTTAGGTCAAGGAGAAAATGAGTTTTCCAAATTCAGACTTTTAAATTAGCAGCATTAATTTAGACTTCATTTTTAATAAGAAAAGTTATAATTTGATTCGGTTTTGTAATTTTATTACGCTTTTACTGCAATTTTACTGACATCTTTCTTTGCTATTGGAATCCATTTAGGGATTTTTAACTATGAAAAAATATTGATTGAGATATTATCAATGCCATACTTTTTATGTAGTGCCAAAACGAGTGTACTGTTAAGTCTTTAATTTTTAACCTAACATTCGCTGTTAACTACATAGCGACACTTCTCCAAAATGCTGTTAGATTGAAAATACAACCCATGCCTGAACACTGACTCCCAAAATACAGGTCCCGGCCTAGTTTGGGAATAGTTTCGCTATTAATTTTCTGTCATAATGTGTTTTCCTATAGGTTTTCCCTCTTCCCGAAGGATACATTAGAAGTCCTACGTCACATATTCCGCACGATCATAGAGCAGAGAGGAGGTTATAATAAGGAGATCAAAGAGAGTAGGGACCTCCTTGATGCTCTGCTTAAGATCAAGCAGGAGGCTGCTGCTGAAAACGAAGGTAAACTTTGGTTTAGTTTTAGCCAAAATTAATTAATCCACGTCATATTTTTCTCCATTTTAATAAGTAATTATGATATTGGATATATAACTCGAAATAATTTTAATTATTATTTCGAGTTAAATACAAACGGATAGAAGATGATAGAAGATGGCAATAACTGTTTAATTTATAGGAAGGTAAATAATTTGGCAGATGGACAAATAATACAATCTAATTAGTAAAACTAAATCATAGTTTGACGATTGTGGGTTGCCTTGTCTTATCAGAACTATGCTAGTTATAATTTAAAAAAAACACCTGTTTTTAAACAACTTCTCATTTGTAATAGACACCTTTTACATCCGTTTTCATTAATTAATTGATAATTAAGTAATGAACCAAATTTTAACAAGCATAGTGTTGAAAATTGCATGCAATTACGCGTGGCATTTAAATCTTGCATGCAATTTCAACTCTTATTTCCATTGAAATTAAATTCAATTTAAAAAGGTAAGAGTTCGAGGCAGAGCTTAAGATGTTACATTTCAACGTCAGACATTTCTTAGACCCATAAGGGAACACTTATACACTCCTAACATGAACTTAGTCTAACAGTTGAACTTTAACAAGCGTTAACGTTCACTTTGTTTGAACTCGAAATAACGTTGAAGACGAACAAACGGAAAGTTTACGTCTTGAATGAACTTCTATTCATTTTAGAGGTGATGCACTTTCTAGTGTTATTTGAATTGAAATATAAGCTGTGTTTGACATAATAATCTTGGTCATTAGCTTTTCGAAGCGAGCAGTTGTCTTTTTTGTGCAATTAAACAAAATATTTAAACAAAATATTGCTCGTCATCTCAATAAAATGTGGTTTATGCTTTTGATCTTGATAAGAAAAGGCGTCGAGTTTGGTAAGCCCTTACATTTTTATGTGAAGCTTGTGTTTGGTTTAACATAAAAATACTTAAATGAAGGCATTACTACAATTTATTTACCTGCTACTTGTCTGCTTGTTGACTATTTTATAATGCTCTGAGTGTCAAAACATTACGTAAATTCTGGTACCAGTAAAAAACTGGTATCGAGATATCGAGAAAAAATCGAGATCGCGTAACAAGTCAAGTTTATTTAACTTGACTTGTTGCGCGATCTCGAGATTTTTTCTTTTAGATCACTAACTAATAGAACTCATATTCATACTTACGTGGCGAAAAATGAACTTTAACTAAATATGTATTCGATTATTTAAACAAAAAATGAACTAAAATGCATATTTATTCCAGAAATTAGCGAAGACTTATTGCTAGCTCAAGCGGCCATCTTCCTTCTTGGGGGCTTTGACACATCTGGTGTGACGCTAACTTGGACCCTGTACGAACTAGCGTGGAACCCGCTTTGTCAAGTAAGTTGTGTTTTAGGAAGATGGGAAATTATTTTATGTTATCATTATGTTAAAGCTGTTGGTCACGGTTGTCAATTGTGGATCTTTGGCAGTCGTTACGGGTCGTCAGAAGACCGAAAGTCTGACAACCTGTCTGACCAAGGGATATCGTATTACCCAGTTACCGGGTTGTGGAGATAGGCAGTCGTTCCATGTAAAATACTGGTGTTCAGCTGCATTCGGTTAGACTGGAAGCCGACCCCAACATAGTTGGGGAAAGGCTGGGCAGATGATTATGATGAGTCGGAGAACCGAATAGTAATAAACGCAGTACGCTACATAAACAATTATAACTACTTAATCTACTTATAGATATGTGCCCTTTGACCAGGCGGGCGAGGTCTTGAGCTACTAAATAATGATAAAAAAAATGTTTAGAAATAGTTTCTCGACCTTGATGGATGATTCTTGTACCTACTTCTAATCAAAATTGAGCAATTTTATTTTTAAAAATTACAAGTAATGGTATTCAGGGTGGCCCTGAATACCATTATTTATCATTATTATATTTAGTTGGTACCTATTAATATTTACATATTTGCATTTAAGTCAAATCTCAGCATATTCTGTTCAGCTGTATAATCGTGAAAGATTTACAAACATCTATCCATCCTCACAAACTTTAGGCTGGTTTTAGAGTCGCGCTGACGCGTACGTGCCAGCGCTGACGGCGAGGCGGTGGTCGGCGCTGAGCCGTGCGCGGCGTACGCGCCGTCATACAAATTGAGCCGTCAGCACCGACGGTCAGCATGTCTCTAAAACCAGCCTTATATTGGTACTAGCTTCCACCCGCGACTTCGTCCGCGTCAAAGTGAATATATTATCTTACGAGAACCGTATATTTTTCCAAGATATAAAGCGGACTACGTGCTATTCCAGACTATAATCTATCTCTGTGCCAAATTTCATCCAGATCCGTTCAGCCGGTCTGGCGTGATTGACATTAAACATACATCCATCCAAACTTTCGCATTTTTTATAGTAGTAAGATATACATAAAGCAGGATGTCCTCGTTTTCAACGTCAACACGTTGTTCAGAATCTCGCTTGACGTGAAATGACGTGTGAAGGCTTAAAAACAACGAAGAAATTAATTCCGTAATCTACATATTAATGCACATGCGAAAATACACAACAATGTAATGCAGCCTTTTCCAAAGAAGGCGATAACGCCCCCTTGTGGGCGCTGCAGGTCTAAAGGGAGTCTAAGAGACCCAGAAAAAAAATCAAGGCGTTGTGTAGAGGCTTAGAGAGCGATTTGTAATTTCACCTATTATTGGCGCCACAAGTCGTGAGCACGGATTGTAGGATTTCGCGCATGTCCACTTTTGGCCAAATAAAGGCTAACACATATTCCTTGTAAATGTATTTAAAAAAATTAAAACACAGCATTTTTATAAAACGAAATAACAAAAATGAACTTTTAAAAATTCAAAACGTTATTCACTAATATTGCACAAAAGTGTACAGTAGCGGAATGACAGGCGATCGACCAATAGACGATGAGCATCAATTGACGAACCAATCGCATGCAGCCGACTGCAAGATCGGCGCCCCCCGCCTTCTTCATTCTGCCATTCCGCTAAAGAGCGACAAATGCGCAGGTAAAATTTGTGCTCACCATTCGTGGCGGTACATAGGTACCGCACTCATTTTTTCACCTACAAAAAATTGAAATTTGTGCAAAAATGGGGGCGCTGGAAAATATTAATTTCTCAAAGTGTGCAGTAGACAATATAAGCTTGGGAACCCCTGTTGTAATGAATATTAATAAACTGTTGTTTATTTATTTATTTTGAGAAACTCGTTACTTTTTTTTTAGTTCAAGGATGTGGTGCCCTTTACGTTCATGTTTTCTCAAATTTAAAATGTCGAAATTGAAGTGTTAAACTGCTGAATTGATTTTTATATTTGGTTAAGAACTAGCTTATTACCTGCCCACTGTTATATTAATTCTAGAAAATTTACTTCCAGAATATCCATATTTAATTAATATTATAAATATGAAAGTAACCCTGTCTGTCTATTTTTTACGCTTTTACGACTAAACCACTGAAGGAATTTTGATTAAAATATGGGAAAGGTTTGAACCTCAATAAAGGACATAGGCTAGTTTTCATAATATTGAGTACAGTGACCTCTTTTCAGGTTTATAATAAACAATTAAGTTTGTATAAATATTTATACATTTTTTAGGAGAGACTCTATCAAGAACTTTTGGAGGCAAAACAGAAGAATGGCGACAAAGAACTAGATGCTACCACGCTGTCAGAGTTGACCTACATCAACTGTGTTATTAAAGGTACACATGTTTCACAAGGTTACGTTCAATCTTCGAACTAAAACACATTAAAAATACAGTTGAAATTTCTTTGTCAGTGCTACATAATAAATGGGGCACGGATTTTTTTATTTATCGCAAATTGGACATTGGACGGTTACGTAAGTTGTAGATATTATATGTCATTTACACGCTCATCTCATAATACTATCAAAACTTACTGATAAATAGGGTTACCATACGTCCCGTATATACGGGACTGTCATCGTATTTACCGATTATATAATTTCGACAATATTTAAAGGACAATTTAAAATTACCTACATGCGCCTGGTCCTATGTTTATATTAAAAAAGAAAACTAGACCATTATAAAAGTAAAATCAAGCTGAAACTATGACTGAACCAAAAAATGAATGTCTTAATTTTATTTAAATTGAAAATTGTTGTAGGTTGTAGGTATTCGAATAAAAACTTTAATTTCGACTTTTTTATTTGATTTATTGGCAACGTCCCGTATTAGTCATCGAAAATTATGGCAAGCCTACTGATAAAATCGTCTTCCAATCATCCGTGAACACAGCACAGCGAAAAACAAGAGCGGAATTATATCTTGCATGTAATTTAAACCCGTTTCACGTAATCATCTAGCTAGTATGATTAGAAAATCAAACATAACATTTTGGTTTCCTTCCTAAACAGAGGTCCTTCGCAAATTCCCATCAATGGGCTGGCTGGATCGCATAGCTTCCCAGGACTACGAAATCGACGACCACCTCACAATACCCAAGGGTACAGTGATCTATGTTAATGCTGTGGGCATGCAGCAGGATCCGAAGCATTTCCCAAATCCCCTGGTGTATGACCCTGACAGGTTTCTACCGGAGAATGAGAGGAACATCACACCGTATACGTTCTTGCCTTTTGGGGAGGGACCTAGAGGATGTATTGGTGAGTTCTTTGGATGTTACGACATTTTTAACTCCCGAAGCAAAAATGACGATGTGACGGCGGCCATCTTGAATTTTCATCAGACATAGCTACTAACACTCCCGACTAATTCACCTTTTAAACAAAACAATCAATCTCAAAATTGGTTCATCCGTTCGGGAGTTACGATGCCACAAACAGATACACACATAAACACTTTAAACTTATTACACATCGTTGTTTTTGCGTCGGAGATTAATAATTTAGCTAAACCACTTTTATTTTAACCACCAGACCACCACACTTTTATTGTTATTTTTCATTTTTTTTCCACTTCTTTTTTAATTTCTTATAGTTTATAGTTAAATACTTATTTATTTGTGTTTTATGAGCCTTAGTTGCCTGAATTAAATGTTTTATTATTATTATTTTCTTTCAGGCAAGCGATTTGGTTATCAAACAGTGCGTTGTGGCTTGGCTTCCATAATCCTGAACTTTGAACTCCGAGCTCTTCCTAACACGCCAAAACCAAACGACTGTCACATCGAGAAGAACGGCTTGTTCCTAGGTCCAGACAAGAAGCTGTCTGTTGAATTTATATTGAGAAAGTAATAACAATCTATTTTAAGAAGAAAGAAAGAAAGAAAAAAAAGATAGAAAGAAAGACAGAAAGAAAGAAAGAAAAAAAAGATAGAAAGAAAGACAGAAAGAAAGAAAGAAAGAAAGAAAGAAAGAAAGAAAGAAAGAAAGAAAGAAGGAAAGAAAGAAAGAAAGAAAGAAAAATAAAAAGAAAGAAAAAAAAAGCTTTTTATTCACGTGAAAGCGACGCACAATACAACATAATCTTTTTCAACACCCAACAAAATAAGTTGGTTAGTTGTTGGTTGGTTGGTAGTTGGTTGGTTGGTTGGTTGGTTGGTAGGTTGGTTGGTTGGTTGCCATTTAAAGGACATACGACTGGATTCTTTATGAACATAAATTTTTATCTAACATTAAAAATAAAACCAATCTATATTAATAAGACTTTAATTTAATTTTATCCTATAGAAATAATCGGCTTAACATGAAAAAGAATAAAGTGTTAAGGAAAATTGTTTAGAAACAGTACAATGCCTTGCTAATAGCGGCTTATGGAAATTACTTTTATTCAGATCTTTGAATAGCTTAAATATAAAAAGTCATTGCACACCTTCAGAGTCGGAAGGAAAATTGAACTTTATATTGTGGCAAACACAGTATATATTTCCATAAGTAAAAGTAGCAGTGGTGTAAGGTACTAGCGTTGTGATGGCTCAGTGTTTAAGATACCCGCCTCTCAAACATGAAGTATTAATGTGGCTTTTCCTATTTCATATGTATGTACTTTCTTAGTTTATTTCGGATATTATTGACATCGGTAAACGAGAACTTCGTGAGGAATCCTGGAATATATATCAGAAAGGTTGATGGGAATAGGCTCGCCCCTATTACATACATGGGACTTAAACATAACAAAATGTGAGTTTACTAATTCAAAAAAATGTGAGTAGGTATACTAATGGGGGTATGTAGGTATAGGTATGTAAACATAACTGGCGAAATGTGGGAGTACTAATGGGTACACCTCTGCCTAACCCTTCGGGGATTACAGGCGTGATGTTATGTTATGTTATGTATACTAATGAGTTTACTAAACTATACTACACCTCTGAATAACTCTCTATGGATTACAGGCGTGAACTTATGCAAAAAAGAACAAAGTAACATCGCTTCGTCGATTGACAACGTGACTTAACGCGGCTTATGTCAATCCCATACATTTTAGTCTTTCACGTGGTCATCGCTTCGTCGATTGACCACGTGACTTAACGCGGCTTATGTCAATCCCATACATTTTAGTCTTTCATGTGGTCATCGCTTCCTCGATTGACCACGTGACTTAACGCGGCTTATGTCAATCCCATACATTTTAGTCTTTCATGTGGTCATCGCTTCGTCGATTGACCACGTGACTTAACGCGGCTTATGTCAATCCCATACATTTTAGTCTTTCACGTGGTCATCGCTTCGTCGATTGACCACGTGACTTAACGCGGCTTATGTCAATCCCATACATTTTAGTCTTTCACGTGGTCATCGCTTCGTCGATTGACCACGTGACTTAACGCGGCTTATGTCAATCCCATACATTTTAGTCTTTCACGTGGTCATCGCTTCGTCGATTGACCACGTGACTTAACGCGGCTTATGTCAATCCCATACATTTTAGTCTTTCATGTGGTCATCGCTTCGTCGATTGACCACGTGACTTAACGCGGCTTATGTCAGTCCCATACATTTTAGTCTTTCATGTGGTCATCGCTTCGTCGATTGACCACGTGACTTAACGCGGCTTATGACAATCCCATACATTTTATTCTTTTCTAACTTCGTTATCGTTTTGAAATTGTTACTTTGTCTAAGCCCCAGAGAAGGAGTAAGAAAAAACATAATTTTCATTTCGCACCCCTCCGCAGTTCCGACGCTTTTCCGCAGCGCTTCTCGTATAACGATGGACATAATCTATGCTAAAACGAGCGTACCCAGAAGATGCCTTGTATGTTGAATTCCTTAATCCTAATCCTACCCGGTTTTAGACCCCGGAAACTATTAAAAACAAGTTAAGCGCGAAACCTCGACAGTAATGTGAAATACGTTTTAGATGAAGCTGGGTGATGTGCACGATTGCCGGCCGGAGTTTGTTGTTTGTTTGCAACTTTAGAGGTTGAGAAGTGATGAATCCCGGGTAATTGAGTGTGAATTTTAGGTACCTACCGAATATTTTTAACTGACTTTTTGACTGGTTATTTATTTATTTAAGTAACATGGAAGACCTACAGCTAGAAAAAAACAGACTAGTGACAGAAAGTTAGACTGAGAGCCAATTACAGGTCTTCACATATAAGTAGGGAATAGAACATAGTACTATGTTCTATGGACACTACAGTAGGCTACGGGCACACAAAACAACATAAAGAAATTATTATTAAATTTTTTATTTATGTTCAGTGATATTATCGTCAATTGTGGACGCATTTTTAAATTCCAGTTTTTAATGAAGGTTTTATGCATAGGAATAAACATTTTTGAAAAGTCTTTAAAAAAAAAGACAATGGGTAATTTCTGTTTCTATGAAAACTTTGAATCGGTCTAATGTACTCCTAGCTGTAACACAATTTTTCGTAAATGTGAGAACATTTTAGACCTATCCTGCTTATGAGTCGAAAGCATCATTAAAATCGGTTCATTCATTTTAAAAATTAATGACTTGAAAGTTTGTGTGAAGTGGCGTACAGTGGAAACGCACTTGTTTGATGCGATTACATAATATCCTTGTCAATTAATTGAAAACCCCTGAAGTTTGTAGAGCACTTGTTTTTTGAACCTTTCAATTACCGTAGAGAACACTCACTCGAATGAGTTTGGTTCATCGGCGCTCTGTTTGAATGAGTTTTCAGTGGTCAGACCATTTAATTAAAGCTTTGGTCAAACAATTAAAGTACCTACCTACCTACCTATATTTTTTCATGTATCACGGTAGATTGACTAAATATGAATTTATAATGTCATTTTTGGGATTTTATAGTCAAAGTTAAAACATTTATTTCAATTAGACCATTTAGGCATTTTTGAACTGTCAAGGAGACGGTCAGTTAGTCAGAAAGTTGAAGCTTGTTGCTCGTTACAAAACGTAGGTAGATCTCTATGGAGAATTATGGATAAGGCGAAAGGAGCATGTAAGGATCGTAGCAGGTAGCATTCTGTTGTTTCTGCCTACCCCCATGGGGAAATGGCGTGAGTTTATGTATGTAATATAACTGTGTGCTATACAATCGTGACATTTTATTTTCCATTATTTCCACAAACGTTTCATTACTGAAAGTGTCGATATCCACTTCAAACTGATCGCTATGGATACGGGATTATTGTGCGAACTCCATTAAAAACGGATCGTTATGTAAACCGCATCGCGAATTGTAATCCGATTAGGTTTATTTGTACTTGTTAATTCTTTTATTTATTCAGTATTTTTTTATTACTTACAATAAAGGATATTGCGTTTTTTTTTTTAATTGTAGGTATATAATAAAAGCCTTTTATTGCCCCACTGCATACCAAAGGTCTCTTCTCGTACATAGAAGGCACGAGCATTGATCACCACGTTTGTTCAAGGCGGTTTGCTTATTTCTTTTAATTATAAGTCTAGGTTTCCTCACGATGTTTTTTTTACCGATGTCAGTGATGTTTAAGATAAACTATAGAATTACATATACATTAAAAAAAATAACAAATTGTAGGTAGGTACAAGGCACCTAAAAAAAAGTTTAAAAGCCTAAAAAATAAATTAAAAAAAACCATATTTATGTATTACCAGCGACAATCAGTGTTGAAAACGTAAACGCATTTGAATATTTGACAGTTTATTTTTTTAAGAATAGTTTATCATTAAATGACTTCCCCTCTGGAAGCGGAAGGGAGTGTCAGACTTTTACTGGCTAAAACCCATCCATGTTCCTTCTAGTGCCCTTTCCAATAAATCGCAACCCTGGCAGGATATTTGACAGATTGAGACTAGGATAAAAACGCGACCATACAAAAAAATACACGTTCACAAACTACACAAATAGCACCACTTTAACAACGACACAATCTTCAAAACCCAGCAAACAGTATGAAAATTAATTTCAGCCAAAAGTCAAAAAGCCAGAGGGCCAGCAAATTGCTGGGTCGCGTCAAGTTGGCTGCTAACGAGTGCCAACTTTGACGGCAAGCCCGCGGGCCTAACGACTGGAAACAGGCTGAACAATGCATTGCGGGAAATGAAACGCAACTAGGTACCTATTACTACTAGTTTTTTAGGGATCCGCACCAGAATCGTGCCAAATGCAACCTAAAAACTATTAAAAGTCACTTTTGAACATCATTTACATGAAAAATTAATTGAATCTCATTGCCTCTTCCAAAAAGTGGTTACAATATGCTTTGGTATTGGTGTTTTTTACCCGAAGGGTGCCGACGCCTATTAACACTTTAACTGTCCCTAGCATATTATTATCCGTGTCTATCACCAAATGTCCAATAATATAAACAATAATAAAAAAAAAAAAACATCTACGGAATCCTAAGCAGCCATCAGATATAGGTATATATTTTTAATGTATTAAATGTCATGCACGGACGTATCAAGAAAGGTTTTCAGTGCATTACATGTAATGCATGGACAGTTAAAGTGTTGTTAACCCGTAGACTGCGGGCGAACATTCGCTACGCCAAACGCAAGTGCGGCTAGCTACCAATGTTCGTGTGTTCGCCATAGAAAAACACATACGATATACAAAAAACACACCCCCCCAAGTTTCAGATCTCTACGTTCAGCGGTTTAGGCTGTGCGTTGATCCGTCCGTCAGTCAGTCATTCAGGGCAAAGCATTTTATATGTAGGTATAGAAGATGTGAAGTAAACCTCAATTTCAGTCGATTCCAAGTACATATGCTAAATGTACATACATAGTTAATACTACATACGTACTTGTAATAGAAAGAGTTTTATTATAATCCTCCTTTCTATTCTTTGTAAGATATGTATTTATATATGTATATATTATATTTTTATATATGTTTATGTATTAATATAGCATTTTATAGTAAGTATGTAGAATTTAATTATTTTGTACTTGTGTACACTTTATTTTATTATGTAAAATATTTGAGTATTTTTTATTTTTATTTTTTTATAATTCTCTGATTTTGTTGTTTTACTCTTGTAAAAATTGCTTGCACCTACCATGTTATCTCTTCACCACCTCTGGTTGACTGTTAGAGAATGCCTAAGGCATTAAGTCCGCCTTTGTACATTTGTTGCATTAAGTTTAAATAAATAAATAAATAAATACTTTACATATGTAAAGTTTATCTTGGACATCACTGACATCGGTGAAGGAAACATTCTAAGGAAACCAGGACTACTACTGTCCCATTCAAACCATATCAGAGGCCTTTGAGGCGGTTTAGAAACTCTGACACTAGGGTGTGTGGGGTCGTAAGACTTTACTGCCCACACGATAAGAAGAAGAAGAGTACATATGCAGCTATTTGTATTACGCAAACAGGTAAATTCACCTCGTTAATATCAATTAAGAACATGAAACAAGGAACCTGTATGTTACTGACCAAATCCATTTTATCACCGCAGAATTTCCGCTTAATTTCTACGACGCTTCATACATTATTAACCTACACTGTTACTGTACCTCTCCGTTCCTATCTATCGGATTACATCAGGAGAGCATTAGTTATTTACTAACGTACGGTAACGATGCGCTATCCACAACCTGTCTGATAGATACCGATCCATGTATCGGGATAAAATCTAGAGAAATTGCTAAAAAACTAATCTAATTTAGAATGTTGGTTATATGTATTTTTAGTGTTTTACTGACGATAAAGATTTAACGGCTGATTTTTCAATCGTCATATAACTCTTATCAAAAGTTTAAATATGGCGGTTTGACAGCTTTCGTAATGAAAATATGTCAAACTGTCAATTTTTTTTCTTTGGATAAAAGTTATCTGACTATCAAAAAATTAGCCATAAATCAAATGGTCTATTTAAAAAATAAAATCTTTCAAATTTGGAACGGTTAGTTCTGAATTTGAATGTTGGCTCTGTCATTAAGAAAAGAGGAGTAGAAAACTATATGAATGGAGGATTTATTTAAATAGGCAGTGTGACAGTGTGGTTTCTGACAGTTGGTAGTTTGACGCAACACTTCACACTAGCATGTTTGTGACGCAGTCACATTAGCATGTCGGTGACGCCAACCTATATGATTTGCCCCATACAGCTAAAGAAGTTTTCACTTCAAAAACAATTCTAAATACGTTTAAAATTACGCGAAACAACATAAAAGCTGGATTTTTCAGCATCCAAACTTTATGGAATAAATCTTTCTATTTTATAAATGGTGAAAGCATTTTCCTAGTATAAAATATCTACGTATTAACACTGCTAGTGTGGGATACTCCTAGTCAAACGACACGTGAAGATAAGTGCTAAAGAAAACCTAAGTAGGAAATCCACGCGAGAAAACCTCCAAATCCGTTTCTTTCAAACACATTTTTGATAACACCCACGAGCTCAATTTAAAAAGAATCCGTTAAAAGTATTTTCACTAACATTACCAGCCATTCCTATTCCTTGCATATCTCCAAAGAGTTTAAAGGCACCTAAGGTTTTACTCGAGCAGTCTTTAATGGACGTCATTTTAAAAGGAGACGATACAAAAACCGTTTATTTTAATTAATTATAATCATGGTGGACATCACTTTAAAAAATCCAACCTTTGGAGTGCCGCCCGCAATCCGTCTTTTTATCTTTTCAATAAAAAATATATGTTAACACATACGATTTTAAGCCCTAAATTGAATGACAGTTAATTAGCTGAATCGAAAAATCACGCGATCGAATTCGCGTGGAGGTGTTAGACTAATCTAAAATCGCCAATCGGCTTTGATCAATGCTCATACCTTCTCTGTATGATGGGACAATAATAGGCTGGTACATACATATATAAACTCACGCCATTTTCCCATGCGGGTAGGCAGAAACCACAGGACGTCATTTGCTACGATCCTTACGTACTCCTTTTGCATCATCTACGTTCATAAATCTCGTCATACAAGCACGCCGGTTACGAGTACTATAGGCTGGTATTATTTATTTATTTATTCATACCATACGTAGGCACCTCATACAAAGATTATGAAGCTGTCGGCAAATAGGTTTACTCGATTATTGAATTCCCAAACTTATAATCGGACCAAGTCGAATGTTATAATCGAATTATTGTGAGAATCGACTAACTCTATTGTCTATTGCAAGTTTTATTAACGAGAAAAGTTTCTTACTTTCAATGTTCGTTTAATTTCGGGCTGTTTCGGAATTGTCTGGCTTTATTTTGATGAAGTGACGGCTTCCAAAAGCCTTCTAAAGTCTTAGTGTTACTATAAGTACTTTATGATATTTTATTCGTATTCTTCTTCTGTACTAATATTATAAAGAGGAAAGATTTGTATTTTTGTATGTTTGTAGCGAATTAGCTCAATAACTACTGGACCGATTTCAAGAATTCAGAAAAAAAATCCTTGAGTAACATAGGCTTTATATAATTCTTTTTATTGACTATTATTTTACTTAATACGATAGCTGTCCGACTCCTTGACAATTCAAAAGTGCCTGTAAATGGTTTAATTCAAATAAGTGCCTTGACTTTGATACAAACTATAAAAATATATATAATATGTATCCTACAATGTTATTTTTCTAAATGAGGTTCAAAAGTGCCTGTTAATAGTCTAATTGAATTAAATAATTTGACTTTGATTTTCCCGGAAAGTCGCCTATACGAGCTTCTCGTACCACCAAGTTTGTTCACTGTATTATGCATATCCTTACCCAAATAATGAGACCATTACAAACTTTAATAAAGGCAAAACCAACGCAAAATATTAATATTAAAATTAAGGAACAAAGACGAAATCTCCATACCAACCCTTTTCTAAACACAAAGCAGCCGGATTTACTTAACATCCACTCAGACATCTAGGCTATTATTTAAAAATATCATCATCCAAGTAAAAGGTTGGCTACTGGACGAAACACGGACGTAACTCAATCAAATTAATGAAGGGACCACTTCCCGACAGAGTTCGCTTGCAAAATCAATTTGTGTCGTACAGTCGAACGGCAAAGTTGGAACAAGTAGGGGTAACCCTTACACCGTATGCTGGGATATATTTTACGAGGTTCGTGAACATCTGGGGTTTCCCTGTTAATTTTTGTGGGCTTGTAAAATTTTGGATTTTAAGAGATTTGATTGAGAAATAAGTGTGAAATGAAAAAGAATGAATTGAATGAATGAATGATGAATAAAATAAGTGTTTGACAATTATGTGGTAGGTATCTAACCTTGTATTTTTTATGAATACATAAGAAAGTACCTATTTTTAAAAGCTTTTGTTTAGCTTCACCCGTATGTAGGTATGTCCTGGAAGTTTAATGTTTTTTTATTCATGAAAGTGTATCTATTTATTACATACGAACTACGAGTATATTTTTGAAGAGGCAACTAGATTTAATTCTTTTTCTTGTAGGTAAATAACATTAAAATGTGCATTTCAATGGCCTAATAATTGAAACAAATAATTTGACTTTGGCTTTCCTGAAAGATCTTGAGGAAATTTTTGCCCGATAATGGGATAACATGATGTATTTTGTTTTTATTTATAAAGCAAAAAGAAATGTGCATTAATAACCATAATAATTACACATAAAACACTTTTATTTTTACACTGATTTATGTTGGTTCCACAATAATTTAGCACTCACCAAGTAATTTATGTGGGTAACCCCATTAATTATAACCCTGATAGGCAAATACGTTTAAATCAAAACATTTATCTTTGAACACAAATTATACGCTCGTTTTCGAAGGAATAAACCTTTTATCTTTTATTACTTTTGCTGTAGAAACTTTGATCACGAAATTGAATTTTTGCCAAGTTTCTTTCAATGTATTTATTTGGTAACCAATTCAATAAAATTAGTTCGGAATCAATTGTATTACGGTAATCCTAGCGTTGACTTGGTAACCAGAGGAAACGTTATTGTTTTAACTTGGGAATATAGCAATGTTGAGTCGTAAAATCGTAAGAAAAAGACAATGAAAATGCGGTCTGATAACTTTTTAGATTTGTATTCTTCTTATGTGTAGGAAGTTTCATTTAAATCAGTACATTAATTTCGAAAAATCATCATCATCTTCCTGCCCTTGTCCCATGTTACTTGGGGTCGGCGCAACACGTTTTCTTCTTCCATTCCGTCCTGTCAGCCGTCATGCTATCACTGACTCCCTTTTCTTTCATATCATTCTTCACACAATCCTTCTATCTCGTCTTTGGCCTTCCTCCTGATCTCTATCCATCCACATTCATAAAAAAGGATTAATTTTGAAAAATAAGGACTTGAAAATTTGTTTGAAATACCGTAACGCGATTAACAGACGGCACCGCACAACGCCGCGGAGGGTGGTGGCGGAAAGCGGATAGCACCGCTCGACCGCGCGGGCCGGCGGTGCACGTGTGTTAGTCATCAACGGATTGAGAGGCCAGTGCGATATGAGATCCGCTTCACCGCCAACCGCGGCGGTGCGCGGTGCCGTGTGTTAGTTTCCGGGTTTAAACGCTCTTAAATAGTAACCAGTAAATAGGACAGCCCTATGAAGCTGTAACAAAATGAAGTGTCGCAAGATGTCCGCAAGTTAGTGATCATTCACTCGGAGGCCGTTTGAAAGTTTGCTAACTAGACGCTAGTGTTGGCCCTGTAACTCTGTAAATAGTATAACTGAGGCGATACTACTGTAAACTGTGGTTTGTAACAATTTGGGTAGTTCCAACTACATCTTGTTTACAACGTGTTTGGATGTTGTAATTGTCATGTGATTTAATAGTAGTGCTTTTGTTTTTGTTGTGTTTACTTTAATAGGTATGCTAGAAAACATGTAAAGGTATTACCTTCTTTGTCATTTATAGCGTTTACTATGAGAAACTTAATTTTATTTATTTTTGAAACGAAGTTCCCTAAAATATTTAAAAAAGTTTACTGACAGTAATCGTCATGTAAGCAAAATACGTTATTACGATCTTTCTCTTTCTTTCTTCTATTTGTTTGTTGTTGTCTTAAAGTTGTTCATATTTATGAGTATTTTCACCCCCTTAAGGGTCCATATTTTCAAAATAAGGTCCCAAAGCAAAACAGACGGCAGACTAAGAGTGGCGCACTTTTTTAATCCTTAATCTTTGTACAACGAATTAAAAGTCAACTAGTATGAATTTTCTTTCCCGACAGGGAGGTGAAAGTACACCCCCTTGCACTCTGCAGTCGGTACAAGCCGAAACCTCAATAAACAAACCACCTTTACAATAAAGAATTTCTATCGGTTGAAAACTATCGAACATGAATAATGGAATGGAAACTGTATTCCTCAAACAGCGGTCACGAGTTCGAGAAAATTGAAAAAATTACATTAAAACTTTTGGTGTTTGGCCAGTGTACACATGGGAGGGAACTGAGAGGGAACTGAGGGGGAATCGGGAGGAATACGGCAAGTTTCCACCTAAGGGTTGAGTTATATGTGGTTTCCTGCCACCATATTAATAAGTATTAATCTAATTTGGAAACTATAGAGTTCAGTGTGTTATGTTATAGTAGCTTTTACATAAGATACATTGCATACACGTGTAGGTACCTAATTATTTATTTATATAAGATTTATGGAAAGTACCTTAAAGAGAAAGTGCCTCGGAAAGCACGTTAAGCCGTTGGTCCCGGCTGTCATACGTGGATCTTTGACAGTCGTTACGGGTCGTCAGAAGCCCGAAAGTCTGACGACCAGCCTTACCTAGGGGTATCATATTACCCAGTTACTGGGTTGTGGACGTCAGATAGGCAGTCGCTCCATGTAAAATACTGGTATTCAGCTGCATCCGCTTAGACTGGAAGCCGACCCCAACATAGTTGGGAAAAGGCTAGGCAGATGATGATGATGATTTAAGATTTATGGAAGACTTACAGCTAAATAAAACATATTAAAAGAATAGTAAATAAAACTGTCAGCCAATTACAAGTCTTTATTATGTATAATTCTGTATGAAAATATTGTAAGACATTGATTTTATAAGAGAGTGTATTCAGTTTCTTGCCCATTGTTCTTCTTACAAAACTACCTTTTGGAAGGTGCAACTAGATTCAATTCTATGTCTTCTTGATGCCCTTCAAAGAGCAGTGTAAACAGCGACGAATAACATAACATTACGCTTGTAATCCCCGAAGGGTTAGGCAGAGGTGTACCTATTGGTACACCCACATTTCGCCAGTTATGTTTAAGTCCCATGTAATAGGTGGCGAGCCTATTGCCATCAACCGGGCGCAAATCCAAGCTCCAAGTGAAGACTGGGGCAATAATAGGCTGATATTATTTTTGTTGATAGGAGGAGAATAAACAGTAACCTAAGTAGTTAAATCCGAGGAATAAGGAATAAGTTAAACGAGGTCTTAGCAGCTGCGATCTTATCAGACCTCAGCCTTACGCTAGTCCAGGGGCTCCCAAGCTTATTTTGTCTACTGCCCACTTTGAGAAGAAATTATTTTCCAGCGCCCCCATTTTTTCACGTACTTAAAAACCACCTAGTAGATGAAATTACAAATCGCTCCCCAAGCCTCTACACAACGCCCCGATTTTTTTTCTGTTTCTCTAACCGTTCCTCTTTAGGCCTGCAGCGCCCACAAGGGGGCGCTATCGCACACTTTGGGAAGGCTGCGCTAGCCCGTCGAAGTTAGAAACATTCCTTATTTCCAATCCAGATGGCCGCGATTGTGAGAATCGCGCGCGACTTTCTTGTGACATTCTTTAAGATCTAGCGCCTCTTTCGTTTGTAGATGAGCAGATATTTCACAGAATACCGATGATTTCGTTTAGCAGTCACAAATTTTTTCTGTGTTTTTTTTTTTGGATGATTTACTAACTACCTTGTGGTCTACATGACATAACATCACGCCTGTAATCCCCGAAGGGTTAGGCAGAGGTGTAACTATTAGTACACCCACATTTTGCCAGTTATGTTTAAGTCCCATGTAGTAGGGGGGCGTTGGTCTAGTGGTCGTTATATGAGGTTATGGGTTTGATTTCCAAGCCGGGCAAAGTATTGTTGGGTTTTCCATCAGGAATTTTTGAGTAGCAGTCTCGGAGTTTGCATTTGTGCCCGATTGATGGCAATAGGCTTGCACCTTAGAAAGAAAACCGGCGGAATGTGAGTGTACAAAAAAATTAAACACAAACGAGTACCTCATCCATACAAAATACTAGCTTCCGCCCGTGAATTCGCCCGCGTCAACGTTGATTTCCCCATACAAACTTTAGACCCCTGTTTCACCCTCTTAGGGGGTGAATTTTGGAATACCCTTTCTTAGCGAACGTCTGCTAACTATAAACTACCTTTCTGCCAAATTTAATCTTCATACATCAAGCGGTTTTCGATATTTCGTGATGTGTGAGTGGGTGTGTGACCTTTCGCTTTTATACAGGCTGTAAGTGTAAACACCGTTGTCAATAAACCATAGGTACTTGATTTATTATAAAAAAAGACGGGTTGCACTCCGGGAGTGCCGGCAGAAGTGATAACTTGATTATTAACGTTGAGCATGTTTGATATTTTGGAATGGTTAGGGAATAATTTTGCACCAATTGCTTTATCAGTATAAAAGTACTATCATTTATGTGGTAGAATACAATATTCATTTATTGCGCTATCGTTCACAAACATGACAATTTATATTACATTAAAAATTTAACACTTTAAAACTATTACAATTATTTTACATTAAAAAGTTATACACGAACATTCGCGCAAGCGCCCTGCGCTGCCTAAACGAAACAGTAGGCCCAGGCATACATTTTCGCCGCGCCGTAGAGAGGGGACAGCTGTCTACTCTCCATCCGTCTTACGCTTTTTCGTTCAGGTCACGTGTCCTGACGCGAGTTTAAGATTTTATAACCATTACAGAAAAAGTGCTCAACGCCGCTAAAGAAGTTTTCACTTCAAAAAAAATGATTTTTTCATTGAATTTTCGTTCTATTAGTGAAACTAAACCACTTGTTTCAAGGATAACGGTGTTTACACTAACACTGTATAATTAGGTACGAGTTATCTAATTCTACTAGATCAATCATCTTTTAGACATTAAATAATTTGATTGCAATTCTGAAGACATTATTGTTTCAACGTCAATATCTGAAACTCAATCTTAAGCTTGATCTAAAATTATTTTACCGAAGAGACTTCCGAACGAATAAAGATATCCCATTTAGGTCAAACTGAGCGGACGGCATTTCGAAGTCAGACTTCATTTATACTAACTAATAATATAAAAGGAAAGTGAATTTGTTTGTTCGAAATTTTTGGTTTTCAGTGTTTTGTTTCTGCATTTTTCTTTTATACTTTTATGACCTTACCTTTCTAGTAATACAACGATAGTTTATTGTGGTATTCATTGAAAGGTTTTAGTTCATTCGTGGACCTTATCTAGCTTAGAAAGAAAAATTGTTTATTCATGTGAATGAATACTAAAAATTTCAAATACAAACTTATTTTACTCTCATATAATAATATTTTCCAATAAAGACTAGCCAAGCACGCAGAAGATATTATAGTGCACAAGTGTGTGCCCAAATACAGGCATTTCCTCTTTCCTAACTCTCATAGCCCGATGGGACGGCAATCTGACACAACCGAGGAGAGATCAGGCGCAAGACCAACGGCTTTACATGCTTTCCGAGGCACGCAGGTATCACCATCAACTTCCAAAATTTAGACTGCTACTGAAAAATATGAAGTGGAAAACCAAATTACAATTTGTAACCCACCTGGGAATCTAATCCCCGTTCTGATGTGATATTTCTAAATTTTATCTTGGATATTACTGGCAACGGTGAAGAAAATCATCGTGAGGAAACCTGGACTTACTGTTCCATTCAAACTATGTCAGAGACCCTTGGGGCGGTTTAGAAACTAACTACTAGAGTTTGTGGGGTCGTAAGACCTTACTGCCCACACAATAAAGAAGAAGATGTGATTGAGTAACAAACATCCATTCATCTAAACTTTTACATTTATAATTACTATTTACTACTTATCTTACAACTGCCAGATAAATGTTTTTTTACACAAGTAAAGCCGCGGGCAAATCCTAGTTAAATAACAAAATTACATTTTAACAAATTCCAATTTCAATATCTCAGTTTTCTTTCGAATGAATAGGCTTGCTTTTGTCCCAACAAAGGATTTAGGTGAAACTTTTTTATTTTCAACACATTTCACGACCATATTATTCAGTTTTGAAATGAAATTAAAACAGTCCATTTGGTTATTTCCATCTAAAAAATAAAAACCCTTTGGGGCATAACATCACGCCTGTAATCCCCGAAGGGTTAGGCAGAGGTGTACCCATTAGTACACCCACATTTCGCCTGTTATGTTTTTTGTCCCATGTAATAGGGGGCGAGCCTATTGCCATCAACCGGGCACAAATCCGGACTCCGAGGCTGCTACTGAGAAATTCCTGATGGAAAAACCCAATAACTTTTTGCCCGACCTGGGAATTGAACCCAAGACCTTATGACCTCTTTTTTATTGAAAAAAAAAATACTCGTGGTAACGAAAAAATGGGAGGTAAAATGGCTGACATAATATGATATTTACATTTATATTCCTCACGCTCTATGATGGTGTCGGTGACACATGTCAGCAATTCATCTACGGATGTCAGAATCGCATAATTATGTCAGTGACATTATTTAATTTACTAGTTATTTACTTACTTATTACTGATTCCGAATTTTACGACTATGAAAGTTGAAATATTCAATCATGATTGTAAATCGCCGTAACGTTCAAGAGTGACAAGTAACAGTTTGACAAATATCACCGGCACCATCCTAAAGCGTAGCGAGCGTTGTAGAGGTACCTACATAGGAACAAAATATTGTGTGACTTTATTTTTTCCTTACATAAAATTTTTCTTAAATAAAAATCACGCCCAAACTAGGTGCCGTCAATATTCAATTGTTTTGTGCTGAGTCATACCTAGATACCAGCCTAATATTGTCCCACTGCAGGGCTAAAGCCTCTTCGCATACAGAAAAGGCACGAGCATTGATCACCAGGCATGCTCAAGGCGGGTTGGCGATTCCAGACTTATATTAATTACTAGCTTTTGCCCGCGGCTTCGTCCGAGTAAACATATAATAAAATATAGCCTATGTTACTCGCAGATAATAAGAGCTTTCTAATGGTAAAAGAATTTTTAAACTCGGGCCTGTAGTTTTTGAGTTTATCCATTACAAACAAATACAAATTTTTCCTCTTTATAATATTAGTGTTGACAAGTCCAGGTTTCCTTACGATGTTTTCCTTCACCGATGTCAGTGATGTCCAAGATAAACTTTAATAAGCATACCTATGTAATGTAAAGCCTACCTACCTATGTAAATTATAGAAAATATTATTAATCAAGGCCTGAATAGTTTATTTAACATCAATAGCGTTTAGAATTATACAGAATTTAGTTAAAACGGTTAGAAATGAATCCAGCCAATAGACGGTCTGAAGATTATTCAATTAGATTTGTGTACAATGAAGCGCTTTCAGCGGAAGACAAAGCGCTGACTTGCCTTACTAAAGCCTTCGCTTCAATGGAGTAATAGCAGAATGTACTTAGTAGTTAATCTTCAAAACGTTTTTCCGGGAAAGTAGAAACAGATAATGGGTAGGTTAAGTTACGGTTTTGTAGTTTTGTGTATCTTTGTGTGTGTTTATTTGTGGCATTATAGCTTCTGAACGGATAGTTCAATTTTGGTGCGGTATAGTTTTTTTTTTGGTTATAAAGTAATGCCTATTGCTACGTGTTCTAATCCTAACTAATATTATAAATGCGAAAGTAAGTTTGTTTGTTTGTTTGTTACCATTTTACGCCTAAGCCACTGAACCGATCATCCTGAAATTTTGCATATACGTTGCCAGGTGTACAGGGACAAACATAGGGTACTTTTAATCCCGAAAAAAAGCACTGTTCCCGAGGGAAATCACAATAACGTCCTTATGACAGTAGATGGCGCCACGTGTCTATCGAATCATGATTAAATTTTAAGTTTGAGCATCTAATACATTCTGAGTCTAGACTGTCAATAGACCAGTTTCAAGTAAACAAACTAGGAGTACGAAAATTGTTTGCTTACTAATTTTTTATGCCCAAAACCGCTGAAGACTATCCTGACATTTTGCATAAAGTGGGTTCCAGACGGACGGACTTGCGGTTGCGGCTAACCGCTGGCCGCGGCTCCAACCGCTGCAAAAACACACCACCGCGGTCACAGTGGCGGCCTGAAGTGCCTTTAGCTGTGGTGTTTGTGCTATAATCGGACGTCAGTCAATATGGCTAACCGTAACGTTGTCTTATTACTCCCATGACTCATTAGCCCTCTCAGAAGATGAGAAAAAAGGTAGGAAAAGAAACCGTTTCATAAAACATTTGAGGTGTAAGGTACCTATATTATCATTAGCATCGCATATTACTCTATTATATTAAAATTTTCAAAAATCGCGGCCGCCACAACATTCCGCGTTTGTCTGGGACCCACTTTATTTACGTTGTCAGGGATACAGAAAAACTGCGTAACTGACACTGGCATTACTATGTTGTCACTGACACTGACAGGTTTAAACGCATTCATAGAGGATGTATGGAAGAATAAAGGCGAACTTATAAGTTCGCCTTTATTCTTCCATACACGCCCCGTCAGTGAAGCATACTCCGCGATTACTCCACCAATTATTGTGAATTGATTTGGATGATTATTTTTTTATGTTTGGGAGTTGTTTTCAACCGACTTCAAAAAGGAGGAGGTTCTCAATTCGACGCGTATGTTTTTTTTTTTTTTTTTTTTTTTTTTGTATATTTGTTCTACGATTACTCCGCCAATTATGAATCGATTTGGATGATTCTTTTTTTGTTTGAAAGAGTATAGTTGGGAATAGGTCCCATAGGAATATTATCATGATCTGATGATGAACTTTGGAGATATGGAACGGAACTCCTTATAAAAACACAGCAGAACCGCCGTAACAAGAAAAATTGCTTTGTTTATACGTGTAGTTGATGACTGACTGAAGGAAGTGGGGAGGGGGTACGTCAACCCCCCTCCTACCACTTTCCAAAATTAAATATATCGTGTGAGGTATTGTTTGAAAGGGCTTTACGTAAGGATTTCAAACATTAACACACAAGCACTAAAAAGTGAAAAATAAAAAGCTTTTTAAAAAAAAAGAGATCACCGCCTTCAAAAACCACAAAATAAAAAATAACTTTAGCTTGGAAGTCGGTGGCAATACCTACATAACAAGAAACAAAACCAAAGCCGCCGACTTTCAAGCTAAAGTTATTTTTTATTTTGTGGTTTTTGAAGGCGGTGATCTCTTTTTTTTTTAAAAGCTTTTTTTTCCGAATTGGTCACATAAAAATATTGTTATGATCTGATGATGAACTTCGGAGATATAGAACGGAACTCCTCATAGGATCACAGCTGGACTGACGTAACAAGTAAAGCTGAACTGACGTAGCAAGTGGCTTTGTTTGATGCGTGTAGTCGATGACTGACTGAAGGAAGAGGTTAGTTGCTCAACTAACCGTGACATATGTCAATGTATGTAGACAACAGTTTTCCAACGGCATAGTTAAGTTTGTCCCTTAGTACTGTTTATTTTTTCGTAAGAGGTATGTTGTGTGTGTTTTAATTAGGGTAGGTAGATTCTTTTTTTCTATTTTAAAATATCTCGCAGTTCCAACTCAGGTAAAGCTCATTGCGAGCCCGAGCAAAAATTACTGCTCAATCCCAGGAATCTTCCGTTCATGCCGCATTAAGCAGGCAAGCACAACCGGAGCGACAAGCAGCTTTGAGAGCTGATGAGACATTCTCTTAAAGCCAGGAAAGACTGGAGACCCAACGAAGAGCAACAGAGACGCCTGTTCAAACATAACTTCGTCTCAGAGAACAAGCTCAGCCATTACAGCGACAGATATTCCAGAACAGACGCAGGCGAGAAGGACCTCTCTTGCAGAAATACAAACTGAACGCCGACAGACGTTGATGAGTCACAGTTGGTCCGTATTTAATAATTCTGGATCTGGCTGAACAACGAGCCGAGTACAGCCCGAATTGATTGTCAAATTCTAAACGAACGCGGGCGAAGCCGCGGGTAAAAGCTAGTCTTCTATACTTACATATTAAAAGCTTTGTACTGAATCACTGACGGATCAATGCACAGCCTAAACCAGTAATCGTAGAGTCCTGAAATTTGGAGGGTGTGTTCTTTGTATGACGTAGGCATCCGATAAGAAAGAATTTTCAGAAATGCTGCCCCTTAGGGATTGAAAAAGGGGGGCAAACTTTGTATGGGGCAACATGATTCCTTGTTCCAATTTACTCAAATTCTGCATAAACATTCTGTCCTCCTCAGGGGATGAAACGGAGGTTCGACATTTACGCGGACGAAGTCGCGGGCAAAAGCTAGGTTAAAGTATAAGTGGTTCTTTATCGTGTGGGCAGTAAGGTCTTACGACCCCACACACCCTAGTGTCAGAGTTTCTAAACCGCCTCAAGGGCCTCTGACATGGTTTTGAGTGGAACATTAAGTCCCAGGTTTCTTCACGATGTTTTCCCTGACTGATGCCAGTGATGTCCAAGATAAACTTTAGAAAGTACATATGAATTGAAAAACCCACACATCACATTGGTACTTGCCCGGATTTGAACCCATAACCTCATGCATGAGAGGCGGGCGCCTTAACTACTGCGCCATCACGACTATTTTATTTGGGTGTAGTTATGTCAAAACGTACAAACACCTCAATTTTTTTTTTTTTTTCTCAAAGTAATTGTTATGATTTGATTGGCGCCGATTAATTCAATATCTATTCTAAGCGTATTACGTTTGGGTATTGAACTGCTTAAAGCTGGATAATAATGTAATTGTTATATTGAATTAGTTTGACGTAATTAATTTAACTATTGAGAGATTGTGGTTTAACTCGTTTTGGCTAAATTAAGCTTAATTGTACACGTGTTACGCGTCTATAGAATTTCGTTTTAGTTTTTCATAAACCTGACAAGAGGTTTGTCCAATATAAAATGTCGTTGTTTAAAGTCAACTTCATCGTCAATCAATTGTTTTACGTAACTGGAAATATTAAAAAAAAAGTAAAACTTTTTTTTAAAGAGAAAAAAAGAGTAAAAACAGAATTCAAACTCCATACGTATTTAGGGAGTTGCTTTTCTATACGTTCAAAACTGTCTTTTGATGATCTAATTGAAATAAAATGATCCGATTTCGAAAATAAGTTCTATTATGTGCCAAAATTTTCTCTGTACATTTCGCTCGAGTAATTGAAATCACACTAATATTGCAATGTCAGTCTTCGCATGAACAAAAAGCATTTTTATCCAATTTGACTCGAATACCCATATAACTGAAAATGAATATGAAACGGAAGCCCATTCATCTAAATACAATTAACTGGACCTCACTTCCTGTCAGGAAATACGCAAAACGAGAAATACGCCAATCCGTATTTCTATTAGGTATGTTTTATGGCAATGCCCTGTGCACATTGGATTGAAAAGTCGATTATAACCGACTTTTTAAGGCCTTCGGTCCTACTACATGATACATAATTAATGCTTACTAATAAAAATAATAACTATAAAATATTATTTTTATTAATTTTATAGAGACTGCCTCGTTGGTCTTGTGGTCGCAAGCGCGACTGCTGTGCATGAGGTCTTGGGTTCGATTCCCAGGTCGGGCAAAGTGTTATTGGGTTTTTCCATCGGAAATTTCTCAGTAGCAGCCTCGGAGTCTGGATTTGTGCCCGGTTGATGGCAATAGGCTCGCCCCCTATTACATGGGACTAAAAACATAACTGGCGAAATGTGGGTGTACTAATGGGTACACCTCTGCCTAACCCTTCGGGGATTACAGGCGTGATGTTATGTTATGTTTATAGAGGCTGTGAGTATATTTGGTAGAACGCTCTAATCACAAAAAATATTCTTAACTTTTGTGTATCTTTTTGTGTCACATAGCCCGTTTATCGATAAAGTTAAAAGGCTATATAACATCAAACTGCGACCTACGGGAGTGGAGCAGTCATCAAAGACTCAACACGGGTGTAAATATTTAAAATGTTTGTTCAGACTCTTTTATTGTAAATACTATTTTATTGTGTATCCATACGCTACGTTGATTATGTATAAAACTGAAACCCATTTATCTGAATACAATTAACCAGACCTCACTTCCTGTCAGAAAATACGCCAAACAAGAAATACGCCAATCCGTATTTCCAGTGTATTTTAAAACTACGCCACATGCATACGGTATTCGTATTCCGGTTAAACAATGGTAGACGGTAATGGAATGCGATATTTTATTCCAATATTAGCTTTGAGTGTGGCTGTGCTTGCGTTTTACAGCATTTTTATGTGATGGAATTTTGCTTTGTATATGACAGAGTTGTAAGATATAGATCGTTACGACTGAAAAAGATTTGTTTGTTTACCTAGTAATTTACAGTATAATATAATAAAGCTTAAGAGGTTTTTTGTTTGTTTGTTTAAACGCGCTGATCTCTGGAACCGCCAGTCAGATTGGGAAAATTCTTCTCCTATATGATAGCCAGGTTCATGCGAAATAGTATAGGTTATATAACATCACACTAAGGCCAAAGGGAGCGGGGCAATAACCAAAGATGTAACTTAAAAAGGGTGATAAAAACTACACGGATGACACCCCAATAGTCTCGTGGTCGTTAGTGCGACTGCTAAGCGTGGGATCCTAATTTAGATTCCCAGGACAGGCAAATTATTATTGGGACTTTTCTTTAGGAATATTTCAGTAGCCGCTCGGAGTTTGAAAGTGATTTTTGTGGCTGGTGAGACAACTTTGTAAAGAGGATAAAACTGTTTGTCCTGCGCCTGATCTCTCCCCGGCTGACGGGTAAAAAATTTATCGTTACCCCTTTACTTTGGTCCTTGAGACCCTAACTAGATAGGCATACTAAAACTAATAAGTGCTTTAACTTTAGCCCTAAGTGTATGCGTTGGCCTTGAATTCAGTCCCTGGGCTCATGAAACTCGTCTACTAAAATATGCTAGGATTATGAAACTTACTTTTAACGACTTGTGTAAAGCTGTAGCATCTCTGCCTTTTCTGTTATGTTATGTTCGATTTCTGACGTCAATCATTGTAATTGAAAGCGTTTAAAATCAGGGAGGTAATTCTACCAACCACTCAAACGCCAGCGGGTCAAAATTGACCCTTAAGCAAAAAACACACCGCCACCGGGGGCATTTTGTACCGGACGACACGTTGGCTACGACAAAACTGTCACTTATGTCATACTTAAAACTGTCACTTTTGACGCGTAAACGGCTAAATTATAAGAACGTTTGCAATCTAATCTCAGTTTCAATCTGTAAAAAATACCTCTAATTTACCCGATATTTATTTATATTGTCGCTGAGCTGAGATTGCGATTAGATTTTGAGCGTTTTTAATTAGTACAATGAGTCTTCTAGTCGAAATCTCAACAAAGCGATTATCAATTTTTTATACATGCTTATAGTTAGCTTATGATGTAAAAAAATTGACAACCTAGCAGACTCACAAGATTGTTTATAAGTTAGCTGCCTGGATACCAAATAGCTTTTCTTATTGTACCTAAACACCTGCTAAAAGTATGATAGAAGTTGTAACAGGTAAATGTAAAAGCCACAAAGAATAAGTAATCAGGGTTCCGTAGGTCCAACTTCACGTTTCACTGAATCCCTTGCAATCCGCTTTCTAAGGATTAGTTCCATTCAGGCAATGTGTGTGACAAAATGTTTACTCTACCAGCTAATTTCTTGCTTAGAAATATTACGGTTTTCCGGTAAGTTTTGAAATAATACTACCTCGTGGACAGCCTCGTTGGTCAAGTGGTCGCAAAGCGCAACTGCTGAGCATGAGGTCTTGCGTTCGATTCTCAGGTCGGCCAAAGTATTATTGGGTTTTTCCATCAGGAATTTGTCAGTAGCAGCCTCAGAGTCAAGATTTGTGCTCGTTTAATACCAATAGGCTCGACACCCGTTACATGGGACTTATACATACCTTACTGGCGAAATGTGGGGGGGGACAAATCTCAGTTTCTATATTAAAAAATGAATTACATAACAAAACATCACGCCTGTAATCCCCGAAGTGTTAGGCAGAGGTGTACCCATTAGTACACCCACATTTTGCCAGTTATGTTTTGTTAACAAATGAATTATTTTTCAAATAAATGGAAAATACACATGTCTTAAAAATAATGTTTTTTCTGAGAACTACCACTTGAAATGTACGCAACTGAACGTAGGTTATCTCTGTGCTCAGCCCAATGTGTCGCTAATCGGTTTAGACCCGTCTTTGTTCCGAAATTCTGTTATCGACTGTACACACTGTACTCTCAAGGATTCAGTAGACGTTTGTGTGATTTGCTTAGTGTGCCTTTGAGTGTGAATAGGTGTAGCCGACTCTTATACTCGGGTCTCGAAAGAAAAATAAAAACTGATTCACACAAATTTCAGTGAAGCCTCAGTTCCGGCATCGTGCCGTAACAGTGATATTCTTTCATACATAGAGTATGTACGCGTCGGAAACTCGGAACTGACACTGAGAGCACTGTGTCGTCACACTGACCAAGTGTGAACGATATACGATAATAATTTAACCCAATATCATCATCATCTGCCTAGCCTTTTCCCAACTATGTTGGAGTCGGCTTCCAGTCAAACCGGATGCAGCTGAATACCAATATTTTACATGGAGCGACTGCCTATCTGACCTCCACAACCCAGTAACTGGGTAATACGATACCCCTAGGTAAGACTGGTTGTCAGACTTTCAAGCTTCTGACGACTCGTAACGACTGTCAAAGATCCACCTATGACAGCCGAGACCAACAGCTTAACGTGCTTTCCGAGGCACGGAATGATGTCAGTAATGTCTAAGATAAACTTTAGAAAGTACATATGAATAGAAAAAATCATATTGGTACTTTCCCGGATTGGAACCCACAACTTTATGCATAAGAGACGGGCAGCTTAACTGCTAGGCCAACACGACATTAACACAACACACAAACAAAAAACAAGTTTTTAATCGCAAAAAAGTAATTATTTAGTGATGTAACTACAATTTTTTTTTCTTTATTCCTTTAAACGTGCTACAAGGCATTGCTTTTTGCCAAATTTTATGATTCTAGGTCAACGGGAAGTCCCATATATAGGATTTGATTTTCTAGCGAGCGTCAAAATATGCTCCATAATCGACTTTATTTTTAGATAGCGTAAGGTTAGAAGTTTGTTTTTTTCTCAGCTCCAAGGGGTACAGACCTGAGTATTTAATATTAATTTTAGCTTGATACCACCACGCGTTCCTGAGAAAAAGGGTCTTGACAGACAGACAACAAATTGATCCTATAAGGGTTTCGTTTTTCCCGACTGAAATACGGAACCCTAAAAACGATGAAAATAACGTCACTTTCAAAAGACGAAACGTCGCGGCGCCATTGTCTTACGATTTTACTGAATAAATACATAATTCCTTTATTTTCTTGAAAATGTTTGCTTAGACTCTTTCGTTGAGAATAATAATTCATTCGTCGCGGTGGTGGGTTGATTTGTGAGACCTTCTTATTATATTTAGAGATGTAACATCACGCCTGTAATTCCCGTTGGGTTAGGCAGAGGAGTTGCCATTATTACACACATTTCGCCAGTTATGTTTAAGTCCCATGTAAAAGGGAGACTATTGCCATCAACCGGGCACAAATCCAGACTCCAAGGCTGCTACTCAGTAATTCCTGACGGAAAAACCCAATAAGTTATTGATCAATAGGTCATTGACCTTAAACCAATTTCAATAACGGTTTATTTTCAAACTTCACTTTGTATGCAAACCACGTTTCTCTAAACTCTAAATTTATAGTTTTGAATAAAAATGTCACGTAAAATATTGAATTTCCATAAAATATCGCGTCTGAGTGTGCCGAACCATTAAGGGAATGGGTACAACAATAACAAATCCGTCGTGCTCGTTCAATTGTAGGAATCTGTGCAAAAACTCGAAGGGTTAAGAGATATTACAAGACTTTTTTAGTGTCATATTTTAGGATTTAAATATTTTATTCTTCTCTGTCCAGTGGATAAGGCGCCCGCCTCTCGTTCATGAGGTTGTGTATTTGAATCCGGACAAGTACCAATGTGACTTTTTCTATTCATATGTACTTTCTAAAGTTTATGTTGGACATCACTGACATCGGTGAAGAAAACATAGTGAGGAAACCTGGACTTGTAATTAATATAAGTCTAAAATCGCCAATCCGCCTTGAGCAAGCGTGGTGATTAATGTTCATGCCTTCTTTGTATGAGAAGAGGCGTTTGCCCTGCAGTGGGACAGTAATAGGCTTTTATTATTATTATTCTTTTTCAAATATTTAAACTCTCTTAGAACGCCGCTTTTTAGGGATCTGCTGTGTCAGGCTATAATCCATGTAGGCAAATTGATATTGGGCTTTTCCATTTGGAATTTCTCAGTAGATAGTATTAAAATATTTGGCAAATAATTTTATTGCACACTAAACAGGGTTATTTATAAAACACCAGTAACCTGAAAAGGGGTCATTGTAATCATCATCATGAACCACTTTTCTATGGGGCCAAAACTGAAATGAAGAAAAAAAATCTGCTGTTACCTACAAAAATGCTATACAACACAATCATAATGTATGAGACAGCTGACTTTTTCAGCAACAGCTCAGCTTTTTTTGGTTGCTGGTGTATTAAAAATAACCCTGTATTTAAAAATGGCTTTTTCTTAAACTTTCATCGTGTGTGTTGATTCCGTTTTGCATGAGTAGGTCCAATTAGTAATCGGCTAAGATGTGTCTGTTTCCTCTGTATAGTATTTTATTTGCCTATCTGTAAATATTACAACCTCATCTTGCTTTTTTTTAGGTTGTAAAAATCATCAAATGACTCCTTCCGCCCTGGGTGGGGCGGACAGGACTGTCAAACTTTTACTGACTAAAAAACCACCCTGTTCCATCTGTTGCTCTTTACGTTCCGGGGCCACGGTATCCGGTTAAGACGTCCCGCTACCCCGGCAGGCATTTGGCCCTGTTAGGTCGTCCCTGTGCTGACAGCTTGAAAAGTTTACACATTCAAATTCATTATCACAACCTCGCATTATCCACCCCAATGTTGTCCCAATACACCTTTTGAATACCACTTCAATTTAAACAACAAACAGTAACAGGATCCAATAACCATTTGAATATAACAGGATTTAAATTCAATTACAATAACAAAGTCTTTTAATACCATTTAATAGCTTGTGACAAAGAGTGCGGAGACCAGAATAGATTGAGCGTCAAAGCGCTATCGCCTATTATAGCCCAGTAAGGCTAGGGTTTGTGGCCGACGCCGACGGCTATTTAGCCACCGGCCATTGGTGGGTAGCCTGGATAATATAAAACTGGATAGGGTTTGAACGTACCGTCATTTTATTTCATAATTCTTCTTCTATCAGGAGGCACCCATTAGTACACCCGCATTTGTCCAATGTATATTTATTGATAAAAACGTTTAAAAGATCTAAACGTACAGACGGCAGGGAGCGACTTTGTTTCATACTATGTAGAGAAATTAATGGCTATAATATCTGGTGTTTCTGTATAATCAGTAATTAGAAATGAGAATTTTTAAGGACATTTAAAGTTTCGGATGAGTTCACCTATTAGTTATTGAATCTCTCTGTTAGCTAATCAATACCTGACGGTAAGTACCTACAGACAGACAGCTGCATTAATTGCAGTATCCCTCACGGCTTAGATGTGTATTGTCTGTGGTCATAATGCATGGAATTATTAAGTACTATTTGAGTCACGTGCTCTGTTATAGAGGAATCGATATTAAAATTAGCTTATTGCTTACCAGCTTGTCCCGCTACAGGTCAAAGGCCTCTTCTCGTACAAAGAAGATGTCTCTTTTGGTTTAATATTATTTTTGTTTTCTGTGTGTTCCACGTAATATTGTACACATATATATATAAACTCACGCCTTTTTCCTATGTGGGTAGGCAGAAACCACAGAACGCGACCTGTTACGATCCTTACATACTCCTTTCGCCTCATCCACGTCCATACATCTCGTCATACAAGCACGCCAGTTAAGAGGACTGCGCACCTGACCTTTCTGAAGAACCTAACCAATAAGGTCAGTGTAGGTCCTAGGGCGACCCTACGTTGCCACTTATTCACATTTTATATAGACTTGTATTTTTTATCGGAGTAAGCCATCTTTGTATGGGTGCAAACCTTTTCCTTGGAGTGGGATAATATTATACATATCATAAATACATACTTTTAGCTTCAAAACTCACTTTCTTATCCACATTTAGTTTAACCCAAACCAGTACAAAGACAAGAAAAGCGTCCACACAAGATAATTGCGTTCCAACTAATGAAATTGTAAGTCTTGCCTGGACAATGGTACCTTGTACTACCGGAGGATATGGCACTATAGGACCACACAGTAGTGCTTTTGTACACCGTAGTGTAGGTAACTTAGTTTTGGTCAAACTAAGAACAGTGTTCCTGCATGTGTGTGGTAGTATGCGTAGTTGACTGCCTCGTTGGTCTAGTGGTCGCAAAGCGTGGCTGAGCATGAGGTCTTGAGTTTGATTCTCAGGTCGGGCAAAGTGTTATTAGGTTTAGGTTTAAAGAAACTTTATTCTCATTTAAAACATAATATGACACATACTTTAGAACAGAACTAACCATAACATAGATATAAAAAAAGTTCGATATCATCAAATACAGACTAATTAATATAATTATTTGAAATCAGGAATTTCAGTAGCAGCCTGGGATGCTAGATTTGTGCCCGGTTGATGACAATAGGTTCGCCTGTAATCCCCGAAGGGTTAGGCAGAGGTGTACCCATTAGTACACCCACATTTCGCCAGTTATGTTTTTAGTCTCATGTAATAGGGGGCGAGCCTATTGCCATAAACCGGGCACAAATCCAGACTCCGAGGCTGCTACTGAGGAATTCCTGATGGAAAAACTCAATAACACTTTGCCCGACCTGAGAATCGAACCCAAGACCTCATGCACAGCAGTCGCGCTTGCGACCACTAGACCAACGAGGCAGTTTACCAACGAGGTTTTTAAAGTTAAAATGGTGTTAAAACTTACTGTCTAATATCACGTTGAGATTACATTTTTAATGTAGGATGTAAGTAGATTTTTAAACTTATGTAAGTACGTAAAGGTACCTACTAAGTTATAAAATATTTTCCTTCTTTAAGTTAGCTTTTATAACTTGGGTCGGTTATCTAATGTTTTAAAAGTAAAGT
The DNA here is from genome assembly GCA_949774945.1 of Hoplodrina ambigua. Taxonomy (NCBI): domain Eukaryota; kingdom Metazoa; phylum Arthropoda; class Insecta; order Lepidoptera; family Noctuidae; genus Hoplodrina; species Hoplodrina ambigua. The sequence goes on from OX458979.1 coordinate 11,624,817, forward strand.
TAAGTTAATTTATTTAACTTTACCAAGTGTTCTGCTAGCAATGCTTGCCTTTTTGTTCTTCTTTTTTCAAATTTTTAGCCAGTTTATTTTCATGGAATTTCTTCTAAAAATGGTTGGAAAAATTGCTAAGTAATATAGGTACGATAATTTTTGCAAACTAAGTAGACTTCACCGATAGAAATATATTAATCATATTATGGTTAATAATTTGTAATAAAATTTGATTACATTTTGAAAAAAAATACGTCAATTTTTAAAGTATTTATTCTAGCTAATTTTAAGAGGATAGCTGATTTTAAAAGGAGTAATGAGGCAACTATTACTTTAGAAAAAAGGGCATAAAAATAAAACCTAATGATAACCGAATTTCATGCAAACGAAGTCATATGTCAAAGAATGCATTATTTGTAATAAGTTACAAGGCTAAATTATAAGTTGTAGTATCTATTTTTATTTTAAGATAAGGTTATTGATGAACACTATCGCAATGGAGTAGTCTGTAATGATAGATGTAAGTTGGAAATAAATAAATAAATAAATAAATAAATAAATAAATAAATAAATAAATAAATAAATAAATAAATAAATAAATAAATATGCAAAACCTAGTGTGCAATAATATTGGATTTAAAAGTCTTCGTTACTTTGTAACGATTAATTCATTTATGTGGGATTATATGGCAAAATAAACGAGAAATACTTTTAAAAACTTTTATTTATTGACACACCAGAAAAAAGATCGCCGTTACACCGTACGTCTGTCGTAAGACTGCGTCATCTCGCTGTTACACTCACACACATACTTCCCTCTCTTTCATCCGCTGCGTTCCGCTTTGACAATATTATGCTGCATTCATACTTAAGCTTGATACAAAATCATTATCCCACAGTCGGCCATCCTGATTCATGTCTGTCCTCAGACATGCACCCGAACATACGTCGCTAACTTTCATCTTATTTTTAACAGAACTACTAATACAACAATACACTAATACAACATCAGAGTAACAGCATAACATCACATAGTTACAGTTTTATTTTAAAGGGGACATCATAAAATAATAATTCAAAGAGACAACATAACATTGTTAATGTTCCTAAAAAAATGTTTACACACTGACATTTATCGTTGCAGTAGGTACAGTAAAGATACAAATACAGATCTCTTAACTCTTAATAACAATAGACTAAGCTTACATCTAACAAAACACAGTGTTTAACAAAACATTGCACACAACCTTTCATACACAAACCTGAAACAAGAAAAAATTAACAAGCAACTCTCACCTATTAGGTTAATGAGTTCACAGCTGGCCACACCTTCATGTAATCTGCTGAACTAGAGGTTACGCTAGGGCCTTCAGTATTCGGGTTGAGCTTTTTCACATCATACCTGTTGTTTCTCTTTGCTTTTACGACTTGATAGGGGCCAAGATATTTAGCTTTAAGCTTCATTCCCGAGCCGAATTGCGTGCGTTTTATTGCTACCAAGTCTCCTTCATTGTACTTCATACTTTCTTTTCTATTCTTATTAAAATTTCTTATATTTTCTTCTTGAACTTGTAGAATTTGCTCTTTAGCTTTCTCTCTAAGTTTTTCTCTCTCCTCTGAATAGCTTTCCCTTTCTTCTTCTGAAAGCAAATCATAAATCTCGATGTCTTCCTTCATTCTCATCTTTGTCCCAATCAATAGTTGATAGGGTGTAGTGTTTATGCTTCGCTGGAAAGTACTATTTAGAGAACGCTGTAATCTACTTACATGCCTATACCAGAGAGCAGGGTTCTCTATGCACATCTTGGTAAGTACAGAGATTATAGTGCGATGGACTCTTTCCACTTGGCCATTTCCTCGAGGCACACCCGTCGTAATTTTGATGTGTTGTATATTTTCGTCTTTACAATACTCTTGAAACTCAGTGCTCGTATAAGCCGTTCCTCGATCAGTTATAAATCTGGTTGGATTGCCAAAATGTTGTTGGTGAATTTTCAACTTTTCTATTGTTTCTCGACTTGTGGTGCTTTTAGTGGGAAATATCCAAGTGAACTTCGTAAATGCGTCAACAATCGTGAGGATATGGTTATACTGCTTCTTCGTCTCCGTCATTGGACCAATGTGATCCAAATGCAGTGTATGTAGCGGTGACTCTTCCTTTTCAATCGGAGTTAGGAATCCTTCTTGTTTTCCCTCTTTACGCGTAGCTAATAGACATGGAATGCAACTTGTAATAAACTCTTCAATTTTCTTATCAAGGTTCTTAATAAAATAGTCTTTACCAATTAATTCAATCATCTTCCTTTTGGAAAAATGTCCATTTGCATGTGCTCTTTTAATGATTTCATTTTCCATAGACTTTGGGATCACTAAGTGCTTTTCCACCCCTTTGTAAAGCAATCCATTATCAGTATAATAATCACCGTATGTTCTCTCCCGTAAAATCTGTAATATAGCTTTTAGACCATCATCCAACTGTTGTGCTCTTCTGATCTCATCGTGCAACGTTACTACAGCTACATATGGGTTTCGGCTTAATGCATCAGTATGCTTCATCCTCGTTCCTGGCCGATGTTCAACCGCAAAGTCAAACTCCTGCAGAAGCAATGCCCATCTTGCAACCCTTGTACTCAAGTCTTTCTTCTTAAGCGTCATCTGGAATGCTTGGCAATCAGTAACAATCTTAAATCTTATACCATATAAGTAGTGCCTAAATTTCTTTACCCCTTCAATAATAGCCAGACTTTCCAGTTCATAACTGGTGTACTTTTTTTCCGCATCATTGGTTTTACGACTCATGAAATATACTGGATGTAGTCCACCGTCATCATCAGATCGCTGCATGAGTATAGCTGCGTAAGCCAGAAGCGATGCGTCTGTATGCATTTCTGTCTCCAATCTTGGATTAAATATTTGTAAAACTGGTTTAGTAGTCAAACGCTCCTTCAAACAATTAAATGCACACCGTTGTTCATCATTGAATTCAAAATTGACATCTTTCTTAAGTAAATCTGTAAGCGGCTGTGCTATTGATGCAAAATTCTGGACATACTTCCTAAAATACGACGCTAACCCAATAAAACTTTGCAATTGCTTAATTGTTCTGGGTTCTGGAAACTTTGTAACGGCATCAATCTTTTCACTGGCAGGCCTTACTTGTCCATTCTCAATCGTATGACCTAAATAGGTTATGCTTCGACATATCAGCTGTGCTTTTTTCCAATTTATTTGCAGGCCATATTCAGACGCCACTCTTAAAACTTCCCTTAATCTATCAACGGCTTCCTGTTCATCTTTTGCTGGAATAAGAATATCATCAACAAATATTAGAACAATCCCTTTAGATATTAGTTCTCTGAAGATTATGGTCACAAATCTCATGAAATAGTTAGGGCAAACAGACAAGCCAAATGGAGCTTTCAAAAACTCGAACTGACCATGATGTGTAACAAATGCAGTATATTTTACCGACTCACTGCTGACACTCAGATGGAAAAATCCATTTTTTAAATCCAGTACACTAAATACTTTTGCCTCAGCCAACTTGTCAATGTAATCCTCAATAATGGGCAATGGAAACTCATCTTTTACAATTTTACTATTTAATTTTCTATAGTCAACGCACACCCTTGTAGTACCGTCTCTTTTGCGAACAAGAACCAATGGACTGGCATATTCAGAATAACTTACACGTACAATTCCTTGCTCGAGCCACTCCGCAACTTGTTCTTCAACAACCACCTGCTCCTTCAGTGATATGCGCCGTGGACGTTGCACCACCGGGACATCATCTTTCACAATTATTTTCAACTGGATAGGAGCTTCTTTAATTTGGCATGGTTGATAGCTCTCAACCATCTGAACAACCTCTTCTTTAAGGTAAGTATTACTTACATGGCCAACCTCAACACTGCAACAAAAACAATTAATTTCGTTCATCCATTCCACAGGTTTCATCCACACAGCACTACCATTCATAACCGTTATAACATTCTTAAGAAATTCGTGACCTATGATTACATCAAAAGGCATACAGTCCTTAGGTACCACATAGAATGACACATCGTCGTATTTCGTACCGTCGATCACAACATTTGTCGATAGACGACCTAATGACTCCACTTTAGCGGATCCAAGTCCAGACAGTGTTATGTTATTGTTCAGCACTTTACTGACGTTAGCACAAAACTCGGAAGATACTAAGTTCACATCACTACCCGAATCAATAAGCGCACTTGTCGTTTTTCCACATAATTCTACGATTTTTAAAGGTTTTTCCCGTCGCGAATGTTTGTTTACATCGCAAATGTCAGATCCAATTTGACTTTGACATTTGCTGTCTATGTCGTCATCTGTCATCTTGACACTGTCATTCTGTGAGTGTGACGTATTATCCGCGTTGTTGAACGATGATTGACCGAACATTGCTTGCTTGGTCGTCGTACGTTCGCCGCTCCCGCTCCCACTTGTCGATGCGCCGTTGTTTTCTTTCTTATCGCCGGAACCGGAACTACGCCATCTTGATGAGCTCGTATCTTCCTTACGGCCGGCTACCGCCGCCATATTTTTCTTATGCGGGCACTTCGGTGAAATATGACCGTATTCGTTGCAGTTAAAGCACTTTGGACCTTGTGCCTTCTGCGGACAGTCTTCCGACACATGATCGCCGTCACCACAGTTATAGCACCTTTTCAACGTTTTTTCGTGTCGCATGATGCCGCGTTTTTCATTTTTGTAGGTACTTCTAGAATGTTCCAGTTTCATCTTTTCCTTAACAGTCTCGTAGATTTTAAATTTTTCTTTCAGATCAGGATACGTCGTTACACCGTATAGCATGATTTTGTTAGTCTCGTGGTCGACTATGCCATCAACAATATATTTAATAGCCACGTAATCGGGTATCTTACCCCGTTTCCCCAACTCCTTCATGACCAACATATAGTCAATACAACTCTCGTCACGTCTTTTCTTTCGTTGGCTCAGAAGCTCGTGTATTGTTTTGATGTCGACGCTGTCGGGGAACTCTTTACTCAGGGCCGCCTTCAGTTCTTCCCATGACTTGTGAGGGCGTTCAGCTTGCATCCAAAGCTGTGCGGTGCCTGATAAGGATCTCCGTGCCATCAGCAGCTGTTGTAACGGTGTCCAACCACATATTTCTCCATTTTCCTCCACGTCTTGTATCCATCGCGCCACTGGATACGTCTTATCTTGACCGGTGAATTTAGGTATTATGTCCGAAGTTAGGTACAACATCGAGTTTAGGCCCGTACGTGATTCGTCTTTCGTCATTTTCGAATTAGTTTTTTATCTCCGTTATCGTCAGCTCACCGTTCGCCGATACCGTCGTAATTATCGTCGGCCGCCGTTGATTTTTTGAATAGGTACCGTTCGTCGTTCGTCGCCGTTGACCACGCCACGTGCCGGCCTCCGTCGTCCGTTGTTTATTCACTTGTTAAACTCGAACTCGTGTCGTTATTTTGCCAATCCCGGACGAGCCCCCAAATTTGTGGGATTATATGGCAAAATAAACGAGAAATACTTTTAAAAACTTTTATTTATTGACACACCAGAAAAAAGATCGCCGTTACACCGTACGTCTGTCGTAAGACTGCGTCATCTCGCTGTTACACTCACACACATACTTCCCTCTCTTTCATCCGCTGCGTTCCGCTTTGACAATATTATGCTGCATTCATACTTAAGCTTGATACAAAATCATTATCCCACATTTATACTTACATAACATCACGCCTGTAATCCCCGAAGGGTTAGGCAGAGGTGTACCCATTAGTACACCCACATTTCGCCAGTTATGTGTTTAGTCCCATGTAAAAGGGGGCGAGCCGTCAACCGGGCACAAATCCAGACTCCGAGGCTGCTACTGAGAAATTTCCTGATAGAAAAACCCAATAACACTTTGCCCGACCTGGGAATCGAACCCAAGACCCCATGCACAGCAGTCGCGCTTGCGACAACTAGACCAACGAGGCAGTCTTAATTTATACTTCAGTCCAATTAAATTAAAATGATTACTTCGCTATCTCAAAGTTACAGACAGTTACTTACAAAGTATTATCTAGAATCTTCTAGAATGCACTTTTTCTTTTAATTCCCGATAGTGTCTTAAGAAAGTCGTTTAAAGTCTTTTGCTTAACAAACTTTTACCTTTTTGCAAAAATGCAATTTACTTGGATTAATTGTGCAAAGTTTTTTGTTAGTACAGCTCGTTGTCGAGATGGAAGAGACGGATTGAGTGGGTAAGGAATAGTAGCGAGGTTGTGTTTAAGAAAAATAATGGGTGTAAAAAACACCCTCAAAGAAGCTGAAAGGTACATGTTCTTCTTTTATTCTGGACCATACTTGGGAACCTTGTAATTACGGAGATATTGGTGTCGATTCTATTAAGCAATTCAGAAACTTAATTTAGACTTTTTCTATTTTTTTCTCTCCAATGATACAACAAAGGGGCGGCCATGAATAAGATCTGTCAATTATAGTTGATCTAAAACTTACCGTACAAATAACATGAAAAAAGAAACTCTAATTGTTTGTACTGTTTTGTGTATGGTACAATGCGTGTGCCCACATGAGTCAGTAATTAATCTTATTAGTTAAGGTTCTTATGAGTAACATTTTATATTGACTTATTAATGATTGCATAGCGTAGCGTATTTACAGTTTTTTAATCATACAAAATTGTTTTTCTACAATTTAAATGCTATTTTGTTTACCTATAATATTTTTTGTTATTTGCACAGCACTTGAAGACAATAATGCTGTAATTAAAAGAATAGATAATTACCTAATGTAATTTTATGGATGCGTACCTATTAATTACAACAACGCATCTCCTTGGTTACACGTGAAAATCAATTTAATTTTCATTAAATCTGTGTTCCACAAGGTCACTCCATTAGAAGCAAATGCGGGTCGAGGCTGCTGGCTCAATGATTTTCCGAATCATGGGGCTGTTTCACCACCGACTTCCAAACTTCGGGCTTGACTCCGGGCTTGTGAAACCCAATAACACTTTCCGACCCCACGCTCAGCAGTCGCGTTTGCGACCACGAGACCCACGGGAGTTTAACCGCTCAAGGCCCGGCTGTCATACTGGTATGACAGAACAATAGATAATAAATTCTGTCTCATTACGTGGCACTTGAAGTATTAAAGTTAATAGTCCTTTGTTTAACTAAGCCAGGATTCTTTGATAGTACGTCATAAAGCTGTGCGGAAATGTCCGGTTTCCGGATCAGGAAACGCGTATATAGATACACATACATACGTAATACACACACACATGTAAAAAAAACTTTTGTATGTGTGTATGTACATATACGCTTCCTGATACGGAAACCTGATTCGGAAACCGGATTTCTGCGCCCAGCCTTACTGTATTATTTGTTTCATAAGAAATGTTCACCAAAAAAGGTTCACCATCCCTGCCCTAACTCAATAATAATATTCTATGTAATCACACCTGTTCCTAACAAAGAGGCTAAATAGTCGTTGCCAGGTAACAAACAACCAATTAATTAATCAATACGTAAAGTGATAGAACAGTTAAATACACATCAATTCACACAAACGAATTAGAAGCTATACGATGAAGACATTGCCTTATAACCGGGCCAATCAATATCACACTTTATCACAAGGGTGTAAGACTTAATTTTGCCTGTAAGATGTATAAGGACGAGAACACAAAGAATACTTTTAAACGACATCTTGCCTTTGTAATTTTTAGTCGAGTTTCATCTGTTGAAGGTAATTTTGAATGGGGATGAAATGCATTAGATTACCGCGGTTTTGTTCGCAAAAATATCTAATTTTATGAATGTATCTGTCGTTTATTTTATTGGGAAAGCCGTGAAAGTTGAATGAGGAAAATATATTGAGTTGTCTGCGCCGAATGTTTGACACTCATTCACGATTTTTTTACGTCTGTACCTATTTATTGGAGTTTATGCAACATAATTTTTTTGATTACGCCAACAATGGGCCTTTTCTGAAAAGGGGTAATTTTGAATAACAGACTTATAATATGGAACCAATGCTGTAATATCAGGAAAGAGAAATCAGTTGCTCTTCGCTTCATCGAGACATGGTGCCGATTCCCTTGGTCACAAACTAAACCAAAATTAGACTATTTCCATCTTTTTCTGTCCAATAAAATAAGAAAGAGACTAATGTAAATAAGAGCTGTCAAATTTAGTCAATCTGACACATCCATACAGTTATAGTTGACATCTTAAAACGTATGGATTAAATATACGGAGAAGTTCAAGGCAAAACTAATTTGACATCTCTAACTTAGTTCTTTAATGTCACGGAATGTCACCGTCCTTTCCTTTCGCTGTGTGTTAGTAAGAGATGTCAATTCTCTAAATTTAGTCTAGTTTGTGAACAAGGGAATCGGCGCCATTGTATGGAACACCACGCTTAGCAATCGCCTTTGCAACAACGAGACATATGTCGTGATGGCCCAATGGTTAAGGCGCCCGCCTCGGGTTCAAATCCGGCCAAGTACCAATGTGACTTTTTCAATTCATATGTACTTTCTAAAGTTTATCTTGGACATCACTAACATCGGTGAAGGAAAAACATTCTGATGGAACCTGGACTTACACCAGCCTATTACTGTCTCACTCAAACCATGTCAGAGGCCCTTTAGGCGGTTAAGAAACTCTGACACTAGGGTGTGTGGGGTCGTAGGACCTTACTGTCCACACGATAAAGAAAAAAGACCACGAGACAGTTAGAAGGTGTAGTTAAAAGTGCATTAACTACACGGTTAAAATGTATCGAACCGCTGATTATGAAAAATTATTTCGCTGTGGGGTCTAGAACTATATACAAATTTTGTTAGTCTCTGAGTCTCTGAAACCAAACATAATTTCTAGACCATTTAATACACATAACATCACGCTTGTAATTCCCGAAGGGTTAGGCAGAGGTGTACTCATTAGTACCTTCTCCCACATTTCGCCAGTTATGTTTAAGTCCCATATAACAGGGGGCGAGCTTGTTGCCATCAGCCGGGCCCAAACTCGGAGGCTGCTAATGATAAATTCCTGATGAAAACACCAAATAACACTTTGCCCGACCTGGGAATCGATCCCAAGACCTCATGCTCAGCAGTCGCGCTTTGCGATCACTAGACCAACGACGCAGTCCATCATCATTTGTCATTTAACACAACTTGTTTTATAAAAAATCCTACAATTTATTTCTCAAGACCTGCCTTAACTGTAACATAACATAACATAACATCACGCCTGTAATCCCCGAAGGGTTAGGCAGAGGTGTACCCAGTAGTACACCCACATTTCGCCAGTTATGTTTTTAGTCCCATGTAATAGGGGGCGAGCCTATTGCCATCAACCGGGCACAAATCCAGACTCCGAGGCTGCTACTGAGAAATTCCTGATGGAAAAACCCAATAACGCTTTGCCCGACCTGGGAATCCATCATTAATTGTTATTTAACACAACTTGTTTTATAAAAAATCCTACAATTTATTTCTCAAGACCTGCCTTAACTGTAGTAAGTATGAAATCAAGTTACTTGCGCTCACTACAATTAAGATAACCGTCTTCGTTTTTACTCGGCTACGCTCGGCTCTCTTCGGCTTTCATAGCTTGCAGGTAATTGACAATAATTATTGTGGAATAAAGAATCTTCTTGTTCATAAAGAAAGTAGGAAGAAGGTTGGTTTTGAAAGAGTTTTATTGCCAGTGATTTTGTTGGTTATAAATCGACGTATCAAGCAAAAGCCATACTAATGTATAGCTCTTGACAGCCCTGTTGGTCTAGTAGTAACAAAGCGCGACTGCTGCGCATGAGGTCTTGGGTTCGATTCCCAGGTCGGGCAAAGTGTTATTGCCTCGGAGTCTGAATTTGTGGCCGGTTGATGGCAATAGGTTCGCCCCCTATAACATGGGTTTTAAACATAACTGGTGAAATGTGCGTCTACTAATGGGTACACCTCTGCCTGACCCTTCAGGGATCTAATATATAAAAAACTTAATTGCCGTATTATGTAAGATCATCGGAATGGCACGTCCGAAACTCATTTTATTTTGTGCAAAAAAATGTTCCTAATATCCACCACAAAAATTCGGATTGCATTTTTGGTAAAAAAAACCCATGGTACCGTTTATTAAATTGCACCCTTGCGTAACCGGGGCGAGTCGGTAGTTTGATATAAAAATGAAAATGTTGACCGTGTTAATCTTGAAGCAAGGGTAGCGTATAGATACTTTATTTATCTCCCCCTCAAGCTATAAACATCGTCCGAGAAAAGTGGATTTCTATGAAGTTATATTAGTATTTTATGAAGCCAATGTTTACGATACGGTTTAATAAAGAATGCTTTAGTTCTTAGTACACTTAGGTTCCGTATGAAGCTATAAAAGCAGAGCTAGCTTATTGAAGCCATGCCTTAATCCGGCTTATAGAAGAAGTGCAGCGTTTGTGACTCTTAGCGTAGGGTATAAAACTTTCTAAGTAGTGTAAGATCATGGCATATTATCCCAGCAGCGCCGTACTGCTCAGCAGCAGCACATCGCCTCGAATTTATATTTATATTCACTTATTGCATACCATAATGTGTGTAAAAAGATGTTATATAATGCTTGAAGCTAAAGTACAGTTATGGACCCTGTTAGGGCACAGCAAAATGGTATTACCTTTACAATTAATATAAAAAAAGAAATTTACATAAAAAAAATATATAATATATGTAATTAATGTGAACTTATAAATTACGATTTATAAAATTATTGAGATCATATATCATTTCATTTAAGCTACGACTTGACCGCTCGGAAGCGGTGGAAGCTCGCAGTTCTTTGCTCGCAGTCCGGGCGCTGGCCGCGAGGTGCATACACGTTGTCTGCGCGCTGGCCGCGAGGTGCATGCACGTTGTCCGCGCGCTGGCCGCGAGGCGCAAGCTAAAAGACCGCGCGCCGGCCGCGAGTCGAGTTGTATGGTAGCGGCAAGCGCGCTGACTGCCCGCCGTTGGCTTTTTCATATTGACATTATGAAATATATTATACTACACACGATTTAATGCTCTAATTTGAATGACAAGAAAATTGCTAGCTTAGAGCGGTTGCAGTGCTGGGATAATGTGCCATGACCTTACACTTGCGTTGTATTGTCTGCTACGCCGTAGCATAAAATAATATTTTCTACGCTTCTTGTAGTGCATTTCGTAGCGCATTGAACTTGTACGCTTGTTTTTAATATTAACGCCTTAGCAAACTGTTATTATGACATACATTAGTTAGCTCCAGTCTCCAAGAAGCTGCTTCAGATGGCTGGAGGCCAAGACAGCTACAGTTCAGCTCGTGGCTTCACTGGCAGCCTTGGAAACTTTGCTACTTATGCGGCTATTGCCAAGATCTATGCCTACCTTACTCCTGACTTGTGGAGAGACATCCCACTGACCAAGTCACCATAATCAGAGTTCAAAGCCTAAAACAATTGAGTTAAACTGAATGTGACTTTACCATCTTTACATTACTTATTTCCAAGTGACATAAGAGTACGTATATGTTTTATGGTATACTTGACTTCCACGCGGACAAAGTGGCGTGTCGAAGCTAGTAATTTCAATCAATGTTATGACATTATTATACTAACCACCTATCAACTCATATTAAGCAAATAAACGACATAAATTAGAATTTAAACACAGCACAGCATAGCATATTTACCATTTTATCTCGTCCCATATATAAGGGTAGTCATATAAAACCGAGAATCTAATCATTCCCACGTTGTAACCGAGTTTCAGTTATCTTCACCAGTTTATACGCCATGTATCTTTTATAATGGGACAGGTATAAAAGAAATCGTTTTACCTGACATTACTTTTGATCATAATCTTGACGCTGTTTTACGGAAATGTTATTACATTGAACGATGGGGATTTAGATTGTGGGCTTCCCTTGGATGTTTACATGATGAAGATATCTGGATGGTTTGTGGATGATGAGGAGATTTCGAGAAAAAACAAGAGGAGGTTATGTATTCGGGTTTTTCTTTTTTATCCCCGACGCATCCTTTTATCAACGACGGGGTGTTTGACATGTCTGTGTGACATGTTTGTCTGTGGCATCGTAGCTCTCGAACAAATGAACCGATTTTTTTGTTTGAAAGTTGCATTAATCGGGAATGTTTTTAGCTATTTTCGACGAAAATCAATCCAAGATAGCCGCCACCACAAAAGGTCGGAATGGTGAATGTCAGGTTTTTTTTTAATATTTTTTTTTTAGTTTAGAAGTTGTAGGTCTACTACAAGAGTAATATTGCCAGTCTTTTAACGATGTAACTAGGAGACAGTACAATATAGCCTTTGCACTCACAAATAACGTAGCTTCCTTATACCGAAAGAATTTTCAGAATTAGACCAGTGGTACCGGAGCTTAGCGCGTTCAAACAAACAAACTCTTCAGTTTTATAATATTATTAGACATTTTAAAAATGGCGGTGAAGCTCATCATCCATCAAAAGACTCGTCCACAACATAATCCTTGGGACACGTGCCCAAAAGGCTGGCAACATTGAGTATGCAAAAGTGAGTGTAATAAAAACACAACGAGGTTTCTAGGTACCTGAAAAAGGACTCGGAGTACTTTATATTCCTCTGGTAAAGTTAGTCATGTTAAATTGCCTGGATTTTAGAGCTATCATACTAAATTATACAGGGGACAATGACAAATCATTTATTTTAATTAGGCCATTAAAAGGTACTTTTGAATGTAATGTGCCTAAGCAGAGGTGTACCCATTAGTACACCCACAATACGCCAGTTAGGTTTAAGTCCCATGAAATAGGGGGCGAGCCTATTGCCATCAACCGGGCACAAATCCTTCAAAACGGAATAAAGCAACCCTTATTTTTCGAATGCCTCGTTGGTTTAGAGGTCGCAAGGCGCGACTGCTGAGCGTGAGGTCTTGGGTTCGCTTCTGGGAATCGAACGGGAGTCGGGCAAAAAGTTATTGGGATTTTCCATCAGGCATTTCTCAGTAGTAGCCTCTCGGAGTCTGGATTTGTGCCCGGTTGATGGCAATAGGTTCGCCCCTTATTACACGGGACTTAACATAACTGGCAAAATGTGGGTGTACTGATGGGTTCGCCTCTACCTAACCGTTCAGGAATTACAGGCGTGATGTTATAATTTTAAGGCCTAACCTATTCCTTCTACTCTCTTCTGTGTTGTTCCTCGTCTCGGCAGTAAAAAACATGGTAATGATGGCAATATTTCTCTGGTCCTTCACATATAACAACTACTGTTATAACTTTCCAAGCATCCGATCCTCTACAATTCCGTACTAACTAACAGTAAGTTTATATTACACCACCGTCGCTTGCAGCCGCAAATATTGAACTTTGATGAAAGATTCTTCACTTGATTGCATCATTGAACAGCGTCTTTCCTATCTTAATGTAATATGAATAGACTATACGTAACTTTTTAGGACGCCATCTTGTGGACTGAGATCCCTGAGTCGCTGGGTCTACGTCTAGGAATGGCTAACCCCGGGAGGGTTGGTCATAATGCAAGAAGAAAGAAAGAACGAAAAAAATATTATTGACACAGAGCATGTGCATATAAAAATAATTTTGTAAAAGCTAATCAATAGAAAAACAAAAAAGAATATTTAATTGTGTGTCACACAGCTAAGTCAAACAGGCTCTGCTAATAGTAGGGGAGGCCAGGAAGGGATTTTTGGATTTACTCGAGCGCGGCAGATTAATATAAGGGAGGATAATTTACACCCTGATAAGTACCGTCACCGTATATATTAGTGATTTTTAAAATATTTTTTAAATCTTTAGTTGTGCGCTACCTCCACCAGGGAAAGGGCCTCATATGTAACCATTTTTACTTTTTAGCATCTAATCTTCACAATGAAAAAGATCCCCACGACGCTGGAGTAAATCCACATTTAGCATCTTAGCCTCCTAACTATAAGCATAAATGCTAGACTACTTGTGTCTGGCGATGGTTTTTAACTGGACCTTTGTGTGTAAAGTATTAATGCCCGGAAGACTACTATGCATTAACTCAAGCTCCAGGCTTGCAATAATATCGCAGATTTTTTTTTTTAGGATATTATATTAGTTTATTTAATACACAGGGTTACTTTTAGGTCGTTCTGGATCCAAAAGCCATAAACTCGATCAACTAACTCGAAACGATTGGGACCATTTTTTTCAAAAAGTAACAATTAAAAAAATCAGCTGTTCAGTACCACACTTTGACGAGTTAGACGAATATAAATGTACTGAACAGCTGTTTTTTTTTGTTACTTTTTATTATTTACAAGCTTAATAACAAAAAAAAAACGGTTATAGGATCTTGGACTATTAATTTAGTTGAGTTAATATTTAAGTTTACAGCAGACTCAACTTTTATATTAATTTCTTGTGTTGTAGTGAGAGTTTGAGTTTGAATATTGTGTGGATACTGTTTTAAGTACTAATATCATTCTGCCTTTTTCCAACTATGTCGGCGTCGGCTTCCAGTCTAACCGAATGTAGCTCAAAAACCAGTATTTTACATGGAGTGACTTTCCTGTCTGACCTCCACAACCCAGTAACTGGGTAATACCTTACCTACCCTTACCTTACCTTTAGTAAGACTGGTTGTCAGACTTTCGGGCACGTATGACAAATCGGGACTGACGGCTAAAACTGGTTTCCGAGGCACGGAGCGCTGTTTAAACAACAGGTTAAATCGACACGGTATTCTTCAACGACATACGGCTCAGGGAGTTGGTATAACTGGACAGTTCTTCATCCTCTCCCAGCAAGATGGTAAGCCACTGACAACTGCCGCAAAAAAAAAGTTATAATTTTGTCCTTTATTACTTCTAGTAGTTACTTTTACTAGGGAACCTTGATTATTTAATGTACCTTTCAAATTGAAATCTCGTCGCTAATTTAAGCGAAGTTCGGTCTATCCGAAATTAGCCGCACACTGTGCCAACCTCAAAGTTCCAAGGAGAAACTTCAAAACTAGTATTTTAGTAAAATTGCACTCCCCAATACGGAGCGACCAATTTTCGTGGCCCTTTGTGTAATCTTAAAACTTGTCAATGTTGCAATTTTCATGTAACTTGCTACAAAACTAGTAGGCAGTTTTTAAGGTACCTATGGAGCCAAAAGGGTAAACAGGACTCCAGTATTAGTAATTGAACAGCCCATATGTTAATTTGTCTGTCATATGGCTATTTCTACTTATATAAAAGTTTTATCAATACTGACTGAATGACAGCCTCGTTGGTCTAGTGGTCGCACAGCACGCCTGCTATCCCCGAAGGGTTAGGCAGAGGTGTGCCTATTAGTACACCTACATTTCGCCAGTTATGTTTAAGTTCCATGTAATAGGGGCGAGCCTATTGCCATCATCTGGGCACAAATCCAGACGCCGCGGCTGCTACTGAGAAATTCCTGATGGAAAAATCCAATAAAACTTTGCTCGACCTGGGAATCGAACCCAGGACTTCAAGCTCAGCAATATATACAAGGTATATCGTTTTCAAGTGTAATGCTGTATGATTCAGCTTACAAAATACTGTAAAACATTTATTTCTGAAGTTCTTGCATTTTTTCATTCTTTTCTATAGATAACTACCTTGATTTAGAGGCAGCTAAATTTTATATATTTTCTTGTATATAACGTTCAAAATTATAATCTAATTGAAAAATAAATGATTTGACTTTGACTTAGTAATACTTTCAGTTTTTCTTAAATCAGAAATCCAATAACAAAATATTAATTTATTGTGCACAATCGTGTTTGAAACGCATTTGAAATTTATTTTTGTTTAACGTAAAGCTGGCGTGAAATAAATGTCTCATTTTAGAATGAGCTAAATCCAGACCATTGCGCCGTGTAGAATTAAATTAGTATCCCATTTGGAAACAAAGCACGGTCCAACTGACTTTACATAAAATATGAGAGGCGTCACGTTCCGAGGGTACGTACAAGTACATAAACATATCTAATCCTAGTCCTTTATAATTATACAAAACCACAAACTGCTCCTTGCGATTTTGTACGCGTGTTACCATTTACCAACTGTGTTAAGTAATGTTTTTGGTTACTGCTCCGCTCCTGGGAGTCGTAGCGTGATGTTATATAGCATAAACAATTCATCATGAATCTGGCTTTCATACACAAAAAGATTTTTCCAATCTTGCAGGTATGTACTTTCAGAGATAAGCGCGTTTCAACAAACAAACAAAAAACTCTTCTGATTTATTTTGTTAAGTAGGTACCTATAGATAAAATTATAGGCATTCATACTCATATTTTATATTATAAATGCGAAAGTAATTCCGTCTGTCTGTAACGCTTTCACGACTAAACAACTGAACCGATTTTGATGAAACGTACGAGGTAAGTTTATTGGACTGCGCACTCATAGCAACTCGAGTTTCGAGTTGCGGCAATCGTCAACAGTTTTCAGTTGCTGCAATCGATGACTAAGTTAGTTGCTAGTTGCCGCAACTAGCAACTTTTCAATATTATACTAGATTTTAAAGATGGTGGTTCCCTCAACCGTCAATCGCAACGCTTCGGGCGACTTCACACCCCTCCCTCCTTCTCCGTGTACCCGGCAATGCCAGTGTCGCTACGGCAACGGCATACGGCAACACGGCTGTGGAAGTTGCTCACAGATTGCCATAAAGTTGCGGCAACCGAAAACGTTATAGCAACTATCAACTTTAACAGGAAACTTTTAAAAAGTTGATAGTTGCCGTCAACTTAAGTTGCTCCGTGGGCAAAGCGCGTTAGCCGTCTTTCAATTCACCCATACTGTCCCATTCTTTGAAAGATACCAACATAATCAGTCGACTCCTCGAGGGATAAACTCGAGTACAATAGCGGGATCAAAAGGTTACGGCTTGGAATTTTACGGGTCGCTTGCGCATATCCCAACAATGGTCCTGTTAATGTGCTGACCGTACCTGAGGTCAGTATGAATGTTTGGACAGTCGTGTAAGTTACGTGAAGCGTTTGTATAGATAGCAGAAAAAAATATAAAAAACGTTTCTGATTTGTTTTTCTGTTTACTGTAACGTGAAACAAAGGGTAACCAGAACTACCTAAGGTAGTTAACATAACATCACGCCTGTAATCCCCAAAGGGGTAGACAGAGGTGTACCCATTAGTATATCCACATTTTGCCAGTTATGTTTAAGTTCTCCATTTAAATCCCAATGGAGCCCATAAAATCTGGTAGGTATTTAGTTTCCAACGAAATGAAACTTAATTACTATAAGGTAAAAGGCATTTTAGCGAGTTTAGTTAATTGGGATATAGACCACATATCGGTGTAAATTGATTCGCGGTAATCGACGCCAGTATTTGGGTAAAAGGCTTGATCTAACTGAAAAGCTTTTGACATGTCTAGACGGTTTCAATAATCTTTAATAAATCTTTTTCTGCTTCTTATTCTGATAAATAAAATTGAAGCGTCTCTTCGTAATGTCAAAATAACATTTTTTTTCTTACCAAATAATTATGAATGTTTACTCGGTAACTACCTATAGCCTTTTTTTTTTCTTTAAGTTGGCAAAATCATCAAATGGTTTCTTCCGCCCTGGGCGGAAGGGACTGTCAGACTTTTACTGACTAAAAAACCACCCTGTTCCTTCTGTTGCCCTTTACGTTCCGGGGCCACGATATCCACGGTTAAGACGTCCCGCAACCCCGGCAGGCGTTGGCCCCGTTGGGAACTACCTATAACTTCTTTTATTTTAGAAAAAGAATTAAGGTCCCGGACGAAAATGTGGGTAGATTAAAATATGTAGAAGATATTTAAGAACACATTTAACTTCGACTTCAACACTGACAAAGATAATAGCTAAAACAGATTTAACTTTGACAACAAAGTCGTAGGCTAGCAATACCAAAGTTATTTCAGTAATAACACGAAAATTCACGAAGCACTGCATTTCAAATACCAACTAACTACCTCCTTAAAACATGCTAAACGCCATTTTGAATTTAAATAAAATACCACATACAACTCCCAAGATTATCCACTAATACCATTTCACGTATGGCAGTCCCGTGAAGCACGTTCGTACGTTTCGTACGGCCACTCGGCTACGTGCGAAATACGGTTTTAAATTTAAGGAGGCTGCCCACTACGCCGTACCACGACCGTGCTATGAACTAGGGATGCTACATCATGTGACAATTGCTATTGTTTAAGGTTTAAGGTTTAAAAAGAAAAAGGAAAATATTGCTACGAAAGGTTACTTTTTAGAAATACAGGGTGTTTGGTGCATCTTTTGGCGAATCGAGTTGGTCATTACTATCTCTTCACTCATTCTTTGCCATAATGGTTTTTTACAACAAATTTTTAATTTTATTATTGAAAAATCCAAAAGTCAGCATTTAAGTTTAAATTAAAATAAAAGTTATTTGTATAGTCTTCAAATTTAATTTTAATTGTATGTGTACTGTTGTATGTTTCTATTAATTTTTACATCGGTTTGTATGTAATATACATATTATATTATATTTTTTTATTTATACAATATGCATTAAACAATAATTAATCTAAACATAAAACCTGCAAGCAAAAGTAAAATATGTACACCATAAACATAACATCACGCCTGTTAACCCCGAAGGGTTAGGCAGAGGTGTACCCATTAGTACACCCACATTTCGCTAGTTATGTTTTTAGTCCCATGTAATAGGGGGCGAGCCTATTGCCATCAACCGGGCACAAATCCAGACTCCGAGGCTGCTACTGAGAAATTCCTGATGGAAAAACCCAATAACACTTTGCCCGACTTGGGAATCGAACCCAAGACCTCATGCACAGCAGTCGCGCTTGCGACCACTAGACCAACGAGGCAGTCCAAATCAGTCAGTGGCAGTCGAAATATGTACAAATTTAAAAAAAGGCAGAAAGGAGAATTCTATTTTTAATTTGTACATATTTTACAATTTTAAAGAATTCCTTTTTGCCTGTCACGTACTTAGTTCTGTCACGGATTGATACGGTGTAGTGGGCCGATACCTCTAAGTGGCGCTCCATACTGGACTTATACGTGTGTGTCAAAATCATGAAATATAGCTGTTGCGGCGCACACGCCTCACCAATAAACAACTAATCTATTACACGTCAACGGCTTTTGGTGCTATTGAATTGGGTCAGGCGCATCATATATTTTAACACCAAGTAACTTTAAAAAGTGTCATTTTTATTCTGCCATCGACCTTCTCACTGTACGCACGGTTTTTAATAAATAATTGTTCAGAGTAATTGGACTTTAATTAGCCCCAGTGTATAATCAAAATATACATATTGGTGGCCCATGAGGGGATATAAATAGCAAGAAAGGAAGAAAAAGCTGTTAAAGGTCAAGAAATACCGGATGAAGGTCTCGTCAAGGTGAACCGGCCACATGGTGAACGATCTTTTTGGCGTAAATGAAGATTGAAGAAAGGAGTTCGGGAGCAAGGTGCGGCCAGAATCATCCACGAGTTCAGGCTAAAGCGAGCAGTGATTCGGCGAAAGTATCACATCGCGCATCGGACTTCTGCAAATTCAGATGAGTGCCCTTCCTTTCTTATTTTCCTAATCTTCCAAATATCTCATCCAAATTCCTTAAATATTGTTCCTAGCTGTTGGAAATCAAATTCATTTGTGCAAATTAAGGAATTGCCGAATTGCGAATTCATTAGAAATTGCAACATCACTTTATTTGGTAGCAAGATACCCACAATTAAAAATAAAATTTCTTTGTTCGATAATTAGCGTAATTTTTCCCTAAATCAAAGGCAAGTTGAATTCAATTAAAGCGTTTAAGTTGTATTTTGACAGATAACAGTTATAAATAATCATAGTGCAGGTGTATTTTGAGGAAGGAACCCTTAGTCCATTACAAGATTACGGACATACCCTGTTGCTAACTTTATTGCTCTTTCGATTGATGGATGCTTATGCGTAAACGCCGATAATTTCAGATTGTTATCTACGCTGCACTGAACGCGTTATCTCGCCGTCTGCAATCAGCTGTGCGAGCGTAACCGGTTTCTGGAGCGCCAGGTGTCGTCAAGTCGAGGAGCGTGAGCCATTCTTTGTTACTAACAGATTAGTCATACATTGAAAGTTTGATTTAATAACTTTAAACTTGACACTTTTAGACGTACTCACTTATAATGCCTAATGAATCAGTAGATAATAAACTCCGTTTAAAGGAGTTATTCACTAAAAGATCGTCTGCTAAGGGACAGATAACTAAATTTAAGAATTACTTAAGTAGTTTAGCGGGTCTCTTAGAGTTGGACACTATACAAATAACAGAGTTGACTTTAAAACTTGCAAAATTCGAGGCATTGTCAGTTAGGGTCGACGACTTGCAAAATGAGATTGAGGTTTTAAATCCGGGAAATTTAACAGCCGAAATTGATGAACGCGATAGTATCGAGCGTGACATAATTGTCAACATTGCCACGGCAAAGACATTAGTGGATAAATTTTCTAAGGTCGAGTGTGAACATAGGCGTGCTTCTATTCATGATACGTCTTGCTGTTCGGATCACCAAGTGGTTGGTATCAAATTACCTCAGATTCAAATAGCAAAATTTGACGGTGCTTATTTCCGCTGGTTAGAGTTCCGTGACACCTTTGAAAATTTAATCCATAAGAATGAACGTCTAACACCTATCCATAAGTTTCATTATCTTATGTCATACTTAGAAGGTGACGCCGCAAGAATTATTTCAAATCTTGAAGTGTCATCTGCAAATTATTCTGAAGCGTGGAATCTACTTTGTAGTCGTTACAATAATAAAAGAATGCTAATCAATCACCACTTAAATTCATTACTCAGTATTAAGCAGCTTTCACGTGAATCAGAGAAGTCTTTAAGATTTTTAATTGATCATGTAACTAAAAACTTGCGTGCTTTGGCCAGCTTAGGGCAACCCACGGATAAATGGGATGGACTACTTGTTTTTATTTTGTCATCAAAGTTAAATGAGCTTACTTTAGTTAAGTGGGAGGAATATCGAAATAATTTAAAAGAAGATGTTCCTACATTAGAACAGTTTTATAAATTCATGACTGACCGCGCTGACGTATTGGAATCGTTAAATTGTAATAAACACGATAGTACTGTGCCTAAATGCCACACAACCGGTGCGCGCAGCAGTTCTGCAACAACAAACTCTAATAAACAGGGTCAACATTCTCATATTAAATCATTCGCTACTTCTAACACTAAGGTTAAGAAATCTAAAAATACAAATGCGTACAGTTCAAATACTTATTTATGTGTTATTTGTAACGAGAATCATAGGATTTTCGATTGTCCCACCTTCAAAGCTAAGGGGACAAATGAAAGGATGGAGGATGTTAAAAAATACAAATTATGTGTCAACTGCCTTAGACAGGGACATCCCTTAGGCGCATGTCGCATGGGACCGTGCAACGAGTGCAATAAAAGGCACCATAGCTTGTTGCACCGCCCAGTCGCATCCGATGTCAATAATCTTGTAGTAGTAGATGAGCCTGGTGAAAATGGTAACGAAACGATTGCTAGCTTTTCACGACGTAGTTCAGGTCAGGTACTGCTATCAACAGCGATGATAGAAGTCTCGAATCCATTCACCCAACAAAAGGAGAAGGTTCGAGCACTGCTAGATTCTGGCAGTCAATCTTCCTTTATTTCAAAGGCATTAAAGGATAAACTCTCATTAAAAACATTACCGATTGACTCGCTAAAGGTCATAGGTATAGGAAATACTGTATCCTCACATATTTCTGAAAGTTGCAACATAAAATTTAATTCTCTCGATAAGAAATATAGTGCAAATTGTTATGGTCTTGTTTTAAAAGAATTAACAGGCTTATTACCGCGGTATCCATTCAGTATTAATACATTAAATTTACCCAAGGACATTGTGCTAGCCGATCCTAAGTTTAATCAGCCAGGGCCGATAGATGTTTTAATCGGTGTTGAGCTATTTTGGGATCTCATAAATAACGAGCAGCGTTCTCTTGGTCCGAATAATCCAAAATTAATAAATACACAGCTAGGCTGGGTAATATCCGGTCCTATATACTCAGATTTTGCTAGTCAAAACGCTTATTGCAATCAAGCAGTTATAGGTACCGCATCAAACCAAATTGATATTGAAAAATCGATTATCAAATTCTGGGAATTAGAAGAGGTTCCCGCGAAACGTGTAATGAGTGAAGAAGAGAAGGCTTGCGAAAAGCATTTTGTCACTCACACTCGTAGAGAAACCACTGGTAGGTTTTGCGTAAAACTACCCCTAAAGAACACTCCCGACTGTCTGGGAGATACTTATAAATTAGCTAAAAGGCGGTTGTATTGTTTAGAAAAGCGGTTCAGGAAAAATCCACAGTTAAAGAGCGAATATGCAGGTTTCATTAATGAATACGCTGAATTAGGGCATCTCTCGTCAGCTAAAGACGAGCGGAGCACAATGTATCACTTATGTCACCATGCAGTACTAAAACAAGAAAGCGAGTCCACAAAATTACGTGTTGTTTTTGATGGTTCCGCATCTTCTACGTCAGGGTATGCGTTGAACGATATTTTGATGGTTGGTCCGGCTATCCAAGATTCTCTTTTCGCTATATTAATACGGGCTAGACAATACAAGTTCCTGTTAACTGGGGACATTGAGAAAATGTACCGGCAGGTCTTAGTAGCTGAGGAAGACCGCAGTCTGCAGCGTATTCTATGGCGAGAAGACGAATCCCAACCTGTTAAAACTTTCGAGTTAAATACGCTTACTTATGGCACCACAAGCGCCAGTTATGTTAGCACACGTTGTTTATGGCAATTGGGTGAAGAACATAACGACGAGCTTATCAAAAATATCATTCAAAGAGATTTTTACGTGGACGACTTAATAACTGGAGCAGATAATGAGCAGGATTTGCGTTATATTCAAAAGAACGTTTCCGAAGCTTTGAAAAATGGTTGTTTCAACTTAAGAAAATATAAAAGTAACAATCCATCTATTTTTAAAAATCTAAACCTTAATAATGACAATTTAACTATTAGTGAATCTTCGAGTACACTCGGTCTCGGATGGACACCATCCAGTGACACGTTATTTTTTCCAATCAAAACATTTTCGTTTGATAAGGATGCAATCATTACAAAACGGTTTGTTATGGCTAATTCGTTTAAAATTTTTGACCCGTTAGGAATCTTGAGTCCGGTTATAATTCAACCTAAAATTTTATTGCAAAAAATGTGGCAACAAAAATTAGACTGGGACGAAGCGGTTCCAAAGGATTTGAGAGACGACTGGCTAAAATTTACTGATAATTTAAACTGGTTAAATAAATTTCATATACCCAGGTTGGTTTTATGTGACAAGCCTGAACTAATAGAATTGCACTCATTTAGTGACGCGTCTCAATGCGCATACGGCGCATGCATTTATTTAAAATCTGTAAGCTATTGTGGTGACAGCACAGTCAGGCTATTATGCGCTAAGTCAAAGGTGTCGCCTATAAAACCGACGACAATACCACGCCTTGAACTATGTGCTGCACTACTAGCCGCTAAGCTTTGCGAGTCTGTTGTTGGTTCACTCCGGTGCCGGCCGGGAAGGATAGTACACTGGTGCGATTCCAGTGTCGTTCTCAGTTGGATAAATAGCGACCCAACAAAATTAAAAATGTTCGCAGCTAATCGCGTCTGTGAAATAGTTGAAATAACAGATGCATCTGCATGGCGTTACGTTCCCACTGCAATGAACCCAGCAGATTTAATTTCTAGGGGAGCGGATGCAAAGGTATTACTGTCTACCGAGTTATGGTGGTCAGGCCCCAGTTTCATACGTCAAAATGAATCTTACTGGCCAACGTTGCAAGAACAAAAGTTAGATGACCTACCTGAATTAAAAACTCATGCACACTCATCAATTACAATAAGCGATAAGTTTATAAATTTTGATAATTACTCCTCATACAACAAACTTCTAAAAGTTGTTGCGTATTGCCTACGGTTCGTACATAACGTAAACAAACCTATTAGCAAACGAGTAGGCATACTAACAGTGGATGAGTTGTTAGAATCGTTTCATTCATTGTGCGTTATCGCTCAGCGTGAGTCATTCCCTACTGAATATGAGGTACTTAGCAAAGGTAAACAACTGCCGGCTAGGAGTAAAATTTTATCATTGTCTCCGTTCTTTGATAAAAATAAGTTAATTCGCGTTGGCGGTCGCATAAATGCGTCCGCATGTGATTTTGAGAAAAAACATCCAATACTACTGCACGCTACTCATAAATTAACTAAACTATATTTTGCGATGCAGCATAATGCGAGCTTACATGCGGGTCCGCAGTTATTGTTGGCAACAGTTAGGGAAACAGTCTGGCCTGTAAATGGCAGGCACCTCGCAAGACGAACAGTTAACAACTGCGTGCGATGTAGGCGGGTAAGTGGCAAAACTTTGTGCCCGAAAATGGGTGACCTACCATCACAGCGCGTAAATCCAGGTTTTCCATTCCTGTCTGTTGGTCTGGACTTCGCTGGACCATTTTCCATACTGAATCGTAAAGGTCGTGGAAGTCGCTTAATAAAGTGCTATTTATGTATCTTTATTTGTTTACGTTACAAATGTATTCATTTGGAGGCAGTTAGCGACTTAACTAAAGATGCATTCGTAATGACACTTAGGCGATTCATTGCACGCAGAGGAAAGCCTAGTGAAATATTTAGCGACAATGGTCGTAATTTTGTTGCCGCCGCAAAATACATAGGAGTTTTTTTAAAACAAAATACCGAACCTATATCTGATTTTGCAGGTCAACAAGGTGTTAAGTTTAGGTTTATACCTTCTTACGCTCCTCACTTCGGCGGCATTTGGGAAGCCGGTGTCAAATCGGCCAAGCATCACATCAAACGAGTTATAGGCAATAGTAATTTAACGTTTGAAGAAATTACAACTTTATTTGCACAAGTGGAGGCGATTCTTAACAGCCGTCCCCTGTGCCCTTTGTCATCCTGCCCTAACGACCTCCTCTCCCTATCCCCAGGGCACTTCATCATTGGTCGGCCGCTTACCGCGCTACCCTCGCCAGCGCTGGAAGACAGAGATGACAGAAACCAACGAAACCGATACCAACGTCTGGAAAGAATAAGGCTTCACTTCTGGCAGAGGTGGCAGAAGGAATACTTGTCAGAGTTACAGCAGAGAACCAAGTGGCGCAAAGGCAATGCTCAGCTCAATGTAGGAGACATGGTCTTGTTAGCGGAGGACAATACGCCGCCACTACACTGGCGCATTGGACGAGTTATGCAGCTATTTCCTGGACCAGATGGAGTGGCACGAGTCGCCGAGATTCGTACTCCTCGAGGGTGTGTGCGACGGCCATTCACTCGTCTATGCCCGCTGCCCACCGCTGAAGAATTGAAGTGTTGAAAGCAGTATTTCAACGGCCGGGAATATGTTGCGGCGCACACGCCTCACCAATAAACAACTAATCTATTACACGTCAACGGCTTTTGGTGCTATTGAATTGGGTCAGGCGCATCATATATTTTAACACCAAGTAACTTTAAAAAGTGTCATTTTTATTCTGCCATCGACCTTCTCACTGTACGCACGGTTTTTAATAAATAATTGTTCAGAGTAATTGGACTTTAATTAGCCCCAGTGTATAATCAAAATATACAATAGCTAAGTAAAATGTGATTTTATAGATGTGGGGGCGGTTTGTTATCGTTTTATCGATATTTGTGTGGCTTTAAAATGGTTTTTAAGGATTTAAAGATTGAGATAAACTATTTGTAAAACACAGCAGAGTACGTACTTAGGTAGCTATAGTTTATTGAACGTTTTTTGTTATAAAATGATACTCCAATTTCTCGTGTATCGTGGGTGCATTTATTTATTTATTGACATTTAATTTACATACATAATATCACGCCTGTAACCCCCGATGGGTTAGGCAAAGGTGTACTTATTAGTAAACCCACGTTTCGCCAGTTATGTTTAAGTCCCATGTAAAAAGGCCGGCCCGGCACAAATCCAGACTCCGAGGCTGCTACTGAGAAATTCCTGATGGAAAAACCCAAAAGAAAATAAGAAAAATTAAAATTTAAAAGAGGTTTATACAGAACTAACTTTGGCCCGCCACGTTTATGTGGACAAAGCTGCGGGATAAAGCTATCGCGGACGGAGTCAAAGTAGCGGAATAAAAAATCCTTTCTTAGGGTTTAAATTTACCACGTACCAATTTGTACTAATCTGTTCAGTGGTTTAGTCGTGAAAGAGTAATATAAATGTGGATAGGGGAGTTGGAATGATTACTCACTTAAAACTAACTAACGTTGACATACAACTACACCTGCTAGTATTGAGCTCTACGCGCCATTATTAATTGCAGTCAGAAACATGAAACTAAATAATAGTTTCTGTTCATGCGAAGCCGCTCACACCTTTTCCGTGTTTAATAATCTCAAGGCCGTTTTAATGGCCCGATTGAAGCCATTAAACAACTGAAAATCGTTAAGAAATCAAATAATAATACCAGCCTTTTATTGTTTTTCTGCACGGCAAAAGCCTCTTCTCATGCAGAAAAGTCTTGGAAAGTGGATTGGAAAATTGGTAGAATGAGCCTGCCGGTTTCCTCACGTTTTCTTATGTCAGTTGACAACGATGTTCAAGATAAACTTGAGAAGTACATAAACAATAGAAAAATGTCATATTGGTAGGTACTTGCTCGTGCCCAGTTGCGAGAAGTATTCCCGTTTGAGCACCTATGCATTTTGCAATTTTACATAACATAACATCACGCCTGTAATCCCCGAAGCGTTAAGCAGAGGTGTACCCATTAGTACACCCACATTTCGCCAGTTATGTTTTTAGTTCCATGTAATAGGGGGCGAGCCTTTTGCCATCAATTGGGCACAAATCTAGACTCCGAGGCTGCTACTGAGAAATTCCTGAAGGAAAAACCCAATAACACTTTGCTCGACCTGGGAATCGAACCCAACACCTCATGCACAGCAGTCGTGCTTGCGACCACTGGACCAACGAGGCACCAATGGTTTTGAACGTAAAAATTAGTGCTCAATGCATAGGTGCTCATAAAAAAAAAAAACAATAATTTATTTCAGAAAAAAAATAGTACAGTCAAAAAGGTGCTCAAACGGGTAGTTAAGTTTCGAACCCACAACCTCGAACAAGACAGGCGGGCCTTAACCCCTGACCCATCACGACAACAAACTTTCACAACGTAAAGAAAAAAAAAAAAGAAATTATTTGATTAGTCTAAACGTACGGATTCGTAAGTCAAATTACTTATACGAAGAAATCCAATTGCTTGCTCCCAATATGTACCACAGGAAAAACCTCAAGATACCCACAAAAAGCGTACAAATAAAGGGCCAATTTAACAGTCGGCTGGTGAATCCGTCGATGGCTGACGAGGGTAGCAGTAAATACGTACTAAAGAGATTTTCATTATTTGCCTCGCTTCTCAGTGCTACCTACGTCATGCGCAAATGTATGCGTCTTGTGGGTGTTTTAAAAAGTACCCGTTTATTGTATCGGACTGATTTGGGTTGGAATCTCAAGAATATTGGGTGTAGAAAAAAAAAAATAATTCTAGAATACGTTGAAGTAATGAAAGTTTCGGTTATGTGATTGGAATTTGTGTAAAAAGTTTGATTATAATAGTAGGCTACTTACATAAACAGGTCGGCATTCGGTTCGGCTTTTTTAATAACATGTATATAGAGGGTGGTATTGGCAGTCGTTACGGGTCGTCAGAAGCTCGAAAGGCCTACAACCAGTCTTACCTAGGGGTATCATATTACCCAGTTACTGGGTTGTGGAGGTCAGATAGGCAGTCGCTCCATGTAAAATACTGGTATTCAGCTGCATCCGGTTAGACTGGAAGCCGACCCCAACATAGTTGGGAAAAGGCTAGGCAGATGATGAGTGGGTGGTATTGAGAATACCGAATCGAATAGGCCGACCCGCATTAGAGTATATCGTGTACTTTTTCAGACGCACCATTGCAAAAGCAATGTCATCAGCAATATGACTATCAAATCTAACTGCTGGCTCAACTGCGCGTATACGCTCAGTAGAGGCGGGATTCACGATCGCACCATGTGCATAGGTTACAAGGTTGGGTTCGAATCTAGTTTGAAGCACATATACGCGACTCATGTGCGCGTCGTCTGCGCGTTTACTGCGCTACGTATAAAGAAGACTAAGTTGATTTAAGACAATTCCTTTTTTCCTATAATAATATCCTGTTTAACAAATCGGCGGCCAATATACAGATCAGCCAAGAAGATCCGCCCGCAAAAGATAAAAGTATAAACGCAAAAACAGATGTACCCCCTCTTCCCCCCCTCATTGTCCAATAGGACGGCAATCTTACAGTACCGGGAAGAGAGTAGACGCAAGACCAATGACTTTACGTACTTTCTGAAAGACAGTGGTTGTTACACCATCATGTTCAGGTTGTTACTGAGAAATTCCTTATGGAAAAACCATTTTACACTTATATCTGACTTTGTTATTGAGGCTCTTCAACTGACTTCTTTCGCTTAAGGCGGAGCGGAAGGGAGTGTCAGACCACTGCCTAAAACTCCGTTCTTTCTAATGCCCTTTGATTTCTACAGTCGCTGTAACTTTTTCAAACAAAATCCCCAACCTTAGAAGGTCTTTTATCTGACCTGGAAATCGAATCCAGAACGCCACACGCTAGCGTCCACAAGACTAATGAAGCAGTCTAATCTTACTAATGATTAATTTTGGATCACAATCTAATCCCATAATCATTCGCCCATTCATGCCGCTAGCCAATAACAGTACGCACGTATCGCACGCATTCAACGCACGCGTGTATTGGATCGCACGCAATTACCGCGTGCTATTGACATTACGTCCGCTTTACATCACAAAGGACTGTTATAATTAACATCATGTTACAAGATGAGAGATTAATTGATTGTTTAGTTTATTAGCAATTGAGATAATGTGGTTTTTTAATTGTCATTTCGATTTTGCTAAAATTAGCTAAACAATAATTTAATTAAATGTCAAATTATTTAACCGGTCAAGCTCCGGCTGCCCAAAGTACGCTGTCCCAAGCCCTTAGTAAGACTGAATAAAGAAAATGAAATAGATCTCAAATTAATAAGTGCTATTCAAAGTTATTACAGTGAATATTGATTTTGGGGGGTTTAATTTTTTTTTCGCAAAATTATTTTTTAAATAAAAGCCTAGTTAGTTCTATTT
Source organism: Hoplodrina ambigua (assembly GCA_949774945.1). NCBI lineage: Eukaryota > Metazoa > Arthropoda > Insecta > Lepidoptera > Noctuidae > Hoplodrina > Hoplodrina ambigua. Next base: position 11,654,116 of record OX458979.1, read on the forward strand.
ATGATCCTTATATCATCCACCAATGAAAGTCCGGTCAAAGTCAAGCTTTGGTCTAGCTAGTCTAGGTTTCGGAGACAAACCGAATAAATAGACAGAGGGACAATATTTTTTTTAATCGGTATTAACGATTGAATTACACGAAAAAAATATTTTGTAGAAAGGCGTTATTTTGACATTACAAACCGACACTTCAATTTTATTTAACTAATTTGGTTTTCTTATAGCCAGAATTAAAACCTATTTAATAAGAAATTAAAACATAAGATTAAATGAAAATGAATAATAATAATGGCGAAACCGAAACTTGTTTCAGGAAATTAAAAGATTGTTCGATAAAACAAAACAAAACAAAACGACAAAACAAGAAATAATTTCTATGACACTGAGGTAAAGAAAACAGCGTCAAAGGTTTCAATTTTAATTAAAGTTTTCAGTTTTGCTCCTTTTCAGAAAGTTTCATTTGAAAATGGTTTTCAGACGAAAACTTTTTTATTCAATTCAAAGTAATTATTGAAACTATTAAACACTAGCTTCTGCTCACGACTTCGTCGACGTAGTTTTGTTCACTTTCTTAGGCATTCAACTACCAGCGGGTACAAAATTGACCACATAACATAACATCACACCTGTAATCCCCGAAGGGTTAGGCAGAGGTGTACCCTAGTACACCCACATTTCGTCAGTTATGTTTTTAGTCCCATGTAATAGGGGGCGAGCCTATTGCCGTCAACTGGGCACAAATCCAGACTCCGAGGCTGCTACTGAAAAATTACTGATGGAAAAACCCAATAACACTTTGCACGACCTGGGTATCGAACCCAAGACCCCATGCACAGCAGTAGCGCTTGCGACCACTAGACCAACGAGGCAGTCAAAATCAATTAATCAGTCAATTATTAAAATATTACCTGTTATTATTCTATGAAATAAATTGCAAAGTATCTTGTGGACTTTTATAGAAATGTTTTTTAATTATTAAATATTAAAATTATATCACGCATGCATTCGCCAAAGTACAATACTGTATAACTGTACTGTACAATACTGTACTGTACAATAGTAAAATACTGGTATTCAGCTGCATCCGGTTAGACTGGAAGCCGACCCCAACATAGTTGGGAAAAGGCAGATGATGATGCATTCGCCAAAGCTTGAAGTATCCCACACACAGCCTTATATAATACGCTTTGTAATCACCTATTTACCGAAACTTCAAGTGTTGGTTTAGCATAGAATGGACATTACTATAAAAATATCCCACAGTTCCAAGAATGCAGTGCTTTTTTTGTCACAACAATTTTTTTTAAATTCCTATCCATACTTTCCTAACGAAAAATGAAAAAGAAGCCTAATTATTACAGATCATTTCCCCCCCCCCCTCCATTCCTCGATAACGGCCAAGGAATGAAGTCACCAATACACAGAAAGCAATTTCCTTTAGTCAATGTAACAACGAAAATATGATAACCTTCTCACACAAAGTGTACTATAAATATGCACTTTAAAATATCAAGTAATAATGTTCGAGAATATCTAAGAAGAAACGGGGTACAGTCAGCAATAAAAGTAAAGAAACTTGTATATCTACTCTAATATTAAAAAGAGAAAAAAAAAGTATTTTTGTTTGTTTGTTTGTTTGTAATGGATAAGCTCAAAAACTACTGGACCGATTTTAAAAATTCTTTCACCATTAGAAAGCTTAATTATCTTCGAGTAACATAGGCTATTCTGGAGTCTCTAGGTAGAAAACATTTCTTTTATTTTTTAAGATTTTTTTGCCGCTGTAGGTACAATATTAATTAATACAAACAAATAAACACGTTTCGAGTATGAGGACTCCCTTTTTTTTTGTTTTAGCAGCCATAGTAAAGGCGAATCATGAGATATAGCCCTCTGATAGACAGTTAGATAATAGGCTCACGTTGGCCATTATATCTTGGCCAGAGTATTGCCTTCCAATGTGGCAATGCTGCTAGTCTGTTGAGCATATTTCCAGTTGATGGCGATGCGGAAAAATGCCATTTAGTTCAGTTTTTTTTTTATCATTGGCTTATTATAGTAGTGTTGATTAAGTCTGATTACTGCTTATTGTCCGATGGGACGGCAATCCGAAGCGGCCGGGAAGAGATCAGGCTCAGGACCAAGGGTTTTCTATTCCGAGGCTCGGGAGTGTCACACCACCAACTACTAAACTCCGGGTTGCTACTGAGAAATTCCAAATGGAAAAATCCAATGACATATTTAGCTCGACTGAATTAAAACCAGGATCCTACGCTCAACAGTCCGGCTTAGGACCACGAGACCAAAGAGGCAGTTAAACTGTTAAACGTTATCTGGCTATAAAAAAAGCCTTTAAAGTGACTATAACACTCGCAAATAAAAATAAACTAAAACTAGCTACACTCAAAGTCCACTTTTCAAACGTACATGTCCTCAATTTATCACTGGATTTAAACGTTGAAGCAAAATATCGACAACGCTCGTTCAAAATAAAATGGGACGTGGTTTGTAGCGTACGTGTGAATTGGAAGTACTGTCAATACTACTATTGGAAAAGATTATAGTAATACTGGAACAAGCTGCGATGGTAAACTGTGTTGCATATAAATCGGTTGTGTTAGACAATGAAGCTCTGTTATAATGGTTTTATCCGGCATAAAGATGCTTAACAGCATTTACTCCGTACGGCATTTCATATATAAACTCTTTCATATACAACGAGTAACGGAAAGGGTATATACATACCAAGAAAAAGGCTTCTTTGGATGATAACTAACGATATGGCAAGGGTTTTTTAATCCTATCTCTACATGTTCAGAAATTACGATCAACAAAGAACACCGCCTGCAGTAGGCTACTAGGCGGCACTAGGCGCGCAGAATTAATCGTGATATTAGAGATTAATCGTGATATTAGGCAAGCGCTAGTGATATTAGTGCGGTTTGACACGTTTGTTTTAATTTGAATTTAAGAAACATATGAAATTTGGTATCAATTCTTAGAGTATTTTATATTTATCTGAAACCCTTGCCATATAGTTAGTTATCATCCGAAGAAGCCTTACTCTTTGTATGTATATACCCTTTCCGTTACACGTTGTATAAAGTCTTTTATCTTGATGAGTAGGAAGTTTATACACGTTGTATAAACTTCCTACTCATAAGCAAGAAACATAGGTCTAAAAAAAGTTAGGCTTATTTTCACGGCAACAATAGAGAATTGACACATAACATAACATCACGCCAGTAATCCCCGGAGGGTTAGGCAGAAGTGTACCCATTAGTACACCGTTATTTCGCCAGTTATGTTTAAGTCCCATGTGGGGGAGGAAGTAACGTAACTTTTAATAGTCTTTTTAAAGTCTCATACTTTTCAAGTCCTCGACTAATGAGACTAAGGGCAAATTTTTCAATCGTCAGATAAACGAAGGGATAAGTTTGGCGATTTGACAGCGTTTGTATAAAAAAATTATATCAAACTGTCATATTTATTCTTCCGATAAAAGTAATCTGACTATTGAAAAATCAGCCCTTAGTCTCATAAGTCAAGAACCTTGAAAAGTATGAAAGATGTTTCTTTCTTTTATCGTGTGGGCAGTATCCAAGGTCTTACGACCCTACACACCTTAGTGTCAGAGTTTCTAAACCGCCTCAAGGGCCTCTGACATGGTTTGAGTGGGACAGTAATAGACTGGTATAAGTCGGCGGGATCGCGCTGGATGCAAGCCGCTTCCATCCGGTCGTATTGGAAATCTGTAGGGGAGGCCTATGTTCAACAGTGGACGTCCTACGGCTAATATGATGACGATGATAAGTCCAGGGTTACTGAGTAGGTAATTGATTAAGTCTCATTAGTCAAAGACTTGAAAAAGTGTGAGACTTTTAAAAGACTATTAAAACTTACTTTACTTCAAGATGTTCTGTTACATAATAACGCCTCTCTAACGTAATAGAAAAGAGCTTGAATAGTTCTTTCAGCGTTTTTTTCTTCAGCGATGGAGCAAAGTAAACTTGTTAACTTACTGAATAGATAATTTTCAAACACAATTTTCTTCACAACACTCGCCAAGGGAGTGTTGTGTTAAAAATAGTGAGAATTCAATTTTCTACCTTTTTAAAAGGTGGCTAAGCTCGTTATTTCTTTACAAATATTTTTACTATTTATTGGTTGTCATTTTACAAGTTGTATTGTAGATGAAGCTTTTAAATTGGTTTGTTGTTATTTCATTTCACACTTGATAATGGGATCCTAAATTTTTTGAATCTTACTACTATTTTAAACGCGAGCATTTTAATGTTTGTTACTCAATCAGGGCAGAACAGCTAAACTGATCTCGAAAAAAATTGGCACGAAGATAGATTATACTTTTGCCTGACCTGGGAATTGAACTTTGGCTCCCACGTGTAGCAGTCGCACTTGCAACCACGAGAACCACGGGGCAGACAAACAACAAGACACAGCGGGACAGTTTTGTAATACTTTAACAGTAGTTTTAACATAACATTATGACATCACGCCTGTAATCCCCGAAGGGTTCGGCAGAGCTGTGCCCATTAGTACACCCGCATTTCTCTAGTTTAATATTATAGTCCTATGTAATAGGAGGCGCGACTATCGCCATCAACCGGACAGAAATCCAGACACCGAGGTTGCTACTGAGAAATTTCTGATGGAAAAACCCAATATCACTTTGACCGCAATCGCGCTTTGCGACTATTTGAACAACGAGGCAGTCAGTACATTTTCTCATTAGATATCCGTCTCAATCAATATTGCTACATCCAAAACCATATCCACAAATAGGTACACGGCTAACAATCCATCCTGTACTCCAATCCACTTCTGTAACCACAACGCATACACGGTGAGCTCGTGTTAATAAACTAGGCTTTTGAGCGACAACATTCGATACCACAGCCAAATATAGACGCTGTATTGTATACGACATACCTACGAGTTTGCTTGAATATCTGCGTTTTTACAAGCTTATTCGGGGTGGAGGGGAGGTCGAGTTATGGATATAAATGTGGATGGATAGAAAGCAAGAGGAACGCCAAAGAAAAGCTGGATGGATTGTGTGAAGAAAATGAAAGAAAATCGAGTCAGTGATTGCATGACGGCTGACAGGACGGAATGGAAGAAGAAAACGTGTTGCGCCGACCCCAAGTAACATAATTACGAGACAAAGGCATGAAGTACTGAATCCATGGTTAAAGGTTTATTCCAGAAATCCCCACCGACCTTTCCCCCCAACAGTGGGGATTGTATTTCTTTTTTCAGAAATCCCTACAAGCTTTTGTTGTATTGTTCTCTTTGTACTTTCACCTGTCTGTGGCTAAGCAAATCTTAAAAGTGTTTGGGCCACTTCCTCGATGTTTAATTGAGATGTGCAATTTGCATTGCAATGCAATTGATGTAATATTGAAGTTACAGAGCTGGTTTACTTGTGCTATATCAAATACTTGTTGCAAAAATACATGATTCTAGGTCAACGGGAAGTCTCCTATAGTTTATGATTTCTCTCTTAAGATTGCGTTGACTTAGAAGTTTGATTTTTTCACAATTTCAAGGAGTAGCAGACTTTGAGTATTTGATATTAATTTCAGCTTGATACCTGCACGCGTTCCTAAGAAAAAGGGTCTAGACAGACGGACAACAAAGTGTTCATAAAAGGGTTACGTTATTGCCGACTGAGGTACGGAATCCTAAAAAAGGTCGGATGAGAAAAAATAGAGACAAAAATAGCTGTCTAGTTATCTACAAACTATTATACTAGTACTTGGCGTCTTGATGACCTACCAACACATTACCCGTTAGCCTAATGTCTCCTCATTTCGTATCCCCCTATTATCCCTTCCACGAGTTAATAAGAAGCCGTATCTCCTTCACGTCCCAAACATCAAGAGAAATAACTTGATTTCGTTGAGGATATATTTTTACAAAATAATTTCAGTATTCAATTCTGAAAATTAAATGGCGCGTGAAACGAGCATTGATGTCAAGACCAATACATTTAAAAAGGCAAAAACGTTTCATGCTATCGCTATTTTTTTTTCGAGATAAAAATGTCCATTTTCATAAAAAAATAAACATTGTCACACAAAAAAAGGTGATAAAAGCAACTGGTAATAATTTACGGGTCTCCCGACACAACCTTTATTAAATTTTTAATTCTCCATTCAGAAAGCCTTTTCGCTTAAAAGAAGAAAGTTCAAGATTATTCTAAGGCACATCTGTGTCTTTCAATGGTGGAGCTATTAAGCTTTTTAAATGTTAAAAGTCTTTCAAAGTAAGAAAGATCTTTGAAGACTATTTTAATGCGGAAATATGGGAATTTTTCCCTCTCGTATTTTCAGTACCATTTAAACATAATAATGTGAATGTTATGCGAGTAACACAACATTTGCGTAATGATATTTTGAGTCGACTTTGTCGTCTAATTTGCTTTGGCCTAGAGGCTGAAAGGGTTTTTTTTTTGTAAACATTGGCTGTTTGTGACGTGATCATTTGCGTGTGTTTTGTAAAAGAACTTATTACGTTTGAGCATGAATGTGTCGTCCTTTTGGTCATGTAGCCTGCAGGTCTTCACCAGTTGCCTTTGTTAAAAAAAAAAACTATAAAATTCAGTAGTTATGTACATGCAACGGAGTTTTTAAATTTTTACCTTCTTCCCTGCTCATCCTCCAAGTATCTCCATCCTTCTTAGCCCTGCAATGGTGGAAATCAAGTGACTGGTCGCGCGGATTATATAGGTAGGCCAATTTGTTTTTTCGTTTTTGAAATGTTGATTTTAACCGGTCAAGCCCCGGCTGACTTACCGGTAAGTCAATTGTGTCTACGTTCCCACGTAATGAAACGCAATCATGTTATTATTTATTTATTAAAATACTAGCTTTCGCCCATGGCTTCGCTCACGTTAATTTAGAATTTGCTAATCAATTCGGGTTGTAACTCTGCTTGAGTGCATGAGTGAACCCTTCATTTTCTGACACCCTAGTACTTTTTTTGATAAACCCAGAATGTTGACCTTTCCACTCTGACTAAAACTTCTTATTTCTACTGCCATAGAGATATACTTTTTTTACACCCTAGTACTTTTTTTTCTTGGGTAATCGTGAATTGGTTGTAATAACCCCAATTTATCAATAATCGATTTTATGACACCCTAGTTGAAACTGGTCCATCGCCACTCAAAACTCACAAATTAGGTGCTTAAATTTAAAATTTGAACTTGATTTGAAAGACAAGTGGCGCCATCTATCTCCATAAGAAGGTTATTGTAATTTCCCTCGGGAACAGTACTTTTTTTCGGGATGAAAGGTACCCTATGTTCGTTCCTGTACATCTGGCAATGTTTATGCAAAATATCAGGATGATCGGTTCAGTGGCTTAGGCGTAAGATGGTAACAAACAAATAAAGAAACTTACTTTCGTATTTATAATATTAGTTAGGATAGTTAGGATGACATAACGTCTCTTCTAAAATTTAATTAAAAACGAACATAAATCGTTAAGAGCTTTACACCGTACATTTCATAAAACTTTCAAGTCCTAATTTTTCAAAATGAAGAAACCAATTTAAACGAAACTTCTTACATATAAGCAGGACACATAGGTCTAAAAAGTTAAATGAGAACATTTTTTCACAAAAAAAAAAACAATCTTTGTACATAACATCACGCCTGTAATCCCCGAAGGGTTAGGCAGAGGTGTACCCATTAGTTCACCCACATTTTGCCAGTTATGGTTATGGTTAAACAATCTTTGTTTCTATGGGAAACTTAAAATCGGTCTAATTTTGCTTTAACATAATTTTTTGATCCTCGAACCTTGGTCCTTAGACAAAGTAACATGGCTTCATAGCGAAACGATATCTAAGTTCGTCATCGTCCCTGAGATAACCACAAACATTTCATAGTCAATGTAGATCACGATCGACGCGAAAAAGAACACTGAAAGCACTGCTTGTCTACGCATTTGTATGGTATAAACACGATAACGATTCGTTACTTTATGGTTTTGTTATGAATTAGGTATTACATTGTCTACCAAATTGCGATAACGATGTCGATTGACCACGTGACTTAACGCGGCTTATGTCAATACCATACATTTTAAAATTTTCTAACTTCGTTATCGTTTTGAAATTGTTACTTTGTCTAAGCCCCCTTGTGTACCTCAACAGTTAAATGTTTGAATAAAAAAAATACAATCAAAAGAAATAGCAGTAGGTAGGTATCTCCATACGTGGTGTGAGCACTTTTAGTTTCCTATTCGCTGAAACAGGCACCGAGATAAGTACTTGGCCTTAATGGCAGCGGTTAAAAGAACAAGTACATGATATTCCTTTTACATACCACGATAATACAAAGGTAATTTATTTAAAAAGTTACACTTTCCTCTTTTTTCCTCCAAATTATATATATCTTCTGCCCGCGACTTCATTCGAGTGAAAATCAAGTAGGTTTAGCATAAAACAAATCGAGTCGAGCTTGAGTGTGGCTTTAGATCAATGAACAATTATTTGTAACTAGCTTCTGCCCGCGACTTCGTCCGCGTCAAAGTTGATTTCTCCATACAAACTTTGGACCCCCGTTTCATACCTACTCTTTGGGATATGGGTAATTTATTTTGAAAAATCGTTACTTAGCGGACTTCTACTAACTAACATAAACTACCTCCCTGCGAAATTTTCGTTATTTCGTGATGAGTGAGTGAATTTTCGCTTTTGTATTTTTATTTAAGGTATATTGAGATTACCTCTTTCCAAAATATTACAAACCATTGAAACGCAAGTTCAATAGCTACTGTTTTAATATTGTACCTCACATTGTAGCTTCGATTATTTAGATATAAGATTCGATAGAGCTACTGAAATCAGAATCTGACTTTCATGTTTATGAAGGAAAGTATGAGCAAAACCCTGTAAACATAGACTTATTTAAAGTCTAAGTAAAGTTTTACCGTTTTAAATCACGATTCATCGATGATTTTAGATATTATCTTTTTTAGGGTTCCGTACCACAGTCGGCAAATACGGAACCCTTATAGGATAACTTTGTTGTCCGTCTGTCTGTCTGTAAAGACCCTTTTCTAAGGAACGCGTGGAGGTATCAAGCAGAAATTAAAATCAAATACTCAAGTCTTGGGCACGCCGCAATCGCGGCGGTAAGACCCCTCTTTGAAGGGTGGCTGGAGAGGCGCCACGGCGTCCTCACCTCTCGCCTGACGCAGGTCCTCAGGAAGGAAACGCGCGGTAGTCACCACTGTGTGGACCGCCCGGAAGACACGGTGGAGCATACGGTGTAGGTCTGCCCCGCCTGAACAGAGCACTGCCGTGTCCTCTCGCGTCTGAGCCCTGGTTCAGGCCATGCTCCCTAGCGAGAGGCAATGGAAAGCAGTAACCTCCTCCTGCGAAGCAGTAATGTTAGTGAAGAAGGAGGCGGAACACGTGAGGAGAGGACATCCTCCACCTCACGCCCCAGCCACCGCTGGAGACCCCCAGGGCGTCGGACGTTGCGAGACGTCATCCGGCTACCGTAGGCGCAGGCTTGCGGACGGCGAGTGGTGGGTAGCTCGTCGTCCAATCAAGGACCAGGCCCGGGTCAACAGAGCGTTTTGTTCCACGCGCGTTTTAAAGAGCTGTCAGCACAGGGACGGGGCCTCGACAGGGCCAAACGCCTGCCGGAGTCGCGGGAAGTCTTAACATGATACCGTGGCTCCGGAACGCAAAGGCAACAGAAGGAACAGAGTGTTTTTTTAGACGGTAAAAGTCTGACAGTCTCTTCCGCCCCACCCAGGGCCGAAGGATTCATAATTATGATGATTTTCACCACCCAAAAAAAATATACTTTAGTGTGCAATGCCTCAGAGCAGTGAAAAAATTAAACTTCTAAGTCACCGCAAACTAAAGATAAATTTGTTTATGGCGCATATTTTGACGCTCGGTGGGGAATCAAATATAAAGGGAACTTCCCGTTGACCTAGAATCATGAAAGGCAAGACACAATGCCATGTAGACATAATAATTAGTTTTTATGCGATTATTAACCTTTTTTTCTTTTGTGTTAAATATTGTATGGTGTAACGGAACCCTTTGTGTGCGATTCGGACTCGCACTTGGCCGATTTTTTGCAATATTTTTCCGGCCCAGTTGTGGCCAGGTGTTCCACGGGCGCTGTAGTAAGTGGGCCATCATATAAAAGGACCACCACACATGCCCTGACTGTCAGCGGGATCTATAACTCATTAACTCCTCATTTGGCTAGGTTACGTTTGCAGCGGCTTACATGAGTGCGCAGTCCATTAAGCGCTTTCCATATAGGCCAATAAAGATCTCAACAGAGTGCCATGTATTCCTGGGGTTGAACTCTTTTTGGTGGAAGTTGTGTGATGGTGGGTGCCGACATGGCCCTGTATGGCCTGTGTGCATGAAGAAAACTCTTCCGACTCTTGAATCTACCCAAAGCTACTGCATATTGATAGAGGGGATGTAAGGAAGCGGATTCTTGATTTGTTTCATCTGTGCATGCTACATAGATACCTTCGAATGACAGATGGTGCAATTCCAGCCATTAGGAAGAGTTTATTAAGCAGTCAGTTTCAGGCAGACCCGATATAATTTTACACGTCTCGTTAAGGATGACATTGCTTTTTGGTCAATGACACACTGAACACGCAAATTCACCAGCAGAAGGAGCATAAAGACGTAACAGTTTTGCGTAAAACATCGGGTGCTGCTCTCTAGTTGGTAGAAATAAGCTGTCGTAGCAGATGATTTTTTGATTGGTGTTGTGGCAATGTAGGTATATAAAAAGTTAGTGCTCTGTCCAATATAACACCAGGGTACTTAGGGTTCTTCTAATACTCGACGTAACTTCCTCGCCACGAAAGACTAAGTGTCTTGTTGGCGAATCTATTGCTAAGATGGAAAGATTCATGTCTTGCAGCACAGCCGCGGTAATAAGTAACCTAAAAAATGTAATGCTATTTAGAAATTGATTTTAAAGCATGTGGAACATGTTCCATTTACGGTGCCTATGAAAAAAACTCTGCCTGCGATCACAGTCGCTTCATCAAATCAAGTACCCAGAAAGCTTGAATTAATGAATGAAAGATTTTTTAATTGATTTTGGTGCACTTCCGGTTGTTGCCAAATTCTTTCTATTTAGCCGTTGAAATAGAAGTATTCTTTTTAGTACCTAATCACTCATCTTACACTAAGATCTTTTTATAAAATAATTCGGAAGTGCAACAAAAAGGAATACTAATTACCTACTACTGCGTAAAAAATATACACTCGCCATTCCTCGCTAATATACATCCGCTGGTATTCCAGTACTATACTTGGCAGTATTGTTTTGCCATCATTGGCTTAGCTAAGCCCGGTTGATAAAATATTGTATACTTAAAATGTTTGCAGATAGGCCGCCCGTCACTTGTTGTGTGTTGTGTAGCTCCTTGTAGTTATAGCGCAATGATTTTGATTTCAAAGGATAAATTATAACTTATACCTAACTGCAGTATTGTATATACCGTTGGTGTCGTTTTATAGCAATCCAGCAGTAAAATGTTTAAGAATAATAGCCATAATGCGATAATCCTTACCTACACACATTTATATAGTTGTATAGTTTAATCCCACGTAAAAGGGGGCGAGCCTATTGCCATCAACCGGGCACAAATCCAGACTCCGAGGTTGCTATTATGAAATTTCTGATGTCAAAATCCAATAACACTATGCCTGACCTGGAAATCGAACCCAAGACCATGAGGTCTTGGGTATACGCTTTGCTTGCTTTGCAGTCATGCAAACAGGCAAAAGTTCTTTAGCTGCTGATTTATGTGTTGTGTAATTATGCAAAGATATTATTTTCTGCATTAATATTTAAAAAATACGTTAACAAATCAAAGTTGTGGTAGAAACATGCACTCCTACTTTTTTTTTTGTTAGGAAATCTCATTATTCAATTAAAAAACATTCAAAAAAAAATTAGAAAAAATACAAAAAGTAATGCTGACATTGGGGACCGAACCTCCGCCCACCGTTTCTCAAGACGGTCGTCGAACCATTAGGCAATTTACTTTGATGTCAAAGGACTTGAAATAGCTGTTCTAGTTTTCCATAATTGACTGCTTAGCTCTTTGAAGGTATAGCGTAATAATAACTATTTTAGAACTTCAGTCTGCAGCTATTTATAATATTTTTACATTTTGTTTCGTCTTTTATACAATCCTTTGGTAAACTGTTGTAGTCTGTTAATCCCCCAAAGCAAATAGCGTGATAATTTATAGCCTATGTTCTAATTTGGCCACTGTGGAATATTGATTTAAAATTTGAACAAAATCTATCCGGCAGTTTTTGCGTGATGCTCCAACAAACAAACAGACAAACAGACAAAAATTTAAAAAAAAATATTTTCGGCTTAAGTATCATTCAAAGACCCCTAAGCACTTTTTCTTTTTCAAAAATATTAAATGTACAGTTTTGACGTCTCTACGATTTTATTATATGTATAGATATGTTAGTAGACACCACCAATCAATTGACTTACCTACTTGACCTGTCAAAACGCGATGCTTTCATAGATTTTGTATAGAAATATCGAACCGTGATGTCACTTATTTGGTAACTCAATTGACTAACTATTAATTGATTTTAAAGCCATGAAAAATCTAATTTTACGAGCCTATTGCCACCAACCGGGCACAAATCCAGACTCCGAGGCTCCTACTGAGAATACCTGATGGAAAAAACCCAATAAGACTTTTCTCGACCTGTGAATCAAACCCAAGATAGCTCAGCAGTCGCGCTTTGCGGCACTACTACCCAATGAGGGAGTTTTTTTTAATAGTCTTCACACCATTATCTATCTTATCCATCATAAATCATTACTTTATTTATTTATTAATTTAATGGCTAACACCAAAAAATAGGAACTATATCTTATACAAAAGTAACAACTGCTTGCTAAAACAACTCCAGAAATTGATTATAAAATAACAAAAAATGCATCAATATATTTACTAAATTATTTGGGTCAAATAGTTTGTAACATTTTAGGAATGTGCGAGATACTGCGGATATTGCGGCGATCTAATCTCATATGGAGGTCATCTACCCTTTGAATCTAATCATAGAGAGATGTGTTCATGATAGTTATGAGATGCGGAATGGAACAAATTTTGGTAGCCTTTATTGTTATCGTGTTTGTCCATTGCATTTTCACGACTGGTTATCAAAATTCTTTTCCATATGAGATAAACTTTTTAAACGAATGGTAGAGGACTGAGATGACTGGTCGTTGGTTTCGTGGTCGTTCGACTGCTGGTCGTGGGTTCGATTCCCAGGTCTCAGAACCAGGCTATTTTTTTCATGACGTTTAAAACTGACTTTATATAGTCTAATTTGAAAGAAATAATTTGACATTCGACTTTTAACATTTCAAACAAAGAAGATACTTTTTAAAACTTTTCCGGGGAAATGGCACGTTCCTGTTAAACAAAAATGAAACCATTTTCACTTGAAGACTGAATAAAACACACACATACGATTTTACGAAAAGGTGTATAGAACACAACCCAACCTATGTTTTAGTCTCATACTGTAGGGGGTGAGATGGGGGGGGGGGGGGGAAGATAATTATTTAAAAAAACTGACTCTTATTTTCCCACTATGTGGGATGTTGGATGATGTACAACACTTAATTTTAGAATGTAAAAAATATGCGGGAGAAAGGGACTGGTGCGTGAATTTAAACTAAATATGATGGATGTTGGTACCTACATTTACATCAGTCCTTGCAAATCCCACGTCATCGGCTGCTATCACATTATTTAAGATCAGTGAGGCATTGGTACTCATTTCTGTTACTTAACTATGTCATAAATTATTTTGTGTAATATTGTGATGTGACCTAACGGGGCTGACATGTTCTTACAAGAATAAAAGCCCCTAAAATAAAAGAAAATAAAAAAAAAAACAAAAAAAATGTTTTCCCAATGCTGGGACAAATTCCTCCTTTCCGTGATGCAAGCTGGCTCAGTGTCGATTAGTGAGCAAATCAAAATCTCGTGTTTCCATTCCCATTAACTGCACACAAATCCGGACAGCGGGTAGGATTTTGTATATTCCGGATTTCTGGTGGATAAATACATATAAACATTACGTTTTGATATAATTGATGACTGCGCTACAGGTCCTGCATGAACGGAACAAATATGTATGTAGCTTACAGGTAGTGGTTCCTGATCTGGTGGTTTGTGTTTATGAGTTTGTTTATTTTAACATAACATAACATCACGCCTGTAATCCCCGGAGGGTTAGGCAGAAGTGTACCCATTAGTACACCCACATTTCGCCAGTTATGTTTTTTTTTTAGTCCCATGTAATAGGGGGCGAGCCTATTGCCATTAACCGGGCACAAATCCAGACTCCGAGGCTGCTACTGAGAAATTCCTGATGGAAAAACCCAATAATACTTTGCCCGACCTGGGAATCGAACCCAAGACCTCATGCACAGCAGTCGCGCTTGCGACCACTAGACCAACGAGGCAGTTGTTGTTGTTGTGGTTGTTTATTTTACTTGAATTATAATGGTTACAGTTGAAGCCAATAAGATTAATTACAGACACAATATCTAAAATAATAACTACAAATTGGTCAGCGCTTAAATGAATTTGAATTTGGAGTTTGTAAGTTGATTTATGTACAATTGAAATTCTTAGTATGGAGAGTACTTTTTAAGTATTTTTAGGTAGTTTTTAAAAAGTAACTCTGTCTGTCTGTTACGCTTTTACGACTAAACCAAAAACCAATTTTGATGAAATTTGGTACGATGTAAGTTGGAACTCCAAGAAAAGACATGGGCCACTTTATATTCCGCGACCTCGCCTGCATCCGCGATAAACGACATTTACGTGGAAGATGTCCCATGCAAAAGCTAGTGAAAAATAAATCGGTCGTGGTCGTATCGTATCCGTGTCGTCAGGTCTAAAACCCCGACAATATCGTCCCCCCGAGTGACTCACATAACACAAAGTTGTACCGAATACTAGAGAACTGCTTCGTGACTTCGATTTTATGCATAGAATTATATCTTCCAAGTGTTATAGCTGTTCTGTCTTTTATTAAGCTGTGTGCGACTGTTTTAATGTATTTCTGGGGACAACACGGTTGGCGCAGTGGCTTAGCGATTGGCTGCCTGCGCTGCGTGTCGTGTGTTCGGTTCTCGCACTGAACAAAAATTATGGTCCACAGATAGTCGTTCAGGGTCTGGCTGATTGTGTATGTGAGTTTATAAAGGACAAGGCTTTAGTGTGGGGAAACGTTTTAATTAAGGAACAAATGCAAGGGATTTGTCTGACAGATGTAGTTGCATTTGATTATATGTGAAAGCGGGCGATGCTCGGTTGTTTAGAATATTTCAAAGTTTTTTTTTTCAGAACTTATCAATGATCACCAAAATCAACTTTCGATTTCAATTAGTAATGATTGTTTGTATTTCTCTTGATTTTAAAAATCTAAAACTAATTCAATATGCAATATAACAACAAACAGGTACAACAGGTTGGTAATGGCGATGTTTAAATAATATTTTTTGTAAATACACTCGCGACGTGTTATTTTTAGGGTTCGGTATCAAAAACCTTCAAACAGGGACAGACGGTCGGACGGATGAGAAAATAGGAGCCTATTTTCTCATCCGTCCGACCGTCTGTCCCTATGTCACAAGGCTGTATCTTTTGAACTGTAATAGGTAGACACTTGAAATTTTCACAGTGTGTGGCCGCTGTAACAAAAGACAATAAAAATTAAATAAATAAAAAGGATTCCCAAATGAAAACATCTTTTTTTTCTGTATTTTCTGCTCGATCCAAATAATAAATGGTAGTACGGAACCCATCATGCGCAAGTTATTTCTTCTTTCCCTAGACCCGCAATCGCGGGTTCTTGATATGTATTGTCTTTTGAAACGCTTATTTGTCTTAATATCCCAGTGTACCTAGCTGCCACACAAAAGGATATCACGATTGGAATAAATCTCAATCTTCGTTTCTGTCTAAGAAGGTAAGTATGAAAATAAATAAAAATAAAAACAAAATAAATCTTAGAATCTTAGGTTTAGTACAGTCGTCTCCACATTTTTTAAAGAAGATTAAAGGATTTTTTTTGTATTTTATTTAATTTTGTTATTTGTTTGTAAAAAATATTTTCTTTAAGTACTGAAGCCCAATTCTACTCATTAAAAATATTCAAAATCAGGCCGCAATTTCATTTCAGCAAATATTAATGTCATAATATATGACATTGATTTATCATGTTTATTACTAGAAGGGTCGTAAGGCCTTACTACCCACTCAATATGAACAAGAAGACTAGAATTAAGAATCCCTACTAAAACTTCAAAGTCAAAGTCGAAGTCAAATCATTTATTTCAATTAGGCCAATATAAGGCACTTTTGAACGTCATATAAATATTTCATGAACGTCATATAAAAAAAAAAATTGAATCTAGTTGCCCCATCCAACAGGTAGTTTTGTATGGAGAAGAATGGGCAAGCAACTCTATATGTACTCTTTTAAAATCAACATTTGTACAATATTTGCATACAGAATCATACATAATGACACGTGAATACAATGTAGCTTATATAAAAAATACTCAATCATAACGTATAAGAAAATTAAAAGGCTAAAATATTTTTTTTAAGACGAAGTCGCAGGAAAAGTGTTCTAATAAAACTCCGTACCACACATAGGCTAGCTGAAAGTCAAAATGTTCCTATCGACACATCGGTTGACTGTACCTACGTTAGTGACATCTGTTTAGACTTATCTAAGGGCGAGAAAAATGCCTCTGTCTAGAACCTACTAAAAGATATATTGCTCCGCAATAATGAACATAAGGCCTACAATATTTTAGCCACTGGCTAGGGAGATAAGGAAGTTTCTTTACCCTAAGTCTATATCAAGTTATGCCTGTGAATTCCGAAACGGGTAAAGGTCTTGTGGTACTTCAAGTTTTGAAGTTTACAGATATGGCATAAGTAAAGGTGTATCTATTAACAGAAAATGTCGTATGGATGATTTATTACGTATAATGGAGGAGATAGGGGTGGTTGAGGGGCGGAATGGTCATAATCATAACACTATGAAACGAAATGAAACAAAATAACGAAACGAAACGTAATGTAACGTTTATGTAACGAAATTTAAAATGACTAATGTAAATGCAATTGAATAGACGTTTATACATACAAAATTTGTACGCCGCTATTGGCAAAACATGGACGCTCACAAAAATATTATTAATACCTTGCATATCTGATTACTCAGTTTATGTACACGCATGTTTGACAAATAAATTATCTTTCTTTCTTTCTTTCTTTCTTTCTTTCTTTCTATCTTTTTTCTTTCTTTCTTACTATATCAACAAGATATTTAATATATAAGATATCCGGAGGTACATACAGCTACAAAAGAAAAAAAAAATACAGACTATATGTGTAACTGTACCTACTAACATAGTTTACAAGCTTCTATTGTTACTAACCATTAAGGATCATATAATCTGACATTTAAATAAATACTAATATACTCAAATTTCAAAGTGAAGTATTACAAGACCATAACTCGTACCGCAGCATTCACAAGCAAAACTTCAACTACAAAAATTGCGTTTTAAATACAACAATATGTAATATCAAATAGCCTAGTATGTTTCCATCACACCACACAATATACAATATGTGACTATTTAATTATACTTGCCTCAACATAAATCCCTTCTGATTTCAAAAACACGTGTTTAAAATTGAGGTTATACAGCTGACCGCGCACAATGCTTGCTGCTCGAATCTTGATACTCGCACTCACAAAATTGTATATAATAGAAAGAAACAGAGAGAAAGCGAGGTAGGGTAGCCTGGAGGGAACATAACGCTTTTTACTTACATGACGATTTTCGCGTTCTCCGAGTCGCACCAAGAATAAGACAATTTACTTTTACCAAAATGTATGCACACACTTCATACACGTTGTACTGTAAACATCACAGTTTTAGAGTAGTCTTGTCTGTACATACATAAATACTCATCAGTATGACAATACAAGCCTGCTGACAAACATTGGCAGGGCTTCAAGACAATTATAATTTGTACGTATGCCAATGTTTATCTCTCCCAAGTGGTGACTGATGGAAATGTACGGGGTTTAAGTTGGAACGGGGACGACGGAACTGTAAGAGCGTTTATGCCGTACGCCATTTTTTACAAACATAAACTCACGCCTTTTTCCCATGGGGGTAGGCAGAAACTACAGAACGCCACCTGCTACGATACTCCTTTCGCCTTTCCTTTGAGTTTATATGTAAACCGATATTATTCAAACTTAGAACCGGATAAGCAAAGGACAGCAGCAAGTATAAAAAGTTATCAGAGAACAATTTTTGAAAAATTGTGATACGGCTAAATTCGACCGAATTGAAGTTTTCCATAGAAACAGAGATTTCCAATTATCTTTTTTAAAAAAGACATTTCTAAAAAGTTCTCTGATAAGTCTTTGGACTTACTTTGCTGTAAAAAGTCAAAGTCAAAGTCAAATAATTTATTTATAAGGCACTTTTGAACGTCATATACAAAATAAGGATTGAATCTAGTTGCCCCTTCCAAAAGGTAAAAAAAAAAGGATCAAAAGTCAAATCATTGCTCTTAAGTCACAAGCCAGTAAGAAAACAGGCGAGAGCGTGTCAATGGAGAGAAGACCACCAACATTTCCTCTTAAATCTCGTAAGTAAATGATTACAAGCATTAGAATTTCGAGTAAAATGTGAGAAGTTTGTATGAGAAAGTGTGAATGGTCGTCTTTAATAGTCAGAATTTAAATCTAGATACGCCGAGGGTGATGTCACCACGATTAAAAGTTTGTCTTTGGCGTGTCTCTATAAACTATTGTGTTCGTCGCTATTGCATCTACTATGTCTAAATCTTTGAGTAAAATAAAACATAACATAAATTTTGATTTCTTTGACATTGCATATGGCTATTATACGGGCTGAGACAAATAAAAAACTATAAAGTCAAGTCAAAGTCAAAACATTTATTTCAATTAGACCATTTACAGGCACTTTTGAATTGTCAAGGAGTCGGTCAGTTAGTCCGAAAAATGAAGCTAGTTGCTCGTTCCAAAACGGAGGTAGGCCTCTATGGAGAAGAACGAGCAAGAAACTCCACGGCACTCTTTTTAAATTAGGTTTTTACAAAATCCTGGTTACAATATTCTTGTTGAGTCTATATGTGAAAACAATGAAGATAAATATAAAACAGTTGTAAAAAATACTAAAAATAAAGATGTAAACCATAGCAGTTAAGAGATGACCAATCCCAACTGACAGCACTCGTTCACGAGCATGACGCATGAGTTGAGTCGATATATGAAAAGCAAGAATCGTTTTAATAAATATCAGCAGAAAAATATTATATTTTATTCCTAATTAAATTTAATTTTATGTAATGATAGTTATTTTAATTTAGGTAATGATGATTAATGATTGAATTGGATTTTCTACATTGTTACTAATCCTTAAAAATATGATTGCAAACTTAAAATAAATGATATAATAATAATATTTTAATACACCTCAGCCTTACCAATAAACTTATTTTGTTTCTTTTTTGGAACGAAGTTTCTTAACGCGTCTTGCGGTTGGTATTAATTGGCAGAAATCGTCACCCAAGTAAAAAGCGCTATGTCCCGTCCAGGCGACTTTCCCTCTCTTTTTTTCTTTATGTCTCTTTCCTTTACATAGGTACGGGTGTCAGGGACTTTCTTTTTTCACGGGATTTTATCTAAGAATAAAATATGTAATTGTTTCTATTAATAAGTTTCAACCGCGCCCGTCCTTCCTGCCGTTCCTTGTGTTTCCAACTCATCTCAACATATCTGCGTATGCGATCTCATCGGTATATACTACAATACTAAGATTTATTCTCTATTAGTTTGACCCGTGGCTCCACTCGGAATTCTGACCACGTCTGAACTGATCTGGTGAAATATGATTATATTGAAATATATTGTGTAGGCATTATTGTTGAGTGCTGTCGGATTAAGCAAATATTTCTTAATATATTATATTGGCAGTTGCATTTCCGTGTCCGGAATATTGATGGATATAATCTATGCCAGAATATGTATAAAGTCTCCGTCACGTGAAGCTATAAATCTTGTAAACACACATTCAGGGCAACCCTTGGCACAAATACTGCGTCAGCGCAAATTTACTTCAAAATTCGTAATTTTTTTCATTCCATGTGTCAAATGCGTTCCAGTACCACAAAACATTAGACGACAGCGCTTTATATGGCTATATTATAACCCGACCAAGCGAAATTGTTCGTTATTTTCTTATTTAATTCAATTTGGGATCATTCGTTGTCGATTGTATTGTCGCTACGTAACTTACTAGAAGCTTTTGTTTACGTAATTTATAGCTTTTCGTGACGGGGACTATAATTATTTTGTTGACGCATTTTTTGTAAAGCTCAGTATAATTGCAATTGGAATAGTATAGGCTATATAACATCACGCTACGACCCATGGGAGCAAAGCAGTAATCAAAGACGTAACTTACGTAAACACGGGTGATATAAAACACGCGTACAAAGTCACAGGGAATAGCTAGTATCTAGAATTATAATCATAACCCTATTATTTCTAAGTTACAGTTTGCCTCAGTTGGCACAGTAGTATAATAGTCGTAAGTTTTAGATTTTATTTCCATGTATATTGGAGGATGAGGAGGAGCTCGTGGCTAAGTAATAACAGCCGCATGGGTCGATCCGTCAGGTTAAGCTGCGCTTGCCGGGGTTGGTCCGTGGATGGGTGACCATCTTTACACACCGAGACTCCTCCGTGCCTCGGAAAGCATGTTAAGCCTTTGATCCCGGCTGTCATATGTGGATCTTTGACAGTCGTTACGGGTCGTCAGAAGCCCGAAAAATCTGACAACTAGTCTCACCAAGGGGTATTGTATTACCCAGTTACTGGGTTGTGGAGGTCAGATAGGCAGTCGCTCTATGTAAAATACTGGTATTCAGCTGCATCCGGTTAGACTGGAAGCCGACCCCAACATAGTTAGGAAAAGGCTAGGCAGATAATGATGATGTATATTGGAGGATGAAGGAAACATAGTTCGGTTTTTATGAATATGTTACAATGTGTAGTTATCGAAATTTAATAAGAGGAGTTTCCTAAACTATTGGGCAGTAACTTTTCTCAGTGCTGCCAGTCTTAAGGAGGTCTTAATACCAATTTCTGATTCGATAAGTACCTAGTTCAAGTACTCAATAGGTTTTTCTAAAAACAAAACGACTGCCTCGTTGTGCAAAAAGTCGCAAAACGCGACTGCTGAGCATGAGGTCTTGTACACCTCTGCCTAACCGTTTGAGGATTACAGGCGTGATGTTTAGGGAACAATAATAGGCTTGTATTATTAAATTTTTATACAATAATATCAGTTTTTATTTCAGTTTTTCTCAAGTATTTCTAAACTCTAATCTAAATTTAATAAGGGACATAATGAAAAATCTTCATCAATAATTAAGTCCCTGGAGGAGGAAACAATCGTAATCCTCCGAGTAATATTGAGGGCTCTTCGATCAAAATATTGGTACTTTAGTAAATTAGGGATGAACTTTGTAAATTTTGATTGGATCTAGAAAAATCTTGTTATTTTGGCATCAATGGCTAAATCGTTGTAAGATGATTGTTATCAATGGTTAAAAGTTACTAGATTACGTTATTTGTATTATGATAAATAAATCCATTTATTTCAGGTAAATTGCACGCATAGAAAATAAATACATGCTTTCAAAAACAATCATCAAAAAAGTTATTTGTATTATAATAAATAAATCCATTTATTTCAGGTAAATTACATCCATAGAAA
Source organism: Hoplodrina ambigua (assembly GCA_949774945.1). Taxonomy (NCBI): domain Eukaryota; kingdom Metazoa; phylum Arthropoda; class Insecta; order Lepidoptera; family Noctuidae; genus Hoplodrina; species Hoplodrina ambigua. Next base: position 11,676,063 of record OX458979.1, read on the forward strand.
CTAAACACAGATAAACCTATAAAAAATAATTATCAAAAAATAAAATTCAACTAATTATATCATTATTAATTAACAGTAACATTTACAATATTTACAGACTTAATTATAAAAAAAAACCATTAGAATAAAAAAAAAAGAAACTAAACTAAATGGCATCAAAAAATTTACCGCATGCCGTCAACTGGAAATTTGCCTAATAGACGCGGCATTGCCACTTTGATTGACCTGACCTTATCGGTGAGGTCCTTCAGAAGGTCAGGTGCGGAGTACTCGTAACTGGCGTGCTTGTATGACAAGATGTATGAACGTAGATGAGGCGAAAGGAGTATGTAAGGATCGTAGCAGGTGGCTTTCTGTAGTTTCTGCCTACCGCCATGGGAAAAAGGTGTGAGTTTATGTATGTATGTTGCCACGTTGCAAGGCAATGCTTAGCCTTTGGCTAAGGCCAGCCAGTAAGTGTCAACCAACCGTTTGGACAACTCCTTTAAAAGGCCATGGTTACACGGACACGACAAGTCGTGAGAAACCGATGGATGTTTTCAAATGTAATTTAATTTGAAAAGTAGATAGTAAACAGTTCATTACCAAGTTACTGAAACGTAATGTCAATGCAATAATTTTATTTAATAATTTCTTAATTTAATTTAAATTTTATATAATAGCTTAATTTAGTGTTATAATTTAACTTAATTTCTTAATTTTATAAACTAATTTTATCCAGTAATTTTAATCCAATGTAATAATTTTATATAGTAATATTTCAAATATCTTAATGATTTCATTTAATGATTCTACAATGCTTTGTGTACAATTTTCACTACTATCCTATTAACATTGTATCGCAATATAAAAGCTGTGCACACCTTTAAGTGACAAAGTCACTATAGTATTATTTAAGAAATCCTGTATGTATGAATGTTTTTGCGACTTTGTCGTTGGAGTGCCGTAATAAATAAATAAATAAATAATAAATTAGACATCTATCGGTTTCTAAGAAAACTACAACTATATCTGACGACCCTGGATGTCTTTTGTTGACTGTATATATCCGATAAGCTCTTTGATCCCAAGGACACAAACTTTATACAATCATGACGGTAACCAGTCTCTACCTTTCATAGGTACTGAAAATATAACTGGCTATAAGTCACGTAGCATCGTCAGTGCCCTGACCCTAAAATCCACCCCTTATCTTAGGTTAAGCAGAAAATATCAGACGACGCATAAGCCGGGCCATGCATAGCTCATTTATCAATGTCTGCATACCCTGATCTACTCATGGGGTTGAAATCGTGGAGGGAAAAATGCCTGATGTAGATGTGGTTTGAATAGGATTTTGTAGGGACAGCACGTAATACATTTCAGATTAGTGAGGTTAGCCCTCTTCTTGGGATCTAAGAGCTGGCCTATTTTTAGGGCTAAAGAATAGTACCTAATAATGGCGACATGTTTGGCGCAGTGGCTGAGTGATATGCTGCTGATTTGCTAGTCTCGGATTCGATTCACGCACGAGACAAAAAGAGACAAAAAATTATTTTTGGTTGTTAAAAAATCAATCATCAAATGAGTCCTTGCGCCTTGGGTGGGGCGGAAGGGACTGTCAGACTTTTACTGATTAAAAAACCACCCTGTTCCTTCTGTTGCCCTTTGCGTTTCGGGGCTACGGTATACTGTTAAGACGTCCCGCCGTAAATAAATAGATACATATCACGTGAAAAACAGCATACTTAATTCGTTATAATATTGACGATGAGCTATCGACTACTACGCTGCGTGACTTGGATTCGATTCGCGCACGGAACAAATTTGTAAATGGCCTACAGATTATTATTCTGGTTCGGCTGGTCGTGTGTGTAAGATGTTAATAGGACTCATGGTAAATCAGAATTTCCTAGAAGAGGGCAACGGTTTTTTTAAAATTATAAATGCATTGTGCGGTGTGTAGTAGCACAGATAATATTGATTATGCAAACATGTATTTTTTGAAAACAGACAACAGCCTATTATTACCTTACACACGAACCTAACCTAGAGCAAAACATTATCAAAACATTATTATTACCCGACTACATGGAAGCCTAACAAGAGGGTAATATTTTTCCATTCGCTTTGTTTCCGTAAACATCTCAGGGAAACCCTCTGATTTCGTCAACGTATTTACTCAAGAGGATTTCTTTGTAAATCTTTATTTTGCGTCACAACACTGGTAAATAAATAATATGTTATTTTCGAGATTATTTAAGGGTACGAGGATAAACATACAAAGGTAAGGATTATTTTTGAGTTTATTTTGGTAGGATGGTATGTTATATTGGCTAAGGGTTGGTTTCACTGTTGGTTTTTAAATCTTACTAATATTATAAATGTGAAAGTTAGTAAATATGTTTAGATGTTTGTTACTCAACTACGCGTAAATTGCTTAACAGATTTGGATGGAAATTGGCCCATAGATAAACCATTTTCTGGATTAGCACTTAATACTTTTTATTCCGGTAATGTGATCAACTAACTTTACTGAAAGTTACTTTAAGTAGCGCGCATGAGCTAGTAGACACATAAAAAAAAAGGAACAGAATTTGTATGAAATGTTCTACCAAATAATTGAATCGAACTTGTTTGATGCAACTAGATTCAATATTATTATTTTTGTTATTTGCTTGTAAAGGACGTTCAAGAGTGTATTTTAATGGCCTCATTGACTTTGATGTTAGTGAAACAAGCCCTTAATGTGCTTTGACCGAATAATTTGTATTATTCGTAAATGTCAAGATAGTACAAGATAAAATAAATAAGGGAACACGTGTACAAGACTAATAAAATACATTTAAATTGGAAGATGTAACTCTTGAAGTTTTTTGTTTGCCTATTGACTACTTCCAATCAATTAACTAATATAGACTTCAAAATTAAATTGCTGATGGATAAACTTAATAACACTTTGTCCGACCTGGGAAGGTCGGGTAAGGTATTCGGATTTGGAAATAGAAAATATAAGAATAGTAGTATAAACCAAATTGATCCTGTTTCATGAAGCCATGTAAAAAATTTTTTTTCAATCCTACTATCAGTTCCAGTGGTTAGAGCGTTTAAACAAACAAACATTTGAATTGGCAATTGAATCGAAAGTTGTGTTTTGAATGAAATGTTCTATTAACAACAGCAGGACATAAAATAAAGAAAAAAAAAACAAAAAAAAAATACAGCCAGTCACATTCTCAAAACCCCACCTCTCCTCTACTTTCCAAAGACAATAACCCCCTCTAATCTATATGAGGTGGGTACACAACAAAGGCGTCACCCAAAATGACGTCATATCTCAAATATGACGAGGCACTAAGGTGAATTTCTAAAGAGATAAAGGCGCGGGTACACGAGCATAACAATACAAATTGCGGTATATCGTTGACCCTTGTCATTTGTCGCTTAGTCATCGATATAAAGTAGCATTTTGTCTTGTCTTTTAAGGATGATGACCTATGGGGGTTTTTAAAATGAAGAATGGTTGTTTGGGAGGGGTGTAATTCCTATACGTGTGTCAAAATATTGCGTAAAGCTTTATAAAAGGTACTTGAGGGAAGGACCCCTCTTTTCCCCTCCTTTGGGTTTGTGTGTGAGCCCGTTCTCTGTTGAGGACTGTGATTTATTTTGTTCACAATAGGTAGTTAGGTAGGTACGCAAATTGCTAACGTTAGAAGCAATGTCTCATTTATTTGTAATTTCATCAGTGTTTCAAAGAAACATGCGACGTTTTGGGCCCACTTTTTAACATTGTCCAACAATAATGAGACCTATCTTATGAAATATCTTTACGTGTATTTACCTTTAATTTTACTATTCCATAATAATCTTATTTGTGTCTTATTACTCAAATAAATTTGTTGGTTTGTGGGACTAGGCACTTATTCAAATACTAAAACTAGATTTAATATTATTCTTGTACAATGGCGTTCAAAAGTGCCTTTTAATAGTCTAATTGAAATAAATGATTTGAAATTGACTTTGAAAATGCTCTGTAATTTTTTACCCTCATTAAAAACATGGCTTAAGACAACAAACATTGTAATACGGTTATAAGGTTTCGTCTAAATCGACTGTTACCATGGAAATGTATGTCAAAAAATGTCAATCAGTACCAGGAACCGAACGATTTATTGATACCGGGGTCACATAAATGGGATATCGAAACAAGTTCAAGAAATCTTTTCCGGAAAACCGAATATCGGTGGTCCAATTACCTAATAATGGTTTTATTGGATCCGCCAAAGAAATTGTGAACGGTTTCCGGGGTTTTTTAGGGCAAGGAAGTGTTCGCAAGGTTTTGTCGTGTAGACAGATTTTTCCCTTCATATGTACTTTTGGTTATCTTTGGACATCGCTGACATCGGTGAAGGAAAACATCGTGAGGGACCTAAACTAATATAAATCTGAAATCGCCAAGCCGCCTTCTCTGTAAGGCCTTTGCCCTGCAGTGGGACAATAATAGACAGGTATTATTTATTTATCTCATAGACAGATTACACAATAAGGATACTTACGTTATGTATAATATTGATGTAAAAGTCTCTGCTCTTAACGTTTAGTGTTCATGTGTTTACGAATATTGGCACTGTAGACGACCACTCTTAACAATAAATGAAATAGCGTGAACAAAAAAATTTAAAATAATAAAATCATCATCATCGTCATTATCAACCGAACGACGTCCACTGTTGGATATAGGCTTCCCCTAAAGATGACTGATCCTGCGCTACCCGTATCTAGCGGTTTCCCAAAGTAAAATTAGAAACTCATTATTAATAAATTAAATGGGTAGGTAATTTATAGCAACCAGTTTTATTTTATACCTTATTTCATACCAGCATTTTTCCAAGCATTCTGATCTTGAATATAATCCTCTAACCTTGTACTATACTTTTTTACAAAATATACTTTTAATAAACGTCTTTCATTTTCTTTCATACCCTACATTCGTCCAAATCAACTCTCATTTTCATTCTACCCGTATGTACACCCCCTTACACGCTTTGACGCCGGCGGTTTCTATCCCAGAGAAGACAGAAGCGTCATTAGATAGTAATTTGCTAAGACCGCTACAAACTGTTACGCCAACCACAAGCAGTCATTTGACACAGACTAGACAGTCACGTTATGTAGGTAAAATAAAGGTCACAGCTCATTAGAGCCGACCCCCGAACAGCTCCGCCTCGCCTCGAGCGGTTGGTATTCTTTTTTATTTAAACTTTATACACATAATGTAAAAAAAAATATTGTACAAGACTGACGGTAGCCTCGTTGGTCTAGTGGTCGCAAGCGCGACTGCTGTGCATGAGGTTTTGGGTTCGATTCCCAGGTCGGGCAAAAGTGTTATTGGGTTTTTCCATTAGGAATTTCTCAGTAGCAGCCTCGGAGTCTGGATTTGTGCCGGTTGATGGCAATAGGCTCGCCCCCTATTACATGGGACAAAAAAAAAACATAACTGGCGAAATGTGGGTGTAATAATGAGTACACCTCTGCTTAACCCTACGGGGATTACAGACGTGATGTTATGTTTATGTATGTATGACGGTAGACTTAATGTCTTGGGCATTTACTACTAGTCTACACCTTCGGGTGATGCAGAGGCAAAAAATAGAAGGTGCATACAGAAAATCTCCAAGAATAAAAATAAATACATATGTAAACATATACATACAAACAAAATATACAAAGTAGACAGAGATAAAAATACATAGATGAAGAATTACTACTATTTGTGGGATGAGTCTGCCAACTATACTTTATTATTTTTTGTATGGAGTACCTACTATAATAGGTAATACATAAACTACGGAGCGCTTCGCCCGCGTACTGACCACTCGGTGATTACTAGTTGCTCGCACACTTGTCTTGCGTTGCCCATGTGCAGGTCCTGAATGAATACATAGTGATGGTCACTGACAAACTACTCATCTATTCGCGGACCAGATAATGTCATGTCATTAACTACGCGAAGTTTACTGGTAGACACGAGGCATCTGACCGTGAACCCTCTGTCGACAGTGAGTGGACGTGGTCGTGTGTCGGGTAGGTCTAATGAGCTATCACCTTAATACGCACAGTGTTTGAAAGAGATTTTAGAGGTACCTACTCGAATTTCGAATTACAAAGGATTATAATAGTCATAGATAGGCTTGCCATAACTTCTAGGGATCAATACGGGACGTATAAAAAAAAAAACAAATAATAAAAATCGAAATCAAAGTTTTTATTCGATTTTTTTTTAAACTTTTACTCGTTTTTTTTCCGTAGTCTTGTCTTCCGTTTTTTGCTTGATTATACTTTTGTTATGATCTTGTTTTCTTTTTCTTTTATATGATCATAGAACTAGAGGCAAATCATTTAATTTTTTTGACAAAGTAATTGAATTAATACGTTGACGTATGGTAGCCCTAGTAATAGATATTTAGTAGGTAGTATGTATTACTCAAGAATTGCGCTCAAGTTTGTGGTACTGTGTGGTGAGTTCGATTTTCAAAATTTGGGCTATACCCAAATCCTATTACAAGTGGTCTAGACTAGAAAGTAGCTATAGTAATATGTCCTATCTATCGAGTTTATTCGTTATATGGTAGCAGTCTGGTATAACTAGTAGATTTTGGCATTGTGTGTGCCAAAAAATAAAAAAGATTAAGAAATAGCCGCTCTTTTTATCATAGAGAAAGGAATCTACCGATATTTATCGATTTTATTTTAAAATTGTATTTTACTTGAGACGTCTGTAACTATTTACATACATAAAATAAACATAGGTATATAGAGGCTCTCAATGATTTTAAATTGGTCAACTGTATTTAAATACATTGTACACTGTATATTCAAGAATCTATACTGATATTATAAAGCTGCAGTGTTTGTTTTTTTGAACGCGCTAATCTCTGGAACTACTGGTCCGATTTGAATGATTCTTTCTGTGTTAGATAGAGTAGTTATTGAGGAAGGCTATATGCTATATACCATTACGCTACGACAGTAGGTAATATGAAAGCCAGTCCCAATCATATAATAGTTTAAATAATTATTTTCCAAAAGCATGATTTGCAAATTGCATTTTTTTTAACTTTTACACAGAAATAAAAATATATTTGAATGTAAATAAAAGTCAAAAATATTTTTTTTACTCCAGTAATTAAAACATCAACACCCTCTCAACGCAAGATAATATATTGCAGAAACAAACATTAGCATATTTTAACATAAAAGCAGATAATGAATATACTTTTTATTATTCCACTAGTATATTAATCTTAACAAGAACAAAAAAAAAGCAAAATCAGCAATAAAAACCTTTCAGACTAATGTATTTTTATACAAAACAAGTGAATTGGAACTCATATTAACAGCAGACAGACAGAAACACTTGATATCCATAAAAATATATAGAATTACAGTAACAATACTTGGATATTGTGATAAAAATTCACTGTGGCGTCTCCAGCATCTTTCTGTCTGAGCTAATTTATAAAATGTTAGATACTAGAAATTATACCTAGTAAAAGAAATAGGTTTATTACATTTTATTGGAGGAGCTCGTGGCTAAGTAATAACAGCCTGCCAATATGGATGGGTGACCATCTTTACACACCGAGACTCCTCCGTGCCTTGGAAAGCACGTTAAGCCGTTGGTCCCGGCTGTCATACGTGGATCATTGACAAACGTTACGGGTCGTCAGAAGCCCGAAAGTCTGACAACCAGTCTTACCTAGGGGTATCATATTACCCAGTTACTGGGTTGTGGAGGTCAGATAGGCAGTCGCTCCATGTAAAATACTGGTATTCAGCTGCATCCGGTTAGACTGGAAGCCGACCCCAACAGAGTTGGGAAAAGGCTAGGCAGATGATGACATTTTATTACTAACGTTATGTTGTTACTTCATCATCATTGCCCTGCAGAACGGTCCCCAGAGCTAAATCGCCAGTGTGTCTTACCTTGAGGATGCTAAATACTCTCTAGACTTTGTTGTTTGATGTTCTGTGAGATACAGTATGCAAGGGTGTCCACTGTTCCATTTTAGTAAGTAGAGAATAGTTGTTTATGACTGAACTGTCTGCATTGTATAGTTTTTGTTTTGATTCTGTGTTAATTAATGTAATTGGTATTGTGCCGTGTTAATTAACTATAAATAAATAAATTCTACTTGTATATCATTATAATTATTAGCCTTACGACGTTCACTGCTTGACATAGGCTTCCCCTAAAGATGGCCACAATGAGCGATCCTGCGCTGCCCATATCTTGTTGTTACTGAACCCTTTGGGGAGTACAGGCGTGATGTTCGAACTAGAGAGATCGTACATTTTTTATTTAGAAATTTTCAAAGAATTAGAATAGATAACAAAAGAAAAACACAAAATCAAGTACATAGAAGTACGGTAATACTTTCGACATGTTCATTCTAAAACAGTCTACTTTACTCTTTGAACAGATACTCTTTGAGCTTCAAACGAGGTCAAAAAGAGCGGGTATCGTTAAAGTAGTGCATTTGGTCGGAGATGAGCTCGAAATAGCTGAGATCACGCAAACGACGGCTCTTCAGCGTCCGGCTGATAAAAGACTGGGCACACTGTACTGTGGCGGAATATGCGGGTGGGTAATATGGGTACCTCTATTAGTGTTGTTAAGGGTACTTTGCCTTGTCATCTAATGTAGTGAAAGCTTGGATGTGAAAGTGCTTGTACGTATGAACACAGTGAAAGTGTTTGTACATTGTATTTTTTACATGTGCATAAAGTTTAAATAAATAAACTATGTATATTCCATACGTTCTATGATGGTGCGGGTGACACATGTCAGCAATTTATTTATTTATTTATTTAATGCACAATGTACACAACATAGTTTACTCGCTAGGCTTAGAACTAGTGAGTACATGACCCTGTTAGGGCGCAGCAAGATAACTAAAGACTTATAATAATATTGCAGCTTGTATTTATTATCTAATATCACATAATATATAAGTAATTCATTGATGGACGTCAGAATCGCTTAGCTAGGTTAGCGACATTATTTAATTTACTAGTTATTTACTCACTTATTACTGATTCCGTATTTTACGACTATGATATTAGTGTGTATTTAGTGTAAATTTAATGTGATTGTAAATCGCTGTATCGTTTAAGAGTGAAAAGGTCCAGTTTGACAAATGTCACCCGCATCATCTTAGAGCGTGAGGAATATAGCAAGAAATGAGTGTTTTGTTCACCTGACTGTTGAAAGTTAATGTTTTTTATTTGTTGGAACAAAGTACTTTAAAACGGTTTGCTGTATAGGTTAACTGGCAAAAATCGTCACGTAAGCAAAAACTATGAACTATAAGTGTTTTTACATGTATTATGCAAATAAATGATTTGATTTAAAGTTACGAGAATTGGGTAGGTGACACCATCAATCAACTGAC